>CM076578.1:472305568-472924492 GCA_034641835.2 Pinus albicaulis
ATATGGGCAGGCAATGGAGGATTATCTAGCAGATTGTTCTACTATGGAAGTGTCAATCTATTCCAGACTACAAACCTCTTGTTCGGATTCTTCTTCCTTTACTCCCTTGTTTCTTGAAGACTTCCTTTTTCTGGCAAGTGTATTAGTAAATGAAGTGGTTCTCACACCACCATGAAAAAATGTAGCAAATATTGGACCCTATTCATCTAATATTCAAACAAAAATAAAAAAATAAAACTTACTAAACAATCAGGGACACCGATTTGGCAAGTGTCCGACTTCTTGGGTGTGTAGGCTTTGCCAAGGTCTTTGCACTTTGACTCCCCCAAATTCCGAAAAATAAACAAAATCAACAAAATAAATCTAAAAACACTTTCAAGATCATCCCTTAGCAGCCTCACAATGGCGCCAAAATGTTGAGTCAAATTTTACGTGTATAATTTGCCGATATAAATTGTCAACCCAGAAGGTAAACTAACGAGATGCAAGGGCACAATATATGCGAGGTTGATTAATGAAGTGTTAATTAATTATACAAATAACAACTAATGCTTCTTTCCCGTGTCAATACTATCGCAAGAAAGGCTATGGAGTGGCATATATCATCACTCTATAGCACTTAAGATTGTTGATATTGACCGTAAAATAAAGATAAATATCAAACAACAATCAACAACTCATGTTGCTTTCTTGTATCGAGTACTATTGCAAAGAATGGTTATGGAGTGGCATATATCATCCCTCTATAACACTTGTGTTTGCGACTGACATCGATAGAAAGATAAAATAAATCAATCCCAACCAAGAATCAAACTTAAAAAGCATGAATCCAAGCATTGGCCAAATGAAAAGATCTCTTTCATATAAAATATTAATTCACTTAACCAATTTACAGCTTTGTTGTAATAAATACAGTAAAGGAAACACTAGTTGTTACAAGAAATTATTAATGCATAATCAAAACATAAATAAACACACACACTCTAGTACAGAGTTGTGAGCAAAGGGGGCTCCTCCCTCACTCACAACTCCTTTAAAGATTAAAGAAGCTGCTCAAGAAAATAAACGAGAACATAAACGATTTTATTAATATGAAATAATAGTCGATTACAGCCTAATATCATGCTCACAACATGCCAGCCTTCCAACCCAAGAACTCGAACTCCCATCTAAGCAAATTACATCGATTTTATACATTTCTAGCAGCTCATATTTGGCTTTGAACAAAACATATTACTAAACTAAGCCTACGGCTAATAATACAAATGCTGTATTGACAATGGTAAACTATTGTTGGGTCTAATCTATGACTCAAGGCATGGATTAGACCACTCCATTGCGCGGCTGAAACCGCTATGTCAATCTCGCACGATTTTGAGATGTTTACAGTGTGGGCGATTTCGCAGAAATCGGAACACGTGAAATCTACGTCAGAGGAAATCCCGATACGGACACGCAAAGGAATCTCGATTGTATGAGCTATCTGCAGGATTGGCGTAAATCGCTTGAATCTAACAAGTATGCGCATGAGTCCAAGGCTAGTTAGAGTAGTAATGCAATAATGACACAACCGAGTCAAATAATGCTTCAAATTAGATTAAAATGACACTTCTAATGTTGTTTCAACATACCTTAGCCTATGATACCCTTTTTTAGCCAAAACTGATGACACGTATGGACTAGGTATAGTTAAAGGGAAAAAAGGAGGTCAAAAATGGGGGAAACAAGGGTTAGTATAGGTGGAAAAAATAGGTAAATTTTAGACTTAACAGCTCATACTCCTCCGAAAGAAGATCCTCCTCACCTTTGGAACCTTCTTTTTCCAAGCATATGATTTGCGTATTTGTTGCAGCAGGTTTGGGAATGTCATTATCAATTAATTATTTCAACCCATTGTCCTCAGCACGTTTGCTCCATCCCGTTTCTTTTTCACATAATATAATTGGAAATTCTCTCAAGTGCATACTCCAATCTCAAACCATTGAAATCCATCTTGATCCCGATTCGCCTGTCGCACTAAGAATAATTTTGCAAATTCGAATTCTATTTAGTCACAAACTCAATTTCTTCTCCACTATAGTGATTTCCTGTGCTCTAATACCATGTATAAATTATACAAACAATATGTATATCAATGGATTTAATCCGATAAAGGAATTTACTAAAGCTATATGTTGAATCCTTCTACAAATCAATTGCAGAAAATAAACACGATCGCCAATCACAACAAGTAAAGAAAGAAGAAAATCAAACCACAACACGAGATATTTTCCCGGAGAAAGCTTTATGCTAAAAAACCCTTTATCTTCTATTGTATATTCACCAGAATCATGAAACAATACAATGCACTCTTCTCACAAGAGTCTCCTTCACTCTCACAACTGTCTCACATCGATCCGAACAAAATTGGCCAACACTTAGCCAATTTCCTACCTCTAATCGCCCTCGCTCGCCTTGTGCAATTCATGTGGAATGCAATCCCTATTATTTAGGAAATTTAGCCTTCCAAGTATTTCAAAATTCTCATAGGGAAATCCAATGGTTGTCTTACCGCATGCGGGCATCCTACTAATGATACAACCGATATTTAACATCCCTTTAACCTTTGTCTCAATCTGGGTCTCCATTGGAACCGACATGCATGTAGCTATTAATAGGAAATCATCGCTGCATGGCGAGATCACTACATGTGAATTAAATCTGATTTAATTCACTTGATCTCTCACTAGTTCATAAAACATTTACAACTATTTCAACTCGAATTTAACTCAATAAATCGAGTTATTTGATTTCCCATGCATTAAACTAATGCAATAACGCAACTCGAACTCCATAACTAATAGAATCACTCGCATGCCTCACCAACCACCCTCAACTCGAATTTCATGAGCTAAGCGATTCTATCACACTCGGCTTAACTATTACAAGTGATTATGAGATAAGATTACAATTTATTGTCCAATTTATTTAAGGGATAAATAAATTTGACACATTTCCAATTTATTAAATAAATTGGCTTCCACACTAATGTATCGCTAGGACCCATCACTACATGACTCGTGGTCCCACACTAGTGTGTGTGTCGTCATGTTGTTTATGGATGCCAATATCACTATTTCTTGTTGCAAATTTCAACACTCTATCAGGTTTGAGGAAGTCCGTTGGGGGCCATGACATGCTACACAATGCTTCAAACCGAACTATGGCATCGGAGGTTTGATCACCTTCATTAAAAATCCCTTCTTGAAGCAGAGGAAGGTGGTGATGGGGATGCTCGATTTTAAACATGATCATGAAGGTATATGTCAGGCTTGTGCCGAATGGAAGCATACAAGGGTACCATTCTCCTCAAGTGTCACAAAGACATCGGATATCTTGCAATTGATTCATTATTATCTATCCGGTATGTTGCCTATAACATCCTTGGGAGGATGTTCATATTACATGACTTTTATAGATGACTTCTCCCCGCAAGACCCGGATATATTTCTTGAAGAAGAAGGATGAAGCATTCAAATGGTTTTGTACCTATTAGTGTCGAGTATTTTCATACTTCCACTGGGGATCAAAACAAATTTTCATGTGCATCTTAGGTGTCCCATACTGAATAAAATTTTCATCATTCCATTAGGTCATGAATTAAATTGTTCTGCTGGTGGTTGCTCTTGTCAATAAGATCAATTTTCCCTCCAAGATTCACACCGCTGAATCATTCCCATGTCCCCTTGAGCATAATAACACTTATGGAAATGCTCTTTTCACTTGAAAGTCTTTAAGTCAAAATCTCATGCAAAGGTCGATCGTGAAAAAGCATGTCTCATTAGGTCATTAGGGTTTTTTCATTTTTCAAGGTCATTCCTTCATTCCGATAAGGTCGGCATATATATGAGAGGGATTGAACAAGATCATCATGATTTTTTTATTATACTTTAAAGGTTGTATTTCAGTTTGAAGACTTTTTTATCAAAATTCCATTTTGATAGAAAAGTCACCTATGTAATTTATTTTAATTTTTTTATAAATGTAATTTCATGTTATTATATGTCATTAATAAATTCCCAAAGTTTTCAAAGTAATTATGTCAAGCCTCGGTGAGCAAAAGAAAAATTTAGTTCCACGTTGATCAAGCTTGCAATGCAAAAAAGAGTAAAAGAGTATCGTTGATAAAGGAAAAAGACTTCAAACATTAGAAAAGTGGGTATTTCAAAGTTAAATCGAAATCCACTTGGCTATAAAACCTATCAAACATTTCAAATAAGTCATTGTTTCATTTCAAAGTATCAGGAGTATTCAAAGAAAGAAGAATTTTTGAGTTTTTGTGAGCAATTGAGGCCAAATTTCCCGCATCACGCGTTCAAAAGGTTGGCGTTGCGCGTTTGAACCGGACACGTGTGCTCGCCAGCTGGCACTGCGCCCTTTCCAGATATCCCGAGTGTAAATTTTGAAGGCGTTGTGTGCTCCGACACGAGGCGTTGCGCGTTTGGATAGGCGTTGTGCCCTTAGACGCTGGCACTGCGCGCCTCGCGCCGAAGACTTGTGAGGGTTGTGCCACTTCAAATCACTTCAAACAAACTTCAAAATTTTCCTAATTCCCGCAAAGATGTTCTAAACAGTAAGTACGCCCTCATTACCTTGTTTCTAAGCTATTTTGTGACTCTCGTAATGTTTTGAAGTGAAACCCTAATTTCAATTTATGGTCATTGTTCATACACTTGGTTCATCTCCTAAAACATATATTAGTCACAAGTGTAGGTAATTTCATTGACCTATGGTTTTCATTGACCTAGTTTGTTCATTCTACTTCATTCCCTTCACTTGTTGAAGCTAGCCATCTCATACCCTTAGGGTTTCATAAGTTAGAATTTAAAATGTCTTAAGAAGAAGATAGTGGTGTTGGTGAGGCACAAAGACCAAGAAGAAATGATCACAAAGGAGGGAAAATTAACAAGTTTTAACCCATAAACACAAGGGAACTCATGGCCTCTCCTCTCACTATGTCTTGTTTCAAGCATGTGGGTTGTTTTGAATTTTGTGAGAGGGTGTAGCAAACCAAAATCACCGGGAGTTAACAAGATTGTTCATCACTAATTTACATGAAAAACAAAGGTTACTCTTGCTAGGGTCACCTTTGATATGTCCACCAATGCTATTGCAACTTCTACAAGGATACCTAGTGTGGGAGAGAGGTGGTTTAAACAAGAAAAACTTGGATATGAGCTATTATGAACCATACCTTAAACCTAGGTACAAGGATGACAAGAAATCAATTTTCCCTTTCTCTCATCTCCTTGATCGGTATGCCCCTATGATGGAAATAATAATGAAGTATTGCACTTGTGAGGGGAGGTTTACCCAACTCTACTCATACCATATCCGACTCCTCGTACATTTCACTAGAGTTAGAATGCTACTCATACCTTACTATATTTTTCCGCAGCATTGACAAGGTGGCTTACATTGTGAAAAAAAGAGATTACAACCATCAAATGTAGAGTCTATTTCATCATTCACTTATCAAAATGGTGGTCATGCATCGGCCTTCGAGCAGAAAAAAATTTCATGGGATACATTTATTGCAAATGAGGTTTTCACTACTCCACCTAGTCATCATGAGTAGGATATTCCTTCATCATCTCATCCTCCCGTATCCACTTCTCCCTCACATCCCATTGTTCATACATCACCACCCACTCACATCCATTAACCTCATGTTGATCCTATTTCATCACCTTTCTATAACCCTTCACCATCATATCATGATACCATGAGCATCAAGCGATGAAAGGGGCATTGAGGTAGCTTGCACTAAAATGACTGATATTGATCCATTTCCCTTGATATATCGGAGAGGCCACAGGGAATGTGTTTGCTTCACATGGTGTGAAAGGGGACATGCCTTCTTCATCAAAGAAACGAGTATACAAGGGCAAGGAAAAGGCTACAGAGCTCTATCATTGTTGAGCGGAGAACAAACATGAAATTGAGCAGAGTTTCAGTTGATTGAGAGTGATGATGAGGATGAGTATAAAGCCACTAGTGCAGTGATCGGAGGCAAGGAGGCCAAGATTAGTGAGCTTCAAGCTAATCTCGATAGAGCACAAGTACGTGAATGACTTTCTTGAGCTAGAAAATTAGCAGCCAGAAGACTAAGCAAACCATCAGTGAAGTAAAGGAAATCAAAGCTTAGAGAGAGGCGAGGAAAGGCCAAGGCCTTGCTGGAGGAGACCTTGGGCAGATTTAATGATAGTGCTTCCGAGACAAAGACCGAGGACAATTGGGCTAAATAAGGCTTTAGCTCTGGGAAAGACGAGAAAGAGGTTGAGATGGCATAGCGGCTCACTCCAAGTGAGATGCTTATTATAGATATTAGTAGAGACAAGTGAATCTTGGCTTGAGAGAGCCAATTTGCATCTGGAGGGCCTGCTATAGAAGGCAAAGAAAGACATTTAAATTCGTAGAAATATGGCAAAACACTATGCCATGAGAAACAATATTGAAAGGGCCAAGCACAAATGAGCCCATGCAAAGATTCGGGCTTTGACCAAGAAAAAGGAGAAGGAGAAGTTGGAAATTCTTGCTGAGGTGTCTCCCTATGCCTCTAACCCTCGATAAGCAAACAAATTCACAATTTTGGCACATTTTTCCAACCTTGTGAAAATTTTTATTTTTTGGACAATTTAACACATAGAAAATTTGCTAAACAGGCAATGCCATTGGCACCGCGCTCTTTTTGGGGCATCCAATTGGTAAACGGTCAGCATCATCATGTTTATAATGATGATTACATCAACCTCATCAAGTTTCAGGGAGATTTTGAGCGTGAACCGGTCCCTCAAAAGGGCAAAAAACCATCAAAAAAACATGTTTACGCCTCTTTTTGACCCCTGGCGCGGCGCGTTTACCCAGCATTTGGAAAACATGTTTTTGATAGAGCGAGATGGACACCATTTTTTGAAAATGGAGGTATATTTGGAAACTACACTCAAAGATATTTAAAATGAGCTATCATGGAGCTCATTTGGACATTGGGAAGGCCTCCAAAATTTGGCTGCAAGACAAGCCATTTTTTTTGTCATGGCGTTGTGCGTTTACCAAGGAATTGGCAATTTTGATTGTTTTCGCATTTTTTTACTTTTTGACTTTTTTTATTGTGAAAATGGGAAAATTACTGATGCAAATGGTCAATATGGATGTAAATATCATTTTTTCACTTTTATATAGGGTATATGCATCAGATAATTCTTCTATGAGGTCAAATGAATAAGTTTCCTCTCTTTTAGAGGCAAATTGTTGGGTTTTTCCTAGTCTTCGCTTTTCTCGTTTGGGAGTACGTGAACGTGCTCCTCCTCTCATGGATTCGACGCCCGAGGTTAGGGAGAGTGGTTTTGAGGTCTATTTGAAGTATTTTATTAGTCATTGTAATGGTTGGACTCACTTGGAGCTTGGACATCTCAAGACACATTTTTGTATATCGATTTAGCTTGGACATTAATAGACATTTGCGGCTATTTTCTTGGGATCCGTGTGGTATGATTTTTAGACATAGTTTCCTCTCTCGTTATCATTTTTTTTTAATGTATTGTTAATTCATAAACCATTTCATATATATAATATACTAGATTTCAAGTTTGAAAGGAAGAATCCATATTCATTTATGCTATGTTTTGGGAAATTTAGTATAATGTGTTCATTCTCTTCGGTTTAGGGAAAATACATGCCGCATTCTTTCCCTAGCTCCTCACCCGCCTATTCATCTCATTTAATTCACTTTTGAATGTTTAAACCTTCTACCTACCTTGCCCCTTGGAACCCCCTGCAAATTTTGACCTAATTTCCTTGCTAGCGCGTTTGGCTCCTCCGATCTAGAAAACCCTACAAAAATTAAAATAAAAACCCCTGAGCTACTATACCTAGCCTAAAATCTTCTTTCCTCAGTCATATTGACTATGTTCTATATGGAGAGAGCCCTCTCCTGGCCTAGTAGGGCTAGCTACTTGGCTAAGCGTGGTTTGAGGTTACCTCGGGATTGCCTCTCTCGGCCGAGGTTCAATCGAGTGATAAAAATACCTTCAAGGCCTTGGTGGAAAATCAAACTAGGAAGAAAATCAAAATTTTGAGGACCAATAATGGGACTGAGTGTGAGTCAAATGAGTTCAATGACTTTTGCAAGGAAGTCGGCATTAAGAGGGAGACCAAAAGCGTGTATACGCCTTAGGAAAATGGTGTTTCTTGTTAGTGTCGGGTTTGTTCGACTCTGTCGCGCATGATCGAATATTCTCTTACCATGTTCTTGTTAGGTTCTCAAAGTCAATTTTTTGTCATTTCATTAGGTTTTCAAATAAAAATTTGGTCACTGGATAGTGTGTCTAGGGCTATTTCCACTCCTTCCAAAATTTTTTACATGTCGTTCCTTGTCATCACTTAGTTGAGTGTACCATCATTGAAAAATCATCATTATCATTTTAGTAAACATCATCATGGTTTTCATTCATCTCAGTGTCACCATTAGGTCATTAGGGTTAAGGTCACAAAAATCTGTCATTCCATGCATAAAATGCAGCAGATGCAGCAAATAAGGAGTGGCCATGGTAATAGATAAATTTGTTCAATGAAGTTTGGTTTCAAATGTAATTTTTGGTCAAATGTATTTAGTTTCTCACATGAAGAAGTGAATTGGTTGACCTTCCCTAGACATTAGGGTTTTGTTGAGCATATCATGCAATTAGCTCCACAATTGATGGATTTGACCCCTAAGAAGGGGAGCTATTGTTTTGGTCTATATCTATCATTTTCAGAGTCATTTGACTAGTTGGACATCAGAGGATTGTAACTATTGTAGCTTGTACTTTCACTTTCATATTCAGAAATCAAAGGATGTAGTTGTAGCTATTATCTAGGAATTCATGTGCAGTGAGTTTATGATCATGTCTTTTCTCTATTATAGTCTTTAATGAATGATATATAGCTCCTCTTTCCATATCTTGTATCTTCAGTGGCTTTCCTTACAGTTCATAGGCAGAATTCTATTCAATTAGCTATGTTTATATGGAAATGTCATTTTGTGTTTCATGCTTCCAATTTAATGAATTCATGATTAAATATGCTCATTGAATCCCTCTATTTTTTCAGACCCTCCATCATACCTACAAAACCCTAAAGCCATCATATGTCCACTATTACCTTGATCCTTTATATCTTTGTAGCTATAAACCCTTTTGATACCTAGACCTAGATACTTGGTTTCGTCCCTGATCCAACATCAAAACCTAAAACACTCAAAACCTACCTGAGCCTACCATATCTAGCCTAATATCCTTCATATCACAGTCAATCCTTGACTATGATCTCATAGAGAGAGCCCTATCAACCTGCTAGGGCTAGCTACTAGATCAAAGCGGTATGTGGTTACCTTTGTGAGTCTCCTTTTTAGCCTTCGGAGAACTGGTGAGTAGTAGCATTGCTGAAAGAAAGAACATGACCATTGTGGAAGCTGCCCATGCCATTCTATATGACCAAGGTCTTCTGAAGTTTCTATGGGGAGAAGCTGCGAAGACTGCTATGTACGTTCAAAATAGATGCTTGCATTCCGCTCTGGGCTCCAAGACTCCCGAAGAAGTCTTCTCTGGTAAGAAACCTGATCATTTTATAGTTTTTGGAAGTCTTGTTTATTTTCATGTGCCGAAAGAAAAGAGAAGCAAGTTGGATGCTTCTGGGAAGAAGGGAATGTTTGTGGGCTACAGTGAAACTTTGAAGGCATATAGAATCTATGTGCCTGGTCAAAGAGAAGTGGAGATATGCTACGATGTCACCTTCGACGAAGATGCTACCCTCAAGAAAGTAAGAAATCTTCCCAACTCAAAGGAAGACAAAGAAGAAGAAGAAGAAGAAGAAGAAGAAGAAGCTGGAAGGCAGGAAGAATCGAAGGATGAACCTATGCCCGATGTTGAAGGACCAATGGATCCTATTGATCCACCTCCTTCAAATAAGAGGAGACCCGCATGGCTCAGGGACACTCTCGAAGATGCCGAGAGACATATTGCCCCAAGGGGGACATTCCGTGAAAGCAAGAAAGGGTACCTAGCAGCCATGAGTACAATTGTACAATCTGAGCCTGGATCATTTGAAGAAGCTGTCAAGCATGAAGTTTGGAAGGATGTTATGCACGAAGAATATGAGTCCATTATGAAGAATGATGTCTGCGAAGTGGTCCCAAGACCGGAGGACAAATATGTTGTCACCTCGAAATGGCTCTTCAAGATCAAGCATGGAGCCGATGGAAGTGCTGATGAGTACAAGGCAAGATTTGTTGCCCGAGGCTTCTCTTAAAAGGAAGGCATAGATTATGATGATATATTTGCCACATGTCGTCCACTATACCACCACCCGATCTATCGTTTCCCTTGGCTACAACGCAAGGACGGAGTATCCATCATATGGATGTGAAGATTCTTCTTTGCATGGTTCAATAAAGGAAGATGTGGAGCAACCTCTAGGGTTCGAAGTCCAAGATAGAGACTCATATGTATGCAGATTGAAGAAATCCCTCTATGGGTTGAAGCAAGCCCCCAGGGAATGATATGAGAGGAGCGATAACTACTTAATGAAGTTGTGCTTCACTCAAAGTGATGTTGATTCAAACCTTTACTTTAAGGTTGATAAAGAAAGGCCTCTCATTCTAGTTCTCTATGTGGACGATATCTTCCTGACAGGTGTTGACCCTCTCATTCATAAATGTAAGAGGGAGCTAGATTCCAAGTTTGAGATGAAATACCTAGGACTGATGCATTTCTTCCTAGGCTTGGAGGTCTGGCAAAGGCCAAGCGAGATTTTCCTTTCTCAAGGAAACTCTGTCATGAAGCTACTGGAGAGATTTGTTATAGTGTACTATAAGTCTGTGTCAACACCAATGAAACTCAACTTTAAGAATTTTTGTGGAGCTGGGAAATCCCACCGAGTGTCGACAACTCATAGGTACCCTGATGTTCTTAGTGAGCTCACGTCCAGAGGTATGTTTTGCAGTGAACACTTTGAGTCAACATATGGTTGAGCCTTATCACATTCACTGGATTGGTGCCAAGAATCTATTAAGGTATCTTTAGGGCACAATCAACCATGGGTTGAGATACACTGTCGGGAGTTTGAGACTCCATGGATATATTGATGTCGATTGGGCTGGCAGTGTTGTGGATCATAAGATCACATCTAGATGTTGCTTCATCTTGGGTTATGCTTCGATATCTTAGATGACCAGGAAGCAGAAATCGATGGCTTTGAGCACTATTGAGGCTGAATACATTGCAGCGAGTATGGCCTGTTATGAAGTTGTTTGGTTGAGAAATCTCTTTAGTGAGTTGTTTGGACATGTGCTAGATACCATTGTTATCCTTTGTGATAAACAGAGTGGGATTTGTCTTTTTGAGAATCCTATGTTCCACGATTGATCCAAGCATATTGATATTAGGTACCACTTTATCTGAGATATGGTACAAAGAGGCGCCCTAAGGCTTGATCGCATAGGAACTGATGAGCAGGACATAGATATTCTCACGAAGCCCCTGGGGAAGGTCAAGTTCTTAACCTTCTGTGAGAAGCTTGGAATCATGGAAAGACCTACTGTGAGGGTCTTGCTTGAGTTGGAAAATGAGCTCTAGGAGCTCCAGGGACTTGGGGATAGCTTCTTGGAGCTATACACACACACGGGGCTAGGCTTGTCGAACCTTGTTGTGCTTCTGCCCCACCGTTATGATGTTGAGTTGCTTCACCCTCTATTTTATCCATGCCCCACATGCATCCTACCCATGGATTTTCAGAATCATGGGAAGTACCACCAATAGCAAGATTGATGGACGCATCAAAGATTGTTGTACTCTATATGTCTAGGATGGGTTGTGTCGAACACCTTGATCTGGGATCAAGTATGATGAGTTTCTTACCTCTAAACTGACTTCAGGTTAGTATGTGACTATTTTGAGTCTATTGAGGGTTTATCCTCTACGTTGACTTCGGGTCAGCAAAGTGTGATGTCTTTGTGACTCACTCTCGTTTGTTTTCCCTCAGAGCTGGAAAAGCATGTTACAGTAGGATGACGCAGGATTGTAGGATAATGATGATTATATTACATGATGGTAATAATGAGAGGATGGCACAGGTGGATAGATGGAATTCTCCCTAGTTGAGAGGGAGTGCTAATTTTGGGAAACTAGGTCCAAACTCCATGTTGCACTGCTCATCTGATGATGATTATATTTTTTTTGGATTCCTCTTTCGGAGAGGTGCAAGGTTGATCTAAAGATCATCTTGTTTGGATGAGAAGAACATATATTTTTATTTTATTTTCCACACCTGTGCAAGGTCGGCCAGATTTGTAATGTAGGCTCACAAACCCAATAGATGTGTCACACACCCTCATTGATGGATATAAATTGGAGAGAGATGATGTCCATTTCATCATCAACTCATCATACACATTCTACTTGTGATCTGATTAGTTCGTACAGCCTAGGAGAGGCTTCCTTCCCTCACACGTGTGAATCTGAACCTGAAGAAAGTTACTGTAATTTTTGGACTATGTCTAGGGTTTCTAGACAGCGTTGACCAACGTTGACTTTAGGTCAACTCTTGGAATTTCACTTTTTTTTTGGGCCGAAATTTTGACTTCTTGAGGTCGAATTGGTGGGCACAGAAATCGAGAAGTGTTGAATTTGACTGATGTCCTTTGACTACATCTTTGACTGCAGTGTTGAATTTTACGTTAAACAATTTGAGTTGCCTTGTGTTGAATTTTTGGAGCTATCTTTGAGGGGTGTGTGTGACACTTGGAGGAAGGTTTATTTGGCTATTGGAGAAGTTGGTTTGACCAACTCATGTCTTTGCTGGCTAGGCCATCCTGTTGACTGTTGTAACAAACATTTATCTATCTATTTGCTGGACAAGGAGAATTACAAATTCTGATACATTATTTGGGTTGTCTTTTGTTGATCTAGTTTTATGTTCTTGTAGAAATTATAAAACAAGCATGTATATCATGGATTCAATCCAATCTAACAATTTTATAAAGTTAAATACTGAATCTCTTCTACAAATCAATTGCGGAATTAAAAACACAATCGCCAATCACATGAAGCAAAGAAGAATCAATCAAACCACAACACAAATAATTTCCTGGGGAAAGCTTGCTGCTCAAAACCCTAGTATCTTCTATTGTATATTCAGCACGGATACATAAAAAAATTACATTCAACTCTTCTCACAAGATCCCTCCTATACTCAACTAATTGTCTCACACTGTCCTCGATAAAACTTACCAATACTCAGCCAATTTTATGCCTCCTGGCAGCATGCGTTGCTTGCGCAATCCCTATTATTTAGGAATTTCAACCTTCCTTGACTCTGCAAGGATCTTGGGCAATCCAATGGGTGCTTGGTTGCATGGGTGCAACCCAATAATCCTACAACTGATAGTCAACTTCCCTTTCACCTAGATCTCAACTGGGTCTCCACTGGAACTGACATGCATGCAGCTAATAATAGTAAATCCTCAGTTGCATGTGAGATCATTAATTGTGAATTAATTAATATTTAATTCACTTGATCTCTCACTAGTGTATCTAATAGTTACAACTAGCACAACTAAGTTTAACTCACTTAAATGAGTTTAACTCACTTAACTGAGTTAAACTTATTACAACCTGCATTAACTAATGCACCACTGCACTTTGAACTCTGTTACAACTAGAATTACTCTACATGGTTCACCAACTACCCTCAACTCGAAATTCATGAGTTTACTGAGTTGATCACACTTAGTTAACTATTACAAGTTATTTTGAGATTAGATTACATTTTATTGTCCATATTTATTAACGGATAACTAAAATAGACATGCACCAAATTTAGCCCACACCAGTGTAGGTGTTGTTGAGACCTATGGTCCCACATAAGTGTAGGTGCTACTTGGACCTCCTGGTCCCACACTACCATGGGTGCTGAAATTTCTTGTTGAACTTAAACAGTTCTATCAGCATTTTACTTTCAAGTTTAAGTGATTGCTAAATCTGAATTGGGCCTTAAAGAAGGTTGAAGTAAAATTTCATTTAAGCATAGAACATACCATGGTTATCTAAATTTAACACTTCTTTAATTTAACATTTAAAATGCGAGAAGTTGTAGACCCATAGAAAATATGAACAAGAAGGAGCCAAGTGTTTCATTTCAACAAAATATGTTGGCTCCTTTTACAAATTTGCAAGGAAAGGAAATATGAAGAAAAACATTAATACAAAGTACAAAAATTTTGATGAGAAAGAAAATACTTCCCTAAACATGCTTATGACTCAGAAAAATTTCATTGCTCGCTTTATTCTTCTACTTGTATTATTAAATGAGAAATAAACAAAAAACAAAAAACTAACCAAACTAAAACCACTTTATCGTGACTGGATGAAAGGAAACATGACTAAGTATAGTCATGCTTCCAATGTAACCATTCAAGCACTCTATTTCCTACATGTATGTGCAAGTTAACATCAATAACAAAAATAAAATTATAATTAAACCAACATAAATAAATCTGAATGCAGTATGTACACTAATTACTAACGTATTTACAAAAAGTAACTTATTCACAAGCAGTCTCTCTTGGACAGTTCCCTCCAACCAAATCTCTCTGGGATCATAAAAATAACGATAAATATTTGATAGAGAATGGAAGATGTTAAATGAAACAGAATTTAAACAACCATTAGTGCTATGTACATAAAACAAGTCATTAATGATATTCGGTAGAAATGAATCTTCCAAACAGCCTTCAAATGTATCAATGAAGTTTTGATGGGAGCTTAATGAATATATCGTAAGATCATTGGTTAAACTAAGAGGTTGGACATATTGAATCTGTTATCACTCCAAAATTTCCAAGGGTTATTATGTGTGTTTAAAGAAATATTAGAGGTAACTATCAACCACTTTGGAGATTAGGATCTAGCCTTCCTAATGCTCAGAGAGGGCTCTCTCTTAATGATTTATCTTTGTTGTGATTTGGTTTGATTTTGATTTCTTCGTGGAATTACTGATTTAGATGGATAGGTGCCTGTCTATTTTCCATTGGGCTATGGAGTCAATATATCAAGAAAACATAACAAAAACAAATTATAAAAGCAGTGTTACAGGGAAAGGTAGCTGAGAAAAATCAGATTCTTTAAGGTTGAATGGTGAAGTGATTATCAATCGAGATCAAGGAGCAGTTAAGGTTTCCTTAAACAGGATAATGAGGGGAGGTGAAAGAGGTCAATTGGGATCAGAGAGCAATTAAGGGTTCTCTAAACCAGACATCAGAATAAAACATAAAAATGGATAACAATTCAAAACATAGTGTATTTAAACAAATTCTACAATAAAATTCCAGTTATACCATTCAAATTTGGAAAACATGCAAGTTTATGGAATACTTAAGAAAATAACATGAACAATTGAAATATACTTCACTGAAGTGGCTTAACACATGAATCCTGTAAAGAAATTCCTTTATTATTGTCTTGTCTGTCAACTTGGAAAAGTTACAATAAACCCTTTGGTAGTAGATCAATTCAACTATAGAAATGTTTAGGAATCCACACTCAATACTTCGAATTGATGAAGTATTTATACAAAACTTATTACAAAATATCCTATCAACTGATTTAGGATTTATTCAAGGAAAAGAAAATGTATTCATGCAAGAAGATAGAGATACCTATTTAACGCAATGCAAGTTGTCCCTGTTTTATTGATTTGTTGTTTTATTCTTTGATATTTTGTTGGCTTATCTCTCACGCTGGCTGGCTTTCATGTTGGCTTGCCTTTCACGCTACTTGCCATCTGATTTGTCTTTTAACTTTGTCTTTATCTGTCTTCATCTTTAACCTGTCTCTTTTTTATCTGTTTTTACTTTTACCTGTCACAGTAAATTTTTTCCCAGGCTTATTCATCAACAAATTTGATTTTTACCATCCTCCTGTAAATATCATCAGCCTCATTATATTTTGCAAATGTGGGCTTACTGAAAAAAAAGGTGATTTACCTCATGCTGGAGGTTGATAGCATTTGTGTTTCTTCTAACACTTTTGGAGGTGCACCATATCTAACCACTATATATGTATCAATGACTTCAACTGTTTCAACTATATTTTCATGTTCTGTCACTGGATTCAGTTTGGCCTTTTTCCTGTACATTATATTGAATTTTGTGTCAAAAGTAGTTTCAGCAGAATAAGAGCCTTCCTCTATTGCCCTCTTTGAATTTCTGTCCTGTGGGGCTAGAGTAAGCAGGATGGAACTAGTATCAACCTGCTTATCCACCTCTTGTAAAGTATTTTCCAACCACTCTGACTGGTTGGAATACTTTTCAACTTCAGGTTTTGACTCATGAACAAAAGGTGTCAATTTGAATTTGACTCTTAACTTACTTATGACTCCCAAAGGAGCATACTTCCATTTGAAACTGCTGCTGAATTTGAAATCTTGTAAATACTTGTCTCCTAGCTAACCAACATTCCTATTATTGCAAATAAAAGGCCCTAACTGTTTCTTGATCTTAAATTGAGTTTTCTTCTTTGCTGACAAGAAATTAACTTCATCTGAATTTAGGATCTGTCTGATGTATTCCAATGCAAATAACCTCATTAGGAGGTATTTGGGAAGTTTGTATGGAGTTAGCTGGCTTCCATACACCCTAATTTATGAATGATTCTGATATAAATACCAGTCTCCTGTTCTACTTTGATTTGACAACTGCAATACTTTCTTTATCTCTTTACTGACTCTAGGTTGAATGCTATTGCTTAGCATGTTGACAACTGGATAAAAAAATGCATCAATGAAGTCTTGGTAGTTGAATTCTGTGGAATATTTTATGATCAAGGATGTCTATAAGACTATATATTGGGGGTTACCCTCTGTATCCAGTTTTTGGAGGCTAACTGCAAACCTTTCTGATTGGAAAAATAATAACAAATGAAACAAAACAGAGGAGTATTTAAATACTCCTTCCTCTGGTAATTTGACTAATTGTTCATGGATTGCATCTGATAGGTATTGCGCAAAGTTAAATGTTGAAGTTGGAGGTTGTCCTGGGTAGAATATGGACAGAAAACCTAGGATAGATGCATCTACATATTCATCATTAAAATACCCTAAAATACAAGATAGCATTGTGACAATCTGTCTAGTTCTCTCTGAAAAAAAGGAAGCTGAGTATGGAGGATTACTTTTTGGGGTTTATACTGACTGAGGAAGGAAGGTTCTAAATATTTGGAACCTCTTAGCAAATTCTAGATTTAGATATAGTTCAGTGAGGATCTCAATAGATAATGGGGCTTCATCAGGCTTGGGTTGGATATGTAACATCTAATTTATGGATTTTGCAGTGATTGTGAATAAAATCTCTTGGCTTGGGGTTACTAGAGCTCTTTCATTGGGAAAATAATTAATCTGGCAGAGTCTAATGATTTCTCAAAACTGAAAGTTCTGTGGGAAGATGTACCTGGGTAGGTTGGAATCCTAGAGGTGGATATCATCAGCCTAGTCTATGAATTTATCAGGGTTCCAGCAGTGGAGCTCTATAAGGTTGAAATCAGTGACTGTATCACTGATTTTGAAGTCTTTATCAGCAAGAGGTGTGTGGTCGACATCAACCACAGGTGGTTGCAGAGGGTTTACTGATAAAATTCTCTGGGAGGCCATTAATTCGCTTATTTTATCAATTTATTGCTTTCTTTGCTTAAGTAATGGCTTCCCGTGCTTAGGATTACCTGGAAAAGTTTGAATTTTGTCTTTGGAAGGGGTTTTGGCCATAGCAAGCTCTAATTCCGGTCTGCAAAGCTTTAAACTAGGTCAGCAAAGGCTTTTTTTTCATAATTTTCAACATAAAATAGACAACTATCGGTGAAGGGTGGGCTTATTACTTTCAACCTTTGTTTAATTTGCAATGGCGCTGGGTTTAATTTTCAAACAGTACCTGGTTTCATCGCATATCAAAAAAGGTGGTATGGTGGGTTATCGCATTGTGAAAAGTAGTATGGTGGTTTCGGGACTGGGGGGTGTGATTGATGTTGGACATTGGGTTCAACTCTCCCCATGTGTTTCGCGACATGGACTAACTACCTCTCGTGGATCCTAACTCTGACGATTGTAGTGGAGACTAACGCCTACGGGTTTTTGTTTAACAAAAATCGTGTTTCCAACAAGTGGTATCAGAGCGATAGGTCTCAAGTTGGAAACTCACCTGGCTCACGTTGGGGGGGAGATTGTTGGACATTGGGTTCAACGCTCCCCGTGTGTTTCGCTACATGGACTAACCACCGCTCGTGGATCCTAACTCTGACGATTGTAGTGGAGACTAACGCCTGCGGGTTTTGGTCTAATGGAAATCTTGTTTCCAACAATTGATTGTGGAACTCTCGTGTGGAAAATGGGCGGGGATGCAAAACCACCCATTTCGCACCCCCCGCCCTTATCTTTAAACTTTGGATTTTCGGGGGTGCGAAAGCTCTTATTGGTCGTTGGATCTAATCGGCAATGATCGGGTGACTAGTAGAAGTGAGGGGTTCTTATAGGTGGGACCCGAGACGATTTATGCAAAGGGGTTTTAATACAAGTGGGTCTGGTTAAATATAGTGTAGCGGTTTATATGAAGTGGGGAGTATAATGTGCGAGATTTAAAATAAAGTGGGACGCTAGATTAATATATTAAAGTGGAAGGGTTAGCATGTAGTGGGGGGGTTAATGAAATGAAATCGGGGAAAGATAAAACTATAGGCTATAATATAATAAGGGGTTTGGGGAAATATATATGCGGGATGTTAAAAATACATTAGGAATAAGTGTTAAAAGGATATCGGGGAGGGTTTTTGCAGTGGGGCTCGATATACTTTAAACATTTAAAACTTTTAGATAAGTGGGTTTTTTCTGTTTTAAATGGAAAAGGAAATTAGTAAAAGGGTAAGTTGATTCTCAAAGGGAAATGGGTTTTTAACTAGGAAAAGAGGTTTTTAGGAAGGGGAAAGGGATTTTTTACAAGGGAAAATGACTTCCAAGAGTGGAAATAGGATTTTAGCAAGGGGAAGGGGATTTAGGAGGGTAGTATTGATATGAGATGAACCAATTGATGCTTTCCATTACTTGTGAAAGTAATCTACCTACCCTTTATTTACCCTAACATTTTTTACTTCATTTATTGGGTACATTTGAGGTTGTTGACCCTTTTATTTTCTTTTGATAAGAAAACTAACTTACTTCTAACCTTATAACTTCCAATGGCTCAAATTAAACTGATGAGCTCATTTTTATTGTCTACCTAACTACTGATCTGCCGAGATTAAATGGTTTGGCCTTATCTTTATTCACTAACTATTATGACATTAAATTTAAAGCATGAATGAATCAAGATTAAACTGTTCGATCATCATGGATTGTGGCATTTTGGACAAGCTGCACACAATTTTATTTGCATAAAGTAAACTAAAAGTAGTGAAATTTGAATGTGCAACACTTTCAGGATCTATTTTTGTTTCTTTTTGTGGGATTCATACTTTATATTTTTTTTTATCTTCTTTCTTTTGGTCCTTTGATTTTTCTTTTAGGACATACCCTCTTTTCATTTTTTAATATGGGAAAACATTTGCAGAAAGAAAAAGTATGTACAATATTACAAGACTTCAACTTAGTCAATTCAAAATTATGATCCCTATTATTATAGGACCCTAATAGAATCAATGTACTCAAAAGTGATTATTCATGTTGAAAATTCACTCTAGAAGGAATAGTAAGTTGATAAGATGTGACAATCAAATGGAATTGGAAGATCAAAAACTATTAATGGTCATGATATAAATCTTTATATTATTCTTCACATTCTAGTAATGCACATTGCAAATTTTTAATGGGGAGTAAGATAAATCAACGTCCTCAATGTCAAATTAATCATCGAAAATGACTTCACGACATTCACTAGAATTCTCTGCATTCTCATATGATGCATCAAAATAAGAAGGAATATTGAACACATGTTCATCTATGTCGGAAGAATGATCAATAATTTTCTCTCTACCTTGATAAAAACTAATAGGCGATTCATTTATATCAGTCTTTCTGTTTCTTTGAATAGCATTAATGCAAAATAAAGATGAATTATTATCAGCAAAAATATCAAGATAAAGGGAAAAATGAGCGTTAGAAGCAATGAACGTGAAAATATGTTTATTTACAGCCTCTCATGTGTTTTCTCCATTGAAATTTTCATATTCCTAATCATTTATTTGGCTATTTAAACTTTCTTGAAGACTCTTGTTTGGTTGCCTTGAATTTTGTGTTTTATCATGATAAAACTCAGAACTTTCTGTATTAAATTGTAAATTATTGTAATCTTCAATTTTTGCTTGTGCTTGTTGATTTATTAACTGATTTTCTGATTTAATTTCATGCTAATTTTCAGGTTTTGTGGCATTTGGTTCTTCAATTTTGTTTTTGTTGGTATCGTCTTGCATTTGATTACCAAAATCTACCAAGCTTTGTGATTGTGATACATTAACATGTGAGAGTGTATCAAAGTCATTATTAATACTATAAAAATCGTGCACTAAATGAAGGAATGTATCATACATGGTTGAGGCAACTTCATCATGATTAGCATGCACCTCCCTATCGGAATTCTCAATCATGTTAATAGAAATTGAAGAAGATGCATCAAAACTTGAAATTGTCTCATATGGATTAGGAATTCAAGGAAAGGAAACTAGTTTTCTAAACCATCATATTAATTTAAACTCAAGAGCCAAATCTTGAGTTTGAAATCGAAAACAAATTAATTTGAATCTAATGAAAAATTCATCTAAATACTCACCTTCATATCGGCGGAGAGCTTCAAGTTGATTGCATACCTTTTCATAGTCATAATCATGAAAAGCGAGTAGGAAAACTTTTACAAATTTGTCTCAAGTGTGAATGGAGGAAAATGGTAAATATTAACACCAGTTTCTCGTCATTCCTGTCAAAGTGAGAATAAACATCCTACACATGACACCTTCATAAATATCAAAATTATTAGAATTTAAAATAAATTGAAGAACATGTTCATTAGTAGAGGCATTTTCTTATATTGAACTTTGCCTTTGACAAGAGTTTTACTATCTGAATTGGAGTTGAAGCAGGTCGAAATCTGGTAAAGCAACTCCAAATTGGTCGCTAAAAAAGAACCATTGAAATAAGATAAAAAATTATAACACAAAATCTTCAAAGAAACAATATAATGCCTACCCTCCTTTTAGTGCCAAAAATGTTGATGGTAAAAAATTACCTCATCAACATCAGGGAAGGCCACCTGATCAGAGTCCTAAATCATACTCTTATATGTTTTTGTAATGACTCCAACTGGTTCAATTGGGTCTAGTTACCCCCTCTCTCCCCTTGTTGGCTTATAGTTTGTCTACTACTTAGTACTTACCAACGAAAAGAGAAAAATCAGATCTGCCCTCTTGCAATACGCATGCAAGAAAGTAGAACTTTAAGCTGAATTTATGGATCAGCCAAGCCCCAACTAAGGTTTTCCCCTGCTTAAGGGGACTTCTAGAAATGTATAATTAAATCTAAATGCAGATCTACTCTAAGATGCAAGCAAAAACTTATCTTATCTTGAATTGGAAAAGGATAGTATTCTCTCAATTCGAGAGTAGATGAACTAACTAAATAGGAGAAGAGGATTGTTTATATGATTGAATTCATTATATAATTTTCATCAACTAAAAGAAGTAGTTCATTTAATTAATGAAAGAGAAAATAAAATGGGAATGTATTTTAACAATAAATAATTATTGCTCAGTACATTCCTATTTCAATGAATTCGTATTAATTCTAATTGTGTTATGCTCTTTAGAGATAACTCTTTGAGAACTTCAATAACATATAACAATTGATACGACAATAGTGTTCAATATCAGAATGAAATACACTATTTAGAATATAAATTAAAACCAATTAGAGGAATTCTGTCAATAACATATTAACGTACAATCCAAACAATAGTGCATTAGAAAGAAAATTTATTAAACTCATAACAAAACCTCATTACAAATTTTGTAGTACATGAGCAGATTCAGCTCCTTGAATAAATTGCTTACAGTAGTGCAAAACAATCTTCTCTTTCAGAAACTCAAAACGCTTTGTCTCTCCATAATTCAACTCACATTACATTACACAAGTGCAAATGCAGAGCAAGAAAAATCATGGAATTTCCCCAAACACCTCAGATATTAATTTTCCACTCACCCACATCTATACTTTCCTATACAATAGTTCCTTCAGAGCCTTTAGTTACAAATAAGAGGAACCCCTACCCTTATTCTCAAGACTGCTATTGATCCGGATCTTGGGGGGAGGCCCCCCAAGAGCTGAAAATTTGAAATGCCAAAAAAAAAAGGGAGAGAACACACGTAATAAAACCAAAACGAAGTTTTTTATTAAAATGGAGAATAATTGTAGAAGCTACATTGTGGTGGACAATTTTTCCTTTTACAAGATGTAACTTGTAACTTATATCATTTTTTAGTTACAATACCACAGGTAAATTCCATGGGTGGGTAAATACCATGGGTGAATGAATACCATGGGAAGATTTCACTTACAATACCATGGGTGGATAAATACCATGGGTGGATGTCATTTACAATACCATGGGTAAACTCGATGTGTAGATGAATACCATGGCTGGATACATTCCATGGGTGAATGAATACCATGGATATATGTCACTTACAATACCATGGGTGGATAAATACCATGGTTGGATGAATACCATGGGTGTAGGCCACTTTCCATTTGGATCAACTATTTAATAATTACAAAAATATCCAACAATGAAGAATTGTTGAGAGTCGTTTTCCATATCCTGAATTAGAGTTGTAAATTCCGCATTTTTCTCTTCATTGGTCTCTTTTAATTGCTCCAAAGTGCCTTAGATATAAACTTATCCAATTGATTTCCTACTACAAACGAATCAAAACCAAAATAAAAATAAATTAAATTGAAAATTAGAAATCAGAAAATAAACTCTCAAGAAATTATTGAATTAGAATAATTAAAATCCAAAGGAATTCCATGCTACCATTGTTTCAAATGGATCTGATTATCGTTTGAGTATTGTTGGGGAATGAATTAGTGGCTACAGTTTTCTCAAGCCAATGAAATTTTCCCAAATCAAATTAGGAAAATCCAATTGTTGCTGCAAATTCATCACTTTGTCTTCTGCTGAATTTTTGGGTCATTAAATGATTAAATCTGCTAAAATTACCATTCCTAGATTATTCTCTTCAATATTATCTTTACAACAAGCTATTGTGGACTTTATTTGGCCAAATAAATCTTAAGATATGCTTCTCCAAAGATGAAATGTCAAAAATGCCATAATTCTGATGAAAAAAAAAATGCCTATTTGGAAATTTTAATTAAAAATGAAAAATCCTAATTAACTGTAACATTAAAGTTAAATAATTACTAATTAATTACAACCACATGATCTTGGATAGACATTGATTGAGTGCTCTGTTAAGGCACTCTTTGATGTGAATTCACCGATTCAACTCCCCACCCCGGTTGAGGTGATATATTGGACATTATGAAGATGTAGTCCTGCCAAGCTTATAAAAAAATATTTTATTAAGTAATTACATTTATTCAATTAATTAATTACAAATTTATAACAAATTGAATTACAAAACAATTAAAATTTAAATTATTACAAAAATAAATATTAATAAAATAGTAAAATGGGTGAGTGGATTTTGACTCATTTGAATGGGCCCAGAGTATACAGTAGGAGGGAACTTAATAATATGAAGTGGGGGGCATAAGGGATGGAGTAAGGAGATTTCAAAGGAGGAATTTTAAAGATTTACGAAATGATGAAGCTTCGATGTCCCGAGGAGTGAGGGAGGAGAGGAGTGATAAGGAGTCTCGAGGCTCAGGAGATATAATATTTTGGAAGTCGGAGGTATAACATATATTGGGGGTGAATAATTCGGGAGTGAATTAAAAGGAAATTACGAGAATGGATGAGCCCGATGTCCTGAAAAGGAGTGGAGAGATAAGGAGGATTTCGGGAGAAAAAGAAATAGAAGTTACAAAGTGTTGAGGTGTCAAGGTAAGGAAAAGGAGGAGAGGAGGGCCACATGGAGTGGGTCTCTCTCTCCTAATAAAAACTACAACCATTGTATTATAATAACTCCCAACCACATAAAACTACAATCACTTGAGTTTCGAGATTTCAGAAGTTTTTAAAATTAGAATTTGAAATAGACTTCTAAACTCTGAAAAATATAATTTTGATTGTTCTACGATCTCGGTTGCGGTGGTTCTATAGGACCATTCGCAAAACATTAATAATATTCATCAAAAATAATAAATACCCCACGCCATGTGATCGATACAAACCTCCACCGGATTTTACGTTTAATAAAACCATTGTATTATATTCCAACTGAACGTGACATGTGAACATGTTTACCCACCGCCGGAAGTTACGAGTTATAAACCGTCACATTGTAGTTTTAATATCACCGTGACATGTGTTCTCATCCATCGAAACTGGAGTTAAGTTTAATGTAACTGCCAATTTAAACATTAATGTTATAGGTTATATAAACCATGTGACTGCACTTACTGAAACCACCAGAATAAACACTTTATATAACCATTGGTTTGAAGTTGTATTTGATGTTGTGGTTAGAACGTGACATGTGATCAAAACTTGGGGCCACCAGCGGGTTAGGGCTGCTGGCGGACCCCTCCCCCAAATGTAAAACCAATACACCATATAATAAACCGGCAGACTATACATGTAAGGAATAGCGGATAGGAGAGACAATAGAAGCTTGAGCGTGCATGCCGATGGTCGTGGGGTCGACCCCCCCCCCCCCAAAAAAAAAAATTTAATACTGCATCTTGAGGACATGTGGCGGCCTTCGGGCTTGCCATATGTCACTCATCCGACGAACCAAAAACAAAACCATCCAACGGCTAGAAACACCTCTGTACCACAAAAATCAATGGCCACATCATGCCATGTGACACAATCCTGTTGGTTGTAAGAAAAGGGAATATTCCCTAGAATATGCCTGCTGATTGTACATGCATGCTGACTAGGCATCCAATCACAAATTTTTTGTTGCTTGGGAAAACGAACATAACGCGATATCTTCCTCATACGACATCGGTTTTTCGAACCGTTAACGACACCAAAATCGCAACGATGAGGCCTTTTCGGTCGCTCAAGTTTGGTCTTGTTTGGACCACTTTCATTTTTTAGCATAACACATGGTCTCCTTATCACACCTCCCCACTGGGAAGCTTTTGGACCCCAAAAGATCTTTGGATTATTGAACATGAAGATGAGGAGACTGTGTCCCCACTCTTCCAATCTTTATCCATTGAAATTTCCCTAATTTCATTAATTAGAGAATTTCATGAAAAGACAAGTTTTTCCTTGATTCCGTTGACCAACCATTGTTGTCTTTGACATTTTCATGATGCACATTTACTGAACTTGCAGAACAGCAATATAAATTTGTAGTAAACTTCTTGTTTCTACATTGGTCTATAATCAAAGGAAACTTGGAATTGTTCTCACCTTGCATTCTGTCCTTATGGCGATTTTTTGTTGAATTTGCCTTGAACTTGTGTCAATTATTGACCAATTTTCCTCGCCATTGTACCATGCCTTTCGGAAACCAGCAATGAACATTTCTAAATCATGTGCCTTCTTTTCCAAGTTTCTTTGCCCTCTCTTTGAACTTTGCAACTTCTTGCACTGACACCTTGTTTTCAGCACCGTTCAACACCAATGTGTGACTACTGCAACTGCTTGTCATATTATTTCAAAGGCAACATGCTTTCAAACTGAAACAACTCATTACATACATCAACATTTGTTTGAAAAGGATGATGTAAAACATCTATTTTTTTAATCATCATCAATGTCAAGTTTTAGCTTGCATTGACTAGCCTCTTCATCTGCCATGCATTAACTAAAGAAGTGTCTAGATTTTTACGATGAGCTCTCACAATATACTCCTTGCCATCTTTGAATAAATGGTATTTGTTCTCATGGCGATGGAATATTGCTCTCATGTCATACAAGTAAGGACTGCCCAACACCATACCTTTTATATCAAGCGGAACAACATATAATTCAACTGTGTCAATGAAATGTGCAGTTATTGCAAAGCGGAACATGCACTTATTTGAAACCTGTAAATTTGCATCCTTACAAATCCAACCAAGTGGATATGGTTTCGGATGTGGAATGGTATCAAGATTAAGTTTCTTGACCAAGTCTTCAGAGATTAAATTTTCTTGTGACCCATTGTCAAACAATGTGTCAACCTTGGTATGTTTGGAAATGACCCTCACATGAAACAGTTCAATTCTCTCTTATTCATTTGGAGTTTGTATGTGACAGTTAGATGTACTAGAACTGGGTTTAGTTTCAATCTCTTTCCCCTTCATGTTCTTTAGTCCCATAGCTATGATTTTTGTTTCATCTCCTGAATCTGACCCTAAGTCTTGTTCAACTATTGCAACTATTTTGCCTTTCTCCTTAGCTTTCTCTTTGGCTTTAAAAATTTTTGGTTTCAACTCTAGATGAAGTTTCCAACAATGGTCTTCATCATGGCTAGTTTTAGAATAGTGTTTGCAAAATAATTTTCCCTTCTCTTTTCTGATAATTTCATTTCTCTTTTTCTTCCATTTGCCTTTAAACTCGTTTTCATCATTCTCATCTAAGTTTTGTTTTCCCCTTGCCTCTAAATGTGTGGTTTGTACACAAACTTCATCTAGGCTTGTAGGGTTAAACATGAGGATAGTATGTCTTAGGTAGGTATGTAAGCCTCCTATATACTTGATCAAAGTGTCTTGGCTATGCAAATCTACTCCTAATAAAAGAGCTCTTCTTATAAATTCTTAAGTATACACTTGTACATTTTGTCCTTCAATTGTTTGAAAATTTGTCAGTCCATTATGGCTTTCTGCATGTGAGCTAATGGATAAAACTGTTGTTTTATTGCAGAAATGAAATCATTCCATGATAGAATAATCTTACCATGCTTCTTGATCTCATCCTTTGTCTTGGCTTCCCACCAAACAAGTGTTGCATCTTCCATCCTCAATGAATCTAGTTGGATTTTGGTATCATCATCATGAAAGTTTTTTATTCTCAAATAGACCTCCAATTGCCTAATCCAATTATCTAGCTTTTTTGCATTAACTTCACCATTAAACATTGGCAATTCAAACTTAACATCAAGTTTTAGAAAAGGACTTCTACCAGTATTCTTTGACTTGTATGGCTGATGTACTGAAGATGAAGTAGCGGATGATGAGGATGAAGATGAGGGTGATGATGGCAACTTTCCACTGTCTCCATTTCCTCCATTTCCCTTTTTTGATTTATCTTCATCATTGTGGCCTCCTGATGATCCCTGCCCTTCCTTATGAATTTTGGACCTTTCTTCTTCTAATTTATCATTTCTTTCTTGATAAAGGACTCTAACCATCTCAGTTAAGTCAAAAAATGCTTTTTTGTACACTCTTTCTTCCTCTTTGGGATCCATCTCTTCATGGATTTCTTCTTCTCTTGGAGGCATGCTTGATGTTGCTTCTACTTATTTTGGAGGTGAGCTAGGTGGTGGATAATGTGGCAATCTTGCCCTCCTTTTTTGTGGCTCACTTTGAGAACCTCTTGGTTCCACCAATTTTCCTTCTCCTCTCTTAAGCTTGAGCCTAGTAAGCATGAAAACCCTTGTAAACAATTAACAAATATTTGCACATAAAAACACCAGAGATTAAACTCTAGCTCTGATACAAAATTGATCTGAAAGGAATGTATTACTTCTGTTTTGTTTAAGTGTCCTTTCAGTAATAAAAAAAATGTACAATTTGTCTCCATTTTTTTTCTTAAGGAATGAGTGTTTTAACCATGAATCATAGGTTAATTAGTGAACTTTAAGCATGAAAATAAGCCTTAAAAACACTGAACATCAATGTATAACAGATAAATACAATCACACATAAGTTTTACACAGTATGCATGATGAATCAGTTCACCCCTCCTGGGCTACATCTGCTGGTCCAGTTCCCAATGGCATGTCCCTCTTTTTCATTATGATCAAAATTGTAAATTACATGTGTTTATAGGCCTCTAATGGTTGTCTTCTCTACACCAATGGCTCCAGAATTCTCAAATTAGTCTAGGTAGACTCTTTTTTCACAAGAGTTGGTCGAAAATCAACCTCTCCATGCATTTTTCCCAATGTCAGCTAGAAAAGCTCCACTAAAAGTGGAGATAGGCACTTAACTGGAGTTAAATTTAATGAAAACACTAAAAATAGGGGCACGCTCCAACTCCGTTGAAATGACCGTTTGGATAAATGTTAAAATTTGGGTGGGGTGGTCACATGTCGACCCCCCGCCGTCCGCATTGAAACCGTTGGATATTAACTCCACATGGTGGCAAGGAACCCGAAGTGCAATGGTTCCGAAAACCATGGCATTGAAAGCCATTACCCCGCACCATGTGATCAGTACAAACCTCCGTCGGAGTTTATGTTTAATACAACCATTGTATTATATGCCAACTGAACGCGACATGTGAACATGTTTACCCACTGCCGGAGGTTACGGGTTATAAACCGTCACATTGCAGTTTTAATATCACTACGACATGTGATCTCGTCCATCAAAACCGAAGTTAAGTTTAATGTAACCGCCAGTTTAAACGTTAATGATGTGGGTTATATAAACCATGTGACTGCGTTTACTGAAACCACCAGAATAAATGTTTTATATAACCGTCGATTTGAATTTTTATGTAATGTTGTGGTTATAACGTGACATGCGATCAAACCTTGGGGCCGCTGGCAGTCCCCTCCCCCAAATGTAAAACCAATACACCATATAATAAATCGACAAACTATAGGTAAGGAATAGCGGACAGGAGAGATGGTAGTTTTTAAGATGTAGGCCGCTGGCTCACAGGTCGACCACCCCCCCCCCCCCCGCGACACTACTAAAATTTTAATACTGCATCCGGAGGACACATGACGGCCTCTGGGCTTCCCACATGTCGCTCATCCGACGAACCAAAAACAAAACCATCCAAAGTCCAGAAACACCTACGTACCACAAAAATCAACGGCCCACATCATGCCACGTGGCACAATCTTGTTGGTTGTAAGAAAAGGGAATATTCCCTAGAATATGCCTGCTGACTATACCTGCATGCTGACTAGGCATCCAGTCATAAAAAAAAAATTGTTTGGGAAAACGGATAGAACATGATATCTTCCTCATACAACATAAGTTTTTCGAACCTTTCATGGCACTGGAATCGCAACAACGAGGCCTTTCCGGTCACTCAGGTTTGGTCATGTTTCGAGTACTTTCATTTTTTAGCATAACACATGATCTCATTATCATTTTTTCCCTGCATTTGAGAAAAATCATAAATAAAAATGTGTGTGCATATCCAAAATTAATCTCGACAATCATATAACCATAATCTAAATTTCAATATAGTTTTAAAATGAATTTTCAAGAATAAGGCAACTCTACAAGAAAAATGTATACTATGAACTATTGTAATGCATGTGGATGCATCCCAAAGGATAATTTCAGATTAATAAGTCATTTTATGTGAAATTAAAATTTCAAATAGCTTTTAAACCCAATCAATGTGTTTATCAGAACAAACCGTACCGATGTGTTAAAAAATTAACAATGCCAGGGTGTTCAAATAATTCTTGCATCGGTTTCCAGCATTCCAAAAAAAAAAAATTATGTTATCATATCGGTGCCCTTATATAAAAACGCATCGATGCGTTTAAAAAAAACAGCATCGTTATGAACCTATTTCCAAATTAAAAAAAAATATAAAAAAATAAAATAAAAATAAAAATAAAATTCTACCAACTCGGTGTCCTTATAACAATTAGATCACTCATGATTTTAAATATAAACCACATCATTGCGTTAAAAAAATTAATCGCACCGTTTCGAAATTTTGAAGAAAAAAAGAGGTATCTTGTCGATGCATTGAAAAAAAATCGGCACCCTCACAATCTCAATGTGTTTTTTTATATAAACATGTCGATGCGCTTGACTATCGAACACAGCAATGTGCGAAAAAAATAAATTAATTAATTAAATTAAAAATTAAATTAAATTAAAATATATATATATATATAGAGAGAGAGAGAGAGAGAGATTTTTCGAAATCTAATTTCATAAAGTCTTTTAAATAGTAAAAATTTATTCACCATTTCATTACTTTACCCAAAATTTCAAGTGAGTAATTTGAAAAAGAGACATAGAAGGAGCATTATGCAACAAAACTATTCACAAGATCAAAAACTTAAAGATATGGTGATTCACTCAAAAACCTACATCGTAAAAATTTTAAATTTTGTTGTTTATTTTACTAATAAAAAAATTTACAATTTATGTTATGGTTTAATTAAAAAGAGATCATTTGTAAGAGAGACATATTGAGAGCACTGTGGAGCTGCAAAATATTTTGGATGCGTAAAGATCAGAAGTTGAAAGGTATGGTGATTAACTCAAAACCATGGATAGCAAAATTATTAAATTTTACTATTAAAATATTTTACAATTTATGTTAGATTTATTAACATTTAAAAAACTAAAATTAAAAACTCTGTATAATAAAAAAATTACTATAGATTTTACTAGTAAAAATTTTTACGGTTTACTTTCTTATTTAAATTTAATTAAATTCAAAAAATAAAAATAAAAACAAAAAAAAACAAAAAACAAAAAACAAAAAACAAAAAATCAATGCTTACCTTAAACCCTTGCTTCTTCTCGTAAAATTTCACCTTAGGGTATAACTTCCTCTACCACTTCACAATTAGGGTTTTTCAATTTAGGCATTTTAGATTTAGCTTAATATATATAGGGTGTTTGACAGGTAAATTAGGGGAATCAATTATTGAATTAGATCCAAACCATGTCGGCCCGCTCCATTTTTTTTTTAAATGGTTATATGTTTTTCGGTGCGCCCTATGTAATATAACGCGCCAATGTTGCCTGTGTAATATAATGCGCCATCATATTATAACACTTTATTCTGTCAAGTTTTTTAATCATTGCTCCCGGTGTAATATAATGCATCAGCGCGCCTCTTTCAAATAGAATCATTAAATCATTTCGGTGTGTTTATCCTTACCAATCACACCGTAAAAAATAAATAAATTTAAAAAATCTCCATGACAATCTTTGAACAATTAAAGCCTTGGTGCATTTAATGTTACATTGTAGCCCCTACAACACCCTCCAAAAATACAAAAATAATAACACACACTTCAAAATTTTTGGAGCCCCTTTGAAACTAAAGGAGAAAAAGCCAAGTAAAGTTTTTAAGAGCAAGTCGCTAAGTCGCGAATCCATGATTTGCGACCCATGCGACCTATGCGACTCTGCGACCCTAAGGTCGCCAGGTCGCAAGAGTCGGAAGTCAGGCAATTTGCGACCTTGCGACCCAGCGACCCTAAGGTCGCGAGGTCGCAAGGTCGCAAAACTAAGTAATTAGGGGAATTAGCGACTCAGCGACCTTGCGACCCAGCGACCTTAAGGTCGCGAGGTCGCGAGGTCGCGAGGTCGCAAACTATCAACTTGCGACCTCATTTATTGCTCGCACGTGCGACTCCTTTTTATAAGGGCAGGTCACTAGGTCGCATTTGTGACTCGCGGCGAAAATCGTGGAATTTCTCTGACAGGTCGGCTGGCGCGTTTTCTTCCGGGTAAGTTGCCATTTCCTCCCTGTGTTTCCTTTCCCAGCATTTCTTGCTAAAACCTAGCCACCCCATGGTCTTAATTACTTGCTGGTGAGCAGATAGGGTTTCCGGTTGAGTTTTATTCTTGTTTTGGTTCCCATAAACCTCCGGGTCACCTGTGTCTTGCCCATTTCCTCATGGTTGTGCCTTATTTCCAGTTTAGACCCTTTCCAGCCGCGTATGTTTCCCGTTAGGGAGAGATTATCCGCGAAACCGCGCGCGCTCGAAACCCCCCGGCAGGCTCAAGTGCGACCTGCGACCCAGCGACCCGGTCGCAAAGTCGCAAGGTCGCACGACCCCTTGTTAGCGACTCTGCGACTCTGCGACCTAGTCGCAAGGTCGCGAGGTCGCATGTGAGTTCTTTTGTAGATCAGCGACCCTGCGACCCCCAGAGAACAGTTAATTAAACTCTGCATGTGTAGACTGTATTTAGCCGTTATCATCATGTCTTTCTCATCCTGGGATTCTTTCTTGAATGCAACAGGTGAATTTAGGGCAGACACGATACCGGTCCTCTCCAACTCTAGCAATATGGCACCCCGGGTATCCCGAAGGAGAAGTAAGCAGGTGGTGGAGGAAGAGTCAGACACAGACATACAAACATCTCCTCCACCAATATACAGAGACACCCTTTGCACCTTCGCAAAGGAGGACAGCCTCAGGTGGTATGAAGTATACCGCGAGTTCGCCATAACAGAAGATGAGTTTCCGGAAGATCTCCCGGACCGGGAGGTATACCTGAAGGTCAAGAAATCCAAATTGCACCTAGCAGGGTCACATCCCGCCATCTTTCCGTGCCCAGAAATGATAGACTGGATCATACAGAAGACGGATCCTAAGAATTTCGCAATCCGAGATAGTGGAGGTAAAGCTTTTGCAACGTTGGAGAGCTCAAAAGCACAGGTCTACTACTCGCTACCCAAACCAGAGGTAAACTTCACCCCGAGATGGTTTTCTGCAAATGAAGTGCCGATGGTTGATACAATCAGAAAATGGTGGGCGGAACCAGATAAATTTAAAATCAAAAAAGACCAGGAGTACCCGGTGGCCAGTCTGAGGAAGGTGTATAAGTTAGTGGCCGCCATGCTGTGCAGAGTGTACGGACGTTCGGACGCCACCACCTTCAACGGAACATGGGCAACCATTATGGAACACGTAACAGTACACGGCACTCGGTTCAATTGGGCTGGTATATTAATGGGCTCCATGCACACAAATTTGGCTTCAGCTTTAGCCCCAGATGAGGGAGCACCGTCAGAATTTTATATGGCTTCGTATTTATTAGATGTTGTCTGTGCCCAGCTGCATGTTGAGGGATGGCCACATAACTGGGACTCCGAACAGACCCAGGCAATCCATTTGCAGACCAAGGTATTCTGGGAATCCAGGTACAAGTCAGACATCGAGAAAATCTCTCATATATTCATTCCCGCCCTTTACGGGAAACTATTTGGTCAAGACACCCCCTGCATGTCTTGCCGAGCAATGGAGACACTAGGTCAGGTGGCACACTGGTTTTCGTTCACTGAATTTACAATCATCCGAGTATTTGGCTCATTCAAAGCACCACATGCTTTGCCTAAATTTATTACCGATAAGGTGCTCATGCAGGAGGTATGTTACCAGATGACCTCGGGCTTCTCCAATGTCCTTTCCAAAGGGAAGAAGAAACCTTGGCCCGCTCTACCTCTCACCATTGGTGCTTATACAGTCAAGGACTTCAGAGAAGTAGGGCGTGAAGGGGAAGAGATAAAAAGTTACCACTTCAGAAATCTGGATTTCCAAACTTATGACCCAGTCAGGATAGTTCCTGAGCATTGTAAAAGGGAAAATTTTAGATGGAGTTATCAGCATGTCGAGCACCCGGCAGAGGACGAAAGAAGAAACTGGTACAACGCAGACAGGCATCTAGCTCCAGGGATCGACTCTGACCAAGAAGAAGAGGATCACCAGAATTTAGAAGATAGGAGCCATAAGCTAGGAGGCTCTTCTTCCTCCAAAGATAAGAGAACACGGACCAGTACAGGGCCTGACACCTCGGATCAGCAACGGGCAGCAGAAGCCCAAGCCAAGAAGGAAGAGGAGAAGAAAATGAAGGAGGATGAAGAGAAACGTAAGAAAGATGCCAGGACAGAGCGAAAAAAGAAAAAGGAAGAGGAAAAGGAAAGACAGGAAAAGGAGGCACAGGCGGCGGCAGAACAAGCACTTAAGGAAGAACTCGACAAAGTCGATCGTCAAAAGAAGCAGAACAAGCCGCCGCGGCAGAGCGAAAGAGAAAAGCTGAAAGGGAAGCAGAGGCAGAGACAGAACGCAGGAAGAAGGAGGAACACGACAAGGCGGAAGCCGAGCGCCGGCAAAAGGAGAAAGAAAAGGGTCAAACGCAGGATGAGGAGGAAGAGCTAATAGACGACATTGACATATCTCCCCTGGAGATCCTTTCAGGTGGCGCGAAAAGTACCCTCAATGTTGATGATTTTCCCGGGGAGCAAGAAGAAGAAGTCTTCGACCTGACCAGATTGACATTTGACCAATTCTCTTTCAAAATACGGCAAGAGAAAAGGAAATCCTTGGCGCAAAGCCATCCTGCCATATCTACGGTCGCCACTGGAAAGGACATAGTCCCAGATACAAGGACTAACCCTGTTATGATAGCATCAGCAGGCACCGCTTTTGCCGCGGCCACGGAGGAAAATGTCACTAGAATGAGCAGGGAGATTATTTCCCTACAGAACAGGCTAAAAGCAGCGGAGCAGGAGAAATCAAGACTAGAAAGTGAGATGCTACAACTCCAAGGTAAGCCCGCCCAAGTGAATGAGGTCCCACTGGCGGTCAGGAAAGAGTGTGATGTGTTGGAAATGACCATGAGGCAAGTATATAAGGAAATGCTCACCCTAAAACAAACAGTGGCCCCGTTGGCAGAGGCACGAGAGGAAACCAAACAGAAGCATGAGCAGCTCCGGGAAGCCTCGGTAGCTTTGGACAAAATGATAAACTGGACAGCGCAGTATCAGCAAGCTCCCGAACATGTGCCTAGGAAGGATTGGAGTCATACACAAGACGCCAAAGTACAAATTCGGATGAATATGCAGTCCAAAGACAAGCTGGCCAAAGATTTGGACAAAGTGATGTCTGCATATAATCATCTGATCAGTGGTATTGACTCCATGAACGCTCTTCATCACATCCCGTCATTAGGGGCACTGGATGAAACTAAGGACTCGGAGCAGGTAGAGCAGGAAATTCAGTCTTTTCTGCAACCCGTGAGACAAGCTGCTGCCGCACCAGAATTCGAGGCATCACAAGAGAACCTAAATCGGTTGCTTGTCACTCCAGTACAAATCTATACCAAGCTTGCCTCCCTCTCAATCTTGATCTCTCAGAAGAAGGAGACTCTGATCCCGAATGCCTTAGAATGTATGCATCGAATAAAAGAGGAAACCCCTCTTGTCGCCCCTATAACAGCGGATTACCAGACTTGGCGAGATTTCCTCAAGGGCAAGAAAGTTGACGTTCCAGAAACCTCAATCACACAACCACCTCCATAGCTAAGCTTTTCAGGCGCTAGTCGCGACCGTCCCCAGGTCGCAGGTCGCACCGGCACACAGGTCGCAGGTCGCATGGGCACTTAGGTCACAGGTCGCATCGGCACCTAAGTCGCAGGTCGCATGTTCGGCAAAGGTCGCAGGGAAGCTGAACCGTCGGGAAGTTGAAGCGTCGGAAAGCCTAAAGGGCGTGTTTTGAATCTATAAATACCCCTGCGGGGCACATAGTTAAAGGTTTCTCTTTTGTGGACTGAAGAGCAATATTGCATTGTAATTGAAGAACCATACTCTTGACATATGTAATACAAATACTTGTTAAAACCCCTTTGATTGGATGATGTGTTTCGCTGTGACAACACTGTGTGTATTCTGCGTACAGTTTCAGAATATCGTTTGATTAATGAATCTGTGTTATTAATAGTATCATTCATGCTTCATAGCTATCTGTGATTGTGTTTATGATGCTCAAGTTTACTATTTACTCGTATGATGAATGTTAATGAACTGTTTTATTAGCATCTCGTTATATCTTTCGGAGAGTTAAGGGATATTCTCGCCATTAAGAACTGTTTCTTTGGTGGTCAGAATATCTTGCATGCATTACCCCATAGATGTGTTGCTAACGACATTTCCTGGGCGTATGCATTTCGTCTATTACCTTGCTACGCACAGTGTCATATATTGGTTTGATACATCAGTCATGTATTCTGTATCATGTGAATGAGTGTATGTTTGCAGATTCAATCAGGTTGTTCGAACCGAAGAGAAAGTCATTTAAGCGGTAGCCGGACCCACACCCCGGACGGGATCCCTACTCCAAACGGTTCAAAGTCTAATTGGGACTTTCTACCGGGGAGATCCCCTACTGTTGGCCGAACATATTTTCCCGTCAACAGATTTGGCACTAGAAGGAGGGCCATGGCATCCTCCCAGCATACGACAGATATTCCATCACAAACTCCCCACCGAGAGGTCATAAATAACGAACCTCCTCTTCCCCCCTTAGAGGATATTCCGAGGGAGGAGGCTCGATACTTTGAAATCACCAACGAACAGTTGAGATCCTTACGCCCAGTTGCCCGTAATCTCGTCAGGGATTTACGATATGCCCCCATCATGGAGTTTCTAGCTCACACTAGGACCCCTACTGAGAACATCACCCGTAATGGTGTGCTTGTCAGCACCATACCCGAACTCGTGAACTCCATGATTGAAGACCTCGGGCGGGCGGTCCAGGAAAATGACCCCATTCTCCAAGATAGTGAAGGTTTCCCTGATACTGAACCTTTCCCCGAACCTCAGCCTGACTTACATCAGTGGAACGACAACCAAGTGTACGACCTGCGAGAAGAAGGAGAGGGGGGTCGAAGGAACGAGAGAGAAGTTAACACAGCCCGAAGAAATGTAAGAGAAGGCAATAGGCCCCGAAGAAATGAGGGTGGGGTTAATAGGGGTCATGGACGTGGAGGTAGAGGAGATATGGTCCACGGCCGGAGACATCACAACAACCATCATCACCACCAAAACCAAAATAGACCCCCTCTCCACAACTGGGAGTACCTTAGAAATATGAATAACCGTGAAAGACACCGAGATGAGCACTCTCGCCATCAGGATGGAGCATCAGTGTCAGGGACGGGAAGTGAATCCGAGGCTGAAACTCGATATCATCAGCGCCCCAGGAGGGTGCAGCCCCTAGCCTGGATGGCTCAATCCCCATTGGCTCTTTTAGGTCCTCTCCATGATATGCCTAGACACCCGGAGAAGCATCTTCCTAAGTTTGACCCTGAGAAAGGTACCTCAGCGGAAGATCATATTAGTAGTTTCTATCTGGCCCTACAAATCATGAGAGTTCAGTCCGATGATGTCGCTTGTCGACTGTTCCCACACACTCTTGTAAACCTTGCGGCCACCTGGTACCGTTCCCTACCCAGTGCTTCTATTACTTCATGGGACCAGTTCCGTCGCGTGTTCCTGCAAAAGTTTGCAGAGGATAAAACACCCTCTATTCTCCTCACAGAGTTAAGCACCATCAAGTGTCACAGAAAAGAGAAGGTTAAAGAATTTAACCAACGCTTCGCCACGATATTGCAAAAATTTCCTCCAAACTTAGCATTGGACGATTCTATCACCATCGACTACTACACTAAAGCTCTCCCTAGGGATATTGCCGTTTTCGTCAAACGTGAGGCCCGCGCTACCCTTACAGCAAATTACGCTGCTGCTCTCGCGGTAGAGAAGGACATGTTGTCGATAGGAGTCATGGACCATGAAGGAAAAGATGATCACAAACCAACCACTAAAAAAGGTCAGTCTTCCACCCCTAATAGAGAGAGAGAAACTTTTGATTTCGAGAGTATGGCCAAGACCCTCAAACTTCTAACGAATGAGGTCTCTGACTTAAAGTGAAAGGGCGTTGAAACCTCAACTACAAATAAACCCCCAAAACCCTTTTTCAAGAAAGGTAATCCCAACACCAGCAGACCTCCGTCAAACTCCAGTGCCGCTCTCAACGTGGAAGAGATAGGGAAAGAAAATTTTTGCTCTTTTCACCAAGCTGCCCATTCCGAAAAAACATGCCCGCAATGGATTGGCAGCATGACCGCGGTGGTTAACCAACTTTTGGATGACCAAACTCCGGGAAACCAGACAGAGGATGATGTTTCTGATCGAGATGAAGGTTCGCTCCTAGATGGGGAATCAGGAGCCTCTGTCTTAACTTTTGATATAATCCGCGGGGGGGAGAGTCTTGTTCCCATTGATATCAACATGGCAGGCAGTCCCAATGCTCAGCCCACTCGAAACTATAGTCTTAGAAGCAAAGGATCTGTTCCCAAACAATCTTATGAAGACAAGAAAAGGGCTTTCCTGAGGAAAATTCTTCCCCCTGGAAACGAAGGACAAGCTACGCCGGATAAGCCCACAAATAGTAACAGCAAAGCAAGTCACAAGACCAAGCTCCCGGTGGAATCCTCGAAAACCACTATCGAACCTAGTCCCCAAACCGATACTAGCTACAACATAGTGGAGGACATGAAAAAGACCAGAGCTAATATCTCACTCTATGAGCTGGCCCGCATCACAAATCAAAAGGAACTTATTTTAAAAGCTTTCGCCAACAACCAAAATACGAAAACTGTGAGCAACACATCTGCACAAACCAGTCCAGATATCCAATCTATAGTGAACGCTGTCAACGTGAATTCAAGAGGATCCACCCCTCCATTCCTCTTGTCTTTTGAGATGTTTAATTTCAACGTTCACAATTGTCTCGTTGACTCTGGTGCATCCACGAATGTCATGCCTCTATCTGTGTGCAAGAAACTCAACATCCTCCCAGAGAAAACTGACACAAAAATCATTCAACTGGACAGATCACAAGTACCAGCAGTTGGAGAATTAAACAATGTCATCATTCGCCTCTCATCCGACTCTAGGGTCCATCGATGTATTGATATTGTGGTTGTTGACATCCTTGAAGCTTATGGTGTACTGCTTAGCAGGGACTGGTCTAGCAAGTTGCAAGGATACTTTGCCACAGATTGGTCCCACTTATGGCTACCTTACAAGGGGAGAAATAACCAAATCAGAGTCGAAAGCGAACCATACATGAAACACACTGTAACTGATTTGGATGCCACAAATGAACCCATCAGCTTTGCCCAGGAGGAACTCGGTATGTGTTTCCTGGAGTCCATTTTTGGATGTTACCGACCTCCTCAGTCTTCAGTAGGTTCTGAGGTCCAATCTGAAATGGCACTCGTCGCAGAGGAACAAGCCCAAACTATCTCACACCAAGCCGAAATTCCTCCGAAATCTACTATTCCCACGGGCCCGGAAAATGACATATGGACATTGTATTACGACGGTTCCAAAAATCTCGATGGTTCTGGCGCTGGCTGCGTTTTGCTTGATCCGCATAATAAAAAATTCTTAGTCTCTTGTCGGCTGGAGTTCCAATGCACTAAAAACACTGCTGAGTATGAAGCTTTGATCCTTGGGCTTAAAAAGGCGCTCGATTTGAAGGTAAAATGCTTACAGGTCATTGGAGACTCCGAGATCATCACTCGGCAGGTACGCAATACTATTCATTGTTTGTCTCCACATTTAAAGGCGTATCAGCAAGAGGTATGGCGGCTCATTTCTTCTTTTGACGCTTTTGGAATTAAATCTGTTCTGAGAATGCATAATGCAGCAGCGGATACTCTAGCTAATGCTGCCGCCAGATTTACCCCTTTGAGGGACGGTTTTTCTATTGAAGTTATGTATAAACCCTCCGTGCCAGACAATATCACTAACTTGCGTGTTTTTGATGATGATCAACAGGTGCTGGAATTTATGTGTAACTCAGAGATATTCAAAGACGCTGCTATAGATGAAGATGAGCACGACCAAGCTATGCAAAAGGAGTACGAGCAAGTCAAAGGAAACCCCATGCCTAAAGGGGTGGTATCACTTGAGAAGCTTTTCGATCTGCAAAATCGGTTCCGTGGGCCCCCAAATGCAAAAGTACAGAGTTCTATCTTAGCTCATCGACAAGTGAACTTGGGATCAGAGGATAATCCTAAATTCGTCAACCTTGGGAAGGACTGCACCCCCAAGAGGCCCAGGATTTCACTCAGCTATTTCGCAAGTATCGTGACGTGTTCGCTTGGACATATGAGGACTTACGCACATACGATACTCGAATCATACAACATGTGATACCCATCAAAGAAAATGTAAAACCTTTCCAACAAAAGCTCAGGAAAGTACATCCTACGATGGAACCATTGATCCTGAAGGAACTCAAAAAACTTTTAGATGCACGCATTATCTTCAAGGTTCGCCATTCCACATGGGTGTCCAATTTGGTTCCGGTACGGAAGAAGTCAGGTGAAATTCGCTTATGTGTGGATTTCCGAAACTTAAACCGGGCCTCGAATAAAGATAATTACCCAGTGCCCCCTATGGAGCAAATACTACAAGCAGTGTCCGGGTCATAAATGTTCTCTTTGTTGGACGGCTTCTCTGGCTACAATCAAGTACTAGTGGCTGAACCAGATAGGTTAAAGACTACCTTTCGGACTAAGTGGGGAACCTTCGCATTCAGGCGTATGCCCTTTGGATTAATCAACGCAGGGGCAACTTTCCAAAGAGCTATGGATATAGCATTCAGGGGTCTGATAGGCCAGAGTGTGGTGGTCTACTTGGATGACGTTACTGTGTTTTCTAAACATCGGGGGGATCATTTGCGTCACCTCAGACAGATCTTCGAAAGGTGCAGAAAATACGGTATCTCGCTCAACCCAAAGAAGAGCGTTTTCGCCGTAGCAGAAGGAAATCTGCTGGGTCATATCATAACTAAGCAAGGCATTGTCGTTGATCCAGAACGTGCGAAATCCATTGCTCAGATTCCTCCCCCCAGTAGTAAGAAAGCAATGCAATCCTTTTTGGGTAAGATCAATTTTGTACGTAAGTTTATATCAGATTTCGCCCAGATAGTTAAGCCACTACAGGGAATGATAAAGAAAAATGCTACCTTCAAATGGAATCAGCCCGAAAAGGAAGCTTTCGATCAGATCAAGAAAGCTATAGCCGAAGCACCTTCCCTCCAGAGCCCAGATTTCGGCAGAGATTTTAGCTTGTATACTTTCGCTTCGGATTCGTCCCTGGCAGCTGTACTCACGCAAAAGGACAGGAATAATGACGAGCGCCCCATTTCCTTCATGAGCACTGGTTTGCAGGGAGCTGAATTGAATTATCCCGAAATCGAAAAACAAGCCTATGCGGTATATAAAGCGGTCAAACATTTCAGACCATACATCTTAAAAAACCATGTCATGGTTTACGTTCCCCACCCAGCTGTTCGCTCACTGTTCATGCAGCAAGAGCTGGGCGAGAGACGAGGGAACTGGGTTGCGTGTATGCAAGAGTATGACTTAGAGTTTAAGCCAGCACGCACAGTTAGAGGGCAAGGTCTATGCCAAATGGCTGCAGAGGCCGCAAGTTCCCACCAGGTTGAAGAAGATAATTGGGAACAAGAAATTGACATGTACCAAACCGACGTCGTACCTCAGATAAGGAACCCTTCTTGGTACTCGGATATTTCAGAATATTTAGCACATGGTACATTGGACCCCGCTCTAAATGCCCGGCAGAAACGTGCAATCAGACTCAAAGCTGCGTCTTACCAGTTAATCCAAGGGAAGCTCTTCAGGAAACATTCCGATGGGGTCATGTTACGCTGCTTGGAATATGATGAAGCTCAGAAAATCTTAATCGAGCTGCATGATGGACCAGCAGGAGGTCATTTTGCCGGGGATACTACGGCCCATAAAATAATGCGAGCAGGTTATTATTGGCCAACTCTGTTCAGGGATGCTCACGCATATGTTCGGAAGTGCATCCAATGCCAGAAATTCGCAAGCCGAGAAGCGCGTCCCGCTGCCCCTTTGTCGTCAGTAGCAGTAGAAGAACCTTTTCAACAATGGGGACTAGACGTCATTGGTGAGATTTTACCCCACTCGTCTAAGCAACACCGGTACATTCTAACGACTACTGATTATTTCACCAGGTGGGTTGAAGCAGTACCGTTACGCCAAATCAACGATCAGGAGGTAATGCAATTTGTCACTCATTCCATCATTACCAGGTTTGGCGTTCCAACTTCCTTGGTTTTTGATAATGCAACATATTTTTCATCTTTTAAATTATATGATTTTGCTTTGGAAAATGGCATTGTTCTTAAACACTCGGCAAATTACTATCCCCAAGGAAATGGTCTAGCGGAATCAACAAATAAAAATCTGATTCGCATCATTAAAAAGACCCTTCTGTCTCACCAACGCAACTGGCATAATGCTCTCCAAAATGCACTTTGGGCTGATCACGTCACCCCTAAGTCCTCAATAGGCACCTCACCATATTTTCTCGTGTATGGGAAAGAAGCTGTCCTCCCGCCCAATTTGTCTCTTCCTGCTCTGCAGTTGTCTCAAGAGTGTCATGGTACCCCTTGCCCCGCCTTGCAAACCCGCATTGACACCCTGCTGAAATTAGAAGAGGAAAGGCAAAAAACCCGGGAGAAATTCGCCATCCACCAGAGTCGAATCAAGAAATGGTTCGATAAAAAGTCTGCAGGAGATAAAAAATTTGAAGTAGGAGACCTAGTCCTAAAATGGGATAAAGCACACGAAGAAAAAGGAAAACATGCCAAATTTCAAGCACTATGGATAGGTCCCTTTCAGGTTAAAGAAAAGGTGGGTCCCCATACTTTCCGATTGCAAACTCTGGAAGGAAAAGTCGAGGTCCTCTCGGTAAACGGGCATGACCTCAAACACTATTTTACTTGAATAGCCCTCAAAGGGCTGTTTTCCCCCTTGTATCATAAAAGTCGCATTTTGTTCTTATTAAAAAAAAAAAAAAAAAAAAAAACTCTTTCTCTAACTCTTCAAAGAAAACCTTGTCTAAGCTGCCCGCAACTAGCTCACTCCTTGAAGAGGTTCTATGCTGATGAAAGGCCCTTCCCGCAAAACACGGGGCAGTCGAAACTCGCTTGTAATGGGCACCTAAGGATAGTACACGGCCTTACTAGAGTCTTCAAGCATAAGGAACCACCTAGCGGCTTCGAAGGGTGCAGGCAGAGAAGGTCTTGCATAGCAGCAACCGGATCGTGAGGGACCAGGGCTAACTCAAGAGAATTGCAGGTCATCCGGGAAAAACCCGAGTCCTCATATGAGACCAGGAGCAACCTCTCTGCAAGAAAAATAAGTCGGGATCCCTCATCCGCCCAGGCAAAATATGCCCATCTAAATAAGTGCCACAGGCACATTCTCAAATAAGTGCAATCGCACACAAATAAAGGGTAAAGGATTGAGAAAGGCTTCCTGCGCAGAGAGGTGTTGTAACGACTCCGCCGGGGTACTGACCAGGCTCGCTGGCAGCGGAGCAACGTTCATGACTCCTAGGCAGTGACTCCGCCGGAGCCGAGAGGTTCGCTGGCAGCGGAGCAACACCATGAGGACGAAATAATTGTACCGGACCCTGCAGTTGTCCAAGGTTTCCCCGACCCTCTCGATCCTGGAGCGTGAGGAATTAAAATTCGGTTGATCTGCACCCAATAAGCCAAAAGGGCAGGCAACTATGCGGGGTGGCAAAGGAAGGAAGGTGTAAACTCTGAGGTAAAAGAACAAGCTAGTATTAGACCCCTCCCTCCTCCCTCATCGACCCTTCATCGGCAGAGACTCTGAATTCATCCAGTGAATCGCCATTTGTTGTAGCCCCTACAACACCCTCCAAAAATACAAAAAATAATAACACACACTTCAAAATTTTTGGAGCCCCTTTGAAACTAAAGGAGAAAAAGCCAAGTAAAGTTTTTAAGAGCAAGTCGCTAAGTCGCGAATCCGTGATTTGCGACCCATGCGACCTATGCGACTCTGCGACCATAAGGTCGCCAGGTCGCCAGGTCGCAAGTCGCCACTCTGCTACCTGGCGACCTCTGCGACCCAAGGTCGCGCAGGTCGCAAGGTCGCAAATTGCCAATTAAGGGAATTAGCGATCAACGACTCCACACCAACACCCTGAAGGTCGTGCTCGGCCGCAAACCATCAACTTGCGACCCCGCCTAGCAAGCGTAATTGCGACTCCTTTTTATAAGGGCGGGTCGCTAGGTCGCATTTGTGACTCCGGTGAAAATCGTGGAATCGCTCTGACAGGTTGACTGGCGCGTTTTCTTCCGGGTAAGTTGCCATTTCCTCCCTGTGTTTCCTTCCCCAGCATTTCTTGCTAAAATCTAGCCACCCCATGGTCTTAATTACTTGTTGGTGAGGAGGTAGGGTTTCCAGTTGAGTTTTATTTTTGTTTTGATTCTCATAAACCCCAAGGTCACCTTTGTCTTACCTAGATCCTCATGGCTGTGTCCTATCTCCAGTTTAGACCCTTTCCAGCCGCGCATGTTTCCCATTAGGGAGAGATTATCCGCAAAACCGCGCGCGCGTGAAACCCCCCGGCAGGCCCAAGTGCGACTTGCGACCCAGCGACCCGGTCGCAAGGTCGCGCGACTCTCTGTTAGCGACTCTGTGACCCTGCGACCTAGTCGCAAGGTCGCAAGGTCGCATGTGATGTATTTTGTAGATCAGCGACCCTGCGACCCCAAGAGAACAGTCAATTAAACTCTGCATGCGTAAACTGTATTTAGCCGTTATCATTATGTCTTTCTCATCCTGGGATTCTTTCCTGAATGAAACAGGTGAATTTGGAGCAGACACGATACCGGTCCTCTCCGACTCTAGCAACATAGCACCCCGGGTGTCCCGAAAGAATAGTAGGCAGGTGGTGGAAGAAGAGTCGAAGGCGTACACAAACATCCTCTTCCACCAACATACGTAGACACCGTACCGCAAGGGGACACCAGGGTGGTATGAAGTATACCGCGAGTTCGCCATACCAGAAGATGAGTTTCCAGAAGATCTCCCGGACCGGGAAGTATACTTGAAGGTCAAGAAATCCAAATTGCACCTAGCAGGGTCACATCCCGCCATCTTTCCGTGCCCAGAAATGTTAGACTGGATCATACAGAAGACGGATCCTAAGAATTTCGCAATCCGAGATAGTAGAGGTAAAGCTTTTGCAACGTTGGAAAGCTCAAAAGCACGGGTCTACTACTCGCTACCCCAACCAGAGGTAAATTTTACCCCGAGATGGTTTTCCGCAAATGAAGTACCGATGGTTGATACAATCAGAAAATGGTGGGCGGAACCAGATAAATTTAAAGTCAAGAAAGGCCAGGAGTACCCGGTGGCCAATCTGAGGAAAGTGTATAAGTTAGTGGCCGCCATGCTGTGCAGAGTATACGGACGTTCGGACGCCACCACTTTCAACGGAGCATGGGCAACCATTATGGAACACGTAACGGCACACGGCACTTGATTCAATTGGGCTGGCATATTAGTGGGCTCAATGCAAACAAATTTGGCTTCGGCTTTAGCTCCAGATGAGGGAACGTCGTCAGAATTTTATGGTTTTCAGATGGCGAGGCCGCCCGTGTCAACCGGTATGTTGAGGGATGGCCGTTATTAATTGGGACCTTGGGGCTCTGCACTCAGCAATCCATTTGGTGTACCAAGGTATTCGGGGAGTTCAGGTACAAGTCGTATATTGAGCAAATCTCTTCTCGATATTCATTCCTTTCTTACTTTAAATTATTTGGTCGAAGACACCTCACATGTCTTGGCGAACAAATGGAGACACCAGGGTCTTGGTGGCACACCGGTTTCCATTCGCTGAAATTTGGTAACCATCCAGCTCAACATCACAGTTGGACCACATGCTCCTTTTCGCCTAAGTTTATTACCTATATGCTCACAGTGATGTGTTTCCGTATTGACCTTGGGCTTCTCCAATGTCCTTTCCAAAGGGAAGAAGAAACCTTGGCCCGCTCTACCTCTCACCATTGGTGCTTATACAGTCAAGGACTTCAGAGAGGTAGGGCGTGAAGGGGAGGAGGTAAAGAGTTATCACTTCAGAAATCTGGATTGCTGAACTTATGACCCAGTCAAGATAGTTCCTGAGCATTGTAAAAGGGCCAATTTTAGATGGAGTTATCAGCATGTCGAGCGCCCGGCTGAGGACGAAAAAAGAAACTGGTACAACGCAGACAGGCATCTAGCTCCAGGGATCGACTCTGACCGAGAGGATGAGGATCACCAGAATTTAGAGGATAGAAGCCAGAAGCTTGGAGGCTCTTCTTCCTCCAAAGATAAGAGAACACAGACCGGTACGGGGCCTGACACCACAGATCAGCAAAGGGAAGCAGAAGCCCAAGCCAAGAAGGAAGAGGAAAAGAAAATGAAGGAGGATGAAGAGAAACGTAAGAAAGATGCCAGGACAGAGCGGAAAAAGAAGCAGGCTGAGGAAAAGGAAAGACAGGAAAAGGAAGCACAGGCGGCGGCAGAACAAGCACTTAAAGAAGAACTTGACAAAGTCGATCATCAAAAGAAGGCAGAACAAGCCGCCGCAGCAGAGCAAAAGAGAAAAGCAGAAAAAGAAGTAGAAGCATAGTCAGAGCGCAGGAAGAAGGACGAACATGACAAGGCAGAAGCCGAGCGCCGGCAAAAGGAGAAAGAAAAAGGACAAACACAGGATAGAGAGGATGAATTGATAGATGATATCGAAATATCTCCCCTGGACATTCCTCCGAGTGGCAAGAAAAGTATCCTCCCTGATGACGATTTTCCCAGGGAACAAGAAGAAGAGGTCTTCGACCTGACTAGATTGACATTTGACCAATTCTCTTTCAAAATACGGCAAGAAAGAAGAAAAGCCTTGGCGTAAAGCCATTCCGCCATATCTACGGTCGCCACTGGAAAGGACATAGTCCCAGATACAAGGACTAATCCTGTAATGATAGCATCAGCAGGTACCTCCTTTGCCGCAGCTACAGAGGAAAATGTCACTAGAATGAGCAGGGAGATTATCTCCCTACAAAACAGGCTAAAAGCAACAGAACAGGAGAAAGCAGTACTGGAGAGTGAAGTGCGACAGCTCCAAGGTAAACCTTCCCAAGTCAATGAAGTCCCACTAGCAGTCATGAAAGAATGTGACGTATTGGAAACGACCATGCAGCAAGTATACAGAGAAATGCTCGCCCTAAAACAAACAGTGGCCCCATTAGCAGAGGCACGAGCAGAAACCAAAGTGAAGCACGAGCAGCTCAAGGAGGCCTCGGCAGCTTTAGAAAAAATGATAAACTGGACAGCGCAGTACCAACAAGCTCCCGAAAATGTGCCTAAGAAGGATTGGGGTCACACACAAGATGCCAAAGTACAAATCCGGATGAAGATGCAATCCAAAGACAAGCTGGTCAAAGACTTGGACAAGGTGGTGTCTGCATATAATCACCTGATCAGTGGTATAGACTCCATGAACGCTCTTCATCACATTCCGTCGTTGGGGGTACTGGACGAAACTAAAGACTGGGAGCAAGTAGATCAGGAAATTCAGTCCTTTCTACAACCCTTGAGACAAGCTGCTGCCGCACCAGAATTTGAGGCATCACAAGAGAACCTAAAACCGCCGCTTACACCCAACATAAATTTATACTAAGCTTGCCTCTCTCAAGCCAGATTTAAGAAAGAGACTCGATATCGAACTTGGAATGTACGCACGGCTAAAAGAATAACCCCTCTAGCCTCCCCCTATAGCAAACAGACACAGTTCGGCAAGACTTCCTCAAGGAGAAGAAGATAGACGCTCCGCACCTCCCTCAATTACGTGACCACCTCCATAGCGTAACCGCCTGTCGCAGGGTCGCATTTGTCCCCCAGGTCGCAAGTCGCACCGCGCCTAAGTCGCAGTCGCACCCGGGTCGCAGTCGCATTTCGTCAAGGTCGCAAGGCAAATAACCGTCAGAAGTCGAAGACGGAAGCCCTGCAAAGGGTGTTTCTTACCCATAAATACTTCGTTGGGCACATAGTTAGGGCTTCTTTGTGGATCGAAGAGCAATATCGTATTGTAATTGAAGGGTCATACTCGACTCTCATGAAATTTATACTTGTTAAAATCCCTTTGTTGGATGATGTATTTAGTCAGTGTGACAAACTGGTATTCTCGCGTGATAGTTTCTAATATCGTATGATTAATGAAGCTTTTCTTTACTAGTATCATCTTACTCATAGCCATCTCCGTGATTGTGCTTGATGATGCTTAATTTTATCGCTTGTTCTTATAATGAATGTTAATGAACTATTTTATTAGCATTTCTCATTGCATCTTTCTAAAGTTAAGGGATATCCTCGCCACGGTTAGTCCTTTTCTTTAGTGGTCAGACATCTTCGCATGCATTACCCCATGATGTGTTACACGACACTTCCCTGGCATATGCATTTTGTTCATTACCTTGCTACGGTAATGTTGTTATTATATAATGCCTTGATACATCAAATATGTATTCGTATCATGTGAATGAGTGTATGTCTCAAGCAGATTTAATCAGTTCTTCGAGACCGAAGAGAAAGTCACTCAAGCTGTGAGCTCGGACCCACATCCCCGACGGAGCCCTATTCCAAACGGTTCAAAGTCTAATTGGGACTTTCTACCGGGATATCCCCATCGTTACGACATATTTTCCTGGGCTGATCGCATTTTGGCGCTAGAAGGAGGTGGCCATGGCATCCTCCCAAAGATACAACCCATATCTACAAACTCCCCATCGAGATCAGGGCAACGAACCTCATCTTCCCTAAAGATATTCCAAGGGAGGAGGCTCATATTTTGAAATCACAAACGAACAATTGAGATCCTTACGCCGCCGCCCGCAATCTCGTCGTAGATTTACTAAGATGCTCCAATCATGGAATTCCCCAGCCCATGAGAGGACCCCTAAACAAATGTGTCACTGGGGAATGGCGTGCTAGCTTCAAAAGACACCATACCCGAACTTGTGAACTCCATGATTGAAGACCCTGCGGTCAGTCCAAGAAAATGAATTCCCATTCTCCAAGATAGTGAAGGTTTCCCCGATACGTAACCTTTCCTCTAAACTCACCGACTTACATCGTTGGAACAACAACCAAGTGTATTCTCCACCAAGAAGGAGAAGGGGTTCAAGAATTGAAAGAGAAGGTAACACACCAAGAAATGCGGAAGGAAATAGGCCTCGAAGAAATGAGGGTGGGGTCAATGTAGGGGTCACGACGGGAGGTAGAGGAGATATAGTCCCACACGGGAGACACCAAACCCAACCATCATCACCACCAAAACCAAAATAGGCCCCCTCCCCACAACTGGGAGTACTTTAGAAACGTGAATAACCGTGAAAGACACCGAGATGAACATTCTCGCCATCATGAAGGAACATCAGTGTCAGGGACGGGAAGTGAGTCCGAGGCAGAAACTCGATATCATCATCACCCCAGGAGGGTGCAGCCTCTAGCCTGGATGGCTCAATCCCCATTGGCTCTTTTAGGTCCTCTCCATGATATGCCTAGACACCCAGAGAAACATCTTCCTAAGTTCGATCCTGAGAAAGGCACATCAGCGGAAGATCATATTAGTAGTTTCTATCTGTCTCTACAAATCATGAGAGTTCAGTCCGATGATGTCGCATGTAGACTGTTCCCACACACTCTTGTAAACCATGCGGCCACCTGGTATCGTTCTCTACCCAGTGCTTCTATTACATCCTGGGACCAGTTCCGTCGCGTGTTCCTGCAAAAGTTTGCAGAAGATAAAACACCCTCTATGCTCCTCACAGAGTTAAGCACTATCAAGTGTCATAGAAAAGAGAAAGTTAAAGACTTTAACCAACGCTTCACCACAATATTGCAAAAATTTCCTCCAAACTTAGCATTGGACGATTCTATCACCATCGACTACTATACTAAAGCTCTCCCTAGGGATATTGCCGTTTTCATCAAACGTGAAGCCCGCGCTACCCTTACAGCAAATTACGCTGCTGCTCTCGCGGTAGAAAAATACATGTTGTCGATAGGAGTCATGGACCACGAAGGAAAGGATGATCACAAACCAATCGCTAAAAAAGGTCACTCTTCCACCCCTAATAGAGAGAAAGAAACTTTTGATTTCGAGAGTATGGCCAAGACCCTCAAACTACTAACGAATGAGGTCTCTGACTTGAAGAGAAAAGGCATTGAGACATCAACTTCTACTAAACCTCCAAAACCATTTTTCAAGAAAAGTAATCCCAACACCAGCAGACCTCCGTCAAACTCCAGCGCCGCTCTCAACGTGGAAGAGATAGGGAAGGATAATTTTTGCTCTTTTCACCAAGCTGCCCACTCTGAAAAAACGTGCCCGCAATGGATTGGCAGCATGACCGCGGTGGTTAACCAACTTTTGGATGACTAAACTCCGGGAAACCAGACAGAGGATGATGTTTCTGATCGAGATGAAGGCTCGCTCCTAGATGGGGAACCAGGAGCCTCTGTTCTAACTTTTGATATAATACGCGGGGGGGAGAGTCTTGTTCCCATTGATATCAACATGGCAGGCAGTCCCAAGGCTCAGCCCACTCGAAATTATAGTCTTAGAAGCAAAGGATCTATCCCCGAACAATCATATGAAGACAAGAAAAGGGCCTTCCTAAGGAAAATTCTTCCCCCTGGAAACGAAGGACAAGCTACGCCGGAGAAGCCCACAAATAGTAACAGCAAAGCAAGTCACAAGAGCAAGCTCCCGGTGGAACCCTCGAAAACCACTACCGAACCTAGTCCCCAAACTGATACTAGCTATAACATAGTGGAGGACATGAAAAAGACCAGAGCTAATATCTCACTCTACGAGTTGGCCCGCATCACGAATCAAAAGGAACTTATTCTAAAAGCTTTCGCCAACAACCAAAATACGAAAATTGTCAGCAACACTTCCGCACAAACCAGTCCAGATATCCAGTCTATAGTGAACGTTGTCAACACGAATTCGAGAGGATCCACCCCTCCCTTCCTCTTGTCTTTTGAGATGTTTAACTTCAATGTTCACAATTGTCTTGTCGACTCCGGTGCATCCACGAATGTCATGCCTCTATCTGTGTGCAAGAAACTCAACATCCGCCCAGAGAAGACTGACGCAAAAATCATTCAACTTGATAGATCACAAGTACCAGCCGTTGGAGAATTAAACAATGTCATCATCCGCCTGTCGTCCAACTCTAGAGTCCATCAATGCATTGATATTGTGGTTGTTGACATCCCTGAAGCCTACGGTGTACTGCTTAGCAGGGACTGGTCTAGCAAGTTGCAAGGATACTTTGCCACAGATTGGTCCCACTTATGGCTACCTTACAAGGGGAGAAACAACCAAATCAGAGTCGAAAGTGAACCTTACATGAAACACACTGTAACTGATTTGGATGCCACAAATGAACCCATCAGCTTTGCCCAGGAGGAACTTGGTATGTGTTTTCTAGATTCCATTTTTGGATGTTACCGACTTCCTCAGTCTTCAGTAGGCCCCAAAGTCCAATCTGAAATGGCACTCGTTGCAGAGGAACAAGCCCAAACTGCCTCACACCAAGCCGAAATTCCTCCGCAATCCACTACCCCCAAGGGCCCGGAAAGTGACATATGGACCTTGTATTACGACGGTTCCAAAAATCTCGATGGTTCTGGCGCTGGCTGCATTTTGCTTGATCCTCATAAGAATAAATTCTTAATCTCTTGTCGGCTGGAGTTCCAATGCACCAACAACACTGCCGAGTATGAAGCTTTGATCCTTGGGCTTAAAAAGGCGCTGGATTTGAAGGTAAAATGCTTACGGGTCATTGGAGACTCCGAGATTATCACTCGGTAGGTACGCAATACTATTCACTGTTTGTCTCCACATTTAAAGGCGTATCAGCAAGAGGTATGGCGATTAATTTCTGCTTTTGACGCTTTTGGAATTAAATCTATCCTTAGGATGCATAACGCAGTGGCAGATACTCTGGCTAATGCCGCTGCCAGTTTTACCCCTTTGAGGGATGGTTTTTCTATTGAAGTTATATATAAACCCTCCGTCCCAGACAATGTCACTAACTTGCGCGTCTTCGATGATGATCAACAGGTGCTGGATTTCATGTGTAACTCAGAGATATTCAAAGACGCTGCTATAGATGAAGATGAGCACGACCAAGCTATTCAAAAGGAGTACGAACAAGTCAAAGGAAACCCCATGCCTAAAGGGGTGGTATCACTCGAGAAGCTTTTTGATCTGCAAAATCGTTTCCGAGGGCCCCCAAACGCCAAAGTACAGAGCTCTATCTTGGCCCATCGACAAGTGAACTTGGGATCAGAAGATAATCCTAAATTCGTCAACCTGGGTAAAGACTGCACCCCCCAAGAGGCTCAAGATTTCACTCAGCTATTTCGCAAGTATCATGACGTATTCGCTTGGACATATGAGGACTTACGCACATACGATACTCGAATCATACAACATGTGATACCCATTAAAGAAAATGTAAAACCATTCCAACAGAAGCTCAGGAAAGTACATCCTACGATGGAGCCATTGATTTTAAAAGAACTCAAAAAACTTCTGGATGCACGCATTATCTTCAAAGTTCGCCATTCCACATGGGTATCCAATTTGGTTCCGGTGCGGAAGAAGTTAGGTGAAATCCGCTTATGTGTGGACTTCCGAAACTTAAACCGGGCCTTGAATAAAGATAATTACCAGGTGCCCCCTATGGAGCAAATATTACAAGCAGTGTCCGGGTCAGAAATGCTCTCTTTGTTGGATGGTTTCTCTGGCTACAATCAAGTACTGGTGGCTGAACCAGATAGGTTAAATACTACCTTTAGGACTAAGTGGGGAACCTTCGCATTCAGGCGTATGCCCTTTGGATTAATCAATGCAGGAGCAACTTTCCAAAGAGCTACGGATATAGCATTCAGAGGTCTGATAGGCCAGAGTGTGGTGGTCTATTTGGATGACGTTACTGTGTTTTCTAAACATCGGGGGGATCATTTGGGTCACCTCAGACAGATCTTCGAAAGGTGCAGGAAATACGGTATCTCGCTCAACCCAAAGAAGAGCATTTTTGCTGTAGCAGAAGGAAATCTGCTGGGCCATATCATAACTAAGCAAGGCATTGTCGTTGATCCAGAACGTGCGAAAGCCATTGCTCAGATCCCTCCCCCCAGTAGTAAGAAAGAAATGCAATCCTTTTTTGGTAAGATCAATTTTGTACGTAAGTTTATATCAGATTTCGCCCAGATAGTGAAGCCACTGCAGGGAATGATAAAGAAAAATGCTACCTTCAAATGGAATCAACCTGAAAAGGAAGTGTTCGACCAGATCAAGAAAGCGATAGCCGAAGCACCTTCCCTCCAGAGCCCAGATTTCGGCAGAGATTTTAGCTTATATACTTTCGCTTCGGATTCGTCCCTGGCAGCCGTACTCACACAAAAGGATAGAAATAATGACGAGCGTCCCATTTCATTCATGAGCACCGGTTTGCAGGGAGCTGAATTAAATTATCCTGAAATCGAGAAACAGGCCTATGCGGTATATAAAGCGGTCAAACATTTCAGACCATACATCTTAAAAAACCATGTTACAGTTTACGTCCCCCACCCAGCTGTTCGCTCATTTTTCATGCAGCAGGAGCTGGGCGAGAGACAAGGGAACTGGGTTGCATGTATGCAAGAGTACGACTTAGAGTTTAAGCCAGCACGCACAGTTAAAGGGCAAGGTCTATGTCAAATGGCTACAGAGGCCGCAAGTTCCCAACAGAGTGAAGAAGATAATTGGGAGCAAGAAATTGAAATGTACCAAACTGACGTCATTCCTCAAATAAAGAACCCTTCTTGGTACTCAGATATTTCGGGATATTTAGCACACGGTGTATTAGACCCAGTTCTAAATGCTCGGCAGAAATGCGCAATCAGACTCAAAGCTGCGTCTTACCAGATAATCCAAGGGAAGCTTTTTAAGAAACATTTCGACGGGGTCATGTTGCGCTGCCTGGAACATGATGAAGCTCAGAAAATATTAACCGAGCTGCACGATGGACCAGCAGGAGGTCATTTTTCCGGGGACACCACAGCTCATAAAATAATGCGAGCAGGTTATTATTGGCCGACCCTTTTCAGAGATGCCCACGCATATGTTCGGAAATGCATTCAATGCCAGAAATTCGCAAATCGAGAAGCGCGTCCCGCCGCCCCTTTGTTGTCAGTAGCAGTAGAAGAACCGTTCCAACAATGGGGGCTGGACGTCATTGGTGAGATCTTACCCCACTCTTCTAAGCAACACCAGTACATACTAACGGCTACTGATTATTTCACAAGGTGGGTTGAGGCAGTACCGTTACGCCAAATCAACGATCAGGAGGTAATGCAATTTGTCACTCATTCCATCATTACCAGGTTTGGCGTTCCAACTTCCTTGGTTTTTGATAATGCAACATATTTTTCATCTTTTAAATTATATGATTTTGCTTTGGAAAATGGCATTGTTCTTAAACACTCTGCAAAGTACTATCCCCAAGGAAATGGTCTAGCGGAATCAACAAATAAAAATCTGATCCGCATCATTAAAAAGACCCTTCTGTCCCACCAACGCAACTAGCACAATGCCCTCCAAAATGCACTCTGGGCTGATCGCGTCACCCCTAAGTCCTCAATAGGCACCTCACCATATTTTCTCGTGTATGGGAAAGAAGCTGTTCTCCCGCCCAATTTATCTCTTCCCGCTCTGCAGTTATCGCAAGAGTGTCATGGTACCCCTTGCCCCGCCTTGCAAACCCGCATTGACACCTTGCTGAAATTAGAAGAGGAAAGGCAGAAAACCCGGGAGAAATTCGCCATCCACCAGAGTCGAATCAAGAAATGGTTTGATAAAAAGTCTGCAGGAGATAAAAAATTTGAAGTAGGAGATCTCGTCCTAAAGTGGGATAAAGCCCACGAAGAAAAGGGAAAACATGCCAAATTTCAAGCACTATGGATAGGTCCCTTTCAGGTTAAAGAAAAGGTGGGTCCCCATACTTTCCGATTGCAAACTCTGGAAGGAAAAGTCGAGGTCCTCCCGGTAAACGGGCATGACCTCAAACACTATTTTACTTGAGTAGCCCTCAAAGGGCTGTTTCTGCCCATGTATTATAAAAGTCGTGTTTTTGTTCTACTTGTCAAAAAAAAAAAAAAAAAAATCTTTCTCTAAATCTACAAGGAAGACCTTGTCTAAGCTACCCACAACTGGCTCACTCCTTGATAGGTTCTATGCTGATGAAAGGCCCTTCCCGCAAAACACGGAGCAGTCAAAACTCGCTTGTAATGGGCACCAAGGGATAGTGCACGGCCTTACTGGAGCCTTCAAGCATAAGGAACCACCTAGCGGCTTTGAAAGGTGCAGGCAGAAAAGGTCTTGCATAGCAGCAATCGGATCGTGAGGGAACAGGGCTAACTCAAGAGAATTTCAGGTCATCCGGGAAAAACCCAAGTCCTCATATAAGACCAGGAGCAACCTCTCTGCAAGAAAAATAAGTCGGGATCCCTCATCCGCCCAGGCAAAATATGCCCATCTAAATAAGTGCCATAGGCACATTCTCGAATAAGTGCAATCGCACACAAATAAAGGGTAAAGGATTGAGAAAGGCTTCCTGCGCAGAGAGGTAATGTAACGACTCCGCCAGGGTACTGACCAGGCTTGCTGGCAGCGGAGCAATGTTCATGACTCCTTAGGCAGTGACTCCGCCAGGGCTGAGAGGTTTGCTGGCAGCGGAGCAACACCATGAGGATGAAATAATTATACCGGACCCTGAGGTTGTCCAAAGTTTCCCCGACCCTCCCGATCCTGGAGCGCGAAGGATTAAAATTCGGTTGATCTGCACCCAATAAGTCAAAACGTCAGGCAACTATGCGAGGTGGCAAAGGGAGGAAGGTGTAAACTTTGAGGTAAAAGAACAAGCTAGTATTTGGCCCCTCCCCCCTCCCTCATTGACCATTCATCGGCAGAGACTCTGAATTCATCCAGTGAATCGCCATTTGTTGTAGCCTCTACAACACCCTCCAAAAATACAAAAAATAAGAACACACACTTCAAAAATTTTGGAGCCCCTTTAAAAAACTAAAAGAGAAAAGGCTAAGTGAAGTTTTGAAGGGCAAGTCGCTAAGTCGCAAATCTATCCTGTGAAACAATTGCGACCCCTGTGACCTGTGCGACCCCCCGACCCTAAGGTCGCCAGGTCGCAAGGTCGCATGGTCCGAAATTAAAGAAGTTGCGACTCATGCGACCTATGCGACCCCGCGACCTTAAGGTCGCCAGGTCGCGAAGGTCGCAAGGTCGCAAGGATAAGTAATTAAGGAAATTTGCGACTCAGCAACCTTTGCGACCTAGCGACCCTAGGGTCTCAAGGTCGCGAGGTCGCAAACCATCAACTTGCGACCTCATTTAGTGCTCGCACGTGCGACTCCTTTTTATAAGGGCAGGTCGTTAGGTCGCATTTGTGACTCGCGGCGAAAATCGTGGAATTTCTCTGACAGGTTGACTGGCGCGTTTTCTTCCGGGTAAGTTGCCATTTCCTCCCTGTGTTTCCTTCACGAGCATTTCTTGCCAAATTTTGGGCCTCCCCATGGTCTTAATTGCTTGCTGGTGAGGATGTAGGGTTTTCTGTTGAGTTTTATTGTTGTTTTGATTCTCATAAACCCCAAGGTCACCTTTGTCTTGCCCAGATCCTCATGGATGTGCCCTATCTCCAGTTTAGACCCTTTCTAGCCGCGTATGTTTCCCGTTAGGGAGAGATTATCCGCAAAACAACGCGCGTTCGAAAACCCCCGGGTAGACCCTAGCGCGACCTGCGACCCAGCGACCCGGTCGCAAGGTCGCAAAGTCGCGCGATCTTCGGTTAGCGACTCTGCGACCCTGCGACCTCGTCGCAAGGTCGCAAGGTCGCATGTGAGTTCTCTGGTTAATCAGTGACCCTGCGACCCCAAGAGAACTGTTAAGTAATTTCTGCATGGTAGACTGTATTTAGCCCGTTATCATCATGTCTTTCTCATCATGGGATGCTTTCCTGAATGCAACAGGTGAATTTGGAGCAGACTCGATACCGGTTCTCTTTGATTCTAGCAACATGGCACCCCCAGTGTCCCGAAAGAAGGGAAAGAAGGTAGTGGAAGCAGAACCAGACACAGACGTGCAAATATCTCCTCCGCCGATATACAGAGACACCCTTTGCACCTTCGCAAAAGGGGACAGCCTGAGATGGTATGAAGTATACCACGAGTTCGCTATAACAGAAGCTGAGTTTCCAGAAGATCTCCCGGACCGGGAAGTGTACCTAAAGGTCAAAAAATCCAAGTTACATCTAGCAGGGGCACATCCAACCATCTTCCCGTGCCCAGAAATATTAGACTGGATCATTCAGAAAACGGATCCTAAGAAGTTTATGATCCGAGATAGCAAGGGTAAAGCTTTCGTAACGTTGGAGGGCTCAGACGCCCATGTCTACTACTCACTGCCCCAACCAGAGGAAAACTTTACCCCGAGATGGGCTTCTGCCCATGAAGTACCTGTGGTTGATACAATCAGGAAGTGGTGGGCAGAGCCAGACAAATTTAAGGTCAGGAAAGACCAAGAGTACCCGGTGGCCGCTCTGAGGAAAGTGTACAAATTAGTGGTCGCCATGCTTTGCAGGTTGTATGGACGTCCGGACGCCACCACCTTCAACGGCGCATGGGCAACTATAATGGAGTATGTAACGGTGCATGGTACTCGTTTCAACTGGGCCGGTATGTTAATGGGCTCAATGCAAACAAATTTGGCTTCGGCTTTAGCCCCAGATGAAGGAACGCCGTCAGAGTTCTATATGGCTTCGTATCTACTAGATGCTATCTGTGCTTGGCTACATTTTGAGGGATGGCCACATAACTACGACTCCGAACAGACCCAAGCAATCCATTTGCAGACCAAGGTATTCTGGGAGTCCAGGTACAAGTCAGATATTGAGCAAATCTCTCAGATATTCATTCCCGCCCTTTATGGGAAGCTATTTGGTCAAGACACCACCTGCATGTATTGGCGTGCGATGGAGACACTAGGTCAGGTGGCACACCGGTTTCCGTTTGCTGAATATACATTCATCTGAGTATTTGGCACATTCAAAGCCCCACATGCTCTGCCTAGGTTTATCACCGATAAAGTGTTTATGCAGGAGGTATGTTTCCAGATGACCTCAGGTTTCTCCAATGTCCTTTCCAAAGGAAAGAAGAAACCTTGGCCCGCTTTGCCCCTCACCATCGGCGCTTATACATTCAAGGACTCCAGAGAAGTAAGGGCCCAAGGGGAAGAGATACAAGGGTATCACTTTAGAAGCCTGGAATACCGAACATATGATCCGTTCAAGGTAGTTCCGGAGCACTGTAAGAAGGCCAATTTTAAATGGAGCTATCAGCATGTCGAACGCCCAGCAGATGATGAGAAAAGAAACTGGTACAACGCAGACAGGCAACTAGCTCCGGGAATTGACTCTGACCAAGAAGAAGAAGATCACCAAAATTTATAAGACAGGAGCCAAAAACTAGGAGGCTCTTCTTCGTCCAAAGATAAGAAAACACGGACCGGTACATGTTACACTGAAAACTGTCACCTTGACATTTTGCTGACTGTATGAGCTCAGTAACACTCATACATGCCTCCTCTGCAAGTCTTACAACCTTGGTTCCTCATTCCATGCCCTGAAACTGGAGGAAAAACCCTAAAAAGCTCAAAAAACCTTGGGTACGCAGTTAATATGAAGCCTTCCTGCGTTTTTAGCTAGGGTACGCAGGTAAGGTGAAGATAAAATGCGTTCTAGAACACATTTTTCCAGTGTTATAGGTGCGGTACCCCTGTAAAGTCAAAAATGCGCGAAATTAAACTGAAAAAGTTGAATTTTGGTCAATTCTGGAAGGTTCTGGATGAGATTTTTTTGGGATGAGTACGATTTGGTAAGGTGCATGTATCCCACACCTTAAGGAACTAATCCCTTGATGTGAGGAGTCTATCCCTTTGAAGGAGGGTTTTATCCCTTTAAAGGTGGAATCCTAACCTCCTCATCTGCTCTATAAAAGGAGGCATTGGGTAGCCTTTTGGGAGGTTAAGTTAAGCTGTTGGAGATTGAGATTGAAGTGCTGTTGAGATTTAGAATTCTTTCTGCTGAGCTTTTGAGAGGAAAGATCACATACCTCTTTGTGCTCCTGAAGGAAGAGTGCAAGACTTATCAAAGTAGAGGAGATTCCTGCTTCGGACCCCGGGAAGGCCTTTCGAACATCAAGGCAAAGGTTGTAAGGTTCTTCTGTATATTTTAAGATTAATACAATCAAGTTCTGTTTTTCTCAATAAATTGTCGCTCGATTGTTTATTTCAATAAGCTGTCGTTTGATCGTTTATTTCATAGATTCCTTGATCACTATGATAGGTATGTTTTATGATTATTTGTTATACAGGTGCTATTGATATTTTCTTGTTTGTGATTGCAGATCAACGAAAGATAATACTTTCTTGTGACAAAAGGGCCCTTGTTGCGATGAAGGATTATTGATGCAACGGAAGCAATGCGACCACAAATAAGCATTTGGATCTAAGGTAGGATCGACACCTTCATAGCATTTAATTGTAAAACGAATATATATCTAGAGAAAGACAAACTTAGTTGTTCTTTTGTTGCTAGATTGTCTTCTGACACTAGGGAGATCGGTCTTGTCCGCAAGAACGATTTATCCGGCCAACAGTACAGGGCCTGACACCTCGGATCAGCTAAAAGAAGCAGAGGCCAAGGCCAAGAAGGAAGAGGAAAAGAAAATGAAGGAGGATGAAGAGAAGCGTAGAAGAGATGCAAGGATAGAACGGAAAAGGAAACAGGCTGAGGAAAAGGAAGCACAGGCGGCGGCAGAACAAGCACTTAAGGAAGAACTTGACAAAGCTGAACAACAGAAGAAAACAAGCCAAGCAGCCGCAGTAGAGAGAAAAAGAAAAGCTGAGAGAGAAGCAGAGGTAGAGTCAGAACGCAGGAAGAAGGAGGAACATGACAAGGCAGAAACCGAGCGCCTGGAAAAGAAGAAAGGGAAAGGACAAACGCAGGAAAAAGAGGATGAACTGATAGATGATATCGACATATCTCCCCTGGAGATTCCTCCGAGTGGCAAGAAAAGTATCCTCCCTGATGACGATTTTTCCGGGGAACAAGAGGAAGAGGTCTTCGACCTGACTAGATTGACATTTGACCAATTCTCTTTCAAGATACGGCAAGAGAGAAGAAAATCCTTGGCACAAATCCATCCCGCCATTTCTACGGTCGCCACTGAAAAGGACATAGTCCTGGATATAAGGACTAACCCTGTAATGATAGCATCAGCAAGTACCGCTTTTGCCGCAGCTACAGAGGAAAATGTCACTAGAATGAGCAGGGAGATTATTTCCCTACAAAACAGGCTAAAAGCAACGGAACATGAGAAAGCAGTACTGGAGAGTGAAGTGCGACAGCTCCAAAGTAAGCCTTCCGCAGCACCTTTTCATTTCAGGAGTACATTTTCATTTTCTTTCAAGTCTTGTCATTGTAATTTTCAATTTGCTTTTAAAGTTTCAAGTTGGTAAATCATTATAGGGGATATTACTTCATTGAACAAATATAACCAAACTTGTTTTCATCTTAGAATTTCTATTTCACCTTAGAAAGACCAAAAACGACAAAAAGTTAAGAAATAGGTTATCTTGCACATATAGTGCGCCGCACTTCATCAGCTTACGATTCCCGGATTGACAAATTAAATGCAGCAATTTAGGACACACTAAATTGACCAAACAGCAGTCATGAAAGAATGTGACGTATTGGAAACGACCATGCAGCAAGTATACAGAGAAATGCTCACCCTAAAACAAACAGTGGCCCCATTAGCAGAGGCACGAGCGGAAACCAAAGTGAAGCATGAGCAGCTCAAGGAGGCCTCGGCAGCTTTAGACAAAATGATAAACTGGACAACGCAGTACCAGCAAGCTCCCGAAAATGTGCCTAGGAAGGATTGGGGTCACACACAGGACGCCAAAGTACAAATCCGGATGAAGATGCAGTCCAAAGACAAGCTGGTCAAAGACTTGGACAAAGTGGTGTCTGCATATAATCACCTGATCAGTGGTATAGACTCCATGAACTCTCTTCATCACATTCCGTCGTTGGGGGCACTGGACGAAACTAAAGACTGGGAGCAAGTAGATCAGGAAATTCAGTCTTTTCTGCAACCCTTGAGACAAGCTGCTGCCGCACCAGAGTTTGAGGCATCACAAGAGAACCTAAATCAGTTTCTTGTCACTCCAGTACAAATCTACACCAAGCTTGCCTCCCTCTCAATCCAGATCTCCCAGAAGAAAGAAACTCTGATACCAAATGCCCTGGAATGTACGCACCGATTAAAAGAGGAAACCCCTCTAGTTTCCCCTATAGCAGCGGATTATCAGGCCTGGCGAGATTTCCTCAAAGGGAAGAAAATTGACGCTCCAGAACTCTTGAGTGCGCTACCACCTCCATAGCTAAGCTTTTCAGTCGCAGGTCGCAACCACCCCAGGTCGCAGGTCGCGCCTACTCCTGAGTCGCAGGTCGCACCGGCACATAAGTCGCAGGTCGCATGTTCGGCCAAGGTCGCAGGGAAGCTGAACCGTCGGGAAGCCGAACCGTCGGAAAGCCTAAAGGGCGGTTTTGAATCTATAAATACCCCTGCAGGGCACATAGTTAGGGGCTTCTCTTTGGTGGACTGAAGAGCAATGTTGCTTTGTAATTAAAGGGTCATACTCTGACTCATGTGAAATTCAGATACTTGTTACAATCCCTTTGTTGGACGATGTATTTAGCTGTGACAAAACTGTGTGTATTCTGCGTATAGTTTCAGAATATCGTATGATTAATGAAGTTGTGTTCTTAATAGTATCATTCGTACTTCATAGCTATCTGTGATTGTGCTTGATTATGCTTAAGTTTATCGTTTGTTCTTATAATGAATGTTAATGAATTATTTTATTAGCATTTCATTGCATCTTTCGGAAAGTTAAGGGATATCCGTGCCACGAAGAACTGTTTCTTCAGTGGTCAGATTATCTTGCATGCATTACCCCATAGATGTGTTGCTAACGACACTTCCTGTACGTGTGCATTTTGTTCATTACCTTGCTACGCACAGTGTTATATATCAGTGTGATACATCAGTCATGTATTCTGTATCATGTGAATGAGTGTATGTCTGCAGATTTAACCAGGTTCTTCGAGACCTAAGAGAAAGTCATTTAAGCGGTAGCCAGACCCACACCCCGGACGGGATCCCTATTCCAAACGGTTCAAAGTCTAATTGGGACTTTCTACCGGGGAGATCCCCTACTGTTGGCCGGACATATTTTCCCGTCAACAGAATACAACAATTAAATCCCTTACGTGAAACTCATTAGAACCTAGTTTAATCAAGCATAATCCTCTATCTAGAATCTAACCAAACAGAGAATGCACATCATACAACAACATTATTTTTTAGAATTCTAAGATTAATAATTAACACTATTTCAGGAGGATTCATGGAAACAAATGCAAAATTTGCAGGGCAAGGAAAATCATGATGAGTTTAGAAACCATATAATATCTCTTGGACATCTAAAATTTGCATATTCTTGGAGAGATGTAAACTCTAATCATAGATGGAAGCAATGGATCCCACCAAAAGGGTGTTTTCTCAAGCTGAATGGGGAGGTATATTCCTCATTAGCAAAATAAATCATGGAGTGTTACATCAATTCCTCATATCAGTCAAAAAACTTATATGGCGCTACAAGACCAATAATTCCTTTTCTATCAAATAAGTCTACGAATTAATGTTTAACTTTCAAGAGCATCCCAAAGAATCCATGTGGCAATCATCTAGAATCAAAACTTATGGCTGAAACTACCTCTCTCTATTTATGGCTCTTATTTTAGGGGAAAACACTCATGCGGGGAAAACTTCTTAAGAGAAACTTTTTTGGCCCCTCCATCTACTATCTATGCTAATTGGAGGAAAAGAACTATGTGAAGTCATTAATTATTTTTGCTAAACCAGCAACATCTCGAGAGCCTTGGAGAACCATATGGATCACATGGATATATATCCCAATAGTATCCCCATAACTATTTAAATTTGGAGATCCCAACTCTTTCAAAATCCTACCTTGAATATAATTTCGTACCCTTATACCTGGACTTCCATTATGGGCCATTTGGAAAGAGAGGAACCTATGAATTTATAAAAATCACTCTCTACCTTAAGAGACTTTGTGGCATCTTCTAAATTGAAATAATATTCAAATCTTAATCGCTTCCTAGAGTTCAGATTCAGAGGACTAGTAAGCTCATAGTGATGAAATTTCTATCTTCCAAGCCTAGGATTTGTATCCTGGTCTAATCATTTCCTTGATTCTCCCTCCTTCCATTTATATCTCATGTTTAATGTCCTAGCTTCTTTCCACCCCCAAAAATAATATTTCATCGAGCTAAACTTTAAGTCGACTTCCAAGAATAACAAAGGATTTGTAGGATAAGGGGGAGTCTTTAGGAGATCATTGTGTTGTAATTCTCTCTATGTTATCATGTCCCATGGGACAAAACAATAATAATCCCTCGAGAATGAAATATTTATATAGTGCCTTCAAGTTTCTCAATCCCAAATATTTTCTAAGCTTCTTGTTGAAGGGAACTCTTAGTTGGTAATCAACATGATCTCAAAATTCTCAATGGTGCTCCTTGATAAAGTATCACAAATTTCGCATATTGAAATCACATTAGATGATATGTAAAATACTATGGATATTTCACTGGAAAGTTCGTCCCAACAGATCTGATAAAATTATACTTTAAAAATAAAAATATACAATATGAGTGTTAAATTCTCTTTAGATTTCTAAATTTGTAATTTAATGTTTATTGTGTATGCATGAAAATTACAATTATGCGTAAAATAGAGAACAAAAGATAAAAACTCACAAACCATGTATGACACAAGATACAACCTAGGAACCCCTCTGAAGTACAAAGAGAACAAACAAATAAACATTAAATATAACAAGATATAACAAGAAGTATGGAAATAAGAGGGTTATATATTTGTACAAGATATATGCAATATGTTTTTGTTATATCTACTTAGAAAAAGGCTACGAGTACAAAGAAGTATGAAATATGACCCACAGGATATGATAATGAATAAATCTTCTCTTTGTACTATGTTTGTATCCCTCTTGCATACTCTTCCCATCTATGAAACAAAATACACTCGAAAATAATGGAACCCCTTTTCCTCTTAGTGGCTCGGTTATAACACAGTCTTATAGCCCACTAGTGGTTCGGTTTGACTCCTTAAAATCTTAAATTGAGTTATAAAATTGAATATTCTAGAATCATCTTCATTTTAATCACATGGATAGCCCCTTTTCCATTATTAATGGGGTTGACTTATCATCCTCCGAAATTATGGAGGACAAAATAGGAAGGTCTAATTTTGAGTGGCATAACTTTTTCATATGGATTATGATTGAGGTGATTCTTATATCATTGGAAAGGTATATATTTGTTGAATATGGAAAAATGTATGGTGCTAAAGAAACAAATTTGTACACCAAAAACTTCATTGGATGCCTCAAAATGATCCTACAATGTTTCAAACCCTAATTTTCAAAATTGAGTCCTGCCGATAAAAATGGTCTTGTGATCTGATTCTTCCACTTTTTCAAATATAAAGCATTGATATGGATGAAAATAATAAAAAGATCCAATATATCTCACAAATATCAATTTTGAGAAGCTTTTGGCTCGTAAGAGCTTCTACTGAATGAGGTGACGAAATTTTTCCTCCACCTTCTCTCGGTTGTACCATTTAGTCATGCTTGGAAGTTGTCCTTCCAACCCAATCTACTAAAGTTCATATCGCCCCTATATTGTAGTTATGGATCTCTTCTACAAATTGTATATTTTGTTAAATCTTCCTAATCATCTAGTGCCAAACTAGTTATAGAAGGTAGGACTTGTTCCTCTTCTTGATCTAACATGGAAGGATCATAAAATTTCATATTCTCTACATTTGAAACTGAGTTAATGTGCACGTGTGAGGGTATATTAAGTTTATAGGAATGATTCTCCATCTTTTCTAGTATTTGAAATGGACCATATCGTAGAGCCTTGATTTTCTTACCAAGACCTTATAGCCTCTCCTTGTTTACATGTAACTATATTCACTCTCCCACCATGTTTGACTTCTCTATTCTATGATTATCATGCCTAACCTTATGTTTTTCCTATGACTTCTACTCTATCTCTTAAACATGTCTATGAATTTTCTTAATTTTGTCTATAAATTTTTCAATCCTTAAGGCCCCCCCTATAATATCCTCCCTTACTCATCCTTGCTACCCATATGCAATATCTAGAGCTCAAGGTGAAAAATATTCAAAAAGAAGTTCAAATGAGGACTTACCAGTAAAAGTGTGGACCATCACTCTGGTGCCGTGACTGTGACCTTATGAAGATGGCGTTGTGCATTATTGCCACCTGCTCCATCATGCATGGCCCCTCAGGATTCCATCCCGCAGGCGACCCCTCAACCTGACCACACTCAAGCTTTCTCAGCTCTGATCAGTTCTTTAGATCCTCCTCGTCCTAGACCGACAATCTCGAAATTTGTCAAGAAACTTGAAGGTATTTAGGAAGTCGCTCTTCCTCCGACTGTCCCACGTATGGTTGCTCTTTCTCTTGCTAAGAAGGGTCTCATTGGATAGCTCACTAGTCTGTGGGCATGTCCGAAGACTGTTCAAAAATGGGTCGAGCACAACTAGGCGAACAAGATCAGTGGAAAAAATTCAATCAGATTTTGTGGCAGAGGCTATTTAACTTTCCACTTTGAAACAAAAGAATATAAGGATTTGATATTCATGAATGGACCTTAATTCATGGATACTGGCTTTACCTCAACAAATGGACTCTAGACTTTGATCATGAACTTAACCAAAAATCTCGAAATTTGTCAAGAAACTTGAAGGTATTTAGAAGTCGCTCTTCCTCCGACTGTCCCACGTATGGTTGCTCTTTTTCTTGCTAAGAAGGGTCTCATTGGATATTTCACTAGTCTGTGGGCATGTCCGAAGTCTGTTCAAAAATGGGTCGAGCACAACTGGGCGGACAAGATCAGTGTAAAAAATTCAATTAGATTTTGTGGCAGAGGCTATTTCACTTTCCACTTTGAAACAAAACAATATAAGGATTTGATATTCACGAATGGACCTTACTTCATGGATACTGGCTTTACCTCAAAAAATGGACTTTAGACTTTGATCATGAACTTGACGTGCCAAATGTTGTCCTAGTTTGGGTCCATCTTCCTCATCTCCCCTTGCACTGTTTGGGTGATGATTATGTTCTTGCTATTGGAAATGCAGTAGGAAAATTCATCGATCGAAGTGAGCTGAAGGAAAACTTGAAATCTTGTGCCAGGATCTACGTTTAAGTGGATCTGGGTAAAGGTCTTCCTGAAGTGATCAAGCTTAAAGTTGACAAATGAACCCACATACAACAACCAAACTAAAAGAAAATCCCAATCAAGTGCAAGGTATGCCATGAATACGATCCTTTTGCTAATATGTGCTCCAAATTTATTGATATTGAAATCCCAGGTCCAGAATCCCAATGGGAAACCATTAAAAAAATGAAGACTGCTTCGAACCCTAGAAACACCGAAAACCCTTCAGCACAATCTGCCCCTCCTCTCAAATAATCCTCGTCCAATCCCACTCCTTCCTCCCATCATCCCTCTAACCCATCCCAACAACCCTCTAACCCATCCCTCAAACCTCCCTCCATTCCCTCCCTTGCCTCTACCAATCCCTTTTCCTCCCTCGCCCTCTCTGAAGATGACCCTCCTCAACCCTCCATCCTCATTCATCCCTCATCTCCTCTGCTCTCTCCCTCTAAATATTCCCCCCCAACTCTTCTTCAGAACCCTCCTCTTCCCAGATCACTAGGAACACATCAAAATAACATGGAGTCATCTTGGAAATCCTTAAAAAAAATGGCACCGGAAGGAATTCCTCCAAACATCACAGAGGTGAAGCTTCCCAAAAAGATATAGCCCTTGGAACTCAGCACCCTATTGAATCCTTCATTCTAGGGAAAAATAACAAAGAATCAAGTCAGAATGAGCAAAGAGGGAAGATAGGTCCACATCCTGCATTCTTGAAATGATGAAAGCCCTCTCTTGAAACTATAGGGGTTTAGGGCACCCCTCAAAAAAATCAGCTCTAAGAGACCTAATGAATCAAGAAAAACATGATATCATTCTCCTTCAAGAAACTAATCAGGGATATCATGACATGGAAAACGTTATAAGCAGAATGAAGAACTATATGGGCACCCACATGGAATCTAGGGGTGCCTCATGAGGAATAGCCACCATTTGGAATCAGAGCGTTTGGGAGCAAAAAAGAGTTTTCGAAACTCAAAACTAGATCAAAGTAAAACTTCAGAGCACTAAAGAGAACATTGAGATAATTGTGTATAATATTTATGGACATAATCATTACAGGGATAAACAAGCTTGTTGGAATACAATGAAAAATGATATCGACAATGAAGACAACATAAATATCATCATAGGAGGGGATCTTAACTTGATCTTGAATGCTAATGAAAAAAGAGGGGGAGGTTCCAACTTGGATCCTTCAATAGACCATCTTGAAATCATCATCCAAGATCACGATTTTGTTGATGTCATCCAAAAAAACCGTAAATTCACCTGGAGTAATCGCAGGATTGGAGTTGGAAACATTATGGAACGGCTTGATAGATTCCTAGTGGTTGTACCTCTCCTCTCTTTCTTTTTTGTTGCCTCCTCTAATATCCTCTCCTCCACTGCCTTAGATCACTACCCTATCACCCTCTCCCTTGGTGACCAACCCTCCCTCGACCCCCTCCCTTTTAAATATAACCCCTCTAGAGCAATATCCCTGATGCAAGACAGATTTTTTATTATACCTGGCAGAAACATGTCGAGGGGTCTCCTTCGCACATTTTGGAATCAAAGTTGAAGAAGGTTAGAATGGATTTTAAAGAATGGGCCAAGCGTCATTACAAGGAACATGATAAAGCCAGAATAGAAATAAAAGAAAAGCTGGAAGCTATTCACAATGATATTGATACACATGGAGCGAACCAAGAAAATTATGATCAAGAGAAAGAACTTTACTGGAATTTGTATAAAATCAATAGGAAAGAAGAGGAGAAGTGGAGGATAAAATCTAGAAACCTATGGCTTCAGGAAGGTGACAAAAACACTTCTTTCTTTCACAAACAAGCTACGGTTCGAAATACAAGGAATGACATATCATACATCATTGATAATGAAGGAATAATCCAGACATACCAAGAATATATAAAATTTGCTGCCTCAAATCACTATAAAAACCTGCTCACTGAAATAGTTGTGCCCGAGAACTATTCGGATCTCTTAAGTCACTTGCCAAAGCTGATCATAAAGGAGATAAAAAACACCTTAAAAAGAGATATAGAGGAGGCCAAAATTCAAAATTCCATATGGTTCTTGCAACCAGATAAGTCTCCGGGTCTGGTTGGATTCTCCATTAGTTTTTATAGCACCTATTGGGACTTAATCAAAAAATATTTAATAAAAATGATTCAGTGGGCTCAAAGGAAGAAGAAGATTGGGGGCTTTACCAACTCCACCTACCTCTCCTTTATTCCCGAAGAAAATCGTCCCTCCTCCTTTTCAAGGTTCAGACCTATCTCCCTATGCAACTCCTCTTACAAAATCCTTGCCACTCACCTTAAACCCTATCTTCCCAATCTCATCTCTGAAAATCAAGGGGGACTCATCTCTTAAAGACAAATCTCGTACTCTATTCTCCTTGTTCAAGAAGCCATTCACTCGAGTATGATACGAAATGAGAAAGGTTTCATCATGAAGCTTGACCTTGCCAATGCCTTTAATAGGGTGATACATTCCTTCCTCATATATGTCCTTCAAAAAATGGGTTTTTACAATGAATTCATTTCCCTCATCAATGCTTGTATTTCAAACCCCTGGATCTCTCCCCTCGGCAATGGCAGGCTAGCAAAATTCTTTCAATCTTCCTGAGGTCTGAGACAGGGCTATCCCCTCTCTCCCTTTCTCTGCATTCTTATGGCAAAATCCTTCAGCAGGGCCTTGGAACACAAGCATAAAGTAGGTCCCATCACTGGAATCAAATTCGACAATGGAGTCAAGAATATGAATCACTCTTAATTTTCATATGACACCCTTCTGATGGGCGGCACCACCTGCATTATTGCTCAAAGATTCAAATCTCTTCTTGACAAATTTATGCTTTACTGAGGAGGGTTGATAAATTATCACAAAATTTGTATTTATGGATACAATACTACTAACCATACCATTCATAGCATTGCAAAAAATTTTGGAGACTCTTACAAATTTAATTGGGCTTATTTCAATTATCTTGGGATGCCAGTCAGTGTTGGGCCTTTGAAGTCTGAGGTATGAAACATCACAATCAACAAAATGAAAAAAATAGTGCAGCAGTGGGGATCTTCCTGGTTAAACTTGGTCGGGAAAATAATCCTCCTTAAATATGCCCTCTCTTCTCTGCCTTTGTATCACTTTAACTTTCTCAATGCTCCTATCAGCATACATCTAAAAATTGAAGCAGTTTTAAGACAATTTCTCTGGCAAGGAGGAAAAAACAAGAAGAAGAAATACAACTTAGTCTAGTGGAGACAAGTCATGAAAAATGAAGAAAATGTAGGGCTCGGAATTTGTATCCCAAAAATCTTGAACAATGCCTTTGGAGGAAAGATCGCGTGGTGCCTGATCAGTGGACAACACTCATGGTGGACCTCAACTCACCTAGACAAAATCTCCTTGACCACGACATTCCAAGCAGACCCCGCTCTAGAATTTGGGCTCTATGCAAGAAAGCAATCCCTTTTATTAGCATAAATATTTCCAAAGTTCCACCAGGAGGAAGCAACACAAACATCTGGAATGACTGAATTATGGGGCAAGCTCCCCTCAAATAAAGGCTAGGCTCACATCGAATTCTATCTCACCTTTTGAATTTCGATTTAAACTCCTTAGATCAGATTTCAAGGTGGGATGTGCATTCTAACGCCTGGATAGATTGGGACTTCCCACCTGTCCCCTCACATCTCGAGAAATATCTAATAAATCTTAAAGTAATGCTTCATGGTGCATCACCTTTGCTAAAAGGTAGTGAAGACAGTCTTCGATGGGATCCCTCCGGGTCCTCATTCTCTATCAAAGTAGCTTATTGTCAACTCCTAAAAGATAAGTTCCCTTCTCCTCAATGGCTAATATGGTAGCTCATTTGGAAGTCTGAATCCATACCAAATATAAAAAACTTTATGTGGACTCTCCTCAAAGGTAAGATCTTAAGCTATGCAAATTTAAAAAAAGAGGTGTAAATGGCCCATCCAGATGCCCCAATTGTCAATGCGTAGAAGAGGCTACATTTCATCTCTTTGTGAAATTCCCTTTTGCAATCCAGTGTTGGAAATATCTCACTCATTTTTCACAGATTGATTTAGACTCCATCAACACTACTCCAGACTTGATAAAAAATTGGAAAAAATATTATCCATGGGGGAAAAAGAGTAGGAAAATAACCAAAAGGGTCTAGGATACCCTTCCTTATGTGCTTCTCTAGAACATATGGCTGGAAAGAAATAATATTATTTTTAACAACAAAAAACCATCTCTAATGAAAGTCTGCAACAAGACTTGGAGCTTCACCATAGAAACTATTCTCTCAAAAAGCACAGGAAATATCAACTTCAGCGAACTTCAAGTAGATGAAAGAACCTTTTTGGGCAGAATCTTGGATAGTCCTAGCCCTTTCAAATCTCTAGTTACTCAACCTTATCATATAGAAAACTGGAAGATAAGACTTAAAGAAAAATATTTTATGGAGTGGCTCGATAGCTGCAAAAGACTAGCTCTCTTCTTTGATGGAGCTTCTAAATCGAATCTGGGTAATGCTCGAGCTGGAGGCCTCATAAGAAATGAAAATGGAAGCATCTTTTTCTCTTTTGAATGGGTTCTTGGCTCTCTATCTAACAACAAAGCTTAAGCCTACGCCCTCCTCCAAGGTCTCCAATTGATAAAGAGAAACAACATGGAAAATGCAACGGTGTTTAGGGATTCAGCTATTATCATTAGCATGATGTTAAAATAATCTCCAATCCAAAACATATCTCTACACAGGATTATCAGTAGATATCACACCTTGACTAAATATATGAAGGATATCTCCTTCCATCACATTCTCATAGCTAACAACAAGCTCACGTATAGCTTGGCTAACAAAGCCTACAGAAGACCAGCCGGTCAAATCCACAATCATGATGGCCTATCCTTCATACCTTTTCCACGATCCTTTCTCTACCAAAAAATATTCTTCGTTGGATCCTCTGCAAGATTCTTTCTAAACTTATCAGACTTTCCCATACCTCCAACTCCTCCCCTTCCGTGACCTTATCTCCTCGATCTCCCAGCCATTACTCCCTCCTCCTCCCAACCCATGTTATTTATCCCTCCCTCCTCCTCGCATCGCCTTACTACCTCTAGCATCATGCCTCTATCTCATCCATGCGACTCTTATCTGCTACTACCCAAATATTTGTTTCACTGCTTGTTTTCCATAAATTTCTCACCCTTTGTCCACTTCCCCTACTCTCCTCCCTGCACATTCCCTCCCTTGTGCTTCTTCCCTATTCTTTTTACTCACACTTAGTATCTCTGATTTCCCCCTCCTCGTCCTCTTTCAATATGGCGCAAACTGAAGACTGATTCCATTATGCATATCTGTAGGCAGAAATGGAACAAATCTGTGCCCAACAGAGGATCTTGGATGAAAAGAAGGAAGTTGATATGAATTTTCTCCAGCACAAGGCTCAATCCTTCCAGAATCAACTCAACGAGCTCACCAACTGTTGCTCGCATGTGGAAGAATCTCTTCAGATTCTGAAATATATTCTAAAGAAACGTTCAGCTCCAAGCTCCAGCTCCAACAATGTGAGAAATGTCGGTCCTGAAAATAACACTGATGCATCAAATAGATGGCCAATAAGCATTGACTAATCCTCACTCCTCCTCTCTCCTTTCTGCATATGTCTTTTAAATTTGTTTTCCTACTTTCTCATTTTTTCATAATATATCCTAAATATTTAATGCAATATAACTTAACCAGTCGACATAACGGAGGCTCATCATTTTGTGTTTACTACCCTCTCTGTTTGTCCTCAACAACATCAGATTGTAACAAGGAAATCCTTCCTTTTTTTCGAATATAATATATCACCCAACCTTGTTAAAAAAAAGTGTGGACTAATCTATTATAAGAGTGTTGTATACATACTAGATTTTCATCCTAAGTATTCGAATACTTCTTATTGTAACCCCTCAAAAGATACACGAAGGTCTTATTGACTACTTCTGTTTTTTCCATATGTCTATGGATGCAATGTCGTAGACCATTTTAACTTCATGTCCATCTTCTCCCATAATGTAATCCAAAATGTGTTAATAAATATTTTTTCCTCATCCCAAACAATGCTCCTTGGTATCCCAAAGTGCACCTAGACTTGTCCAAGAAACAACCTCTTTCCCATTGATGGTATTTATATAGGGCATCAGAGCACAAATATTGCTAAAAAAATTAACTACCATGAATAAGTAGTCATTTCCCTTCTTGGTTATTGGTAAAATTTACACAAATTCCATGGAAATTATTTCCCAAATATGAGTTGGTATAGGTAAGGGATGATATAGACCTTGTATCTCGTTACTAATATTGTTGGTATCATCAAAGCATAAATCCTCTTATGAACCTAGCTACCTATTCTTGTTCCTAGGAAAAAAAATATACCTCTGAAAATTTTACATTGTCTTCCCTAAAATAAAATACCCTAAAACCATAGAGGTTTGAACCTCTACAATCAAATACAATCACTCATCTTTAGGAACACATAACCTATCTAGACTCTAGATTACCCAGTCCAATAGATGGTTCAAAGGTGTTGTCACCATCATGCACATGAATATGGTTCTGCAACTATTAAAGCACCTCCTTGAAGTCCTCATCCTCTAAGTATATCACTATATGTCCATCATGGATGAATGGATGCATGTTCATCATATTTCTAAAAGCTATGATCTTTGATGCAGTTGGCTTTGATTTCATGTTGACCAACATTTTTTTTCTGCCCTTATTATACCTGAGCACTGAATGAAAGTATTGTAGAAACCACATCCGCTTGTAATTCCTAGTTTTGTATAGATTAATCTAGGCCTACAAGTACTATAGTGTTTGGTGATCCATGTGTATTATTATCCCCTTCCTCATTGTAGCATCAAATCTCCGAAGGAATCAATCTATTCAGGGGAAGGAATAATCCATGGGTCATCAGACTGAGAGATCATATGAACCTGAACAGTATTTTGTGGAGGAAGAGTAAAAATACCCATGAGGGAAGGATCTTTAAAAATACCTAGCCCTATTCTCTCATAGGGAGTAGGAATCTGATCCACATACGGAACGTTGTTCTCGGAAGAAGAGGTGAAGAAAGACAGTTGATCAATAGTAACAATCTTTCCTTCATGTGGAAATTTCAAAACACGAAAGAGAGTGGACGGAACACATAACATGGCGTGAGTCCAAATGTGACCGAGGAGAAGATTATTATTGAGTTTAGCATCAACGACTTCGACCTCGACATTGATTGTCTTCCCTTTCAAAGTAATCGGTAAACTAGCGAGAACACCTAAAGGTTTTGATTCTCTTCCATCAAACGCCTCAAGGGCATTTGGTGATGAATTCAAGGCTGGAGAACCAATATCTTTCCAACATGAATATGACATGACACATGTTGATGCACCTTCATCCACAACTTCTCGATGGATATCGAGACCATTAATAACAACTTGAATAATGAGTGAAATTCGATGCGGAAGTCATCGAACGAAATTCTCTAGATCGAAAGCAAGAAGGCTAGTATTGGCAGGATCGATCCCACCAATCACATATAAAAAATCTCTTTGCTGCGACGAAAACTCTGAAGTACTTCTAACGTGGAAATTGCGGATGGCACCTAAGCCAAATCCTCAACAATATTGTAATGGTGAGTGACATGGGAATTGGGATTATAAGAAGACTTGCAGAGTACACCTTTGGAAGGTGGTCGCATAACGGATTCAGCATTGGGCCTTTCAATTTCAAGAGGGCTAGTAACAGGCGGAGGAGGAGGACCATCAACGATCTCCTTCCCCGTGGCCTGATGAGATCCAGTATAATCTTTCGACCGAGTAGCAAGAGAAACAGTTGTAGAATTGTTCATCATGAACACCTGAGAGCCAAATGGGGCAGAGGACTGAGGTTTCTCTACCATCTGAGTCTGTTGAGATGGGAAAGGTTATTTAAGAATGGTCGGAGTTACCTAGGTTCCTTTGAGAAAGCGGCTCAGTTCGGATCATCTAGAATAGTCTTTGGTGAAGTGCTCATCGTCACAAATGAAGCAAGGGTACTTCAGTTTGCGTTGAGAACCATCACCAGCACAAGGTCTCTGAGAATCCTATTTCAGGGTATCGGCTTTGGCCTTACCTTTACCCTTATTTTCACCATTAGAAGCATTATCCGTAGGATTGGCCTGAACGGTATTAACTTCTGCTGGTTTACCAGAATTCGATGTAGACTGAGAAGAAAAATTATTGGAAGAAGCGGACTTCGTCTTCCCAGAGTTTGAAGATGAATACTTCTGAGAAGTCTAAGACACAGAACCAATAATACCATCGACGTATGGAGACGTTGGTGGTTTAGAAGTTCCAGGTCGGGGAGCATCAGGCAAGATATCATATAATGCGCCAAACTGAGAGTAGACAAGATCAAGGTACTGGGCGTAAGCAATGGCTTGTTCCTCAGTTACACATGCCCCCATAGCTATGTCTTTGGAAATCTAATTGACAAAGGAGGTGGTGAACCAATGAGTTAGAAGCTAATCAGGAATTTCAAATTTGATCATGCGACGACGACGTCTCCACTCATGAATATGATCCGAGATATGAGTAGCTCGGTCCTATTTCAATGATGTGAGGAGGTGCGTCCCGGTCTCATAGTGGACTGGTAACTGGAAATGCGTAAGGAATGCCATGGCTAAAGAATTGAAATCTTGGAAGACGCCATGAGATAGCTCAATGTACCGCTTTCCAGCGGCACTAATAAGAGTTCATTGTAAAATATGGAGTCTAATAGAATCGTCAACCCAAGAGTTAGAGGAACACCACAAATGGTAAGTCATAACATGTGCTTGGGGGTATTCACCGGAATTGTCTTCAAATTTGGGACAATCACTAGGAATCTTGGTTGGAACCAGAGGCCAATATGGGTTATGAAGAATGGGATCGTTCGTCAACTTTAACACATCAGGTAATTCCAACGTAGCAAGAAATGGTAATTGAATGTTGAAATTAATTGGAGGTCTTTGATAAGGACCTACATGTGCATTCCACCCAGTCTGAGTGGGATTCTGTCCCCACACATTCTGTCCCGGAGGATTCATATCATAGGGATTACAAGCAGGATAATTCGGTTGATACTGGGGTTGAGGACTAGGATACTGAGTCGAAGTAGACCACTGAGGTCCTTGTTGAGTAGTGTATGGAGTCTACTACGGAATGTAAGCATGGCTTTGAGGTTGATGATATACAGCTTGATTATGAGGGTAAGAAACCTGAGGCGCACTATATACCGGTTGATATGAACCTTGAGGTAAGTAAGCGCCTTGCGGTTGAGCAAGTGGACCCGGTTGAGTAGGTTGAGAAGACTATTGAGCGGGTAAACTTGGCTAATTATAAACAGGTAGAACTAGCTACTAAAATGATGGAACCGGCTGAGGAGCAGGTTGAATCGGTTGCTGAGCAGGTTGAACCAAGTACTGAGGGCCATCGGGTTGGCCTTGTGAGAAAGGTTGGCCGATGGTTGTGATGGACCAGGTTGTCCCTGATAACTAGGTTGACTTGGAGAAGGACCGTAGGGTTGTCCTGGTTGCACAACATTTTGGCCATATTAAACATGTGACTGTGGTTGTGGTGCAACAGGTTTTTCCTGTGCTAGGTAGATTTTCCGCCCAGGAGCCTGAGACCAGAGGGTTGTCCATGTCGGACCAAATTTTTACCTTGTGAAGGTTTTCCTTGTGAACTGTATGGTTTTCCCTGTGGACCAGAGGTAGAGCCCTACTGAGCTAAAGGTTCTCCCACAGAGGGTTCCCCTTGGAAGCCAGAGGGTTGCACAGGCAAGGTAGGTCCAAGATGAGAAACAGTCTGATAAGGATCATAAAAAACCTGATGAGGACCAATAGGAGGCGAATAGACCAGATTACCATACACATCATAATGGTGTGGATATATATATACGGGATTACCAACAACATCATAGTGATGGAATCGAGGATTACCAAGAGATTGGAGGGGTTGAGAAACCTGAGAACTCTGCTACTGAACAACCAACAAATATTCTTCAAAAGTAAGATCACCAGGAATCATAGGAGTAGTGGAAACTGCACTAGAAGTAGGTGGGGCCTCCGCGGCACTATATTGTGATCTACTAGGACCGGGATTAACAGGCCACGTTGGATTGAGGAAAATAGACCTGTGAGTGTGAAAAGAGCCTGACGAATGATGGGTAACACCCGGTGTGTATGAAGCCACACATACTGTCAATTGGAATAGAACAGATGTAACAATAACCAACGAACTAGGTGTTGAAGGTGATAGCCCTAACAAAGGGAGGACTGAACTCTGAGGAGGAGTTACTGTACTGGATTGTGCTATGGAGGCAAAACCAGACATAATATGACTCAAGGACCTATATCCAAGTGGAAGTGACACCAATCGTGCAGAAGAATAAGTAGAAACATGAGGGACATCTTCTGAAAAAGTTGATATTCTCTTGTAGAAACAGGCATTCCTTCACTACCAACAGGACTAGATGAATCCATGTCTGACTCCACTGTAAGGTCTTCAAAAAGACTACGAGGACTAGGAGGCACAGTAGATGCAAAAAATTGTGAACTCGATGTAAGAGGAGGAAAATATCCTTCTTCCCCAAAACCAGACCAAGCACTAGAAGGAGGCCAAATGAATTCGACTGGCCCTTCAGGAGGGGATCGAGTAGCAATGGGCAAGACAGACATTAAAATAGGCTGTTAGGTCCCTATATTACTAGTATAGTCCCTTATTATTGTTAGTGTAACCCCCTTATTGTTATTATTGTACCCTTGTAACCCCCATATTGTTATTATTGTGCCCTTAAATTATTACTGTTAGGTCGGCTAGGATTACATTGTGGCTCCATGGACTCCTATATATAGAAAGGAGGTTTTGTAATTTGAATCATCCAAGAATTGTTCATTCATGTAATGTATTGGAGGTTTCCCCCTCGAAGTGGCTTATTTATAAGGTGTTGATATCTCTTTTCTTCTCTTTTCGGAGCTGGTTTCACAACATTTGGTATCAGAGCTTTGAGATTCTAGGGTTTCGCTACTCCAAACAGGTCATCGTGGCATTTTAGCTATAACTTTTTTTCTACGAAGGTTCAGAATCTGAAATTTTAAAATTGCGAAGCCAAAATCCTGAGGAACATCATCGCATAATTTCAAATCTTGGTTCACAATATTTTCGGAGATATGATCTGTGCAATTTAGGTCATTTTGCAGGCTCCTAAATTTAACCTAAAGGGGTCATCGTGGTATTTGATAATAACGTTTTTTCTACGAAGGTTCAGAAGATGAAATTTTTAGAGTATGAAGCTTCAATCCTGAGGAACATCATCGCAAAATTTTAGATATTGGTTCGCAATATTTTCGGAGATATGATCTATGGAAGTTAGGGCTTTGTGAGGCTTCTGAATTTCATCTCAAAGAGGTGATCGTGGGAAAATCTTCATAGCTCTCTCTCTGAGCATTGGATTGGAATGCTGCAAAAAGTGGCCATAAGTACACATAATATAGTTTTCGTTCTATCAATTTTAGAGCCAAAGGAGGAAACAGTGAAATGTGGCAAGTCATACAAGTTCGCTCTACTGAACTAGTCCAAAATTGGGTCATTGTGGGAGATTGAACATAAATTTGCCTTGAAGAAACCAAATCAGATCAGACCCGTGGAATTTGAAAGAAGCTTTAGAGGGCTACTACAGGGCTGAATTTTAGATATTGAGAATCTACAATTATAGAGATAATTCAATTTCAATATCGAGCTCCTCAAAAGCAAGTAAAAGGTGTGTATTTTTTTTCCAAATTGCATAAGTCTTGTTTGAAGAATCAAGTTGAATTGATTTGAAGGGAATATTGTAGAATAGATATCAGTACTGGATTCTAAAATGGCCCCTAAAAATAATTCAACGCCAATTAAGCCTTTAGAAAGCTCTACTATGACTCATGAAGACAAAGAATGGCAACATGAAATATCAAAATTACAAGAGAAAGTGGAACAAATTTCACTCTCGCAAAGAGCAACAAAAAATGATATGGAAGTTTTGAAGAAAGGCGTGGAAAATAAGATGATGGTTTGAAGAAAGGCATGGAATCTAAGATGGATGGTTTGAAGAATGGCATGGAATCTAAGATAGATGGCATGGAAGCTGGCATGGAATCTAAGATGGATGACATGGAAGCTAAGATCAATGAGAAAATGGAAAACATGAAAAATGATCTAAAAGTAGAAATGGAAGGTTTGACAAAGTTGATACAAGAAATGTTTCCTAATGGTGAAACGATAATAGAGGAAAATCATGATGAGAACAAAATAAATGTTAATCGTGATTTCATAAAATCTAATGTTTGTCGTAAGAACCACCATATTCCAAAAATGGATATGAGGAAGTTTGATGGAAAGGATCCTGTAACATGGATACTACAGATGGAGCAATATTTTTATCTCCATAATGTGCCAAACACACAAAAGGTACGCATTGCAACTTTACATTTAGAAAAAAATAAATTTGTATGGTATCAATGGCTTTGCTCCGGTAAAAAAATTGTCACTTGGTCAATTTTTACGGAGGAATTGATAGCACATTATGAGGATACAAAGAACAACACCTTCTTTATCCAAATGATAAATCTCAAACAAAAGGGTTTAATGGGGGAGCACATTGAGGACTTCCAAAAATTGAATATAAGGGTAACTGATATTCCAAAGGAACACATGATTGATCTCTTCATAGGTACTTTAAAGGATAACATCCAACATGAAGTTCGCGTTTTGGAACCTGATTCATTGGAGAAGGCATTCAGGTTGGCAAGAAAAATTGAATGTAAAATTATGGCGACAAGGAAGCCTACCACTCACTTCTATAAAGAGGAAAGTGTTGCTACTCCTAGATTTCAACAACCTACAAGGTTGACACCACAACAATTGGAAGAAAAAAGAGCAAAAGGGCTTTGCTACAGTTGTGATAGAAAATACACTAAAGGTCATAAGTGTCCTGAGAAGAAATTATTTTACATAGATTGTGAAGAGGAAGAAGAAAATGAACAAGAAGAGGATATACACCAGGAACCAACCCAAGAAGAGGAAGAAATGAGTCCGACCATATCGTGTAATGCATTGGCAGGAATTACCACTCCTCAAACTCTCAAGATAGAAGGACATATCAAGAAGAAAAAGGTAGTAGTGTTGATTGATTCGGGTAGTACCCATAATTTTATTCATTGTAAGGTAGCCAAGGAATTGAATTGTTTCCTATACCCAGCACCAGAATGTCAAGTGATGGTTGCAAATGAAGGAACTATAAATTGCTCTGGAAAATGCCATAATATCAAGCTAACCATGGGGGAATATGTATTGAATAGTCCAATGCTTTCCATTCCTATGGGAGGTGCTGATGTTGTACTAGGAGTACAATGGTTACAATCTTTGGGGATGGTAGCTTTTAATTTTCAATAAATTTTCTTGAAATTTTTTTCAGAAGGAAAGGAAGTCGAATTACGGGGTATTGAAGGGAAGCCGGGAAGGATAATAAGCTCTAATGTCATGACAAAGCTTCTAAAGAAAGAACAAGGAGGCGTAATTGCACAATTATGCTCACTAGAAGTTCCGACATCAAAATCATCTATTTCTGCAGATCTCCAACAAGTCTTGGACAATCATTCCAAGGTGTTTGAAACTCCCAAAGGACTCCCACCTATTCGTGATCATTATCATGCTATTCATTTGATTCCAAAAAGTGTTCCTCCAAACATCAGGCCTTATAGATATCCTTACTTCCAAAAGAGCGAAATTGAACGTATGATTGCAGAAATGTTAGAGGCGGGTATAATTCAACCTAGTCAAAGTTCTTTCTCTGCTCCTGTAGTATTGGTACACAAGAAGGATGGATCATGGTGCATGTGTCTAGATTATAGGGAGCTCAATAAGCTCACCATTAAAGATAAATTTCTCATTCCTGTGATTGATGAATTATTGGATGAATTACATGGAGCAATTTATTTTACCAAGTTGGATCTTCGTTCAGGATATCATCAAATTAGAAAGAAGACTGAAGATATTCCAAAAACAACATTTCGAACTCATGAGGGTCATTATGAATTTTGGTCATGCCTTTTGGCCTTACCAATGCACCTTCTACATTTCAAGGGTTGATGAATTCCATTTTCAAACCCTTCCTTAGAAAATTTGTGCTAGTATTTTTTGATGATATACTATTCTAAAGCAGGTCTTGGAAGGATCATGTTGAACATGTTGACAGGGTGCTAAAACTATTGCGGGAGAAACAATTATATGCAAAAACATCCAAATGTTTCTTTGGAGTACAAGAGGTGGAATATCTGGGTCATATTGTATCTCACGAGGGTGTTAAAGTAGACCCTAACAAAATTAAATCCATTAAGGAATGGAAAGTCCCCACAACCATAAAGCAGTTGCGAGGATTTCTCGGGTTAACGGGGTATTATCGCAAGTTTGTTAAGAATTATGGGAGAATAGCAGCACCTCTAACAACATTATTGAAGAAAGATGCATTTTCATGGACTCCTGAAGCAACTAAGGCCTTTGAACATCTTAAAGAGGCAATGTGCCTAGCACCGGTCTTAGCTACGCCAGACTTCACAAAACCTTTATTGTGGAATGTGATGCCTCAGGAAATGGAATTGGTGTTGTTTTAATGCAGGAAGGAAGACCCATTGCTTTTGAAAGTCGTCCAATCAAAGGAAAGTATTTACAGAAACCTATTTATGAGAAGGAAATGTTAGAAATATTGCATGCACTAAAGAAATGGAGAACTTACCTAATGGGAAGACACTTCAAGGTAAAAACTGATCATGGTAGTCTTAAACACTTTTTGGAACAAAGACTATCTTCAGAAGAGCAGCAAAAATGGGTCACAAAGATGTTGGGTTATGACTTTGAAATAATCTACAAAAAAGGAAAGCTTAATGTTGTTGCAGATGCACTCTCAAGAAAGAATGAAGAGGTGGAAGCATTGCTTTGTGCCATTTCTATTATCCACCTAGATTGGATAACTGAAGCAAGAGATGAATGGAAGAAGGACAAAGATGTATGGACACTCATTCAAAAGTTGCAGCAAGATCCTAGTACATCTGATACATTTAGTTGGAAAAATGATTCCTTATGGTACAAAGATCGCTTATATCTTTGTAAGAATTCCCAACTAAAACAAAAGATTCTTCTGGAATTGCACACTTCTCCTTTAGGAGGACACTCAGGATTTTTAAAAAAATACCACAGGGTGAAGAAAGAATTTTTTTGGGATGGCCTTAAATCTGATATTCGAAAGTTTGTGGCGGAATGTTTGGTTTGCCAACAGAATAAAGTGGAAACAATTAAGACCCCAGGACTTCTACAACCTTTATCCATTCCAGGTCAACGTTGGGAGGAGATTTCAATGGATTTTATCACGGGTTTACCTAAGTCCGAAGGAAAGAGTGTCATCATGGTGGTAGTTGATAGACTTACCAAGTATGCACACTTTTGTGCATTATCTCATCCATTTAAAGCAAGTACAGTTTCTACTACATTTATGGACACAATTAAAAAGCTACTTGGAAACCCAAGGGTTATTGTGAGCGACAGAGATCCCATTTTTACTGGAAATTTTTGGACGGAGTTATTTTCTTGTTTGGGTACTCAATTAGCTCGTAGCTCATCTTATCATCCTCAATCCGAAGGTCAAACTGAGATAGTAAATAAATTTTTGGAAGGATATCTTCGTTTTTTTGTATCTAATAAACAAAAACAATGGGTCAAGTGGTTACCTCTAGCTGAATGGTGGTATAACACTTCCTTCCATACTGCAGCAAAAATGACTCCATTTATGGCACTTTATGGATATCATCCACCATCCATCACATCATCTTTAAGAGAAAATTCGAAGGTTTAAGCAGTGGAAGATCACATCGAGCATCAACAAGAATTTCTCCAAATCTTAAAGGACAACCTGAATTTGGCACAAAGTTGAATGAAACAGCAGGCAGATCAACATCGCAGCGAGAGAATTTTTGATGTAGGAGACTGGGTGTTTTACGGCTACAAACCATACAAAAAAATGTCCCTGAAGCAAGCTAATAAGGATAATAAATTCTTGCCAAAGTACTATGGTCCTTACAAGGTGTTGCAAAAGATTGGTACTATGGCATACAAATTGGAGCTTCCTGCTTCTTCACGAGGGCATCCAATTTTCCATGTTTCATGCTTAAAGAAGGTTATAGGTGAAAATCTTCCAGTTCAAAACAATATTTCCAGGGCAGTAGGGGAAGGAAAAATCATATTGGAACCTGAAGCAGTCATGGAAACAAGAACTCGACAACTACGGAATCGATCAATTTTAGAGTATCTCATCAAGTGGAAGAACTTACCCACTGAAGATTCTACATGGGAGGATGAGAATTTTGTGCAGAAGCAGCCATAGCTACTCAAGCGTTGAGGACAACACTTTTTTGAAGGAGAGGGGCATGTTAGGTCCCTATATTACTAGTATAGCCCCTTATTGTTGTTAGTGTAACCCCCTTATTGTTATTAGTGTACCCTTGTAACCCCCATATTGTTATTATTGTGCCCTTAAATTATTATTGTTAGGTCGGCTAGGATTACATTGTGGCCCCACTAGTATTACATTGTGGCCCCACTAGGATTACATTGTGGCTCCATGGACTCCTATATATAGAAAGGAGGTTTTGTAATTTGAATCATCGAAGACTTGTTCATTCATGTAATGTATTGGAGGTTTCCCCCTCGAAGTGGCTTATTTCTAAGGCGTTGATATCTATTTTCTTCCCCTTTTGGAGTTGGTTTCACAACATAGGCTACGTAAACTTGACAGACCTAATGGACTGAGGTGTTTCAAGAGAAACGTTCAGGAAAGAACTACCACTAGGAGGCAGCGAGGACGATGAAACTGGTGGTTCTGCCACCGTGACTATATATCAAAACATAAAGGAAAAAATAGAACCAATCAAAGACTCCAAGATCAAAACCAAGGAAAAACAATAGGCCAAGTAATAAAATTTTAATGGACGTGTGATCGTAGGTGATTAATTTTATGATACTGAAACCATATTTCACTGTTTCATATTTTAAGAGTCAAGAAACAGGCAAAAGATGACTCTAGTCACTTTCAATTTTAAACGAGCGTGAAAGGACAAGTGCTCGATGATCTCTTATTTTTTTAAAGAGTCATGAAAAGATCAAAATGATTACTCTGGACTGCTAAGCAAGAGGGTATACCAGCTTTCCGTGAACTACCATATACACATTAGTGATCAAATGAAGCAGAAATGACCAAGGACTTGACATACATGCAGGTAGTCTCCCCAAATGTTGTGTTCAGTGTATCATGGTTAGAAGGTGGCATACTCGGCTTCCTATGGATAAAAGGATTGCAAACTAGAGGGGTCTCCCTTTATATACTCGATGGTACGGGGAGCACAATTTTGTACTAGTGCTGTCTAAAGCTAGATGGCGAACGACAGCTACTAGGTTTTAAGACGTTGAAACACGTCTCTAGCCTAGACCACTAAAAATGTTTCGTTAGGTTTCAATTCTTCCTTAGGTTAATTAAGTGAATTTTAAAGTTGATCTTGGATTATGTTTCAGTTTTAAGGCCCTATCGAATTTAGATCTCAAAATTCCTAAATGCAAGCTATATGCAAATAAACATCATTTCCAATTCAATGAATGCTAGTTACGAGAAGGATAGATATATTTTAAACAAAATAAAACAATGAAAATAGGCAAATAAATCCACTAATGCATTTAACACAATCAAACGAAAATGAAACTCTTTCCTAGACAATCAGACGCTAGTTATGCAAAAGAATATTTCACTTTCGGTGCAAAGAAAGAATGAAAAATATGCTTTTTTTTTTTCTTTTTTTTCCCTTGAAAAGTACAAGATGCACTAATTACATGAAAAAATGAAAACAAACACTAGCTTAAGTGTTGTGTCAGAATAGAAATTTAATGACTCAATAAAATGCAAAACAAACACAAGAAAGCACTCAAACTAATGTTGCAATCTTCCAAACCAAGAGAAAGTTTTCAAAATGACCCAAAACAAGCAATGTAATCTATGCTTGAAGCAATAAGGAGAAGAATCAATCGAGAAATGAAATGACTCTGCAACCAAAGCAATCACTCAGAAAAGATCAAGAAAGCTTAGTGCAATCAACCCAAGAATGACACTGACAAAAATCAAAACAACTTGGTTTCCGTGACAAAAGGCTCAATGCACCAAACCCTTAGAAACCCTAAGGCATAAATTCACACTGATAAGAAAATGGAAAAACGACTGATAAAAACAAGCCAAAAATAGTCAAAATAGTCCCAAAGGCATAATTACACATAAAAAACAACCCAAAAGCAAGCACAATTGACCAAAAGACTCATTAAGTAGGCCAAACCAAATCCTACAGGAGTCAGTGCGACTGTAAGGTTGTAATCCGCGCCATACATGGATTGGCGTGACTGCAAAAAGAGCAAACTGTGCCAATTAGCGTGACTGTTCAAAGGAAAAATGCGCCAAGCCAGATAACTATGGGAAAAAGAGGAAAAACCAAAACCTAATGAGCAGAGGTCAATATTGACACTCTGGAGCTGAATAGAGCCTGTAAACTAAGAAAGAAAACCAGAAAAAGATATATAAGCAAATCAATGATTGAAACTAACCCAACAAGGTGAACGAAAAACTCGTACCGATCCCCAACAGAGTCGCCAATTTGTTATGTAGCTAAATCCTCTCTACGGACAGAGACAATCCCTCTAGCCCTAGAGTGGGTTTAGAAACAAAGAGACATGCTATAATGTTGACTCCTAATTATGAATGAAAAGAGGACACAGTAGATCGACCTACCTAGAGTCCAACGTTGTCGTCATTTCTTTAGTGGTGGTGGCCTCTCGCTCCTATCTCAGTAAGTCACAATCCTTTCGCAGTCATGCTCGGATACCTGCACATAGAAAAAAAGCAATAACATCATACAACATAATAATTTCACTCATAACTACTAGCCATTCAAAGAGGGCTAAGCATATTGCATTAAACATCTAACATAATACAAAATGGGAACCAAATAATAGTCACGTGTATGTATTGATAGAAGGAAGAGTTACAACCAATGCTTTGACGTCGCGGTCTCCTCCAGCGGAGTTCAGTCAGAGCGGTCTTAGATGCTCGTCAGGGAATTCGAATGGGATGAAGGCATGGACTCAAGAAATCTCAATGTAATTCCTTCTTATTCTATCTCTCAATTATGTTTAATTCTCCAAGTTCAGCTTTTCAGCTAGTTTGTGCAAAGAGAGATAACTTCTTTTTATAGAGGAAAAGGAGGAGGTTGGGATCCCTAAAAAGGTGGGAGGGTGGCCTATCCTTTAGGGAGCTCCCACAAGAGGTGGAAACCATAAATTAAAGGAGGGAGTCTGTGGTTTTTCAGTTCAACCACTCCTAATGACTCATCCTCGAGGTGGTTGGAGTGGAATCTCTACCTCTATTTTAAAAAAACATTCCATAAACAGCTTGGCGCGGGTGGAAAACTCGAACAGAGCGCCAGCTGGCGTGGGTCCCAGTGTTAATCTTCCTCTTTGGTGCGAAGGCATAACTGACCACACGCGCTAAGGAAAAAATAATGGTTTTTGAGTCTCTGCTCAGCGAATTGTCAACATAAGGAATATTACTCTCATGTAAAGGGATACAATGATGGTCTTTGCAAGGCATGACGCTACTTATTGATCACGGAAATGACCCCCCAATGGGTGAGATGGGGATTGCAGGGACTGTGAAAATTTTTTGTGTAACACCCTAGATCCAGTAAGTATTACAAATGCTCGGACAGAAAAGGATCCTAGATCCCTCCCTAAAAAACAAGTCAAAATTTCGAGCAAAGATTTCCTCAAATCATGCCTGCAAGAATACAAAGTATTATTAGGAACGTCTAGCACTACCTCTCTTTGACTTCAGGCTCATCCATTTAAATATTCCCCTAAATACCATAAATAATAGAAGAAAATGGAGGAAATGGAAACTATAAAATCTTATAATAGCTTAGTTAAATGTTGGTCAACTCAGATATATCAAGTTAATAATGACGCTTAGCCCTCTAAAAATCCACCTCCCCCCTAATGAAAATTATATCTTTTAGAACATCAGGGGCCTCAATTGTAAAGGTAAAAAAAGGCACCTTAAAGATAACTAGAGAATAGATAATCCAGCTCTTTTGATATTTCAAGAAACTAAAACTTCTGGCAAGTCAAAAGAGAAAATGTCCTCCTAATGGGGTAGAGGTCATCAATCAAAGACAATAGATGATCAGGGGAAATTTAGTGGATTATACATAATTTGGAAATATTAGGGGGTCTCAGTCCTAGATATTTTTGCAACTTACATGGTCTTGATAATTAAATTCTAACTTATTGGGTCAATGAACATATCATACCTCTCTAATGTTTATGGACCAGAGTTGACCAGAGATAAATCCCAATTCTTAAACACCATGCATTTGTTTAAGACACTAAACACGAATACCCATTGGATTATAGGTGGTGACTTCAATCTAATAAAATGCCTCTCTAAGAAAAAAAAAGGTATCAAATGCTTGGTGGAAGAATCTAATATCTTTGAGGAACACATGGCCTCAACCCAACTCTTAAACTTGGACACTATCAATGGCATCTATACCTAGAACAATAGTATGGTGGTTCAAAAAATTTGTGTCCAAACTAAATCACTTCCTAATTTTAGATATTATCATGGAAAGAGACTCTTTCATGGATGTCATAATTCTCTCCATTCATGGCTCAAATCACTAGCCCATCAACCTAGACCTAAATATCAAATCCTGGAAAAAAAATGACCATTCTGCTTTCTGGGGTTTGGCTACTATATACAAAATTTTAGGAGAAAAACAATGAATGGTGTTCTGAAGTGGAAGGTATAAACATATATTGAAAATGTATCACTTCTAATATACACTTAAGCATGTCAAAATACAACTAAAAAAGGTGGAATAAATAGGAATTTGGAAACATATTTTAGGAAAAGAAATATTTAGAATCCCAAATGATTGTGATCCATTTGGAATCCATACAACAAGATAAATATGAGGAATTAATAAGAGAATAGGCTATAATTCTAAATCAGCTTGAAGAAAGAAGGAAATAGGATGAGATTCTCTAACATCAAAACTCCTAGATATGTTGGCTAAAGGAGGGAGATAAAAATATTTCCTTCTTCCACAACTCAATCATATAACATTGGCACCATAATTGCATATTCTCCTTAAATTATTGGGAGGGGGTCAAACTTCAAGACCATGGCGATGTTAAAATAGAATTGGGGCACTTCTATGGATATCTCTTATTGGATCCAAGACCACAAAGGGAGGAAGTAATACCATGTATAGTACAAAACGTTTTTCCCCTCATATATAACTTTATAACTAAAAAAATGATGCCCTATTATGTGGAATTACTAAGGATGAATTCTAGTTAGTGGTTAAATATATTTCAAAAAATAATTCCCCAAGCACAGTTAGGTTTGTGAACGACTTATGGTATGCATGATGGTCCATTATGGGTCATGACTTACTATAGGCAATTGAATAATCTTGTAAATCTCTCTCCATCCTCTTTCCCTTGGATTCTACTTTCATTACTTGATCCCTATAAAATATGAAGTTGAGGATACTAGTATATTTAGCCCCATAGCACTTTGCAATGTCAACTACAAATTTAACAAAGGCAATTTCCATCTACCTTAAGTCAATCCTTCCCCATTTGATCTCTCTAGAGTAGACTGGATATGTCAAAGGGCATTAAATCCTTGATGGAAACATGGTGTCACATGAGATCATATTCTCTCTAAAGTAATCAAAAAATTGTTATATGCTTCTTTAACTACACCTTTCCAAAGCCTTTAACAAGTTAAATTTGTCTTGTCTCTTCCAAATCCTTACTACTTTTTCTTTTTCTCAAGAATGGATCTCTTGGATTAAATCCCTCATACCCTATGCTTTCTTTCTCGTCCTCCTTAGTGGCTCCCTCTCCATACCTTTCTCCCCCTCATAAGGTATCTCACATGGATATCCCCTTTCCACCTTCCTATTTATCCTAGCTACAAAAATATTGGTTCATGCTATAAACGTTGTCGTTTCTCAAAATAATTTCAACGAACTTTGATTACTTGGGGAATGCCTACATATATCGTATCAAAAATTTGTGATTTCACAATGTGTATGGGTGTTCCAACATTCCAAGAAGATCATGACCTCCTTGAATTTATTAAGGGATTCTCTCATGCCTCAGGTATGGAAATTGATAATTTTAAATTTCAGTTTTTTTTTTAACAACACTCTAGCTATACATAACCATATTTCTATACTACTTGGATTTTAGGAAAGTAAGCTCCCCTCTCAATATTTTTGTGCACCTCTAGTTGACATCTATCTCAAATATGGTTAGTGAGATTATCTCCCAAGTAGATTTAGCAACAAGCTTTCCAATTACACCTTTCATTCTCTTAACATAGTAGGAAAGTTAGTTCTTCTCAAATATCACCCTAAAGCTCTTCCATGTAATGGCCCCCTCTTATATCCTCAACTCAATTCATCGTATCCAATGTTATTTTCCTTTAGGAGCTACTACATTAGAAAATAAATGGGCCTTGGTTTCTTGGGAAAAATTATGTAAGCCAAAGCTTAGAGTTGGCCTCGAATTAAGGGACCCAACCACACTAACCAATTTTTCGAGAACCAAACCTTGGTGGAATTGGCTCTAAGGAGGAAAGGAATTTTGGAAACTCATTTGGAATATTGAATACAACAATTAAATCCCTTACGAGAAACTCATTAGAACCTATTTTAATCAAGCATAATCCTCTATCTAGAATATAGCCAAATAGAGAATGCACATCATACAACAACATTATTCTTTAGAAGTATAAGATGAATAATTAACAATATTTCGGGAGGATTCATGGAAACAAATTCCAAATTTGCAGGGCAAGGAAAATCATGATGAGTTTAGAAACCATATAATAGCTCTTGGACATCTAAAATTTGCAGATTCTTGGAGAGATGTAAACTCTAATCATCGATGGAAGCAATGGATCCCACCAAAAAAGTGTCTTCTCAAGCTGAATGGGGAGGTATATTCCTCATTATCAAAATAAATCATGGAGTGTTACACCAATTCCTCATATCAGTCAAAAAAACTTATATGGGTCTACAAGACCAATAATTCCTTTTCTATCAAATAAGTCTACGAATTACTGTTTAACTTTCAAGAGCATCCCAAATAATCCATATGGAAATCATCTAGAATAAAAACTTATGGCTGAAAATACCTCTCTCTATTTATGGCTCTTAGTTTAGGGGAAAACACTCATGCGGGAAAAACTTCTTAAGAGAAACTTATTTGGCCCCTCCATCTACTATCTATGCTAATTGGAGGAAAAGAACTATGTGAAATCATTAATTATTTTTTCTAAACCAGGAATATCTCGAGAGCCTTGGAGAACCATATGGATCACATGGATAGATATCCCAATAGTATCCCCATAACTATTTAAATTTGGAGATCCCAACTATTTCAAAATCCTACCTTGAATATAATTTCGTACCCTTATACCGAGACTTGCATTATGGGCCATTTGGAAAGAGAGGAACCTATGAATTTATAAAATTTACTCTCTACCTTAAGAGACTTTGTGGCATATTCTAAATTGAAATAATATTCAAATCTTAATCACTTCCTAGAGTTCAGATTCAGAGGACTAGTAAGCTCATAGTGATGAAATTTCTATCTTCCAAGCCTAGGATTTGTATCCTGGTCTAATCATTTCCTTGATTCTCCCTCCTTCCATTTATATCTCATTTTTAATTTCATAGCTTCTTTCCACCCCCAAAAATAATATTTCATCGAGCTAAACTTTAATGGGGCTTCCAAGATTAACAAAGGATTTGTAGGATAAGGGGGAGTATTTAGGAGATCATTGTGTTGTACTTCTCTCCATGTTCTCATGTCCCATGGGACAAAACAATAATAATCCCTCTAGAATGAAATATTTAGATAGTTCCTTCAAGTTTCTCAATCCCAAATCTTTTCTAAGCTTCTTGTTGAAGGGAACTCTTAGTTGGTAATCAACATGATCTCAAAATTCTCAATGGTGCTCCTTGATAAAGTATCACAAATTTCGCATATTGAAATCACACTAGATGATATGTAAAATACTATGGATATTTCACTGGAAATTTTGTCCCAACAGATCTGTTAAAATTATACTTTAAAAATCAAAATATACAATATGAGTGTTAAATTCTCTTTAGATTTCTAAATTTGTAATTTAATGTTTATTGTGTATGCATGAAAATTACAATTATGCGTAAAATAGAGAACAAAAGATAAAAACTCACAGACCATGTATGACACAAGATATAACCTAGGAACCCCTCTGAAGTACAAAGAGAATGAACAAATAAACATTAAATATAACAAGATATAACAAGAAGTATGGAACTAAGAGGGTTATATATTTGTACAAGATATATACAATACGTTTTTGTTATATCTTGTTAGAAAAAGGCTACGAGTACAAAGAAGTATGAAATATGACCCATGGGATATGATAATCAATAAATCCTCTCTTTTTTCTATGTTTGTATCCCTCTTGCATACTCTTCCCATCTATGGAACAAAATACACTCGAAAATAATGGAACCCCTTTTCCTCTTAGTGGCTCGGTTATAACACAGTCTTATAGCCCACTAGTGGTTCGGTTTGACTCCTTAAACTCTTAACTTGAGTTATAAAATTGAATATTCTATAATCCTCTTCATTTTAATCACATGGATAGCCCCTTTTCCATTATTAATGGTGCTGACTTATCATCCTCCAAAATTATGGAGGACAAAATAGGAAGGTCTAATTTTGAGTGGCATAACTTTTTCATATGGATTATGATTGAGGTGATTCTTATATCATTGGAAAGGTATATATTTGTTGAATATGGATAAATGTATGGCACTAAAGAAACAAATTTTTACACCAAAAACTTCATTGGATGCCTCAAAATGATCCTACAATGTTTCAAACCCTAATTTTCAAAATTGAGTCTTGCCGATAAAAATGGTCCTGTGATTTGATTCTTCCACTTTGTCCAATATAAAAGCATTGATATGGATGAAAATAATACAAAGATCTAATGTAGTTCACAAATATCAATGTTGAGAATATTTTGTTCCATAAGAGCTTCTACTGAATGAGGTGACGAAAATTTTCCTCCACCTTCTCTCGATTGTACCATTTAGTCATGCTTGGAAGTTGTCCTTCCAAACTAATCTACTAAAGTTCATATCGCCTCTATATTTTAGTTATGGATCTCTTCTACAAATTGTATCTTTTGTTAACTCTGCCTAATCATCTAGTGCCAAATTATTTATAGAAGGTAGGACCTGTTCCTCTTCTTGATCTAACATGGAAGGATCATAAAATTTCATATTCTCTACATTTGAAACTGAGTAAATTTGCACAAATGGGGGTATATTAATTTTATAGGAATGATTCGCCATATTTTCTAGTATTTGAAATGGACCATATTGTAGAGCCTTAATTTTCTTACCAGGACCTTATAGCCTCTCCTTGTTTACATGTAACAATATTCACTCGCCCACCATGACCAACTTCTCTATTCTATGATTATCATGCCTAACCTTATGTTTTTCAGTCCTTAAGGCCTCCCCTATAAGATCCTCCCTTACTCATCCTTACTACCCATATGCAATATCTAGAGCTCAAGGTGAAAAATATCCAAAAAGAAGTTAAAATAAGGACTTACCAGTAAAAGTGTGAACCATCACTCTGGTGCCGCGGTCGTGGCCTTTTAAAGATGGTGTTATGCCTTGTTGCTGCCTACACCAGTGTGCATGGCCCCTTTAGATTCCATCCCGCAGGTGGCCGCTCAACCTGACCACACCCAAAATTTCTCGACTCTGATTAGTTCTTTAGATCCTCCTTGCCCTAGACCGACAATCTCAAAATTTGTTAAGAAACTTGAAGGTATTCAGGAAGTCTCTCTTCCTCTGACTGTCCCACGTATGGTTGCTCTTTCTCTTGCTGAGAAGGGTCTCATTGGATAGTTCACTGGTCTATGGGCCTCTCCGAAGACTGTTCAAAAATGGGTCAAGCACAACTGGGCAGATAAGATCAGTGGAAAAATTTCAATCAGATTATGTGTCAGAGGCTATTACACTTTCCATTTTGAAACAAAGGAATATAAGGATTTGATATTCATGAATGGACCTTACTTCATGGATACCATAGGGCTTTACCTCAACAAATGGACTCTAGACTTTGATCCTGAACTTGGCATGCCAAATGTTATCCCAGTTTGGGTCTGTCTTCCTGGTCTCCCCTTGCACTGTCGGGGTGATGATTCTGTACGTGCTATTGGAAATGCAGTATGAAAATTCATGAATCGAAGTGAGCTGAAGGACAACATGTAATCTTGTGTCAGGATCTGCGTTAAAGTGGATCTGGGTAAAGGTCTTCCTGAAGTGATCAAGCTTAAAGTTGACAACTGGACCCACATACAACAGTCAGACTACGAGAAAATCCCATTCAAGTGCAAGGTATGTCATGAATACGGTACTTTTTCTAATATATGCTCCAAATTTATTGACATTGAAAACCCAGATCTAGAAACTCAATGGGAAACCATTAAAAAAAATAAGACTGCTTCGAACCCCAGAAACACCGAAAACCCTTCAGCACAATATGCCCCTCCTCTCAAATAATCCTAATCCAATCCCACTCCTTCCTCCCATCATCCCTCTGACCCATCCCTCAAACCTCCCTCCATTCCCACCCTTGCCTCTACCAATCCCTTTTCCTCCCTTGCCCTCTCTGAAGATGACCCTCCTCAACCCTCCATCCCCATTCATCCCTCATCTTCTCTGCTCTCTCCCTCTAAATCTGCCCCCCCAACTCTTCTTCAGAACTGGATCACTAGGAACACATCAAAATAACCGGGATTCATCTTGGAAATCCCTAAAAAAACTGGACCTGGAAGGAATTCCTCCAAACATCACAGAGGTGAAGCTTCCCAAACATATATAGCCCTTGGAACTCATCACCCTATTGAATCCTTCATTCTAGGGAAAAATAACAAAGAATCAAGTCAGAATGAGCAAAGAGGGAAGACAGGTCCACATCCTACATTCCTGAAATGATGAAAGCCCTCTCTTCGAACTGCATGGGTTTAGGGAACCCCTCAAAAAAATTAGCTCTAAGAGACCTAAGGAATCAAGAAAAACCTGATATCAAGGAGATCATGACATGGAAAACGTTATAAGAAGAATGAATAACTATACGGTCACCCACATGGAATCTAGGGGTTCCTCATGAGGTATAGCCAACATTCGGAATCAGAGCATTTAGGAGCAAAAAAGAGTTGTCAAAACTCAAAATTGGATCAAAGTAAAACTTCAGAGCACTAAAGAGAACATTGAGATAATTGTATATAATATTTATGGGCCTAATCATTACAGGGATAAACAATCTTGTTGGAATACAATAAAAACTGATATCGACAATGAAGACAACAGAAATATCATCATAGGAGGGGATATTCACTTGATCTTGCATGCTAATGAAAAAAGAGGTGGAAGTTCCAACTTGGATCCTTCAAGAGACCAGCTGGAAATCATCATCCAAGATCACGATTTGGTTGATGTCATCCAAAAAAACTGCAAATTCACCTAGAGTAATCACAGGATTGGAGTGGGAAACATTATGGAATGGCTTGATAGATTCCTAGTGGTTGTACCTCTCATCTCTTTCTTCTCTGTTGCCTCCTCTAATATCCTCTCTTCCACTGCCTCAGATCACTACCCTGTCACCCTCTCCCTTGGTGACCAACCCTCCCTTGGCCCCCTCCCTTTTAAATATAACCCCCTCTGGAGCAAAATCCCTGATGTAAGAAAAATTGTGTATTATACCTGGCAGCAACATGTCGAGGGGTCTCCTTCGAACATTTGGGAATCAAAGTTGAAGAAGGTTAGAATGGATTTTAAAGAATGGGCCAAGCGTCATTACAAGGAACCCGATAAAGCTAGAATAGAAATAAAATAAAAGGTGGAAGCTATTCACAATGATATTGATACACATGGATCGAACCAAGAAAATTTTGATCAAGAGAAAGAATTTTACTGGAATTTGTATAAAATCAATAGTAAATAAGAGGAGAAGTGGAGGATAAAATCTAGAAACCTGTGGCTTTAGGTAGGTGACAAAAACACTTCTTTCTTTCACAAACAAGCTACGGTTCGAAATACAAGGAATAACATATCATACATCATTGATAATGAAGGAATAATCTAGATAGACCAAGAATATATAAAATTTGCTCCCTCAAATCACTATAAGAACCTACTCACTGAAACAGTTGCGCCCGAGGACTATTCGTATCTCTTAAGTCACTTGCCAAAGCTGATCACAAAGGAGATAAAAAACACCCTAAAAAGAGATATAGAGGAGGTCGAAATTCAAAATTCCATATGGTCCTTGCAACCAGATAAGTCTCCAGGTCTGGATGGATTCTCCATTAGTTTTTATAGGACCTATTTGGACTTAATCAAAAAGGATTTAATCAAAATGATTCAGTGGGCTCAAAGGAAGAAGAAGATTGGGGGATTTACCAACTCCATCTACCTCACCTTTATTCCCAAAGAAAATTGTCCCTCCTCCTTTTCAAGGTTCAAACCTATCTCCCTATGCAACTCCTCTTACAAAATATTTGCCACTCGCCTTAAACCCTACCTTCCCAATATCATCTCTGAAAATTAAGGGGGATTCATCTCTCAAAGGAAAATCTCGTACTCTATTCTCCTTGTTCAAGAAGCCATTCACTCGAGTATGATACGAAATTAGAAAGGTTTCATCATGAAGCTTGACCTTGCCAATGCCTTTAACAGGGTGAGACATTCCTTCCTCATCTTTGTCCTTCAAAAAATGGGTTTTGACAATGACTTCCTTTCCCCCATCAATGCTTGTATTTCAAACCCCTGGATCTCTCCCCTCAGCAATGGCAGGCCAGCAAACTTCTTTCAATCTTCCTGAGGTCTGAGACAGGGTTGTCCCCTCTCTCCCTTTCTCTCCATTCTTATGGCAGAATCCTTTAGCAGGGCCTTGGACCAGAAGCGTAGAGTAGGTCCCATCACTAGAATCAAATTCAATAATGGATTCAAGAATATGAATCACTCTCAATTTGCAAATGACACCCTTCTGATGGGTAGCACCACCTGAATTATTGCTCAAAGATTCAAATCTCTTCTTGACAAATTTATGATTTACTGGGGAGGGTTGATAAATTATCACAAAATTTGTATTTATGGATGGAATACTACTAACCATACCATTCATAGCATTGCACAAATTTTTGGAGTCTCTTACAAATTGAATTGGGCTTATTTCAATTATCTTGGGATGCCACTCAGTGTTGGGCCTTTGAAGTCTGAGGTATAAAACATCACAATCGAAAAAATGAAAAAAATAGTGCAACAGTGGGGATCTTCCTGGTTAAACTTGGCTGGGCGGATAATCCTCCTTAAATATTCCCTCTCTTCTCTGCCTTTGTATCACTTTACCTTTCTCAATGCTCCTATCAGCATACATCTAAAAATTGAAGCAGTTTTAAGACAATTTCTCTGGCAAGGAGGAAAAAACAAGAAGAATAAATACAACTTATTCAAGTGGAGACAAGTCATTAAAAATGAAGAAAATGTAGGGCTCGGAATTTGTATCCCAAAACTCTTGAACAATGCCTTTGGAGGAAAGATCACGTGGCGCCTGATCAGTGGACAACACTCAAGGTGGAAACAAGTTCTAGAATCCAAATACCTCAACTCACCTCGACAAAATCTCCTTGACCATGAAATTACAAGCATACCCTGCTCTAGAATCTGGGGTCTATGCAAGAAAGCAATCCCTTTTATTAGCAGAAATCTTTCCAAAATTCCACCAGGGGGAAGTAACACAAACATTTGGAATGACTGAATTATGGGGCAAGCTCCCCTCAAAGAAAGGCTAGGTTGGCATCGAATTCTATCTCACCTTCGAAATTTCGATTTAAACTCCTTATATCATATTTCAAGGTGGGATGTGCATTCTAATGCCTGGATAGATTAGGACTTCCCACCCATCCCCTCACATCTCGAGGAATATCTAATAAATATTAAAGTAATGCTTCATGGTGCAGCACCTTTGCTAAAAGGTAGTGAAGACAGTCTTCGATGGGATCCCTCCGAGTCCTCATACTCTATCAAAGTAGCTTATTGTCAACTCCTAAAACAGTAGTTCCCTTCTCCTCAATGGCCAATATGGTAGATCATCTAGAATTCTGAATCCATATCAAAGATAAAAATATTTATGTGGACTCTCCTCAAAGGTAATATCTCAACCTCTGAAAATTTAAAAAATGAGAGGTGTAAATGGCCCATCCAGATGCTGTCAATGCACAGAAGAGGCTACATTTCATCTCTTTGTGAAATTCCCTTTTGCAATCTAGTGCTGGAAAGATCTCACTCCTTTTTCGCAGATTGATTTAGACTCCATCAACACTACTCCACACTTGATAAAAAATTGGAAAAAAGATTATCCATGGGGGAAAAAGAGAAAGAACATAACCAAAAGGGTCTGGGATACCCTTCCTTATGTGCTTCTCTGGAAAATATGGCTGGCAAGAAATAAGATGATTTTTAACAACAAAAAGTCATCTCTAAGGAAAGTTTGCAACAAGACTTGGAGCTTCACCATAGAAACTATTCTCTCAAAAAGCACAGGAAATATTAACTTCAACGAACTTCAAGCAGATGAAGGACCTTTTTTGGGCAGAATCTTGGACAGTCCTAGCCCTTTCAAATCTCTAGTTACTCAACCTTATCATATAGAAAACTGGAAGATAATACTTAAAGAAAAATATTTTATCGAGTGGCTCAATAGCTGCAAAAGACCAGCTCTCTTTTTTGATGGAGCTTCTAAATTGAATCTGGGTAATGCTCAACTTGGAGGCCTCATAAGAAAGTAAAATGGTAGAATCTTGTTCTCTTTTGAATGGGGTCTTGGCTCTCTATCTAACAACAAAATCGAAGCCTATGCCCTCCTCTAAGGTATCCAATTGATAAAGAGAAACAACAAGGCAAATGCAATGGTGTTTGGGGATTCAGCTATTATCTTTAGCATGATGTTAAAATACTCTCAAATCAAAAACATATCTCTACACAGGATTATTAGTAGATGTCACACCTTGACTAAAGATATGAAGGATATCTCCTTCCATCACATTCTCATAGCTAACAACAAACTCACAAATAGCTTGGCTAACAAAGCCTGCAGAAGACCAGCCGGCCAAATCCACAGTCATGATGGCCTATCCTTCATACCTTTGCCATGATCCTTTCTCTACCAAAAAATCTTCTTCGCTGGATCCTCTGCAAGATTCTTTCTAAAATTATCAGAATTTCCCATACCTCCAACTCCTCCCCTCCCATGACCTTATCTCCTTGATCTCCCATATATTACTCCCTCCTCCTCCCAACCCATGTTATTTATCCCTCCCTCCTCGAATCACCTTACTACCTATCGCATTGTGCTTCTATCTCATCCACATGCCTCTTATCTTCTACTACCCAAAGATTTGTTTCGCTGCCCCTTTTCCATACACTTCTCACCCCTTGTCTGCTTCCCCTGCTCTCTTCCCTGCACATTCCCTCCCTTTCACTCCTTCCCTATTATTTTTACTCACTCTCAGTATCTATGATTGCCCCCTCCTCGTCCTCTTTCAACATGGCGCACATTGAAGACTGATTCCATTATGTAGATCTGCAGGAAAAAATGGAACAAATCCATGCCCAACAGAGGAACTTGGATGAAAAGCAGGAATTTGATATGAATCTCCTCCAGCACAGGGCTCAATCCTTCCAGAATCAACCCAACAAGCTCACCAACCATTGCTCGCATGTGGAAGAATCTCTTTAGATTATGAAATATATTCTAGAGAAATGTTCAGCTCCAAGATCCAACTCCAAAAATGTGAGAAATGTCGGTCCTGAAGATAACACTGATGCATCAAACAGATGGCCAATAAGCATTGACTGGTCCTCACTCCTCCTCTCTCGTTTCTGCATATGTATTTTAATTTTTTTTTCCTACTTTCTCATTTTGTCATAATATATCCTAAATCTATAATGCATTATAACTTAAATAGTCGACATAATGGAGGCTCATCATTTTATGTTTTCTACCCTCTTTGTTTGTCCTCAAAACCATCGGATTGTAACAAGGAAATCCTTCCTTTTTTTTTTCGAATATAATATATCACCTGACCTTGTTAAAAAAAAAGTGTGGAATAATCTATTATAAGAGTGTTGTATACATACTATATTTTCATCCTAAGTATTCAAATGCTTCTTATTGTAACCCCTCAAAAGATACACGAAGGTCTTATTGACTACTTCTGTTTTTTCCATATGTCTATGGATGAAATGTTGTAGACCATTTTAGCTTCATGTCCATATTCTCCCATAATGTAATCCAAAATGTGTTAATAAATATTTTGTCCTCATCCCAGAAAATGCTCCTTGGTATCCCTAAGTGCACCTAGACTTGTCCAAGAAACAACCTCTTTCCCATTGATGGTATTTATATAGGGCATCAGAACACAAATATTGCTAAAAAAATTAACTACCACGAATAAGTAGTCATGTCCCTTCTTGATTATTAGTAAAACTCACACAAATTCCATGGAAATTATTTCCCAAATATGGGTCGGTATAGGTAAGGGATGATATAGACCTTGTATCTCGTTACTAATATTGTTGGTATCATCAAAGCATAAATCCTCTTATGAACCTAGCTACCTATTCTTACATCTTAGGCCAATACACATACCTATACAAGCTAGCCATTTTCTTCCCTGCCCCAACGTTCCCTGCAACCTTGTGGTGTGAACCTCTCTAATCAATTATAATCACTCACCTTTAGGAACAAATATCTTATCCAACCTATAAAGAAACTCATACTAGAGATGGTAGTCAAAGGTGTTTTCACCATCATACATGAATATGGTTACGCAACTATTAAGCACCTCCTTGAATTCCTCATCCTCCAAATATGCCTCACTATATGCATCAAGGATGAATGGCTCTATGTGCGTCAAAGTTCCCAAAGTTGTGACCTTTGATGTAGGTGGCCTTAAAAGCATGTCCACCAACTTGTTTTTGTTGATATTCTTGTACTTGATCACTAAATGAAATTATTGTAGAAACCCCACCCACTTGTGATGCCTAGTTTTCTATAGATTACTCTAGGCCTACAAGTACTTTATAGTGGTTGTTGATCCATGTGGATTATTATCCCTTCCCCATGAGATAGTTCTTCCACTTCTTCACGACTTGCACCAAGGAATAAAGCTCGTATTCATAGGTAGGGTAGTTAATAACTACCCATGAAATACTTCATAATGGTAAAATATAGTCCTTCCTCCCCACATCAAGACTATTCCCATAGCATACCCACTTGCAATTTTTCCTACTTCGAAGGTTTATTGTAAGTTTCATAATGCCATAATTGTTGCTTGATTTATCTTCTTCTTTAACTCCTCAAAGTCACTTTGGTGACCCTTTCTCCATTGGAAACTCTTTCCACTTGTTGTTAGGCCATGGAGTGGTGTTTTGACCACTACTACTACAAAAAAATGAGACTACAAATTTCCTCAAGTATTGTTTTTCCCTAACGAGACTCCTAACCTCAGAAACATTAGTAGGCACTGGCCATTTAATGATGGCCTCCATATTTGTAGGATCTATTTTCAGATCTCCTCCACTTATAAAATACCCAATATACACAAAATATTGTTGTGAAACTCACACTTCTTGATATTTTTTAGCATCTAGTTCTTCTTCAATGCCTCGAGAGCCTACATGAAATGTGAGATGTCCTCCTTCCAAGTCGAATTATACACTAATATATCATCCAAATATAAAATGACAGCTAAATCTATAAAATGGAAGAGTATATTGTTAGTTAACCTCATAAATGTAGCTAGTGCATTTCATAAGCTAAATGGCATGACTAACCATTGATACAAAACTTTCTTGGTTTTGAAGGTTGTCTTTCAGGTAAATTCTTCTCTAACTTGAACCCAGTGATATCCAGACTTTAAGTCCATCTTGGTGAAGTATTTTGATTGCTGAAACTGATCCATTATATTATCTAGTTGGTCAAGGGGTACCCATTCTTTAGTGTAATTTTGTTCAACACCCTATAATCAGTAAACATCCACCAAGTCCCATCCTTATTTCACATAATAATGATGTGTGACCCATATGTTGATTTAATCGGTCAAATGACACCATGTTCTAGTAGTTGCTTAAACAGTTTCTTCACACCATTTTCTTCTATAATATATTGCCTCTACATCCCAATTTTTGGAAATCAGGAGTCTAACAATAGTTGGATCTCATGCTCCATTTCCCTCTTGGGTGATAACCGTTTAGGATCTTGGAACACATCTTCATATGCATGTATCAAGTCACCCAATTTTTTTTTTGTTTTCTTAGTAAACCCCTCCACGGATACCTTTCTTCTTACTGACTCTTTTATAGACTATTTCTCTCTTAAACATAGTAAAAAAAACTTCTTTCTAGAACTAGTCAGTTTCATAGATTGGTTGTCAATTACCAAAAAACTTTTCGACTTATCTTTGTGCACATTGATGGTGAATGATTTTCCATCCTTGACGAGCTAATATTGGTTATATCTTATTATGAATATTTCATATTGCATGCACATGTAGGGACTTCCAAGCACCACTCCACATACATTAAAGGGAAGTGTGTCTATTTCTATTTCATTAGTAAAATCAACAAATATAAAAAATATAGTTTTTCACTATTTTTTTACCTTTAACTTTGCATCCTTATCTACCCATCCCAATGGGTATGAGTTTTGATGATCATGAACATCCAATCCACAAAAAATTACCATCTCTGATACAATGAGATTCACCTGTGATCCTGAGTTAAGCAAAACATCAATCTTTGTCTTCTTGAGATGTAGCCTTATGTGGAAGAGTTTGGTCATTTCTTTCTCTTCCTATTATCGAAGGCTACTCGTATTCATCTCCTTCTGCACTAATGTACAAATGATATTCTCATCCATTTTTTAGCTACTTTCAACCTAGTTGCCCAAATCATTGGCCATGATGGCTAGGGCTCGCGGATATGAGGACTTTGCAAAACGACCAGTGAATTGGTTCCTCCACAAAAATTTTGATAACTGCTAACAAGAAAAGATGATCGTGGCTCTCATTTTAATGATGATTACACTTCCACTGAAAACCCCGATTTGTAGTCTTCCTTCACAATAGTAACATCAATAAAACCTCATGGGTTATGATATGGTCAGTTCTTTGATTCATAATGATTAATTTTTGGGTTTCTAACAATGATAGTAATTTTTCTCACTTCGTAAAACCTCAGTTCTAATATTCCTAACTTATCTATGTGACAGGGATATTTTATATCTTAGGTTCTTTAGCTCTAATTCCAATTTGTAGATAAATGAGGAAACCTCACACAATAGAGTTGCATTTTAGTAAATCAAATTGATTTATTTAATTGTTTTAGGATACATGATTAAATATATTCAAAACTGATAATAATAAATATGATAATATTAGCTAATAGATGACTAATTACTCCTAAATTTATACTTTACATAAATTTTCCAAAACTAAAATATTTCAGGAACCACACAAGCATTTGAAGTTCAATATACATTTGTTAATATCAACATATTGTATGCAAAACAATTAAACATGGACAAGTCCTATGTTAATCAAAGGCTTGACAAGTTAGAGGAGATAAAGTTAATTAATGGTATATGGAAAATATTATAATGAACAAGCCTTATTTTGATCAAATGAAGCTATAGGATTAGAATATTAATCATTGTGATTTATGAAAATTTTTATAATTACATAACACTCTTCTCTCCATGGAAAAATTTGTATATACATATAGTAATAGATATTATCACTGTCGATATTGGATAATGGATGTTTCCCAAAATAATTTGGTTATAGGTATTGAAGATCAAGATTCTAGTCATGATTTAGAATGTTATGAAACCAACTCAAAAAATAGAAGAAAAGGGAGATCAACACCTTATAATTCAACCACTTCGAGGGGGAAACCTTCTTTAAATTACATAAATGAACAATTCTTGGATGATACAAATGGAAAAACCTCCTTTCTAAATATAGGAGTCCATGGGGTCATAATATAATCCTAGCCGACCTAACAATAATAATGTAAGGGCACAATAATAACAATATGGGGGTTAAAGGGGTATAATATAATCCTAGCCGACCTAACAATAATAATGTAAGGGCACAATAATAACAATATGGGGGTTAAAGGGTGTTGTAGCCCCTACAACACCCTCCAAAAAAAGACCACCATTTCAAATTTTTGGAGCCCCTTAAAACCAAAGAGAAACTATTAAGTCGCCAAGTCGCCAAGTCGCAAAGTTAAATTATTGATGAAAACCGCGACCTTGCGACCCCAGGTCGCCAGGTCGCCAAGTCGCAGGGTCGCAAATATCCAAAATTAACGAAAAATGCAACCTCGCAACCTTGCGACCCAGCGACCCCAGGTCTCCAAGTCGCTAGGTCGCTAGGTCGCAATTATCCGATCTTAATGAAAAATGCGACTCAGCGACCTTGCGACCCCGCAACCCCAGGTCGCCAGGTCGCAAGGTCGCTGAGTCGCAAAACTCTGAAAATTGACCAATTTGCGACCTAGCGACCTGCATTTATTGCCTGCACGTGTGACCTTCTATATAAGGGAGGTCGCCAGGTCGCATTTTACACATTCAGCGATTTGAAAGAAAACGCCTCTGACAGCTCGACTGGCACGTTTTTCCCGGGTAAGTTGCCATTTCCTCCTGCTGTTTCCATTTTGATGCATTTCTTACCAAACCCATGTCCCTTTGGGCCTTTAAATTGCCATTCGCCTAAGCTTTTATGTTTTTGATGTTTTGTGAAGCTGTTTGCCCCACAAATGTCCAAACCTCACCATTGTTCTGATTCAAACCCTCGTGGCCTTGTCCCTTGCTCTTAAAACCATCCCTCAGCTCTGCCTGGACCCAGTTAACTTTTAAATTCTCAAGAGGAGGGAGCGAAGAAGCTTACAGCCGCGCACGCGCGAAAACCCCCAGGGCAAGCATCATCGCGACCTGCGACCCAGCGACCTAGTCGCAAGGTCGCAAGGTCGCACCTTCCAAAATTTTCGAAGAGTTGCGACCTAGCGACCCAGCGACCTGGTCGCCAGGTTGCAAGGTCGCGTTTTTCCTCAGTGTTCGTAAGTTGCGACCCAGCGACCCAGCGACCCGGTCGCGAGGTCGCAAGGTCGCGCCTGGACTCTTTTCTTGCAATCCACGACCCAGCGACCCAGTAAACCAATAACCCAGTTTTTCATGTGTCACAGCTAAATTTCATCACTAAACTGTAGCTGGTTTTATATCACCATGTCGTTCTTATCGTGGGATTCCTTTATGAATTTGACAGGTGAACTTCAAGAAGACATAGAGTGCATACCTGTGTTATCAGATTCTAGTGACATGGCGCCCCCGCTATCTCGGAGGAAGGACAAGAGAGTAGTGGAAGAGATTAATGAGCTGGAAGTGGTGTCCCCACCCCCAATATACAGGGATACACTATGTACGTTTACAAAAGACGACAGCATGCGATGGTACCAAGTATATCATGAGTTCGCCATACCGGAAGAGGAATTTCCAGAAGATCTCCCAGACCGGGAAATATACTTGGCGGTGAAAAAGTCCAAACTAAATCTGGCAGGGGCGCATCCAGCCATATTCCCATGTCCAGAGGTTATAGATTGGATCATACAAAAGACGGACCCCAAGAAGTTTGTGATCCGGGACAGCGAAGGCAGGGCTTTCGCTACGCTAGTAGGCGCGGATGCTCACGTTTATTACTCGTTGCCTCGCCCAGATGAGCATTTCACTCCAGAATGGGCTATTGCTCACGCCGTTCCGATAGTTGATACTATTAGACAATGGTGGGAGGAGCCCGAGAAGTTCAAGGTCAAGAAAGACCAAGAATACCCGGTGGCTAGCCTGAGGAAGGTTTATAAATTGGTTGCCGCCATGCTTTGCAGACTTTACGGGCGCCCAGATTGCTCCACTTTCAGCGGCAGTTGGGCTACTATCATGGAGTATGTGACAACATATGGCACCCGTTTCAACTGGGCCGGCATATTGATGACTTCGATGCAGACCAACTTGAACGCGGCATTGGCCCCAGATGAAGGAATGCCTGCCGAATTTTACATGGCCTCTTACCTACTAGATGCTGTCTGCGCAAGAGTACAATTTGAGGGATGGGCGCACAACTGGGATTCCGAGCAGTCACGCGCAATTCATCTGCAAATCAAGGTATTTTGGGAGTCCAAATACAAACAGGATATAGATCAGATTTCCCAAGTATTTATTCCCTCTCTGTACAGACATTTATTTGGCCAAGACGCCCCCTGCATGTCTTGGCGGGCCAAGGAGACTCTAGTCAAAGTGGCACACTGGTTCCCTTTCCCTGGATACACCTTCATCTGAGTCTTTGGAACTTACAAGGCACCACATGCTATGCCTCGCTTTGTTACAGACAAAATGCTTATGCAGGAGGTGTGCTTTCAAATGTCGCACGGCTTCTCCAGCATCCTGTCTAAAGGCAAAAAGAAGTCGTGGCCCACGCTACCCCTCACCATTGGTGCGTACACAGTTAAAGACTTCAGGGAAGTAGCAGCAGAAGAAGAAGCAATGAGAATTTATCAGCTCGGGGCGCTTGACCACCGAACATATGACCCAGAGAGAATAGTTCCTCAACACTGCCTGAAAGCTAAATTCAAGTGGACTTATCAGCATATTGAGCGCCCGGCAGAAGATGAGAGAAGGAACTGGTATAACGCTGAAAGACAATCTGCTCCAGGAGTAAACGTGGTCCAAGAAAATCCAGATGATCAGAACCTAGAAGACAGAAGTCGTCAGGTAGGAGGATCCTCCTCCTCCTTACCCAAAAAATCTCGGACCAACACAGGGCTTATCACGTCTATCAAACAGAAAGAAGCAGAAGAAAAATCCCAGCAAGAAAGAGAGAAGAAGATAAAAGAGGATGAGGAAGCACACCAAAAGAGTGCGACAGCAGCACAGAAGAAGAAGCAGATCAAGGAGGCCAGGAAAGAAAAGGAGGGAAAGGAGGCAGAGGCCGCAGCGGAACGGGCACTTAAGGCAGAGCTGGATAAAGCAGAAGCTGAACACCAAAAGAAGGCCGAACAGGTTGCGGAGGCTGAACGGCAAAAGAAAGCCGAACAGGCTGCTGCAGCTGAGCAGAAGAAGAAGGCTGAAATAGAAGCAGCAGCAGAAGTTGAACGCCGGCGAAAGGAAGAAGAAGAAAAGAACATAGAAGAAAGGGAGGATGACATGCTGGACGACCTCGAGGTAACTCCCCTCGATATACCTCTGGGAATTACCAAGCTCTCTGACGTTAGATCGCCCCAGGGACAGGAAGAAGATGTATTTGACCTTACCAGACTCACATTCGATCAGTTCTCTTTCAAAATCCGGCAAGAGAGGAGGAGGTCACTGGCGCAAAGTCCCTCTGCCACATCCACAGTGGCAACAGGCAAAGACATAGTCCTTGATACCAGGACTAATCCTGTAATGATAGCATCAGCGGGTACTGCTTTCGCCGCAGCTATGGAAGAGAATGTAACCAGAATGAGTAGAGAAATAGTCTCTCTACAAAATAGACTGCAAGCAGCTAAGCAACACGAGAAGAGAGCAGAGCAAGAGAAAGAAGAATTGCAAGCAGAAGTTCAACAACTTCGAAACCAGACTCTACCAGTAAATGAAGTCCCACTGGCCATTTTCAAGGAGTGTGAAGTGTTGGAAGTGACCATGAGGCAGGTGTATAGTGAAATGTTCACCATCAAACAAACAGTCGCCCCACTGGCAAGAGCACGAGCAGAAACCAGGCAAAGACACGAGCAGCTCAGGGAGGCTTCACAGGCCTTAGACAGGATGATGGGCTGGACAATGCAGTACCCTCAGGCACCTGAAAATTTGCCTAAGAGGGACTGGATTCACACGCAGGATGCAAAGGTTCAGCTCCGCATGGCGATACAATCTAAAGACAAACTGTCTAAGGACCTGGACAAAGTAATGTCCTCGTACAACCACCTGATCAGCGGTATCGACTCAATGCATACTTTGCACCACATTCCATCGCTTGGGGCATTGGATGAAGAGAAAACATGGGAACAAGTGGACCAGGACATCCAATCATTTTTGCAGCCTATCAAGCAAGCCGCTACTGATCCAGAGCCCTCAGCATCTCAAGAGCATCTGAGTCAGTTTATTGCCACTCCAGCACGGATTTATACCAAGCTTGCCTTGCTTTCAAATCAGATCGCACAGAAGAGGGAAACCTTAGTACCAAATGCGTTGGAATGTATGCATCGATTGAAGGAGGAGGTCCCTCTGGTTTCCCCCATAGCGGCAGAGTACCGGACATGGCAGGATTTTCTCAAGGAGCAACAGGTTGACGTCCCTGACATTAACATTACGCGTCCATCTCCACAGCCCAGTGGCAGCAAGTCATGAGCAGCAGTTAGAGCTAGGTCGCAAGTCGCACCAACAGGACAGGTCGCAAGTCGCACCAACAGGACAAGTCGCAGGTCGCGCCGCCTACCCAGGTCGCAAGTCACGCATACCAGACAGGTCGCAGGTCGCAACCTCTTCGAGGTCGCGAGGCAACTCAACAGGCAGGCAGGCGAAAATTCGGGAAGCCCAAAGGGCATGTTTGGTGCTATAAAACTCCCTACGGGGAAAGATACAGGGGCTTTTTCTTTTTGAGACTCAAGAGCTACATTGCATTGTATTAAAAGATTATACTCTTATACATGTGAATACGGATACTTGTCACACCCCTTTGTTTGGATGATGTGTTTTACTGCGTGAACACTAAGTGTATTTCCTCATACAGTTTCAAAACATCTTTTGATTAATGAAGCTGCTTATTTTAAAGCATCGTTTATGCATCATAGCTATCTGTGTTTGTATTGATGATGTACAGTTTACCTTTTGCTCTATTAATGAATGTTAATGAACTATTTTGTTAGCATTTCATTTCATCTTTCAGAAAGTAAAGGAACATCTCGCCATAAAGAACTATTTCTGTTGTGGTCAGACTACCTTACAAGCAGTACCCCAAAGACGTGTTGCTAACAACATCTCCTTAGGCGTACATGTTTTATTTATAGCCTAGCTACACTAGTGTTTTATTTGTGTTTAATGCGTCAGTCATGTATTCTGTATCATGTGGATGAGGGTGTGTCCGCAGGTTCAATCAGGTTCTTTTGAGACAGAAGGGAAGGCGTCTTAAGTGGTAGCCGGACCCACACCCCGGACGGGATCCCTACTCCAAACGGTTTAGGGTCTAATTGGGACTTTCTACTGGGGAGATCCCCTACTGTTGGCCGGACCAATTTTCCCGTCAACATAGGGGTACAACAATAACAATAAGAGGCCTACACTAACAACAATAAGGGACTACACTAGTAATATAGGGACCTACATGCCCCTCTCCTTAAAAAAAGTGTTTTCCTCAATGCTTGAGTAGCTTTGGATGCTTCTCTATAAAATTCTCAGCCTCCCATGTAGAATCTTCAGTGGGTAAGTTCTTCCACTTGATGAGATACTCTGAAATTGATCAATTTCGTAGTTGTCGAGTTCTTGTTTTTGTGATTGCTTTAGGTTCCAATATGATTTTTCATTCCTCATCAAGTTTCAACAATATTGTTTGAATTGGACGTTTGTCACCTATAACCTTTTTTAAGCATGAAACATGGAAAACTGGATGCACTCGAGAAGAAGAAGGAAGCTCCAATTTGTATTCCATAGTACCAATATTTTGCAACACCTTGTAGGGACCATAGTACTTTGGCAATAATTTAGTATCCTTCTTACCTTGCTTGAGGGACATTTGTTTGTATGGTTGTAGCCGTAAATACCCAGTCTCCTACACCAAAACTTCTCTTGTTGCGATGTTTTTCTTCTTGTTGTTTCATTCAATTTCGTGCCAAATTTAGGTTATCCTTTAAGAGTTGGAGATCTTGTTGTTGATGCTTGATGTGATATTCCACTGCTTGAACCTTATAATTTTCTCTTAAAGATGATGTGATGGATGGTGGATGATATCCATAAAGTTCCATAAATGGGGTCATTTTTGCTGCAGTATGGAAGGAAGTGTTATACCACCATTCAACCAGAGGTAACCACTTGACCCTTTGTGTTTGTTTATCAGATACAAAACAATGAAGATATCCTTCCAAACATTTTTTCACTATCACATTTTTCCCATCAGATTGAGGATGGTAAGATGAGCTATGAGCTAGTTGAGTACCCAAACAAAGAAAATAATTCCGTCCAAAATTTTCCATTAAAAATGGGATCTCTGTCACTTACAATAATATTTGGGTTTCCATGTAGCTTTTGATTTGTGTCCATAAATGCAGTAGCAACTGTACTTGCTTTAAATGGATGAGATAATGCACAAAAGTGTGCGTACTTGGTATTTCTATCAACTACCACCATGATGACACTCTTTCCTTCGGACTTAGGTAAACTTGTGATAAAATCCATTGAAATATCCTCCCAACATTGATTTGGAATGGATAAAGGTTGTAGAAGACCCGGGGTCTTAATTGTCTCAAATTTATTTTGCTGGCAAACCAAAATTTCCACCACAAAACTTTGAATATCCAATTTAAGGCCATCCCAAAAAAAAATTTCTTCACCCTGTGGTAAGTTTTTAAAAATCTTGAGTGTCCTCCCAAGGGAGAAGTGTGTGATTCCAAAAGAATCTTTTGTTTTAGTTGGGAATTCTTATAAAGATACAAGAGATATTTGTACAATAAGGAATCATTTTTCCAACTAAATTTATTCGATGTACTAGGATCTTGTTGCACTTTTGAATGAGTGTCCACACTTCTTCTTCATTCTTCCATTCATCCCTTTCTTTGTTTATCCAATCTGGTTGGATAATAGAAATGACACAAAAAAATGCTTCCACATCTTCATCCTTTCTTGAGAGTGAACCTGTAAGAGCATATAGCTCTTTTTTTTGTAGTTTATTTCAAAGTCATAACCCAACATATTTGTGACCCATTTTTGCTTCTCTTCTGAAGATATTCTTGTTCCAAAAAGTATTTAAGAATATCATGATCAGCTTTTAACTTGAAGTACCTTCCCATTAGGTAAGGTCGCCATTTCTTTAGTGCACATAGTATTGCCAACATTTCATTCTCATAAATAGCTTTCTGTAAATACTTTCCTTTGATTAGACAACTTTCAAAATTAATGGGTCTTCCTTCTTGCATTAAAAGTGCACCAATTCCATTTCCTGAGGCATCATATTCCACAATAAAGGTTTTTTTGAAGTCTAGCGTAGCTAAGACCAGTGCTAGGCACATTGCCTCTTTAAGATTTTCAAAGGCCTTAGTTGCTTTAGTCCATGAAAATGCATCTTTTTTCAATAATGTTGTTAGAGGTGTTGCTATTCTCCCATAATTATTAACAAACTTGCGATAATACCCTGTTAACCCGAGAAATCCTCGCAACTGCTTTATGGTTGTGGGGACTTTTCATTCTTTAATGGATTTAATTTTTCTAGGGTCTACCTTAACACCCTCATGAGATACAATATGACCCAGATATTTCACCTCTTGTACTCCAAATAAACATTTGGAGGTTTTTTCATATAATTGTTTCTCCTGCAATAGTTTGTGCACCCTGTTAACATGTTGAACATGATCCTTCTAAGACTTGTTGTAGATTAGTATATCATCAAAAAATACTAACAAAAACTTTCTAAGGAAGGATTTGAAAATGGAATTCATCAACCCTTGAAATGTAGAAGGTGCATTGGTAAGGCCAAAAGGCATGACCAAAAATTCATAAAGACCCTCATGAGTTCGAAATGTTGTTTTCAGAATATCTTCAATATTCATTATAATTTGATGATATCCTGAACGAAGATCCAACTTGGTAAAATAAATTTCTCCATGTAATTCATCCAATAATTCATCAATCACAGGAATGGGAAATTTATCTTTACTAGTGAGCTTATTGAGCTCCCTATAATCCGGACACATGTGCCATGATCCATCCTTCTTCTGCACCAATAATATTGCAGCAGAGAAATAACTTTGACTTGGTTAAATTATACCAGACGATAACATTTTTGTAATCATGCATTCGATTTCGCTCTTTTGGACATAAGGATATCGGTAAGGCTTTATGTTTGGAGGAACACTTACTGGAATCAAATTAATAGCATGATCATGATCACGAATAGTTGGGAGTCCTTTGGGAGTTTCAAACACCTTGGAATGATTGTCCAAGACTTTTTGGAGATCTGGAGAAATATATGATTTTGATGTTGGAACTTCTAGTGAGCATAATTGTGCAATTATGCCTTGTTGTTCTTTCTTCAGAAGATTTTTCATGACATTAGAGCTTATTATCTTTCCCATCTTCCCTGCGATACCCCGTAATTCAACTTCCTTTCCTTCCGAAAAAAATTTCAAGAAAATTTCTTGAAAATTAAAAGCTACCGTCCCCAAATATTGTAACCATTGTACTTATAGTACAACATCAGTACCTCCCATTGGAATGGAAAGCATTGGACTATTCAATACATATTCCCCCATGGTTAGCTTGGTATTATGGCATTTTCCAGAGCAATTTATAGTTCACCCATTTGAAATCATCACTTGACATTCTGGTGCTGGGTATAGGAAGAAATTCAATTTCTTGTCTACCTTACAATGAATAAAATTATGGGTACTACCCGAGTCAATCAACACTATTACATGTTTCCTCTTGATATGTCCTTCTATCTTGAGAGTTTGAGGAGTGGTAATTCCTGCCAATGCATTATAGGATATGGTCAAAGTCATTTATTCTTTCTCTAGGGTTGGTTCCTAGTGTATATCCTCTTCTTTTTAAGTTTCTTGTTCATTTTATTCCTCCTCTTGAAAATCTATGTAAAATAATTTCTTCTTAGCACACTTATGACCTTTACTGTATTTTCTATCACACTTGTAGAAAAGCCCTTTTGCTCTTTTTTCTTCCAATTATTGTGGTGTCAACCTTGTAGGTTGTGGAAGTATAGGAGTAGCAACACTTCCATCTTTATAGATGTGATTGGTAGGCTTCCTTGTCGCCATAATTTTACATTCATTTTTTCTTGCCAACCTAAATGCCTTCTCTAATGAATCAGGTTCCCAAAGGTGAACCTCATGTTGGATGTTATCCTTTAAAGTCCCTATGAAGACATCAATCCTATGTTCGTATGAAATATTAACTACCCTTATATTCACTTTTTGGAATTCCTCAATTTTCTCCATCACTAAACCCTTTTGTTTGAGATTTATCAATTGGCTAAAGGAGGTGTTACTATTTGTATCCTCATAATGTGATATCACTTCCTATGTAAAAATTGACCAAGTGACAATTTGTTTGCGGGAGAAAAGCCATTGATACCATAAAAATGTATTTTGTTCTAAATATAAAGTTTCAAGGCATACCTTTTGTGTGTTTTTCACATTATTGCTATCAAAATATTTCTCTATCTCTAGTATCCATGTTACGGGATCCTTTCCATCAAAATTCCTCATATCGATCTTTAGTATATGGTGGATCTTCAATCCAACATTAGATTTTATGAAATCACGATTAACATTTATTTTTTTCTCATCGGGAGTTTCCTCTACTACCTTTTCACTATTAGGAATCATTCTTGCATCAACTTTTTCAAACCTTCCATGTCTTCTTTTATATCATTCTTCATGTCTTCCATTTTTTCTTCCATGCCATTCTTCAAACCATCCATATTAGCTTCCACGTCTTTCTTCAAACCATCCATCTTAGCTTCCATGCAGTTCTTCAAACCATCCATCTTATCTTCCATGCCTTTCTTCAAAACTTCCATTTCATTTTTTGTTGCTTTGTGCGAAAGTAAAATTTGATGCACTTGCTCTTGTAATTTTGATATATCATGTTGCACTTCTTCCTCTTCATGAGTCATAGTAGAGTATTATGAGGGCTTATTGGGTGTTTAATTCTTTTTAGGAGGAATTTTATAACCCAATATAGATATTTATGCTTCAATATTCCCATGGGATCACTTCAAACTGATTTTTCAAACAAGACTTATGCAATTTGAAAAACCAATACACACCATTTTCTTGCTTTTGAGTAGCTAAATATTGAAACTTAATTATCTCTATGATTTTGGATCTTCAATATCTGAAATTTTGTCATGTAGTATCCCTATGAATTGTCTTTCGAATGCCACATGTATAACCTGATTTGGGTTCTTCAAGGCAACATTATGCCCAATCTCCCACAATGCCTTAATTATGGACATGTTCAGTAGATCGAACTTGTATGGTGTGCCACGTGTCACTATTTCCTCCTTTGGGTCTGAACTTGATACACAGGAAACCATAGTCTATGTACTTTCAGCCACTTTTTACAGAATTCCAATCCAATGCTTAGAGAGAGAGAGTTATGAAAATTTTCCCACGGTCACCTCTTTGAGATAAAATTTAGGAGCCTGGAAAAACCCTAACTTCCATAGATCATATCTTTGAAAATCTTGTAAACCAAGATCTGAAATTTTTACACAAATTTTCTTAGGATTTCGGCTTTGTGTGGTAAACATTTCAGCTTCCGAACCTTCGTAGAAAAAAAATTATAGCAAAAATTACACGATGACCTATTTGGAGCAGCAAAACCCTGGAATCCAAAGCTCTTATACCAAATGTTATGAAACCAACTCCAAAAATAGAAGAAAATGGAGATCAACGCCTTATAATTCAACCTCTTCGAGGGGGAAACCTCCTTTACATTACATAAATGAAAAATTCTTGGATGATACAAATGACAAAACTTCCTTTCTATATATAGGATTCCATGGGGTTACAATATAATCCTAGCCTACCTAAAAATAATAATGTAAGGGCACAATAATAACAATATGGGGTTACAGGGGTACAACAATAACAATAAGGGGGTTACAATAACAACAATAAGGGACTACACTATTATATAGGGACCTAACATAGCATTTATTTTCTCATCCTTGTTAGTGGTTCATTTTTGTCCAATATATCTTGTTACAAAGTCAATCAGTCAATCAAAATAGTGAATTGAAATTTGCACGACATTTTCCATCCAATTGTAAAATAATTATGTTTGATAATTCTCGGAGCATGTGCCCATGTAATATTTCTGGTGTGATCTTGATGATTTTATCGGCACAAGTTTTTCTGCAAGAATGAAGCCTTGAAACTAGAGACAACAATCACATGATTATTTTATCAAGGTTATCAACCATTGTGACTATGATATAAATATCTATTTTCAGTATTCCAAATCCCCTTCATCCCTTCCTTTGTAACTTTAGGTAAATCTAATACTTTGATACCATGTAAAAAATTGTGAATGTACTAAAATTTGTATTTTTCCGTGAAATTTGTCAATTTCAAGAATATAACATCATTCTAAGTGGATTATTAATTTAATATTTTCAGGGTGACCATTAATGTTAATTTTTCTTACAGATATATTTTTCTTTTCTTTAAAGCATTGCATTTCATTATTTATACATTGAATTCACCCCACAACATCCTAACATTATTCAGAAACATATGAAAGTATATAGAAATAACAATATCATCATCAATGTAACAGAAAATAAATTAATATTAGAAGAAAAACATTCACACATAGAGACATCAGGATTGGTTGGAGGGAAAAACCCCACAAGAGGGAAAATCCTTTCAAATTCTTATTCTTATTAGATTGTCATTGAATGATGCAAAAAAGAGAGAGTACAATAATAAAATTATTTATCCACAAGAGTATCTAGCAAAATTCATCTAAACCATATCCAATAGATGATCCCAACAACACTACTAATCAAAATCATGATTTGGAAACCTACGATCAACTATCATCATCTATGGTCAACTGTCAAAATCTTTTGTCAATTTAAAAATGAAGCCCCAGGTTCTAACCACACGGAGAGAGAGAGATGTGTGTGTGACTGAAACCCTCCAACCACACTCATAGTCTTGTTTACCAGCAGTTTCAACCGAAAATATCATGAAGCATCCATGTGGCTAAGAACCAAAAACCCTAATCACACATGTGAGCTCCAGACCCTGCCATTTCGGACCTATGTGAGCCAACCTCAAACTTGTGCGAGCCAAAACAAAGAAATAATAGTAATTAATTGATCTCCAAATTAGAGTCACTCATTAGGGTAATTTTGAGGTCTAAAATGGGCCTCCTAAGGAAATTATAAAATAATAGTGGAAATAATAAAATAAGATTTGATTACATCATCAAATTTTAGAGGGAAAAAAGAAAAAACTACTTTTTCAACTCATATTTTGAACTTATCTCCCTAACGATTTACTCAAATTTAGAGCAGGAATACTCATTGGATACAAAATTTAATTCTCCATCCAAGGAGTACACGCATTGCATACATTTGATGGACTCTTCTACACGAAAAATGAGAAATACATGAAAAATGTGATTACAATGACGTTTTTTCATGTATTTCTCATTTTTTTTGTAGAGGGGTGCATTAAAAGTATGCAATATGGGTACTCCTTGGATGAGGAATTAAATTTTGCATCCAACAAGTACTCCCGCTCGAAATTTTAGTAAACCGTTAGGGAGATAAGTAGAAAATACGAGTTGAAAAAGTAGTTTTATTATTTTATTCTTTTTTAGTATTTTTACTTTTTACTCCTAAAATGGTGAATCATCCCCCATTGTTGACATCATCATATTGAATCCTATTGGTTCTCATAAAGCTTATTTTGGTTGTACATTTTTCTTAGGAGGCCCATTTTAGACGTCAAAATTCCCCTAATGTGACTTTTATTTATAGCCATACAAGGGTGTCAACTATCATCATTTGTGGTCAACTGAAAAATGAAACCCTAGGTTTCAACCACAGAGAGAGACACAAAGATTTTTGTTTGACTTAAACCCTCCAACCACACTCATAGGCTTGTGTGCATGCGGTTTCAACCGAAAATATCCTCAAGCATCCTTGTGGCTAAGAACCAAAAACCCTAATCACATGTGTAAGCTCTGGATCCTACAATTTCAAACCTATGTGAGCCAACCTCAAACTTGTGTGAGCCAAAACAAAGAAAGAAGAATAATTAATTGATCTCCAAATGAGGGTCACTTGACTTGCATTTATATCCATCCAAGGGTGTTTAATTTCACTTTTGGGTCGACCTGTCCTTTTTGTGCACATGGGGGTTTCCATACTAAAATATATTTTTTCCTTAACCAAACTAAATTCTTTCAAGGGCTAGTTAGGGTCTTCCTTGATGAGAAAAATTGTCCAAAGGAGGGAATTTGTCCCCGAGCTTCCAAAATTAACAATTAATGTCAAAGATTAATTATCATAAGTGATACCATTAGTCCAAAGAAATTAATTCTAAGAGTTGTGATGGTTAATCTAACATTAATATGTTATATACATAGAGGGCTATTGTGTGAGTTGGATAGGTTTATCTTTAATATTTGTGCCACATTTCTCATTTCTTTTATCAAATATAGGTTTCTTGTACAAATCTATAAATTAGTTACCTTTAAGCAAGTACTTGCAGCTTGGCCTCCATCTACTTTCTTTATTCATACGCATTATTGCAACAGTATAAGATAGATTTTTTCCATGCTTATTTGAAATGGTTAGAAATTAAATTATATTTTTCATATTCCTCTCAATGTACTTGATCTAGTCTCATTTCTCCATGGATGACTCACAACCTCTTTTTGAAAAATTAAAAGGATTCACAGGTCCTTGCTAAGATTGATCATTTTCATCACCCTAAGTTTAGGGATGCCATTGAGATTGAAAAAAGGTCTAATTCACATAATAGGGATGATGTTTGGAAGATAAGTTGTTGTTGGATCTCCTTTCTTTATTCTTGATTTTTCATTTTCAATTTTTCTCCCTCTATTCCTTCTTGGTTTCCTTTTCTTTTTGCATCCTCCTCTTGCTTTCTTTGCCTTTTTCTTTTTTACCTTAGTAGAATTTTGATTGATCTTCTTCCTTTATACTCATTATTATTTTATTATTCCTTTAATTATTTTAAAAACTATATTTGTATTATTAATCATCTAAGTTTGTGTTTTCCCTTCTTTATATTAATTATAATTTAGATTACTTATATATTATAACATTATTCGTTAATTTTGTTAGAACTATAATAGTTATAATTTTTTTTTATAAATTTAATAATAATAAAATTTATGATCATTCTAATTCTATTATAGTTTGGTTTTCTCTTCTATCAATTAATATTTTTTAGCAATATTTTTTTGAATTTTTATTTAAAATTTATTGATTTTTATATTTTTTATTTGCAATTATTATTATTATTATTATTATTTATTTTATTGTTTCATTCTAACTGTTCAAGTTTAAATACCATTGAAAAATAAACAAATATTAATAAAATAAAAATAAACAAATAAATAAATAAAATTTGACTGTTAAGATTTAGCTTTTGTATCTCTACTATTTATTAGTTTTTTTTGTTCAATCTATCCATCCATGTCCTCGTGAAACCAAGTAAATAGTTCCAAATAGATCAACCTTAAATTTGATATGTGATTTTTCTCGTAATTATTCTTATAAATCATGAATCACGAAAGTTGCCTTCCATATTAACTAAGTATCTTTTAGAAAATGTAAATTTCTTTAATTATATGGATGTTAATTTAGCCTTTGTATTGTTCAAGGCAGTTCTTATGGACAAGTATGCCATTTTTTTTTAAATTGAAGATAGGGTTATGTCATATGACATATCTTGTAGATTCATCATTGTTTAATATGTTTTAATTGCATAAAATTTTCTTCTTCTATGTACAATATTTCATTTTCTTAGAATTTGTAATTTTAGTATCATTGTAGATCTTCATTTTTTTCTTAAAATTGCTCAATGCCCTTTTGGCGGTTACCATATTACTATCAGATAATTCGTATCAATCCTTATATTGTATAATGTCATAATTGTACAACGTTTCTATGTGTTTTGTAAGGGATTACCACCTATTAATGACTTCAATAACAAATACGGTTAATTTTGGCCAATGTTGGGATGTATTTGTCTGCTCATTTCTATGCTCATTTCTATAACAAGATATGTTAACGCTGAAACTTAATTTTGGAAGTCTCCAGATTAACGATAATTATATATATTTTAAAAATAATTATATATTTGTTTAAAGAGACTGCTCAGATAATTTTTGGTATGTAGTAGAGCACTTGAACAACAAAGTAGAATCCTCAATTTTTATATAGAAAACCCATTGGTTATCGCTTTAATAGTTAAAGTACTTGAACAACAAGGTGGAATCCTCAATTTTTATATAGAAAATCATGTGTTGTCACTTTAATAATTAATAATTATATATGTAACGATGATTTATATTCATCTACTAATAGTAATAATATATAGTTTTATTTTTCAATTTTGACCAATGCCTCGGACAAAGAAAGGGCCGACTGCATAGAATACTCCATATGACTAGAATTTAGTACTGATTTTCATGCAAATGTATGCTATGATCGAAGCTCTGAGAATAAAGAGCCAGTGGCAGAGAAATGGATGCAGCTCTCAGGATGGAAACCTTGATATCGTGTGGGTTAAGTAGTGACAGTTAGAAATATTGATAAATGGAAGTTTAAACATAATTACATTAGTAAATGTGTTTGATAAAAAATAAAAAATAGAGTTCCTTAACTTATATCAACCACATTACTAATATGATTATGCTAATATTATTATATATTAATATTTTTTGGGCTACCTGATTTATTGGAAAGACTATTCAGAGGGCTACCACAAGATTGAATTTCAGATCTTGAAGATACAAAATCACAAAAATACAATAGTTTCAATACTAAGCTCCTAAAAATCTAGAAAAGGATGTGTATTATTTAATTTTGCATAAAGTTTGTCTGAAGAAAGTTTGAAGTGATTTAGAGGGTTTATTGAAGAATAGATATCAGTATTTAGTCATAAAATGTCTCCCAAAAAAAAGAATTCTACACCCATTAAGCCCTCAGAAAGCTATACTATGATGGAAGAGGAATAAGTGCAACATGATATATCAAAATTACAAGACCAAGTGCAACAAATTTCGCTCTCGCAAAGAGTGTCCAAAAATGAAATGGAAGCTAAAATGGATGGTTTGAAGAATCGCATGGAAGCTAATAATGATGGTATAGAAGAAAAAAAGAAAGACAACATGGAAGACATGAATAATGGTCTAAAAGAAGACATGGAAGGGTTGAAGGAAGGCTTGAAAAAGTTTCTACAAAAAATGATTCCTAATGGTGAAAAGGCAGTAGATGAAACTCATGATGAGAACAAAAGAAATGTTAATCATGATTTCATAGACTCTAATGTTCAATTGAAGACCTGCCATATTCCAAAGATTGATATGAGTAAAGTTTGATGGAAATGATCTGGTAACATGGATACTACATATGGAGAAATATTTTAATCTCCATAATGTGCAAAATACACAAAAGGTACGCATTGCAACTTTATATTTAGAACTCAATCAACTTTTATGGTATCGATGGCTTTGTTCTCGTAAACCACTTGTCACTTGGTCAATTTTTACGAAGGAAATGATAGCACATTATGAGGATCCAAAAATAAACACCTTCTTTAGCCAATTGATAAATATCAAACAAAAGGGTTCAATGGTGGAACACATTGACGAATTTCAAAAATTGAATATAAGGGTAAATGATATTCCACATGAGCATATGATAGATGTCTTCATAGGGAATTTGAAGGATAAAATCCAACATGAGGTTCGCCTTTGGGAACTTGATTCATTGGAGAAGGAATTCAGGTTGGAAAGAAAAATTGAAAGCAAAACTATGACAACAAGGAAGCCTACCACTCATAACTATAAAGATGGAAGCGTTGTTACTCCTAGCCTTCCACAACCTACAAGGTTGAAACGACAACAATTGGAAGAAAAATTAGCAAAAGGTCTTTTTTAAAGTTGTGATATAAAATAAACTAAAGGTCATAAGTGTGCTGAAAAGAAATTATTATACATAGATTGTGAAGAGGAGGAATACAAGGAGCAAGAAACTTCAAAATAAGAGGATATACGCCAGGGACCGACCTTAGAGAAAGAAGAAATGAATCTGACCATATATTGTAATGCATTTGAAGGAATTACTACCCCTCAAACTATCAAGATAGAAGGACATATCAAGAATAAAAAGGTAATAATTTCTATTGATTCGGGTAGTACCCATAATTTTATTCATTTTAAGATATCCAAGGAATTGAATTGCTTCATATATCCACCACTAGAGTGTCAAGTGATGGTTGCAAATGGAGGAACTATAAATTTCTCTAGAAAGTTCCATAATATCAAGCTAACTATGGGCTAATATGTATTGAATAGCCCAATTATTTCCATTCCAATGGGTGGTGTTGATGTTGTATTAGGAGTTTAATGGTTACAATCTTTGGGTACGATAGTTTTTAATGTTCACGAACTTTTTTTGAAAGTATTTTGGGAAAGAGAGGAAGTTGAATTAAGGGGTATCGCAAGGAAACTAGGAAAGATAATAAGCTCTAATGGCATGAAAAAACCTCAAAATAAATAACAAGGAGGCATAATTTCACAATTATCCTCACTAGATTTTCAAACATCGAAATAATCTATTTCTCCATATCTCCAAAAAGTATTGGACAATCATTCAAAGGTATTTGAGACTCCCAAAATACTCCCACCTATTTTTTATCATGATCATGCTATTCATTTGATTCGAGGAAGTGTTCCTCCAAACATCAGGCATTGCAGATATCCCTATGCCCAAAAGAGAAGAATTGAACGTATGATTGCAGAAATTCTAGAGGTCGGTATATTCAACCTCGTTAAAGTTTTCTCTCATCTCTAGTAGTATTGGTGCACAAGAAGGATGGATCATGGTGCATGTGTCTAGATTATAGAGAGATCAACAAGTTCGCTATTAAAGATAAAAATTTCCATTCCTGTCATTGATGAATTATTGGATGAATTACATGGAGCAATTTACTTCACCAAGTTGGATCTTTGTTCCTGATATTATCAAATTAGAATGAAGACTGAAGAAATTATGAAAACAACATTTAGAACTTAGGAGTGTCATTATGAATTTTTGGTCATGCCTTTTCGCCTTACCAATGCACCTTCTACATTTCAAGGGTTGATGAATTTAATTTTCAAACCCTTGCTTAGAAAATTTGTGTTAGTATTTTTTATGATATACTAATCTACAAAAAGTCTTGGACGGATCATGTTCAACATGTTGACAAGGTACTCAAACTATTGGAAGAGAAACAATTATATGAAAAAACCTCCAAATGTTTCTTTGGAGCATAGGAGGTGGAGTATCTAGGCCATATTGTATCTCATGAGGGTGTTAAGGTAGACCCTAACAAAATTAAATCCATTAAGTAATGAAAAATCTCCGCAACCATAAATAATTATTTAGGATTTCTCAGGTTAACAGGGTATTATCGCAAGTTTGTTAATAATTATGGGCGAATAGAAACACCTCTAACAACATTACTGAAGAAATGTATTTTGTTGGACTCGAAAAACAACTAAGGCCTTTGAACATCTTAAATAATCAATGTGTCAAGCATCGGTCTTAGCTACATCAGACTTCACAAAAACCTTTATTGTGGAATGTGATGCCTTAGGAAATGTAATTGGTGTTGTTTTAATGCAATAAGGAAACCCATTGATTTTGAAAGTTGTCCAATCAAAGGAAAGTATTTATAGAAACCTATTTATTAGAAGGAAATATTGGCAATAATACATGCACTAAAGAAATGACAACCTTACCTAATGGGAAGACACTTGAAGGTAAAAACAAATCATGATAGTCTTAAATACTTTTTGGAACAAATATTATCTTCAGAAGAGAAGATTAAAAGGGTCACAAAGATATTGGGTTATAAATTTGAAGTCATCTACAAAAAATGGAAGCTAAATGTTCTTGCAGATGCACTCTCAAGAAAGGATGAGGATATAGAAGCATTTTTTGTGCCATTTATATTATCCAACCAGATTGGATAACCGAAGCAAGGGAGGAATGTAAGAATGATGAACAAGTGTGGACACTCATTCAAAAGTTACAGCAAGATCCCAGTGCATATAATATATTTATCTGGAAAAATGATTCATTGTGGTTACAAATATTGCTTATATATTTGTAAGAATTCCCAACTAAAACAAAATATTTCTTTTGGAATTGCACACCTCTCCTTTAGGAGGACACTCTGGATTTTTAAAAACTTACCACATGGTCAAAAAGGATTTTTTTTTAGAAGGCCTTAAATCTGATATTCAAAATTTTGTGGCGGAATGTTTATTCTGCCAAAAAAATAAAGTTGAGACAATTAAGAACCAGGGTCTGCTACAATCTTTATCCATTCCAAGTAAAAGTTAGGAGGAGGTTTCAATGGATTTTGTCACAAGTTTACCCAAGTCTGAAGGGAAGAGTGTCATCATGGTGGTAGTTGATAGACTTACCAATTATGCACACTTTTGTGCATTATCTCATCCATTTAAATCTAGTACCGTTTCTACTGCATTTATGGAAAAAATTAAAAAGCTACATGAAAACCCAAAGATTATTATAAGATAAAGAGATCCAATTTTCACTGGAAATTTTTGGACAGAATTATTTTCTTGTCTAGGTACTCAACTAGCTCATAACTCACCTTATCATCCTCAATCTAATGGCAATACTAAGATAGTGAAAAAATGTTTGGAAGTACATCTTCGTTGCTTTGTATTTGATAAACAAACACAATGGTTTAGGTGGTTACCTCTGGCGGAATGGTGGTATAACAGTTCCTTCCATATTGCAGCAAAAGTGACCCCATTTATGGTACTTTATGGATATGATCCACCATCCATCACATCATCTTGAAGAGAAAATTCTAAGGTTCAAGTAGTGGAAGATCACATCAACCATCAACATCAATTTCTCCAACTCTTAAAGGATAACCTCACTTTGGCGCATAATCAAATTAAACAACATGCATATCAGCATCGTAGTGAAAGAAGTTTTGATGTAGACGACTAGGTATTTTTACGGCTACAACCTTACAAAAAAATGTCCCTCAAGCAAGCTAAGAAGGATAATAAATTATCACCAAATTAATATGGTCCTTACAAGGTGTTACAAAATATTGGTACTATGAAATACATATTGGAGATTCCTGCATCTTCCCAAGTGCACCCATTTTTCCATGTTTCGTGCTTAAATAAGGTTATAAGTGACAAGCTCCGAGTTCAAACAATATTTCCAAAACTTGACAAGGAAGGAAAAATCATATTAGAACATGAAGAAGTCACAGAAACAAGAACTTGATAGCTATGAAATCGATCAATTTTAGAGTATCAAATCAAGTGGAAAAACTTACCTGATGAAGATTCCACGTGGGAGGATGAAAATTTTATACCGAAGCATCCAAAACTACTCAAGCATTGAGGACAACAATTTTTTGAAGGAGAGGGGCAATTTAGGTCCCTATAATACTAGTGTAGCCCCCTTATTTTTATTTTTGTTCCCATGTAGTCTCCAAATTGTTATTATTGTGCCCCATGGAAGCCCACTATTGTTATTGTTGTTCACTTACATTATTATTATTATGTAGGCTCTGATTATATTATGACCCTTCAGACTCATATATATAGAAAGGAGGTTTTGTCATTTAAATCATCCAATAATTGTTCATTTATGTACTGTAAAGGAGGTTTCCCCCTCAAAGAGGTTGATTTATATGTCGTTGATCTATATTTTCTTCTATTTTGTGAGATGGTCAGATAACATAATGGTTTTACTATATGTTTCTAATAACCAAGGAGTACCACTAAGAAGAAGCAATTAACTCATTTCATATCACACTTTTTCATATGATGTTATTTTTAATTAATCAATTTAATTAAAAGGAAAAAAAATTGACATAACTACTTTGCATATAAAACCTTTGATTTGTGAATCTATTAAAAATATTCTAAAATATTTTATGGAGATTATATCCCTATCATTCACCTAATGTGTATTGATAATTAAATTAAAAGTCTAAAATTTAAACTCCAAAATAAATATGACTATTGATTTTAATATTATTACATGAAGATATTTAATATGGACTTAATTGTTATATAATTATGGTTTGATTTCATTTTTCTTTAATTTTTATTTTTAATTAGTAATTCTTAACTAGTAATATAGTAAATTTATGATTAATTTACATACATGTGAACATATAAATTAAAAATGTTTTGGCGCGGTGTTTTATGATGCACCAGCATGGAAGAGTTTTGAAGCACTGGTGCTCTACAGTAATACGATGCACTGGGCGTGTGTGTACGGAGCGTACGATGTCTGGTGCGCCAATGTTTTGTGCGCACCGGTGCTTTCTCCTGTAGAGTGCACCGATGCGATTTGGGATTATAAGCGCACGGAGAGGAAAACATCCGCAAAACCCTCCACCCGCCAAACTCCTCTAGTAACGTCTGCTAGAAACAGATGTATGGGGTATTTTTATAAGGGGTTACTCAAAAACACCCGCTAGAGGGTCTTTTCCTTGTAGTGTCACCAATGTCACCAAAAAAAAATACAGCTACACAATAAAATTCCTATTAACATAAAAAAAAACATTTGCAACCATATTCGGATGTGTAGGCTAACATTTCAATAAGAAAATATATATTGGTGTCTCTACATGGTCTATACATAAGTTTTTAAAAAATAAAATTTAATTAAAAAAGGTCAAAATTGTATGAATAGTTTTAATGACATAGGTTTCGTGCTATGGTTTAATAAAGTCTCTTCGTCCTACATATCTGACTTCAACTTACAAGCCATTATGCTCCCAATAATTTTGATAACCTTTCAAGGTTGCCAATAATTTCAGTTGTATTTTCAAGCTACCATCTACCACTGAAACTGTGTTGTGTACAGTCAGTGTGAATAAGGTATGTTTCTCTCTTGTTTGGTTATTTTAAGCTATTTGTGATGTTGAAGGAGTTGTAAGAGTTGCAATAGTCAAATTTTTTGGTTTTAGGAAATCCATCACTAAATTATTTAGGGACTATCCTTAAATTATTTATGGACTATAAATTAAATTGTAATGTTGGAGGACTTGCACTAGTAGGAATATTTGGCTTTAGAAAATCCATCGTAGAAATTTGAGAGTAATTCAGAGTGATGGAACTTTAGGAAGAATACCAATTTTTTATTAGAATTTTTGAGACATGGGAAACTATATTCCTTAACACAGAGAGCTGCAGAGAGGTCTTAAATGGTAGAAACTAAATCATATGGGTTTTCCTTGTAATACAGGGTGGTGGAGATCAAAAGTTGAATTGCGCAACTATAATGGAGAAAATATTTCAAACGAATTTACCCACGGTGAAACATAGTAAAACAAAGTAGTTACAATAAAAACAATAAAAGTAATCTGTCCACCAAAATTTTCTCCACTATTTTCTCCTCGTTGTCTTTCGAGACTTACATCAACCATAATTCATTCTACCTATTCTTTCTTGTTAATTCAAAACTTAAATATCTTTTACTAACCATGCATTAAATTTCTATTTTAATTTTTAATTATTTAGTTTGTTGCTGAATGGGTAACTGTTCTCATGTTCAAAACTTCATTTACTCGGTGTCCTTCCTCGCAAACTGAATCTGAAACCTCCTTGCCTGCAAACTCAATCCGCAACCTACAAAATATTTAGTGAGGTATGGTTGTTGTCATAAAATTAAACCCGGTGGTTGAGATTAATTTTCCAACACTTCCACTTAATCGCAACTGCCGCCATCAACCATTCCCAAACAATCTCTAAGATAATAAAAAAAAAATCACATTCCAATGGCTTTGTGAATATGTCTACAAATTGTTCTTCTGACCTGCAGTGTTGCAACACAATCTCACCATTGTTAATTGTTTCTCTTATGAAATGATATTTAGTATCAATGTGCTTTTTCCTCTTGTGAAAAACAAAATTCTTTGATAATGAAATTGTTGAACTATTGTCACACAAAATAGTGGTTGTTCCATCTTTTTCATGACATAAATCCTGCAACATCCTTCTCATCCAAAATTCTTGACAAGTTGTTGCTGTTGCGACAACATATTCAACTTCTTTTGTTAGCAATGACACTATATGTTTCTTCTCCGAAGCCCATGAAATGGTTCCCGACCCCAAATTAAAAACATATCCTGACATGCTCTTTATGTCATAGAGACTTCCAGCCCAGTCACTATTACTGTAACCAACCAGCCTAAAATAATTTTTTGCATTGTAAAAAATGTCATACTCCTTTGTCCCATTCACATAATCTAAAATTATTTTCGTTGGTTTCCAATTCGTCTCCTTGGGTGTCTCCATGAACCTCGACACCAAATTCACTACATACATTATGTCAAGCCTAGTTGCGATCAAATACATTAGGCCACCCACAATACTTTTTTATAATGTTAGATTGACATTGTTGCTGCAATCTTCCTTTCTCAACTTCAACCCCTTGACTGTTGGAGTTTGTTCTAGCTTGTTGTTATTCACATTAAACCTCTCTAAAATGTCTGCAAAATAATTTTCTCGAGAGATAAAAATGACATTTTCTATTTGCTTCACTTCTATGCACAAAAAATATATTAACAATCCCAAGTCAGTCATTTCAAACTCACTTTTCATGACTGCTTTGAAATCAGCGACGAGGAAATAATCACTCCCTGTAAAAATCAATTCATCTACATAAAAAACAACAATAAGAATCTTGTTTTCACTTTATTTGCTGTAAAGAGTAGGTTCACAGTCACATTTGTCGAACATATTGTCCATCAAGTAAGCATCTATCCTGCTATACCATGCACGTGGTGCTTGCTTCATCCCATAGAGAGATTTCCACAACCTACATACCTTGTCTTTTTGGCCTTCTACCTCATAACGAGGTGGTTGCGCAACATATACCTCCTCTTTCAGCACTCCATTCAAGAATGATGATTTTACATCCATTTGATACACTTTCCATCTATGTTGCGCGACAATCAGCAACATTGTACGTACTGTCTCCATCCTCGCAACTACCGCAAATGTCTCCGTATAATCTCTTCCATGCTGCTTCTTGTATCCTTTGACAACTAGCATATCTTTATGCCTTTCAATCTTTCCTTTGATGTTGATCTTGGTCTTATAGACCCACTTCACTCCAATGAATTTTTTTCCTTGCAGAAGCTTCACTAACTCCCATGTGTCATTCTTTTCTAGCGCTACTATTTCTTCATCCATTGTCGCAACCCATTTCTCTTCTTTGACTACATCCTCAAAGTAGATTGGGTCATCTACATGACAAAATAATGGAAATAAGGAATTCATACTAGCGCTACTGTCAACTTCATCTTGCTCATAAATTTCATTTAAAGTTTTGAATTTTGGTCTTCTTATGCTTGTGGACAATAGGCTTGATATGTCACTTGGTGTTGCGCTTGAAGTATATGATGTTATTGATATTTGTGGTGTGCTTGGAGAAGCACTTGCTTGATTGTGTATTTTTGTCCTATTATTTGTTAACGACGTCACATGTTGACTGCTTTATTGAGCTTGTGTAGGTGTAGGAGGAGTCACCGTTGAGGAATTACTTGTTGCAGTCAATTCCTTTTTGTATTCATGTGGTGTACATGTTTTCACATTGGTTGTCTTCTCTAAACTTCCATCCCATGCTTCGTCTTATATGAACTAAACATCTCTATTGATTATGAATTTCTTGGTTGATGGATTGTAGAGCTTGCATGCCTTGAATTTATCATTGTATCCAACAAATATACATTTATCCCCCTTGTTGTCCAACTTCTTCCTCAACTCATCCGAGACATGTACATACACCACACATCCAAACACTCTCATGTGAGTGACATTATTATTTCTTCCACTCCATACCTCTTCAATAACTATATTCATAACACTTTTGGTTGGAAACCTCTTAATAATATATGTTGCAAAAGCAATAGCTTCAGCCTAATAATCATTTGGCAAATGCTTTGCCTCCAACATACTCCTTTCCATTTCTATAATGGTCCTATTATTCCTTTCTGTGAAACCCTTTTGCTGAGGTGTATACCTTGTTGTAAATTTCTTGTGAATTCCATGCTCCATACAAAAAGTAGGAAGTCACTTGAGATGTATTCACTACCTCTGTCAATCCTCAACACTTTGATGTAGTGTCCACTTTTCTTCTCAACAAGAGCAAGTTTGTATTGGCGGAATCACTCAAACACTTCATTTTTATTTTTTAGGAAGTAGAAACATGTCTTCTTGTGTATTCATCTATAAAATTCAAAATATAATTGCTTCCACTAATAGATGGTGTCTTCATTGGTCCACATAAATCTGAATGCACAATATCCAAGGGTGCCTTTTCCCTTATTGACTTTCCTGCTCGATGTTAGGTTCCCATGATTTGTTAGATTGGTGAGATCAAATGCACAAGGTAACATCAGACCAATATTTGGAGTCCTAGGACCTAGCCGTCCTGGACTCAGAGAGGGCTCTCTCTATTTGTGCAAAGGATATGAACTTGTTTGCTTCTAGGGTTTTTATTTTAGGCTAGTTGTTAAGTGTAGGGTTTGTTTTTTTGTACTGTTTGGGTAAGATGATCAAGTATAATAGATAGAGAGAGGAAATATTCAAGTCATTGGGCTATGGAGTCAATAAATGTCATAGAAAGTTTCAATAGTAAATCAGGGTGGATCACAGGGAAAATATAGCATTGGTCAGATGGATTCTCAAGGTTTCTGTGAAATGAAATTAACATCAAGTTTCTGAACAAAGTAGGACAAAGGGAAATTAAGAATCCTTTGTCATGTAATTAAAAAGCAAGGAAATACCTCAACACTATTTAGCATGAAGAAGAAATCAATAGACATGGCACACCAATAACCCTTTGATTCAACTTAAGCAAATAAGCATTTCAGACATACAATCCAATGAAATATAGAAGGCGAGAAACTCATTTAACTTCTAGTGATTTCACCTTCAAGGTTAGAAAACATTCAAGATACACAGATAATTTTAATAAAAGAAGAGGGAACGCCTAAAAATCATTGATCATAGCTATGAATATTTCCAAAACAATTATTCAAGCATGCACAAAGGGTATGATCGAAACATAGCCTCTTTGGAAAACCTAATCAGTGGTACTTTGGAGAGAGACCTCAAGAACAATGTTTAGAGACATCAAACAAGTAGGGCTAACCATAAATCATCTTTGATCACTATTGTATTAAGCCATTCATGAAATAAACAAACTTGGGGGGTCTAGAGAGAAATTAAGAATTCTCTAAAAAGGCCCAGCAGAGGAAAACATAGAGGCAGTGAAGAAAAAGCAGAGCTAAGGTGCTTTTGAAAACATCTCTAAGACTAAAACCTTTGTCCTACTGCAATAAATAAGGATGAAACACAATGACACATGAGAAAATAATAACTGAATAGAAGCACATCACCATTAACCAAGCTCAGGGATCCTGTAAGCAACCTTCTCCATCATCAATCAAGACAAGCCATTCACAAACTCCACAACACCAATTTCTTCTCCAATATCCAAAAAAAACAATGTATTGCTCCAAAGAGTCATCAAATGCCAACTTTTACAATGAAGCCCTCATGCTCTATTTATTTAGCAAAGGAGGGAAAAACCCTAGATAGGGTTGGAAAATGTCAAAATCACTCATAAATGTCATTAATGCCCAAGAGACCATGCAAGGCCCAAGGCACAAAATATCCCATGAAATAAATGCCAAAATAACTCCTAGCACCTAATTTTAGAGTGATTTTCCTCAAAAAAAATTAAAATATCATTTTTCAATTAATGAGTGTCTTTTTTTGACTTTTGGCAAAAAACACACAGTGAGGCCTAAAAGCGTAGCGCCTTCATAGGCAGAAAATAGTTCCACTTGCAGCCAAGTTTTGGTGACCTTCTCGATGTCAAAAGTTTCCCCGTGATGGCCCGTTGGAAAGCCTGCTAAGTCTAATTTCCAAATCTACATTTCGTTTTCTGATTGAGCTCCTATAACCTTTCAAAAAATCCAAATTCCCCAAACTTCTCTGAGCACAATGCCAAGCCTGAAAATGAGGCAGAAAGGTAGAAAATTAGGGGTTTTTTGACCTTTGAGGGGTCAAAAATGCGCCAAATGCTCTGAAATTTGGTGAGTATAGTGTACTAGGCATGAGGATTCCAAAAATTCAAATTTCTCCCTCTAAGGATGTTTGAGGAAAAAGCGTAGCACCAGGGGTGTTGCTCTTATAGACCCCCAAATTCACAAAAAACCAAAAATTGTCGAAAATTCTTCAAAATTTGTGGATGTATCCCTCATAGGGTTTGGGAGACCTGTAGAGAATCGTGTGCCAAGTTTCTAAGGTTAGCTTGGCCCTTTGCCCCTTTGAGTTCTTATATCTTGGTTTCGGCCTTTTTGAGTTTTTCGCTAGCAACTTCATTCCTTCAGGCATAATGTTTAGTCATCTTTCTTTATAGATCAAGGTCCTTATTTTCCCTTTCAAACTTTGCCTCCAAGTTTATGTTGGCTCTTTCCAACCAAGGCTCCCGATCATGTGCTATCTCCATGGCCAACAACTCATCTAGAGGGAGTTGTTCTACTAAGGATGATTCTTGTTCCCTTTGTCTTGCCAATGCCTTCTTCAACCTCGTGGTTCTAGGTATCCTCCTAGACTTTCCTTCCTCATCCTCAATCTCCTCATAGGTGCCCATGAACTCCTCTATCTTTACTTGTGCCCTTTGGGCTTCTTTCTGGGCCCTGATGGCTCTAGCCTCATAAATTGCAATTTGTTCTCCTAGCTGCCTATTCTCCATCTCAATGGCATCATTCACACTCTTGGCCCTATCCAAATGTGCTTGGAGGTATTCAATGTGGGCATTTTTGTTTTGGATGAGCAAGTTTGAGATCCTTGCTTCATTCTCCTCATCATTTTCCACTTGAATTTTTTCAAACTCCCTCTCCACCACATGATCTTCTTCTTCTTCCTTTACCTTTTGTTTACCTTTGTCTAGTGGCTCAGCTGAGGTGGATGGCATGGTCCCTTTCATTTTAGAGGCAGAAAACACAAGCCTTGGCCCTCTTTGATATGTCAATGAAAGAGGTGTGATTGTGGTATTTTTGCTGTCTTCCTCATGGCTATGATCCTTGTTTTTTTCATCAAACTCTTCATTTTGTCCTTCATTGCAGCTGCTTTCCTTTTTACAGTTGTGATCATCATTTTCATTATCACCCTCTGAACTTTCTTCACTTTCATTTTTTTCATCATTAAGACTTTTTTCCTCTTTATCTTCTACACTATCATCATCCTCATTATCACTATGGAGCTGACTGTTGTCATGACTGTCATGATTGTTTTCTTCCTTGTTGTCTTGTCCATTGTCTTCTTTATTATCTGCCTCTTCTTCTTCATCATTTTTCTCTTCCTCTTCATCATTTTCTTCCTCTTTTTCACTTTCTGACTCTTTGTCACTTTTTTTCTCACTTCCTTTTTCTTCATTATCTACCTCTGTCTCTTCTTCATAATCTTCCTATGCCTCTTCATTGATCTCTTCATCGTCATCTACCTCTGCCTCTTCATCATCCTCTTCTACATCTTCATCATCATTTCCCTCTGCCTCTTCATCATTTGCTGCCTCTGCGTCTTCATCGTTTTATGCATCTGCCTCTTTATATGTCTCTTCATCACTGCCCTTTTCTTTCTCTTCCTTGTTGACCTCTTTGTCACTATTCTCTTCCTCATCATTTAACTCTTCCTCATCATCTACTTCTTCTTCATCATCTGCCTCTTCTTCATCATCTACCTCTGCCTCACTTTGGACTGATTCATTCTCACCTTCACCCTCATTGTCACTGTCTTTCTCACTACCACTTCCTTCTTGTTCTGATGCATCAGGAGAAGGTGAGGAAGGGAGGTTTTCTTAGGGAGAGGCTACTTCTGTAGATGATGAGGCATGACCTGTAGGAGGTGATGGAGGAGTGGAGGGAGGAGGATGAGATGACGAGGGTAAACTAGGTTGATGATGAGGCTGTGGGCTTGTGAATATCTCATGAGCTATGAAGACATCCCAAGGTATGCCTTTTTGCTCCAGCTGATGTAATACCACCATCTTGATCAAGGAGTGGTGGAACAAACTATGCATTTGTTGGGTATATCTTCTCTTTCGGACAACAGAAGACATATTGTCTATACTCCTATACAAGTAATAGGGAAAATGAAGCATCTTGACCCTAGTGAAATTCATGAGTAATCTGACATGGTAGGATTAGAGCCTAGAGTACCTTCCCTCATAGATAAATTACTTCATGATAACCCTCATCAAGGGTGCATACCTGTCCAGCAAGTGTGAGAAAGGAAAAATGGTTTTGCAGCCCTCTTTGTACCTAGGTTTGATAAATGGCTCATAACAGTTCATGTCCAAATTTGCCTTCTTGAACCACTTCTCACCAACATTAGGAAGTTCAGTAGCATTAGAGATGGAATCCTCTGACAGTTAAAAATCTACCCATGCAAGGCTTACTTGTTTATTGTGTAAGTTGAGGACAAACAACCTAGTGAGCTCAGGGTGACTATGCACTTGTTTGACTTTCTCATAAAACTGAAAACACCCCACATTCTGAAAGCATGTGAGAATCATGGGAGAGGAAGTAATATCCACTATGTTTTGGGGCTCAAATCTATTGACCTTCCCTCCCTTTTGCTCTGGCCTTATAGGCTCTTGGCCTCCTTCACTGCTCACACTGCCTTCTTCTCCTAACATGGTGATTAGGGTTGTTTTTTGGAAAAAATTGGGTCTTCTTGTGAAACTTAGGCAGGAAGAGTGAAATGAAATGATGGTGAGGGAAAATTTTGCAAATGAGTGATATGGAGGTGGGTTTATGACTGAGTTGCTTTGAGCTTGATGAGGGCTTAACTTGAACTGATTTGTAATTACCCTAACTCACACTACTTTACTGATAATTGTTTGCTGGGAGGTCAAAACAAGGTGTTTGCCATGAATATCTAGGGTTTGTAGCCACTAGGGCTTGATTATTCCCCTTTAACCATTAAAACACAAAGCCACTTGAGGAGGAGGAAAAATTTCCACTTACCAATTTGAACTCTTTTGCAAGGTCTTGGAAACAGCCTAGAGGGGTCCTTTTGGCCTTTTGAGGGAAATTTGCAAGCAAAACATGCCTTTTTTCCCTAAGCGCAATGTCGAGCAGAAAAATGGGCCAGTCGGGTCTTCTTGGGCGCAGCGCTGCCCGTGTGCAAGCCTGTCGGGCTCCTACGCGTAGTGCTGGGCCTGTCAAGTAGGCCTTTGAGCGTAGTGCTAGGCTTGTGGGTGTGTCGGATCTACTTGGGCGCAGCGCCCATCTGTACGTGCAACGCAAAACAAAAATACACTGTGAAAACCCCTATTCACGCAGCACCATGTCCTGTGAGCGCAGTGCCGACTCAAAAGTGTAGAGTCGGGTGACTCAGCCAAGAAATTGACCAAAACTCAAAAAAATTATCCTTGAGGTTCTTTACTCCTTTCAAATGCATAATGAGCTAAGTGAAAAGCGAATTGACCCTTTTATAGACTTTAGGCAAAAAAATTTATCTTTTACAAAACCCACTTTGTAATGTTTTTTAATCTCTTTGTCATTTCACTGATATTATTTTTACCTTTTGCAGGGGGGTGACTTAAAACACAAAAATTGTCTCTTTTCCTCTCAACCATTTCTCTTTGCTTCTCTTCAGGTAGCTTTTATGATGGATTTTGGCTCACTTTGCCCTACTGATGCCTTTAAAAAAAAAAAATTCAAATGCCTATTGGAGTTATATGATTCACTGTGTTTGAGCCATGTTCATGTCTTCCAATCATTTTCATAACGTTTTATGAACTTTGCATGATGGCAACCTCCTTAAAACCTCTATGTTCTTACCTAGGAGATTAAATTTCCTCCTGCTTGATGGGTGACTGAGGAACTTGTTTTCATTTCTCTCACTGATTTTCTAGGCATGATAAATCCATCTTGTACTATCACCACAGTCTTTACAATCATGTTTGTCATTATCTCCTCTTGGCCACTTCTGATTTGTTGCAGGTGCCATGGCATAATGATTTAGCCCTATCTGATGCTTTTGGTGTTGGACACTTTCATAATAGTGACCTCATGATCAGTTTGGTATTCTATCTTGAAACTCAACCCTATGCTTTGATTCCTCTGATCATTTGAGGGAAAATGACTGAAAATGAAGGCTCTGACCTTCCTTACACTGATACTCTTTCATGCTTTCCCTTTGAGGCAGTGAGACACTTTACCTTGGAAAACCATGGAGGTCACCTTCAAGAGCCTATTCAAACTCTCTTCCTACTGTCATCATGGAGGCTCCTAATATTCATTTCACCTACTTTGCCTATATTTCCAAAACCTTAGGTTTTTAGGGCTGTTAGAGAATAATCATTAGCGTTGTCTTCTAATTTCTCTATAGCCCTTTTAAGTTCATTCATTAATGTCCAGTTCACCTCACCTTTTTCCCTTATTCATTTATAGTTTCTAAAAATATTCATTTCATGCCTGGCTGTGCTAATGTGCCTCTGTTCTTGTGGTTTTTTGCATGGGCTCCTTGCTCGGCACATTACTGGTCTAATCAGTCTAGAAACCCTGATTTTTCTTGAACATAGGTTGCTTCCTCCTTTTTTACTGTGGATGTCCTTTAGTGAGGAGTTGGCCTTTTACCTTACCTAATTTTCTGCTGATAGCCACCTTGACACTCCTATAGAAATGTCAAAATGGACAACTGTATTTTTGCATAATTTTGTCCTTGGAAAAGTAGTCCTCCTTGAAGTTTTTCTTGAGCTAACTTGGGCAAATAGGTGCATGACCTTTTCTCATTTTGATTCAGCTTCTAGCACATGAAAAATAGTGATTTTGAATACCAAATATAACCCTATAACCTATGAAACCCTAGTGACCTAGTGGAAGGCTCTTTGACATGGTTTTTTACTGAAAGCTTGACTTAGGGTCTTTAAGTATGAAAAATAGAGTTTTTGAAAATTTGATGTATTAAAGACCCAAAATCCAATGTACTTGATTTATCTAAAGAGCCTTCAGAGGTAGCTTTAATACCATCAATTCTTGAGGCATTTGATGAACATGATAAAGGGTAGGTTGTTTGGAAATCCTAGATTGAAAGTGGAGGGGTTAAGTATAGGAAAAACAAAGTACTGAGGTTATGAGTGTGAAAATGGGACAAATATGAGTGTCATAAGTCCATGAGGGATCTTCTAGGAGTGGTAGGCTAACCAGGGAATGGCATAGTAGTGAAATAGTAAAAAATTTATCTTGAGGATAATGAAGGCAGTGAGATTCCTAAAACTCACAATATTCATGAATTTTGTTTTTTAGAAATCTAGGACAAGTGTTTATCCATCTAGAAAATGGAAAAAATTATTAATGACTAACACTGGAAATGATTCTCTATGTTGTTTTCCCAAGATGCATCATTCACATTGGTTGTCCAGTTTTTCTATGAGTGGAAATCCCTTCACCATGCAATTCCTATGCAACAATTTCAAACCTACAATGTTGAGATGGCCACATCTCAAATGCCATAACCAATTTTCATCTTTGACCTCTATTTGAAAGTATACTTGTGTGACAGCTGCAACTTCTCTTTCATCATTTTGTGATTTCATTGATAGTTGTGCTTGAGCACCTCCTTCCTTCAAATCTAGTTTTAGTTTGAGGGTAAAAATTCTATTGTTTGTGATCTGAACTTTTATAATCGGTTGTCTTCTTGAAGACTTATCCAAAATTGTGCACACATCATTCTTGAAAAATAAATTGTAGCCCTTTTGCATGAGATGTCCAATGCTTATGAGGTTATGCTTCAAACCAGGGACAAAGTAGACATATGAAATATACTTCTTCTCTTCCTTCTTTGCTAGAATGTCGACTCTACTTTTTCCCATGACAGATACTTTGCTATCAGTCCCTAATGTCACTTTAGAAGACCAAATGAAATTTGTGTCTTCAAAGCATGCTCCAATGAAGTGTTTTTTTCTTTGTTTAATCTATGTTCATGAGATATTATTGATACATGAAACTCATCCACTGAAAATTTTGAGAGATCCTTTGTCTCTTCTATGACTACAACTATGGCATCTAATCTTGCTAGTAGGTTTCTAAAAACTTTCTCAACTATTCTCCTTTCCTCAAGTGTCTCACCATGAGACCTGATTTGAGTAACCAACCCAATTACATGTGTAAATAATGAGTCTACATTCTCAGACTCTTTCATACAAATTGTCTCAAAATCTCTTCTCAACATTTGTAGTTTTTTTGTCTTCACCTTTGTCGTGTCTTGGTAGGTTGTCTAGAGGGTATCCCATGCTTTCTTGGACTTCATTGCTCCTGCAACCATTGGGAAAATGCTTTCATGCACTGCCTAAAAAATATAGAAGAGGGATTTTTAGTCCTTATTCCTGTTATCTCTCAACGCGTCATTTTCTGCCTGTGTCAAAGTATTGTATGCTACTGCATCTGTTGGTTTTTGGAAACCATTCTCCACCAATTCCCAAATGTCTTGATAAGAAAACAAAGTCTTCATTGTCATAACTCAATAGTAATAATTTTTTCATTAAACTGAGTTATTTTTGGATTAGTAAAACTTGTGCTTGTTGCTGCCATTTTTACTGTGTAAAAAAAAATTTCTTAATGTGTAAAATTTTTTACCATTGCTCGTGAATAGGCTCCACAAAAAATTTCAGAACACCTTTTAACTCCTAAGTAAAAAAACTTGTGTTAATGAAAGTTTAAACCTTTTAAATCCTCAATACAAACACTCTTAAACTAGACAAAACAATTACAGAAACTAAATAAACTATAATGGAGCAAATATTTCAAACAAATACTCACAGTGAAACAAAGTAAAACAGAGTAGTTGCGGTAAAAACAATAAGTGAAATTTTCCAGAAGCATATCACTACCAACCTAATATTATATTATGATTTCAAAAAACACTAGAAGTAATTCATATGGAGATTGAATCCTTCACCAATAAAACAACTATTGTTTCTCATATTTACATTCACCAGGGTTGTGGAGTAACACACAATAAAACACAGTAACAAATTGTTTTCATGCTTGCACCAAAATTTTCTCCACTATTTTCTCCCCTTGTCTTTCCATACTTACATCCGCCAAAATTCATTCTACCAATTCTTACTTGTTAATTCAAAACATAAATATCTAAGACATTAATACATGACAGACAAAATTTCACACACAAGATATGGGGGAACATCATTTTCTGAATTTACATAATAACACTTCCAGAATATTTTTTTGTGCATAAGCTTTAACAAACCATGCATTAAATTTCTATTTGACTTTTAATTATTTATCTCAGGTCCAAAACTTCACTTAAGCATATCCTTCCTGCAAAATCAATGCAAAATACTTACTAAGATATGATTGTTGTCAGAAAATTAAACCCGATGGTTGAGATTATTTTTCCAACAGAAAAAGAAATAAAGAATTTTATGCAAATTTGATGGAGGCGGAAATAGCCGCTAAAACCCAATTTTACCCATACTGGTAATTGGTGACGTTGAACAGTGAATTTTTTTTACCTAAGATAATTATAAAGTAGCGTTATTGGCACTTGACATTGATAGCACACAGGATCTGAACAACTCCAATAATGCGTGCCTCCTACCCACGCCCTTAAATTTGAAGCTGGTAATGCCTTTTGAGCACTGCCTGTACCATTCTACTTTTTAACGAGTAAACGTTTTAAACCTCCACACTTAAAAATTTCCTCGTTTCCACTGCGTGCAAACACAGTTGGGACCGAGTAGTTATTCAATGTCAGGTAGTGGAAAATCATAAACAGAAAAGCGTGGCATAGAAACAAAAATTGTACATTTAAAGAGCAACCTTAAAACCATACACTATTGTACATAATTATTTGTCATGGTGTCGATAACAAAAACATAATATATCTAGTATTAATCTGTAGAGCCATAAAATTGCATAACTCCACAATAAATTTGGAATTGCATGGAACCATAATGGGAAAAATGGTGATAGTGCTTTTGTATTTTACATTTTTAATCTTGTTCAAAAAAGTAACGAGAGTTTCCAAAGTGGTTTGGAAAACCATTTTTTCCTTTCCTTTTTCTTTTGAAATTATAGATTCCACCACTTTTATTATACTTGTTAACACAATACACTTAGCTCAAGGTTGGATATCTTCCAAACCATTGTTGGAAAATGGAAATAAACAACATAGGGATGTGTTTCCCCTTTGTAACACAGAGAATGCAATATTTCGGAAGTAAAATTTCACACAGACAGAGAGCAAGAACACAGGAGAGGAAAAACTTCAGTTTTTTCATTCATCTCTTCTCTAAAAACATATGAAATTACATACATTTAATACAAAATTGGCGGAGCCTGAAACTTTAATGTAATTCAATGCAGAAATGGACGGGTAACAACCAAACGTCCTTCAACTCTGTTCTATTGTTTTCAACACGAAATAACGTACAAAACACATAAGTCGAACTTGAAATGTTATATGTTTTAGCTGCAAAACCACATCGCATCCGCGCCCTTATCGAAAATTGCATTTCAGCGATCTTAACTTTTAACTGGGTGAGATATGGGAAAACTTAAGTTCTTTTGATTGTGATGTGCGATGGCACGATCGCATCGCAACTTAAAAACTTTAATTTGTGGGTGTTATCCATTGAACTTTACGATATGCGATATGCGATATTTAAGGTTTGCGATGTGCAATGACGATGTCACATCGCAACAATGCATGTTTTGGTGTGGGTATTAAATGGTAAATGTAAAGATGTTCGAAGTGTGGTATGTGGGCACTTAAATGGCGAGAAGTGCGAAATGCGAAAAGGCAAGGAATAAGGCGATAACAAAGTTTTGCATGCAGATTGGTAATGCGGTAAGGTTGAGGGTCCCACCAGATATTTCATCAATGGAAACTTAAGTTTTGGCGAAGTACTAAGAGGTAAATGTTAAAACTTGCGGGCTGCGATATGCGGGAAAAAGGTAAGTGAATACAGTGGGTAAGGAAATAACGCAGAGTAAGGCTCAAGTACTCTGTTTTTTGATACTGAGTGAAAACGCCCGTGGATTTGAATCCTAAGCTTGTCCTTCCCTGCAAAAAAATAATCAATGTAAGTGCGGGTTACTGCCAGTTTTATTCATGGAAGTGGTTGGGAGTATTTCCAACACTCCCCCTTAATCACAACTGCTGCCATCAACCATTCCCAAAAAATTCCAGAGCTAAACAAAACTTTTCTGACCCAATGGCTTTGTGAGGATATCTGCCAACTGTTCCTCTGACCTGCATTGCTGCAACATAATTTCACCATTGTTAACTAATTCCCTTATGAAATCGTATTTAGCATCAATATGTCGTGTTCTCTTGTGGAAAATATAATTCTTTGATAATGAAATTGTGGAACTATTATCACAGAAAATTGTGGTTTCTTTGTCTTGTTCATGACATAAATCCCTCAGCATCCTTCTCATCCAAACTACTTGACATGTTGTTGTTGTTGTTGTTGCTACATATTCAACTTCTTCTGTTGATAATGAAACTATTGGCTGCTTCTTGGAAGCCCATGAAATGGTTCTCGATCCCAAATGGAAAACAGACCCTAATGTGCTCTTTCTGTCATCAATACTTCCAGCCCAATCACTGTTAGTGTAAATAATCAGCTTAAGATTATCAGTTGTGAAGTATATAACACCATACTCTTTCGTTCCATTTACATACCTCAATATTCTCTTGGCTGCTTGCCAATGTGTCTCTTTGGGTGCCTCCATGAATCTGGATATCGAACTTACTGCATACATTATATCAGGCCTAGTTGCAGTCAAATACATTAGACAACCAACCATGCTTTTGTACATTGTCAAATTGGCATTCTTGCTGCAATCTTCCTTGCTCAACTTCAACCCCATGACAGTTGGAGTTGATGATGGCTTGTTGTTCTGCATATTGAACCTTTTTTAAAAATTTGCAACACATTTTTCTTGGGAGATAAAAATTCCTTTTTCTGTTTTCTTTACTTCTATGCCCAAAAAATATCTTAACAATCCCAATTCAGTCATTTCAAACTCACTTTTCATCACTGTTTTGAAATCAGCAATGAGAGAAACATCACTGCCTGTAAAAATCAACTCATCTACATACAAAACAACAATAAGAATTTTACCGTTATTTTCTTTGATGTAGAGTGTGGGTTCACCATCACTCTTGTCGAACCCATTGTCCATCAAGTAAACATCAATCCTGCTATACCATGCTTGTGGTGCTTGCTTCAGCTCATAAAGAGCTTTCTGCAGCTTACACACCTTGTGTTCTTGGCCTTCTATTTCATAGCTAGGAGGTTGTTCAACATACACCTCCTCTTTCAGCACTCCATTCAAGAATGCTTACTTCAAATCCATTTGATAAAATTTCCGTTTTTGTTATGCTGCTATAGAGAACACTGTCTGCAATGTCTCCATCCTTGCAACTGCTGCAAAGGTTTCCTCATAGTCTCTTCCTTGTTGCTACGTGTGGCCTTTGACAACTAGCCTTGATTTGTGCCTTTCGATCTTGCCTTCAATGTTGCTTTTGGTATTATAAACCCACTTCACTCCAATAAATTCGTTTCCTTGTGGGAGGTCCGCTAACTCCCATGTGCCATTTCTTTCTATTGCTCCTATTTCTTCATTCATTGGTTCAACCGATTTCTCTTATTTTACTGCATCTTCAAAATGGATTGGGTCATCTACATGAAAAAATAATGAAAATAAATAATTTAGACCAACACTACTATCAACTTCTTCTTTCTCATAAATTTCTCTTAAATTTATGAATCTTGGTCTTCCTGTATTTGTTGAAGATGTGCTTGGAGTTGCACTTGAACTCAAGGGAGTTGTTGATCCTTGTGGTGTGCTTGGAGAAGCACTTCCTTGGTTTCTCAATGTTGTTCTATTGCTTTCTTCTAGTGTGATCTGTTGAGCTTGTGTGGGTGGAGGAGGAGTTACTGTTGAGGAATTACTTGCTGCAGTCCATTCCTCTTTCTCTTCATGAGACATACATGTCTTCACATTTACTGTCTTCTCTAAACTTCCATCCCATGCTTTTTCTTCTATGAACTAAACATCTCTATTGATTATTACTTTCTTGGTTGATGGATTATAGAGCTTTTAAGCCTTGGATTCATCATTGTACCCAAGAAATATACATTTCTCCCCCTTGTTGTCCAACTTCTTCCTTAAATGATCCGGGACATGTGCATATGCCACACATCCAAACACTCTCATGTGAGTGACAAATTGCTTTGTTCCACTCCATGCTTCTTCTGGAACTCTATTCATAACACTTTTGGTTGGACATCTATTTATGATATATGTTGCACAAGAGATAGCCTCTACCCAATAATCATTTGGAAAATTTTTTGCCTTCAACATTCTCCTTGCCATTTCCATGATCTTCCTATTCTTTCTTTTTGCAACATCGTTTTGCTGAGGTGTATACTTTGTAGTAAATTTCTTGTGTATTTCATGCTCCCTATAGAAACGTAGGATGTCTTTGGAGATATATTCTCCACCTCTATCAGTTCTCAACACTTTTATGTAGTGTCCACTTTGCTTCTCAACAAGAGCTTTGTAGTGGTAGAACTATTCAAACACTTCACTTTTCCATTTTAGAAAATAGACCCATGTCTTCCTTGTGTAATCATCTATAAATTTCAATATATAATGACTGCCACCTAATGATGGCGTTTTCATTGGTCCACATAAATCTAAGGGGAAAATCTCCAAAGGTACCTTTGCCCTTATACTCTTCCCTGCTGGAAATGATTCTCTGTGTTGTTTTCCCAAGATGTGGCCTTCACATAGCCTGTCTAGTTTCTCTATGAGTGGTAATCCCTTTACCATGCCTTTTCTATGCAACAAGTTCAAGCCTCCAAAATTGAGATGACCAAATCGAAAATGCCATAACCAATTCTCATCTTTCACTTCTTCTTGAAAGATTTCTTGTGTGACAAATGCAATATTGCGAAAGTAAAATTTCACACAAACAGAGAGTGAGAACATAGGAGAGGAAAAACTTCATTTTTTTCATTCATTTCTTCTCTAAAAACATATGAAATTACATACATTTAATACAAAATTGGCGGAGCCTGAAACTTTAATGTAATTCAATGCAAAAATGGACGGGTAACAACCAAACGTCCTTCAGCTCTGTTCTGTTGTTTTCAACACGAAATAGCGTACAAAACACATAAGTCGAACTTGAAATGTTATAGGTTTCAGCTGCAAAACCACATCGCATCTGCACCCTCATCGCAAATTGCATTTCAGCAATCTTAACTTTTATCTGGGTGCGATACGGGAAAACTTAATTTCTTGTGATTGCGATGTGTGATGGCACGATCGCATCACAACTTAAAAACTTTAACTTGTGGGTGCTATCCGTTGAACTTACGATATGCGATATGCGATATTTAAGGTTTGCGATGTGCGATGACGATGTCGCATCGCAATATCGCATGTTTTGGTGTGGGTCTTAAATGGTAAATGTTAAGATGTGCGGAGTGCGGTATGTGGGCACTTAAACGGTGGGAAGTGTGAAATGCCAAAAGGTAAGGAATAAGGCGATAACAAAGGTTTTCATGCGGATTGGTAATGCGGTAAGGTTGAGGGTCCCACCAGATATTGCATCAATGGAAACTTAAGTTTTGGCGAAGTCTTAAGAGGTAAAGGTTAAAACTTGCGGGCTGCGATATGCGGGAAAAAGGTAAGTGAATGCGGTGGGTAAGGAAATAACACAGAGTAAGGCTCGGGTACTCTGTTTTCTGATACTGTGTGAAAACGCCTGTGGATTTGAATCCTGAGCTTGTCCTTCCCTGAAAAAAAAAAAATCAATGTAAGTGTGGGTTGCTGCCAGTTTTATTCATGGAAGTGGTTGGGAGTATTTCCAACACTCCCCCTTAATCACAACTGCCGCCATCAACCATTCCCAAAAAATTTCAGAGGTAAACAAAACTTTTCTGTCCCAATGGCTTTGTGAGGATATATGTCAGTTGTTCCTCTGAACTACATTGCTGCAACATTATTTCACCATTGTTAACTAATTCCCTTATGAAATGGTATTTGGCATCAATATGTTGTGTTCTCTTGTGGAAAATATAATTCTTTGACAATGAAATTGTTGAACTATTATCACATAAAATTGTGGTTCCTTTGTCTTGTTTATGACATAAATCCCTCAGCATCCTTCTCATCCAAACTGCTTGACATGTTGTTGTTGTTGCTGCTACATATTCAGCTTATGTTGTTGATAATGAAACTATTGGCTACTTCTTGGAAGCCCATGAAATGGCTCCCAATCCAAAATGGAAAACAAACCCTGATGTGCTCTTTCTATCATCAATACTTCCAGCCCAATCACTGTCAGTGTAAACAATAAGCTTAAAATCATCATCTGTGAAGTATAGAACACCATACTCTTTCGTTCCATTTACATACCTCAATATTCTCTTGGCTACTTGCCAATGTGTCTCCTTGGGTGCCTCCATGAATCTGGATATCAAACTTACTACATACATTATATCAGGCCTAGTTGCAGTCAAATACATTATACTGCCAACTATGCTTTTGTACAATGTTAGATTGACATTCTTGCTGCAATCTTCCTCACTCAACTTCAACCCCATGACAGTTGGAGTTGATGATGGCTTGTTGTTCTGCATATTGAACCTTTTTAAAATTTCTGCAACATATTTTTCTTGGGAGATAAAAATTCCCTTTTCTGTTTTCTTTACTTCTATGCCCAAAAAATATCTTAACAATCCCAAGTCAGTCATTTCAAACTCACTTTTCATGACTGTTTTGAAATCAGAAATGAGAGAAACATCACTGCCTGTAAAAATCAACTCATCTACATACAAAACAACAAAAAGAATTTTACCGTTATTTTCTTTGATGTAGAGTTTGGGTTCACCATCACTCTTGTCGAACCCATTGTCCATCACGTAAACATCAATCCTGCTATACCATGCTTGTGGTGCTTGCTTCGCCCCATAAAGAGCTTTCTCTAGCTTACACACCTTGTGTTCTTGGCCTTCTATTTCATAGCCAGGAGGTTTTTCAACATACACCTCCTCTTTCGGCACTCCATTCAAGAATGCTTACTTCACATCCATTTGATAAACTTTCCATTTTTGTTGTGCTGCTATAGACAACATTGTCTGCACTATCTCCATCCTTGCAACTGGTGCAAAGGTTTCCTCATAGTCTCTTCCTTGTTGCTTCTTGTGGCCTTTGACAACTAGCCTTGCTTTGTGCCTTTCGATCTTGCCTTCAATGTTGCTTTTGGTATTATAAACCCATTTCACTCCAATAAATTATTTTCCGTGTGGGAGGTCCGCTAACTCCCATGTGACATTTCTTTCTATTGCTCCTATTTCTTCATTCATTAGTTCAACCCATTTCTCTTCTTTTACTGCATCTTCAAAATGGATTGGGTCATCTACATGAAAAAATAATGAAAATAAAGAATTCAGACTAGCACTACTATCAACTTCTTCTTTCTCATAAATTTCTCTTAAATTTATGAATCTTGGTCTTCCTGTATTTGTTGAAGATGTGCTTGGAGTTTCACTTGAACTCAAGGGAGTTGTTGATCCCTGTGGTGTGCTTGGAGAAGCACTTCCTTGGTTTCTCAATGTCGTTCTATTGCTTTCTTCTGGTGTGATTTGTTGAGCTTGTGTGGGTAGAGGAGGAGTTACTGTTGAGGAATTACTTGCTACAGTCCATTCCTCTTTCTCTTCATGAGACATACATGTCTTCACATTTACTGTCTTCTCTAAACATCCATCCCATGCTTTTTCTTCTATGAACTGAACATATTTGTTGATTATTACTTTCTTGGTTGATGGATTATAGAGCTTGTAAGCCTTGGATTCATCACTGTACCCAAGAAATATACATTTCTCCCCCTTGTTGTCCAACTTCTTCCTTAACTGATCTGGGACTTGTGCATATGCCACACATCTAAACACTCTCATGTGAGTGACAAATTGCTTTGTTCCACTCCATGCTTCTTCTGGAACTCTATTCATAACACTTCTGGTTGGACATATATTTATGATATATGTTGCACAAGAGATAGCCTCTGCCCAATAATCATTTGGAAAATGTTTTTCCTTCAACATTCTCCTTTCCATTTCCATGATCTTCCTATTCTTTCTTTTTGCAACATCGTTTTGCTGAGGTGTATACTTTGTAGTAAATTTCTTGTGTATTTCATGCTCCCTACAGAAACGTAGGAAGTCTTTGGAGATATATTCTCCACCTCTATCAGTTCTCAACACTTTTATGTAGTGTCCACTTTGCTTCTCAACAAGAGCTTTGTAGTGGTATAACTATTCAAACACTTCACTTTTCCATTTTAGAAAATAGACCCATGTCTTCCTTGTGTAATCATCTATAAATGTCAATATATAATGACTGCCACCTAATGATGGTGTTTGCATTGGTCCACAGAAATCTGAGTGGACAATCTCCAAAGGTACCTTTGCCCTTATACTCTTTCCCGCTGGAAATGATTCTTTGTGTTGTTTTCCCAAGATGTAGCTTTGACATAGCCTGTCTAGTTTCTCTATGAGTGGTAATCCCTTTACCATGCCTTTTCTATGCAACAAGTTTAAACCTCCGAAATTGAGATGACCAAATCTCAAATGCCATAACCAATTCTCATCTTTCACTTCTTCTTGAAAGATTTCTTGTGTGACAAATACTACAACACATCATTCCTTCAAGTTTGATATCATCTTGAGAGGAAACATTATATTGCTTTTCATATGCACTTTTGCAATGAGTTGTTTACTTCGAGGTTTATCCATGATTGTGCACACATCATCTTTAAAAAACACATTGTAGCCCTTTTGCATGAGTTATCCACTTCTTAGAAGGTTACATTTCAAAATAGGGACATAATAGACATATGGCACAAAATTCTTCTCTCCCTTCTTTGTTAGAACATTTACTCTCCCTTTTCCCATGATAGAGACTTTGCTATCAGTCCCCAATGTCACTTCAGATTTTACACTTTCATCTAGATTGGAGAACATTTCTATGTTTCCAGTCATATGGTTACTAAACCGTGAATCTAAGAAACATAAATCTTCTTATTTTTCTTGTGCTACATTACAAGCTAAAAAACAAATCTTCATGGTCATTTTTTTCTTTTGTAAAATTTACACTTGGTTTACTACCCATGTCATTTTTCTTCTTTCTACATTCATTTGCATAATGACCATATTTTTTTAAATAATGACATTGGACATGAGATTTATCATACCTCTATCCTTGTGCTTGATTCTCACTTGAGCCTTGGCTTGGATTCTGATTGTTGCCCCTTCCACTTGTGCTTGCAGGGTTGCTTCTTCCACCTCTGTGTGGGCTTCTTCCTCTTCCTTGGTAGTTTTATCTTCCTCGACCTCTACCTTGAACAAAAGAAATTTTTGTCTTAAATTCATGCTCCAATGAGGAGTTTTTTTCTCTATTCAGTATGTGTTCATGATACATCAGTGATGCATGAAGCTCATCCACTGAAAACTCTGAGAGATTCTTATTCTCTTCTGTGGCCACAACTATGGCATCAAACCTTGATGGTAGACTTCTTAAGAATTTCTCAACTATTCTTCTATCTTCAAGTGTCTCACCATGAGACCTGATTTGGGTAACCAACCCAATCACATTTGTAAAGAATGAGTCTATATTATCAGACTCTTTCATACAAAGAGTTTCAAAATATCTTCTCAGAATTTGAAGTTTTGTTGTCTTCACCTTTGCCATGCCTTGATAGGCTGCCTGGAGGGTATCCCATGCCTCCTTGGACTTCGTTGTTGTTGCAACCCTTGGGAAAATACTCTCATGTACAGTTTGGAAAATATAAAAGAGGGCTTTGGATTCATTCTTCTTTTTGTCTCTCAACAAATCTCTTTTTGCTTGTGTCAAAGCATTATATGCTACTGCATCTACTGGTCTTGGAAACCATTTTCCACCAGCTCCCAAATATCTTGAGAAGAAAACAGGGCCTTAATTGTAATGGCCTAATAATCATAATTCTTACCATTGAACTATGGTAGTTGTGGATTATTCAAGCTTGTGTCTGTTGCTACCATCTTGACTGTGTAAAGAAAACTTTTTGATTGTGTAAAAAGCTTTCATGCTCTTCAAAATAACCTTTCAGCCTCTTAAATAAAGAGCTCATTCTTTCACTGAGAGCCTAGAACTACTATGATACCATGTTGGAAATTCTGGTATGCTCTAATACAATGTTGGAAAATGGAAATAAACAACAGAGGGATGTGTTTCCCCCTTGAAACATAGAGAATGAAATATTGCGGAAGTAAAATTTCACACAGACAAAGATCGAGAACACAAGAGAGGAAAAACTTCAATGTTTTCATTCATCTCTTCTCTAAAAACATAAGAAATTACATACTTTTAATACAAAATTGGTGGATCCTGAAACTTGAATGTAATTCAATGCAGAAATGGATTGGTAATAAACAAACGTCCTTGAGCTATGTTCTGTTGTTTTCAACACGAAACAACGTACAAAACACATAAAACCAGACTTGAAATGTTATAGGTTTCAGTTGTTAAACCACATCATATTCGCGCCCTCATCGCAAATCGCATTTTGACGATCTTAAATTTTAACTAGGTGCGATACGGAAAAACTTAATTTCTTTCGATTGCGATGTGCGATGGCCCAATCGCATCATAACTTAAAAAATTTAACTTGTGGGCGCTATCCGTTAAGCTTTCTGATATGCGATATGCGATATTTAAGATTTGCGATGTGTGATGACGATGTCGCATCACAACATCACAAGTTTTGGTGTGGGTCTTAAATGGCAAATGTTAAGATGTGTGAAGTGCGGTATGCGGGCACTTAAATGGCGGGAAGTATGAAATGTGAAAAGGAAAGGAATAAGGCCATAACAAAGGTTTTCATGCGGATTTATAATGCGATAAGGGTGAGGGTCCCACCAGATATCGCATCGGAAAAAGATTAAGTTTTGGCGAAGTCTTAAGGGGTAAAGGTTAAAAATTGAGGGTTGCGATATGTGGGAAAAAGGTAAGTGAATGTGGTGGGTAAGGAAATAACGCAGAGTAAGGCTCGGGTACTCTTTTTTCTGATACTACGTGAAAATGCCTATGGATTTGAATCCTGAGCTTGTCCTTCCCTGGAACAAAAAATCAATGTAAGTGTGGGTTGCTGCCAGTTTTATTCATGGCGGTGGTTGGGAGTATTTCCAACAACCATTTTTTCCTTTTTCTTTTCAAATTTTTTATTCCACTAATTTTATTATAACTGTGAACACAATACACTTAGTGAAGATTAAACTTTATCATATTGAAGAGTAAACTATATCATATTTATATTTATGATAAATGAAAGTTCTAGGGCATTACATGCAAGGCTATAAAGGATAGACTCAGTGTAGTTTAGTGGATGATGCCTACATGGAGTTTCTTTTAGACAGATGCTATAAAATTATGTTATGTTATTATAAGTGTGTTATTTGTGCTATTTTAATAATCAAGAGGTATTATTGCATGTTAAATGTTGTCAGAATTCCATAATTTTCATATCATGTGTTATATATATATATCAATCATTCATGAACTACAAAGCAACTCCAAAATTTTGACAACCACAAAATATGGTTTATTGATTTTATGCACTTTACTGTATGATAATTTCATTTCAATATGTATGTAGAATCATATCAAAACGATGAGAAGTGTGGTGAGTGACTTAGAATCAAACGTGGCCGAGGGTGAGTTGAGTTGGGTTCAAGTTTCAACGGGGCATGAGTCGTTGAAGCGTTGAACCACTTGTTGTGTTATTTTGGTAGATCTCATCCTAGGCAAGAATATGCTTATTGAGTGTTGATGGTATTTCAATCAATTACAAGTGGTCAATTATGGATGAGAATAATTAATCTTCAACTATTGGTGGTCATCAGAATAAGGGCATCTCTATGAAAAAAACCAACCAAGTTTTTGAGCTCATTAGAGATTTGGGATTTACTAAACATCTCGCTAAGGGAAATCATTGTGTATCAAACATTGTTGAGAACAATTAATCTTCAAATATTGGTGGTCATCAAAAGAAGGGCATCTCTATGAAAACAACCCACCAAGTTGTTGAGCTCATTAGATATTTGGGATTCACTAAACATCTGGCTAATGACAATCATTGTGTATCCAATTTTTCTCTTTCTTAATGTATATGTGTAGTTGAAGCCCAAGATTGAGCTGACAATAACATCTATTTGGGCCTTACTAGAACAAACCTAGCATATTCATAGAAAGCATCCATATTGCTTGATAACAATGTACACAAAAATTAGGTGTACCTAAAGTCAAATATCTTCCAAACATATATGCATCGAACACTTAGTCTCATCATGTCTCTAAAAAATGGCATCTTCTCCTTTGAATGTTGAAATTAAGAGAATGATGAAACCTAATGTGGATCCTCTACACCAACCCAGGGTTGGAAAGTGTGGTACTTTTATTTTTCATATGGCCAATGTTTCATGATTCTAAGATAGAGTGAAAACTCATAGATGTTGAAAATTGAATATGTTTCTGTAAATTTAAAATTAAATTAAATTTATTCAAAAAAATTTGAAAAAAATGGCATAAAATTTTCAATAATATATTTATATATTGATTTATAAAAACATACTTACACTAACATTGTCACTGAAATCTAAAAACAAAATATATTTACACTATGCTAAGTATTACACGATATTGTAAACTATACATTGTATGCACTATTTCCCAAATTGCTAGAAGTAGTGCATATTGGAAGAGGAATCTTCCACCATTGTGTTGTTAAATCACTGTAAGCCACCCGTGCCATCCTTACTAATAGTTCATGGATGGATCCTAATTGCTTGTCTATAGGACAATGAACCAATTAGCTCTTATATTATTCTTTTTTGTGTTGTGTTTTCGTTTTTTTATATTTTATTAGGATTTTTATCTTTTTAAAGTTTAGATATTTTGTTACTTTGATGAGAAAGTGCTAAGAAGCAACACTACATATTAAACTTGAGTTTAATCATTATAGTGGGTTGACACATATTATAATGTGATATTAAAAAATTATATTCAATACATTTTAGTTTTCATTTATAAAATTATTATTATTATTATTTTATTAAAATCATGTTTTAAATAAATCAATAATTTACTCTCTTTTTTAATTTGAAGTATTTAATTTACAATTATAATCATTTTCTAACTAAATTCTAAATAAAATTAATTAAAAATGTATTTGAAAAATCCAAAATTTAAATTTAAATTATATTTTAAAGCATTTTTTCCATAAATAAAATTCTTCAAATCCAATGGTATTAACTGACAAAATAAATTAACTACAATTAAGATTTACAATATATATCTATATAATGATCCAGATTTGTTAAAAGTTATTTATTTATTTTTTTAATAGTTTCATGTCAAGAGTAAATTGAACAAATAAATTTGGTTACATATATCATAAAGTCCGATATAATTATTATATCCATGTGCAGGGTTTTCTAAGCATGGATGCTAGTTTTTAACTTGTATCTGACTTTGATTTTTGTTGGCAATCATAATTCAAAGCATTTAAATTTTTATTTTCCTTCGAGGAACAGATTCATGGATCACTAGATCCTAAAAAGTTGGCAATTTAAGGCTAGTAGTTGCATTGTTCTTTGTCTTCATGATGCAATGATGTTATGTCTAGTCTACTAATTTGAGTGAAATCTATTAACGGATAATGTTATGCAATTGTAAATAATTTGAAATTAATATGTTCTATCTTGCAAGCATCAAAATTGCTACAACTATACATGTAAGAGTAAGAGGTCGATAATCACAAAGTGGATTGTCCGGGGTAAAGGGGAGAAGAGCATTAGTGGTGGAAGCTTTCCACACAAATGTGGTGGCAAGCGGATTAGATAAAGCTTAAGGTGATGCACATGTTCCCGTTGTTGAGTACAATATGTATTTTTCATATGAGAGGACATTGAGCCAGTGTTAAAGGTGATTTTGTAATAGATTTATTTTTGTTGTTCAAATTATAGATTTGTTGATTCACCAAATTTCATGTTTTTACTTCATGCAGAAATGCAAATCAATATGACATTCATTAATTTAATTGTTGACACTTTAAATCTATAGAACTTCAGTAAAGAGATAATGGTGACAAAGGTGACGAAGTTAGGCTTGCTTCCATCATAATCCGTGTTGGGTTGCTTTTATGGTTTTAGTAATGTTACATAACCATTCTCGCTTTACAAAAGTTTAAGTATTGTTTCTTTTTCATTTTAAGTATTGTTTTAAAATGTTATCTAATATATTTACAATTTCAATTTTAATTTATAGAATGTAAATAAAATTTCAATTATAATTAGAGTTTTTATGTTGTTTTATTTTATAGTAACTATTTTTTTTTTTAAATGATTTTTTTTTTTTAATTTTGTTTTCATTTTAAGTATTGTTTTAAAATATTATTTAATATATTTAAAATTTCAATTTCAATTATAATTTATAAAATTAAATAAAATTACAATTATAATTAAAAAATTTATGTTGTTTTATTCATTAATTATTTAAAAATATATATTAAAGAATAATATTAAGTGTCTTTCTATATTTTGAAACAAACCATGCAATATATAGTTTTAGATGGATAAGTTTTATTTAGTCATCCATTATTAGTCATCGAGGAATTTAATTTAATTGCAAATAATGTTTTAGCAAAAGGTGTAAGTAATTGCAGTTATATTATTGTCCTCACATCGCATTTGGAGGTTGGAGGGTGGTGTCCGCTACTTAATTTGGAGGGTGGTGTCTGCTACTTAATGAATCACCAATATCACTTTAAATTAAGTATCACCAATATCACTTTAAATATTTTATACATAATATGATTGCATTTGCTGAATTTGGAGTCGATCTTGGCCAGATAGCAACTTCAATCCTATCAATTTGAGCTAGTACTGGGTGAACTCCTATCTAGATTCTGCTAGCATCTTTCTATCAGATAGAAGAACATGTATGCAATTTTTTTCTCATTTTCCTTTCAGTGGTGACCATATTTTTTTTAATACTTTTTGAAATATTTCTCCGTATGACTTGCATTCAAGTTCCTAAATAAAAACAATCTCCATATTTGTTTTCATTTTCATGATTTGCACATTATGTCTAATTAGCCTATTACAGAATATTGTTATAGGGAAATTATAACCACTTCCTACTGAAATAAACTTAGAAATGTCACAAGAAAAAAATGACTTCCTTCAGAAACAACAGCGCGAGCTCGGCCTCCAAGTCTGATATGCACAACTCAGAAAACGACAGTCCGACATGGCACCTAACAGAGAGAGAACTGGGCCCTTATAAACAAATGAATTCGACAGAATGATGAAAATAAACTTCCAACTCCAATACTGATGATGATCGTGGATAAGATGACCCTCAGATTTCAAGCAACTTGGCCATCCCGTGTAAGATGATATTCGACCTTCACAAAGAATACTCTCAGCCCCTCTAATAACAATGTTCTTTGCCTGGGAATTAATGAGGTTCTCAACCCTTATTTAGTGATGATCTTAATCTATATAGAGAGAGGCTCTCAGCCTACAAGAATGTTGGTCTCGGCATTTTCAAAATAACAGTATTCCAACAAATTCAATAATAACTCAGCCCTTGAGATAAAAATCAAGCTAAAGGAGCCCTTTCACAAAGGAATGATCTTCAATAAATGCAATGGAAAATCGCCGTTCTGAGGTAGATAATGTTTTTGTAGCAACTCAACCCTCTAGGAGAATAGATCGAATTCCCATCACCTGCAAACAAATATAGCTCCGGAAAATATAATTCTCTTTGGCACCTTAGAGATCACTTTTTGAGGTACTACGTAGAAAAATTATGATGCCTTCATGCAACAATAAACCGATGATCTCATTGCTCTCTGGAAATAGTGCTAATTTGATGTGTGAGTTTCAAACTTGCTTGTACCCAGCTTCATGAGGAGCAGAAGAGTTATGAAACACATACCAGACTTGAGTACATGAGGGCATAGGTCTATTTCACCTCTAAGATGTGGTAGCATCCAGTGACTGCCAAATACCAATTCATTCAAATAATACATTTTTCTTTCACAGCGTTGTGTAGTAAAAAACTGATCACTCCACGCCCACTTTTTATTTATGGATCTCGTTGTTGTTACTCCATATCCTGCAGCTATGAAACTCTTCCCTTGACCACCATTACTTGCCTCACATGTTGATGGAACTTATATTTCGCAACATCAACACAATAACACTCCTTTGGGCTACACAGTTGACCAAACTTGGTTGTAATTGCACCATTCAGGTTTCCTTCTACTATCGTTGGTCCTACCTTCATTATAGGCCGCAAATGATGAGAGCGTTAGGTACGGTTGAAGATTTGCATTCTTCACAACAACCACATTATGACACTTGGTCATTAGACAGTTTCTCTAGAAAGTTTATGTAACATTATGTGTTCCAATATAACCTTCGCGCACATGCTTCTCGTTCAGCATTTTAGGACCTTGTCAGCAACATTTTCGCTTATATCTCCATAAATAGATAAACAACGCATTCACACTATCATCAACCACTGAATCAGATTGTACATGGTGTTATGGACTAAATCAGCTATATAAATTAATTGTGTCTATACTTATACTTGAGAATCGTTTCAAGCATAATAACAAGGCTCGATTCCACATATCAATGTTCATGTATTTGGAGATTGGATCAAACATTATTGAGTGAAGGATTCAAGGACCAACCAAGTGCGATTAACTCAACCATTTCCAACTCGATATCATCATACAGAAGTGTTTCTTAACTTATGCACACCAGTCACACTCCTTTGTTTCCTCTTGACTAACAATCGTTTCCAATTATCCCACAGTGGGCACAACCAATCACATGGTTATTTTTATTTTTACATCACAACATGTGTTGTAGTTATCACAAACCCGAGGTATCAACAACTACTCCAATCACACCATAAAATGCTTACACCAAAACCATTCCAGTGCATAAGTTCTTTGTGTATTCAATTTTGTTTTTATTCATAGCACATTTACATAACTTCAACCTACACTTCCTTTCTGCAAATTCCAAAAATTACACAGAGAAACTTCAATACTTAATCCCTCACTAAATTTCTGACATTTGACTGTGATAGAAGGATCAATTAACCTTCTCATCTTGATGGCAGGTGCACACCAAGAAATTCAAACTAAAACTACACGGAGAAACTTCAATATTTCAATTCATCACTAATTTTCTGACGTTTGACTGTTATATAAGGATCAACTAACCTTCTCATCTTGATTGCAGGTGCACACCAAGAAATTCAACCTTAGTTTTTGCCAGAAAAACTTGGAATTATATGATTTGAAATTATTTTAAAAATTGTTTTATTAGGTTATAATGAAATTTAAAGTTATTTGGTGGTAGTAAGCCAATTATTAACTTATTGTCATTTTATCTTATTGAATATCTTTATTATTATCCCAAAAACCACATGGAAAATTAATACACCAATGAATAGCTTAGTTCATAATTTTTGGTATTTTCCTTTCCTATAATATTTTATTAAAAGAAAATTTAAGTAACTGTGCAACATTTCTATCCATAAACTGTGGAAGCAATGATTGTGGTACTTTGGATGTCTCTTTCGTTCTAATAACAGAGATCTAATGTTACGCAGAATAATTGAAGGTGGCTCTTCGGTACCTCTAGATCCACAGCATAAGATGTGTAATGGCGGGCAGAATAATTGAAGGCGGCTTCTACATCTAGTTTTACAAGCTATATCCTACACCATGGTATCAATGATGGTGGTACTTTGGATATCTCCCCTAACCCTAAATTCACCGACGCCACTCACATCTTCGCATACACTCTGTGCCAATCAACAAACAATCAAGCTCTAGGACGATTCCAATAACCTAACGTGAGAATCTTGTACTCGGTAAGTCGAATTAGCGTCATCCAAGAGCCAGAAATTTTATGATTCGCTATAAGGGATTGTCCGGAATTATGATAAAAAAAGGTAAGCTTGATCATGACAGTGAAATTGTTACGTCTACATGTTTATTTATTTATCACTGTTGCAAATAATTTGTACAAATAATTTGAGAAAAGCTTCCAAGTTGATAGAAATTGAGAGATAACCAGAGAAAGCACTTCCACCACACAAATAAAGCAATTATACACTTCTTTTACATATATAAATTTAGATCACCCATTTCCACAAATTATGACTCGGACATGATACGATTTCAACTCATTATTTAGGAATCAACCCTTGGAACTCACAATAACAAATAGAAACATTACTTCCAACACAAATAAAATATAAAATTAAAATAACTTTCTTTGTATATTTTGATTTCAAACAACTTATAATTGCAATTTTATAATTATTGCACACTAAAAACAACATGTAATAGCAATTTCATAATTTTTTGCACACAATTAGTTTATCTAATTATTTAATTTACTTCCACGTATTCTAGGAAAAGTTAATTTCAAAAAGGCTTTTTCTATCACCCTACAATTTCAATAAATACAATCCTGAAAGTGTTTGAATAATTTTTTTTTTCTTTATGGTGGAAATTGATTCAATCCTATCAAAAACCCTAAGAACCCAAAATCCCAAAAAACCTAAAATCCTGAAATTTAAATTTAAAAGTTATAACTAGGATTTCCATGTTGAAATTTTCTGAATACAATTAGGCAGAGAAAATGTGTTTTCCCAATCACATAGAATACAAAATAAAATGCGGAAATTTACAGTCAATACATAGGCAATGATATATACAAGAGAAGGATTGAAACATCCATTTTCAATTCAATTCACATCAAAATGAAATTACATTTCTTATTTTATCAAAATGGCCGAAGCTTGTAAACCTAATGCTATCAATGCTAATTCAATGCTAAACAAACGTTCAACAACTATTCATCCTTGGGCTGTCAAAAGACCCATTTCTACATTTAATTGGCACACAAGCCGTATTTCTGGATTACACAGGAAAACACGTGAAAACGTATTCAAACACACAAACTAGCGGATCTCAAAAATTATTGGATCTAGCTCTGAGTCCTCATCGCATCTGGATCCTCATTGCAGAGCACAGATCGACGGTCTTAAACTTTAACTGGAGTGAACACGGGTAAACATAAAAGGTTGTGGGCGCGATGTGTAATGGCACAATCACACCGCAAAACAAATAACATATGTTGCGACACTTTATGGGAAAACATAAACGGTTGCGAATGTGATGTGCGATAGCACAATCGCATCGCACGGCGAATAAATTAACTTGTGGCTGCAGTAAGGTAAGTGGTAAATGATGCGAGATGCACTCTGCGGTGTGGCTAAACATTGGTAAGTGCGGTAGAGGAAATACAAAGGAAATGAATGCAAAACAGGATTTTGGTCCATGCGGTAAGGTATATGGTAGGTCCTGCCGGATTTCGCATCGACGGTAGAATAACATATGGAAAATGGCTTAAATGGTAAAACAAAAGACTTGCGATTTGCATGCTACGGGCAAGAGGTAAGTCAATGCAGTAGATGGAATTAAACGTAGAGTTTAAGACTCGGTACTCTGATTTGATCTTTGCGTGGATTCCTGAAAACGCCTCCAGCTTCTAAGATCTACTGCTATCATTCTTTGCTATCAAAATTAATGGAATTTGTGGGTTGCACATTCATGGTGGTGATTAAGAGTAAAATTCCAACATTCCAGAAATTTCCATTTGCTTTCCGATCAAAATTTTGGCTTCCTTATATGACGACCTTCAAAAACATTTCCCATGATAAAGGCTTCTCAACGTGAAAAATTCTCGCCCTGAAGTTTGGAATTGAATGATATTACACTATTAGTAAAGTATACAGTACTCGTAAAGTACTATGATGTAATCAAAACAGACATATATGGTATTATACCAATCGCATGCATATGAACTACAACTAGCACAATCACATTTACCAATGTGGTTGATATACACCGATAGGATTATATGAAATAGATTTACAACCACATTCATCAATGTGGTTGATATACGCCGATAGGCCTATATCCACTACCCAGCACATGTATTTCACCAAAATAAATATTATATATTTATGATTAAAATTACCAAAATATTTTGTATATTTACTTATAATATATTAATAAGATTAATTATATACATACTATATATTAACTTTATATATATATATATATATATATATATATATATAAAAGAATGTAAACTATTAGAATATATAATATTATATTATTCAATAATAAAAACATATTATAAACCAAAGGAATTGGTGAACCCAAGGGATAAATATTAAAAACATAAGGGATCAATATTAAAAACACAAGAGATTAATAAACCTTAAGAATTGATATTTTAAACTAAAAAACCTAATAAATTAATAAACCATAAGAATCAGTATTTTAAACACAAGATATTAATAAACCAACTGGATTATTAATATTATAAACCAAAAGAACTAATAAACCCAAGGGTTTAATATTATAAACCAAAGGAATCAGCGAACCTAAGGGATAAATATTAAAAACAATAGAGATTAATACACCCTAAGAATTAATATTTTAAATTGAAAAATCTAAGAAATTAATAAAGCCTAAGAATTAACATTTTAAACTCAAGAGATTAATAAACCCAATGGGTGATTAACATTATAAACCAAAAGAACTAATAAACCCAAGGTTTTAATATTATAAACCAGAGGAATCAGTGAACCCAAGGGATAAATATTAAAAACCTAAGAGATCAATAAGGCTAAGGGCAAAATTAAAAAAAATAGAGATTAATAAAACCTAATAATTAATATTTTAATATAAAAAAACCTTAGAAATTAAAACACAAGCATTTTATATTATAAACCCATGAAATTAGTTAACCCAACGGAAAAATGTTATAAACCTAAGGGATAAATATTAGTATTATAAACCAAGAAATTAATAAACCCTAAAAATTAATATTTTAAACTCAAGAGAGTAATATACCCTAATAATTAATAGTTTAAACCTAAAACCTAAGAATTTAATAAACCATAGTATTTAATATTTTAAACTCAAGAGATTAATAAACCCGATGGATTATTAATAATATAAACCAAAAGAAATAATAAACCCAAGGGTTTAATATTATAAACCAAAGGAATTGGTGAACCCAAGGGAAAATTATTAAAAACAGAAGGGATCAATAAGGCCAACGGATCAATAGTAAAAACATAAGAGAGTAACAAAGCCTAAGAATAAATATTTTAAATTCAAAAACCTAAGAAATTAATAAACCATAGGAATCAATATTTTAAAATCAACTAATTAATAAACACAGGGGATTATTAATATTATAAACCAAAAGAACTAATAAGCCCAAGGGTTTAATAATATAAATTAAAGGAATTGGGGAACCCAAAGGAAAAATATTAAAAACATAAGAGATCAACAAGGCAAAGAGATACATATAAAAAACAAAAATTATTAGTAAAGGCTAGGAATAAATATTTTAAATGCAAATGAATGAGAAACTCACATGATTAATAAAGAGATTAATATTTTAAACTCAATAGATTAATAAACCCAAGGGTTTATTAATATTATAAAACCAAAGAACTAGTAAACCCAAGGGGTTATTAATATTATAAAACCAAAGAACTAGTAAACCCAAGGGTTTAATATTATAAACCAAAGGAATTGGGGAGCCCAAGGATAAATAGTTTAAACCTAAGGGATGAATAAGGCCAACTCATCAATATTATAAACACAAGAGATTAATAAACCCTAATAATTAATATTTGAAACTCAAAAACCTAAGAAATAATATTTTAAACTCAAGAGATTAATAAACTCAATGGATTATTAATGTTGTAAACCAAAAAAAGCAATATTATAAACCAAAGGAATTATTAAAATTATAAAGGTAAGGAACAAATAAACACAAGCATTTAATATTATAAACCCATGAAATTAGTAAATCCAATGGAAAAATGGTATAAACCTAAGGGATAAATATTAGTATTATAAACCAAGAAATTAATAAACCCTAAGAATTAATATTTTAAACTCAAGAGAGTAATAAACCCTAATAATTAATAGTTTAAACCCAAAACCTTAGAATTTAATAAACCATAATATCTAATATTTTAAACTCAAGAGATTAATAAACCCGACGGATTATAAACTTAATAAACCAAAAGAAATAATAAACCCAAGGGTTTAATATTATAAACCAAAGGAATTGGTGAACCCAAGGGCAACATTATTATAAACATAAGGGATCAATAAGGCCAACGGATCAATATTAAAAACACAAGAAAGTAACAAAGCCTAAGAATAAATATTTTAAATTCAAAAACCTAAGAAATTAATAAACCATAAGAATCAATATTTTAAAATCAACTAATTAATAAACACAATGGATTATTAATATTATAAACCAAAAGAACTAATAAACCCAAGGGTTTAATATTATAAACCAAAGGAGTTGGAGAACCCAAGGGTTTAATATTATAAACCAAAGGAGTTGGAGAACCCAAGGGAAAAATATTAAAAACATAAGAGATCAACAAGGCGAAGGGATACATATAAAAAACAAAAAAGATTAGTAAATGCTAGGAATAAATATTTTAAATGAAAATGAACGAGAAACTCACATGATTAATAAAGAGATTAATAAATCTTAGAAATCAATTTTTTAAATAAAAATAATTGATAAAGTCACATGACTATCAATATTATAAACCGAGGGGAATAAACATGGTTTACCATGCTTGATTTAAACATTGAGACAATTGTTGTCACAATGTGACGTTGGACCAACTATGACTATGGTTGGCCATGGGTGATTTTCATATTGAGACAATATTTGTCAGAATGTGACATATGATCATGGATGACATTGATCGAATATGACTAATGTTAATTAACAATGGTTTCCCATCATTGATTTTCATATTGAGTGAGTGTTTTTCATAATGTGAAATTGGACCATGCATTAGTATTAAACTCTAGGACCAATATTTAAACCCCAATATTTGGATTTAATAAACTAAAGGGAATAATATTACGAACCGAAAGAATCTGAAAAATTAAGGGAACAATAAGGCCAAGAAATCAATATTAAAAACACAAGAGAGTAACAAACCCTAAGAATAAATATTTGAAATTCAAAAACCCAAGAAATTAATAAACCATAAGAATCAATGTTTTAAATTCAAGTAATTAATAAACACAAGGGATTATTAATATTATAAACCAAAAGAACTAATAAACCCAAGGGTTTAATATTATAAACCAAAGGAATTGGAGAACCCAAGGGAAAAATATTAAAAACATAAGAGATCAACAAGGCCAAGGGATACATATAAAAAACAAAAAAGAATAGTAAAGGGTAGGAATAAATATTTTAAATGAAAATGAATGAGAAACTCACATGATTAATACAAAGATAAATAAATATTAGGAATCAATTTTTTAAATAAAAATCATTGATAAAGTCACATGATTATTAATATTATAAACCGAGGGGAATAAACATGGTTTACAATGCTTGATTTAAACATTGAGACAATTGTTGTCACAATGCGACGTTGGACCAACTAAGACCATGGTTGGACATGGGTGATTTTCATATTGAGACAATAATTGTTAGAATGTGACATTTGATCATGTATGACATTGATCGACTATGGCTAATGCTAATAAACAATGGTTTCCCATGGTTGATTTTCATATTGAGTGAGTGTTTTTCATAATGTGAAATTGGACAATGCATTAGTATTAAACTCTAGGACTAATATTTAAACCCCAGTATTTGGATTTAATAAACTGAAGGGAATAATATTACGAACCAAAAGAATCCGAAAAATATTAGTATTATAAACCAAGAAATTAATAAACCCTAAGAATTAATATTTTAAACTCAAGTGATTAATAAACCCGACGGATTATAAACTTAATAAACCAAAAGAAATAATAAACCCAAGGGTTTAATATTATAAACCAAAGGAATTGGTGAACACAAGGGAAAATTATTATAAAGATAAGGGATCAATAAGGCCAACGGATCAATATTAAAAACACAAGAGAGTAACAAAGCCTAAGAATAAATATTTTAAATTCAAAACCCTAAGATATTAATAAACCATAAGAATCAATATTTTAAAATCAACTAATTAATAAACACAAAGGATTATTAATATCATAAACCAAAAGAAATAATAAACCCAAGGGTTTAATATTATAAACCAAAGGAATTGGAAAACCCAAGGGAAAAATATTAAAAACATAAAAGATCAACAAGGCAAAGGAATACATATAAAAAACAAAAAAAATTAGTAAAGGCTAGGAATAATTATTTTAAATGCAAATGAATGAGAAACTCACATGATTAATAAAGAGATTAATAAATCTTAGGAATCAATTTTTTAAATAAAAATCATTGATAAAGTCACATGATTATTAATATTATAAACCGAGGGGAATAAGCATGGTTTACCATGCTTGATTTAAACATTGAGACAATTGTTGTCACAATGTGGCGTTGGACCAACTATGACCATGGTTGGCCATGGGTGATTTTCATATTGAGACAATATTTGTTAGAATGTGACATTTGATCATGGATGACATTGATAGACTATGGCTAAAGCTAATTAACAATGGTTTCCCATGATTGATTTTCATATTGAGTCAGTGTTTTTCATAATGTGAAATTGGACCATGCATTAGTATTAAACTCTAGGACCAATATTTAAACCCGAATATTTGGATTTAATAAACTGAAGGGAATAATATTACGAACCGAAAGAATCCGAAAAATTAAGGGATCAATAAGGCCAAGCGATCAATATTAAAAACACAAGAGAGTAACAAACCCTAAGAATAAATATTTGAAATTCAAAAACCCAAGAAATTAATAAACCATAAGAATCAATATTTTAAAATCAAGTAATTAATAAACACAAGGGATTATTGATATTATAAACCAAAAGAACTAATAAACCCAAGGGTTTAATATTATAAACTAAAGGAATTAGGAAACCCAAGGGAAAAATATTAAAAACATAAGAGATCAACAAGGCCAAGGGATACATATAAAAAACAAAAAAGATTAGTAAAGGGTAGGAATAAATATTTTAAATGCAAATGAATGAGAAACTCACATGATTAATAAAGAGATAAATAAATCTTAGGAATAACTTTTTTAAATAAAAATCATTGATAAAGTCACATGATTATTAATATTATAAACTGAGGGGAATAAACATGATTTACCATGCTTGATTTAAACATTGAAACAATTGTTGTCACAATGCGACGTTGGACAAACTAAGACCATGGTTGGCCATGGGTGATTTTCATATTGAGACAATAATTGTTAGAATGTGACATTTGATCATGTATGACATTGATCGACTATGGATAACGCTAATTAACAATGGCTTCCCATGGTTGATTTTCATATTGAGTGAGTGTTTTTCATAATGTGAAATTGGACAATGCATTAGTATTAAACTCTACGACTAATATTTAAACCCCAATATTTGGATTTAGTAAACTGAAGGGAATAATATTACGAACCGAAAGAATCTGAAAAATATTAGTATTATAAACCAAGAAATTAATAAACCCTAAGAATTAATATTTTACACTCAAGAGAGTAATAAACCCTAATAATTAATAGTTTAAACCGAAAACCTAAGAATTTAATAAACCATAATATTTAATAGTTTAAACTCAAGAGATTAATAAACTCGACGGATTATAAACTTAATAAACCAAAAAAAAAAATAAACTCAAGGGTTTAATATTATAAACCAAATGAATTGGTGAACCCAAGGGAAAATTATTATAAACATAAGGGATCAATAAAACCAACGGATCAATATTAAAAACACAAGAGAGTAACAAAGCCTAAGAATAAATATTTTAAATTCAAAAACTTAAGAAATTAATAAACCATAAGAATCAATATTTTAAAATCAACTAATTAATAAACACAAGAGATTATTAATATTATAAACCAAAATAAATAATAAACCCAAGGGTTTAATATTCTAAACCAAAGGAATTGGGGAACCCAAGGGAAAAATATAAAAAACATAAGAGATCAACAAGGCAAAGGGATACATATGAAAAACAAAAAAGATTAGTAAATGCTAGGAATAAATATTTTAAATGCAAATGAATGAGAAACTCACATGATTAATAAAGAGATTAATAAATCTTAGGAATCAATTTTTTAAATAAAAATCATTGATAAAGTCAGATGATTATTAATATTATAAACCGAGGGGAATAAACATGGTTTACCATCCTTGATTTAAACATTGAGACAATTGTTGTCACAATGTGACGTTGGACCAACTATGACCATGGTTGGCCATGAGTGATTTTCATATTGAGACAATATTTGTCAGAATGCGACATTTGAGGGGGCCATTAATATGGAATGTCATTCTTTTTTGAAATGGGGTCGAGGGAATATCGCAACTGGCTAGATCAAACATTGCCAAGTAGGTATGTCCATATCGGTTCTGTGTTCATGTTTGATCTAATCATACCGACTGACAACGAAAACCAATAATGTGGAGATAGTACAGTGAGAGAAATTGGCTATAAAAATACTTGTTTTCTGCGATATATCCAGTATCTCCGTTTTTTGTTGTGATCAAATTAATCGTTGCAAGAATGACTATAATGAAGGGGAAGAATATTTCAAGTCCTAAGTGTGCATGTATTTTCACAGGAATGACTATGGTGGCTTTGTTTGAGTTTCTTTCATGAAATTGTGTGCTAGCCTGCCTAGCCACATTTTTCGAGGCCTTCCGGGTAACATGGGGTGCTAACCACGGCAAATGGAGGGCGTGAAGGTTATTCAATTGAAATTGGACCAGTCGTCGGGTACAATATAATCTGTGTTTTTTTGTATTTTAATATATTCCACTGTTTATATAGTGATAGTTTATACAGTGATATGTGGTTTAATGTAGTTTAATGGTAAATTTTGTAGAGTGAAATTAACAAAATCAGAGTTTATAAAGTTTTTTTTCCTAGATATTAGTGATAGCTATTTGTATGGATGAATAATCAACTATTAGCTAATTATGAGAGTGTTAAGAGAAATTACAACGTCTAAATCTAGAGTATTTAGAAAAAATATGAAGCCTAATATGAAGGGAATCTATACATAATGACTTCTCAATAGCAATATGCTTTAATCCAGCTTTATTAATGATAAAACTAACAATTTAGCTAATTTTATGGTTTTTTATTAAACCTAATTCTTTGTAAAAAAGAAATATATATGAAATATAAAGAGTTTTGAAATTTTGATTGATAAGAAAAAATATTTATCAAATATATGGCGACATCTTTTTATATTAGATTAATTGAACTTCAATTTTTTTTACAGTCTTCTAAATTTCCTTTATTTTTATCGCTGGTAACATAAATTTACGAGTTTGATAACAATTTTAACATTATTACATGTATTCTATTTAATAGTTTACAATTTTAGTCTTAATGGTTAGCTCAATTGGTCAAGTTTTCATTGCTAAAATACCTTTCTAATAGTAGGTGATTAGACCAAAGCACCTCTCTAATAAAAAATCACTAAATCAATTCTCCTCTACCCACATATAATCTCTTCTTATTAATCTACCTAAACTTAAAAAAAAATCATAATTTTAAATCTAAGATAAAAATTATTATTGTGTAATCTCTTGCCAATGATACACCCAATCTGAAAAAAATAAATCCATAATTTTAAATTTTAAAAAAAAAAAAAAAAAATTAACTATCTACATTTTAGTAATTAAATCATTTAAAAAAATGCTTAACCAAAAACAAAAAAGTTCAGTTAATATATACAGATTTCCATCCTCTCAGAGTTCAGTGATTAAAATCAGCATGTTAGTAATATGATACACTCGGAATTCGTTTCTTGGTGTCACTTATAACGATACTGCCTTGTACGGTTGCAATAAAGGCTGGTTCTCCTTGTTACAACGTTCGTCTTGTCTCTTACTTTCGAAGGATTTTATTTATTTATTTATCTTTTATAAGTTTGTATGGTAATATTTGATCGAAACTTCTAAATTTGTTTCTGAGAAGGTATTGTAGATATAATATGCCTACATGTGATTGTACATAGGGTCTGGATTCTCTTCCATGAACAAGTATATTTTTGGACAAGCAAGGATGAAAATAAATCTCATTCCTGGTGATTCTGCAGGAACGGTTACTGCTTTCTATGTAAGATCTTACTGTTAACATCATAATAAGTGAGAATAAACCCCTTAATTCACTTACCCTTAATAAATTATGTGGTTGCAGATGAACTCCGACACTGATACAATCCGAGATGAATTGGACTTCGACTTCTTGGGGAATAGATCTGGACAGCCATATACAGTCCAAACCAATATATACACTCATGGCAAGGGTAACAGAGAGCAAAGAATAAACCTCTGGTTCGATCCTTTTTTAGGGTTTCACACATACTCTATTCTATGGAACCACTATCAAGTCGTGTAAGTGTAAATTCAAAAAGTGTTTTAGATTGGTTGCTTTTTTTTTTTTAGTAATTTGTTAGATTTTAGTGTTTTATAATATTTAAGAAATATCTTTAGATTAATCATATTATTAAAATGTGATTAAAATTTTGAACCAATTAATATGATTTATCTAGACTAAACTGAAAATATCTATCAATGTTGTAAAATAAATAATGAAAATGCTTCCTGATCCAGAAAATATCTATCAATCTTGTAAAATAAATAATGAGAATGCTTCATGATCCAGTTAATAATGATTAGGCATTAGAAATCGATATAGAGCTAATGTTAATGGCTAACATATACTACAAATTCTTTGTGGACGACACCCTTATTAGGGTATTCAAGAAGAACGAAGCGCGGGGGTCCTTTACCGTAAGTCTCAGCCATCGAGAATCTATTCAACGCTGTGGGAAGCCGATGATTGGGCTACAAGAGGAGGGTTGGAGAAGATCGACTGGAGCAAAGCGCCCTTCTCTACATATCCTATTCAATGTCATCCTATTCAATGTCATCCGTAGAGTAACTATTTTTTTAACTTACTATTATTCAATGTCATGCTTAAAGCTTAACTGTGATCCCTCTTTGTTCCATTAATGCCACGTAAGTAAGTTGTACAGCATGCATGTTGTGTAAGGTTTAGTTTTAGGCCTTCAATGAGGGGATGAGTCAAGGAATTTCAAATTTATGGAAATTTGATGAAAGTTATTTATTTTTAATTTTTGTTATTTTATGTAGATCAGTGAGTGTTAGGTTTTATTCATTTTTAGAAGAAGAAAACATAATATTTTATTAGTTTAATTTTATAGCATCAAAAATATATCAAGATTTAAGTGATTTTTGGAAACCACAACTCTTTAAAAGTGAGGCTTTAAAGGAAAAGTTAAGTAAATTGGGAAAAAGAGAATACTTAAAAAATATATATGAAGAATGAGATTGTATTTTATTTCAAGATTTTATTTGCAATTATAGACTATACCCTTATAAACAATATCTTCAAAAATATGTAATTTTAGAAATTAATTTTTGCATCTTGGCATGTTTTCTAAGGCATGCTTGGTTATTTGTATTTGTTTGTTTCAAATAAAAATGGGAAATGTTTTTCCTTAAATCTTTAAGAATGCAATCTAACATCACCTATACATCTTTCACTTATTAATAGGGAATGTCAGTTTTTGGGATATAATGGATGGAATGAGATCAATTATATATATATATATATATATATATATAATTTTTATTGTTATCAAATATACATATATACAATAAATTTTTATTTTTGATAAAAAGAAATAAAAAGCATTTTAGAGAATTCATAATTGTTAAAGAAAAAATAATTAGTTTATGAAATTTATGTCTGCAATGTGCAACTAGGGAATAACACTACCTGAATCATTCTCCATATTCCTTGTTTTTGTCTATATCAATTTCATCTCCATCAAATCTACCAAGGAATGGTGATAAAAAAATAGGTACTAAAATTAAATTGAAGATAGATTGTCTAACTTTGTGTTTATGTGTAGTCTAATTATTAGTATTTAAGCTACTTTTATTTGTATTTAAGTTACTCATTGAAATTTATAACATTTAGGGTTTGAAATTTTTTACTTATGACTTTTGACATTTCAATTTTTTTTTTCTTTAAATACGTCTTAAGAAAATAATGTTTTATGGAAATTCAAATTCTAAGACTAAAGGAAGGACCAACATCAAGTTACTAGTAGAATTTTTAATTTATAAAAAAATTAGTGGACATACTTATTCATTGCACTTTAGTTTTGGACAATTACACATAAAACTAGCCTAGATCTATCTTAACTCTAAATCTATCAATATTTTAGAAAGATAAAAACTCTCAAGGTGCAAACTAAACTTGAGGAAATATTTCGACCTCCAGAGATTGGTTTAGGCACTTAATTTTAATTTTAATTTTTATATAATTTAATTGAGTCAAAATATTAACCTAACATAAATAATTCATAATAGGACATTACAACATCTCTTTCATACTAAGTTGAAGAGCACCTCTCAACATAATCTCAACACAATTACACAATACAAAAATCTTGAAACTACACACCAAAAGACCGAGGAGAGAAATTATTAACACACCATGAGAAGGTAAATAGGTGGTGTGATTTTCCATAAATATTGATGATAAGTCAGCCTGCATTCATAGATAGTAGTTGTAACATACACCGATAACTTCACATGGAAATGCCAGGAGTTAAAAAAAAAAATTATACAAGTTACCCACGGTAACTATCCAAATCACTATTAAATGTTTCCTACTTATCATTACATAGAATGTTCACCAGTTCATCGTGAAACCTTAGTGTAAGAATTGTAAGTTTCTTAACCATTAACAACCTCCATTATGGTACATTAACATAAAAGTGTATAATGTAACCTTGCATTCATTTCATCATTCTTGTACTCATCACATACTTGACATTAATGAATTTCATAACACTTGTAACATTAACTTCACATAGAAATGCCACGAGTTGAAAAAAAAATTATACAAGTTACCCACCATAACTATCCACATCACTATTAAATGTTTCTTACTCATCATTACATAGAATGTTCACCAGTTCATAGTGAAACCTTAGTGTAAGAATAGTAAGTTGCTTAACCATTAACAACCTCCATTATGATACATTAACATAAAACTGTATGATGTAACTTTGCATTCATTTCATCATTCTTGTAGTCATCACTTACTTGACATTAATGAACATCACAACAAGAACAGAATCAACAACATCAACCTAGCACAAAAATCAATCACATCATTGAACACCAAAATACCCTGGAAACTGGGTAGGGTGAAAACCAGCAAATGTTTAATTTTATTATTAAACGCTGGTGAGGGTGTTCAACCCTCACTCAATGGGCTTATAAGAGAGACCATCCCTTAACCATCGTTTATAAATCTTACAAGGAAATATACAAATATCTAGGTTAAATCCATTACAATAAATATGATATCATTTACCCACTAATCTTCATATCTTCATATATTTGTGGCATGGATGCCCTACAATGAACCATCGTACATTGGATCATCCTGCAGCTCGCACTCATATGCATGAACCATAATCATTTACTACCACCAGGTTAAGCATAATATTTCCTTGGTACATGTCACCATCATTATTGATGCCTTCAACATACACTGATGTCAAGATTCATAAAACAGTAATTAACCATTTCATAAATCTATACTAGAGAGGCTTCTCCATATACTCATGTATATTCATGACATGAAAGTAAAACACCTTGACATTCTCCCTTTAACAGCACATACTGCATGTGCTAGTTATAATTCATCACATTAAATAATGTTTCCCTCGCATAAGCACACATTCATGCAAGACAATAGCTACATCTCCCCAGCATTTCTTTAAAAGAACTGATATCACAGTTACTATATTCGTGATATTCGTGCATGCAATTTACATAAATTTAATCAAAATAACTAACCCTTAAGATATTACTATTGGTGCATGGAAGGAAAGCTAACATAATAATTGTTGATCCCATGCATGCAAATGCATATAGATTCCAAAAGAGTCTTCCCAAAGGAATTCTTACACAAGAGAGTCTTCCCAAAGGAATGCTTACACAACAGAGCATGCAAACACAAGTTTTCTTTCGGTAACACTAATGTAATAAAGCATATGAATACATGTCTTCTTTTTCAAAGATTATACTAACAATCATTTCCAATGTAGTCTAACACAACATGCTATCTTTCCCACATACAAATATGTATATTCTTTCCAACTAAATTTAATACAAATATTTTATGCCTATGCATGACCTTACTCCAAATGAAACTAACATAATAGTTATGATAGCATAAAGTAATCACATACTCAATAGATCTTCTATCCATGCAAAGAAGACTTGTTCCTCTATGATTCTACATGCAGGTTGTTCATGCTTGGCTTCCAAGAATTTACCATAGATAGCCTCTTTTATGCATAAAAACTAGGCAACACTAACAAGGTTAACTTAACCTTTAATAAACCTAAATCAAGAAGTTGACATAACCCAATATTTTCTCAAAAAACAAGTATTCTTTTCACACAAGATTAAATATGGTATTTCTCAAAGAAAGTATTAAGAATTACATTTTTTAATCTATATTCATTTTTTCAAGAAAATAACTTGGATTTTCTTATCATTTCATACTTATGTATGAAATCCCTTTCTTTTAGAAAAAGAACAAGAATTTCATTTTTCTTACATAAGACGTATATATATAAAGACAAGTAAAATTATTTATCTTTTACTACTGGAGACATCTTTAAAGATACATATAGAAATCTTTTCAAAAAGAGACAACAAGGATTCTTTTCGGAAAAACCAGCACAATAAGTTTTTCTTTTACCATGGTATATCTCTAATAACATTATCCTTTTATAAGATTGACATAATACCAATCTTTTCAAGAAACCTATAACTCATATTCCTTTTTCCAGTAATTACCAAACATGTTCCTTCCAAGGAATCAAGAAAAATAGATATTATTATTTTCTTCACGAAAAAGCTAAATAAAATATGAGCATGTTATTTTCAAGGAAATGAATTGAAGTAATAAATTAATCAAGTTAGATAGTATTTGCATGCTTATAACCAAATACAACAAGAACTAAATCATGTCTTATGAAAAGACACATTTTAGCTTTAAGTAGTATGGTTAATTTCTCATTCACCTAAATTTATCCAAAATTAAACAAAGCAAGTTTCACTTTCTTCACTTCTTTTATCATTTCATAAAATTCACTATTTCAAGTTAACTACTTACATAAGTATCTATACAAAGACATGGTTGTCTACTTTAATCTTTAAAAAGTACCTTAAGAAAAGTAATTGAATATGCACTAATAAGAGTGACCTTTACTGTGAGCGTAAATGTTAACTTGGCTCAAGCAGTAAAAACATGCATCTAAATTCTGGCATGTTGTTGCATTGAGTGAAGTGATGTAGAATTCCGGTGACAGGATTCATGGGAGTATCAAAGTAACAGGATTCATGGGAGTATCAAAGTAACTTGTTCCCAAAGTAACCACACATGTTGTTGCATTGAGTGAAGTAATGTAGAATTCTGGTGACAAGGTTCATGCGAGTATCAGAGTAACTAGTTCTCAAAGTAACCACGGTAACTCTCCGCTCAGACTATCATTGTGTAACCTGCTTGTCAACATCATATTGCCTAAATAACCTCCTGAGCAGAAGGAAAGAAAATTCAAAGAGGCTAAGAGAGAGTGGGCCTGAAAGTGTGTGTCACAGGAGGATATATCGGATCATGGCTAGTCAAGAAGCTTCTCCAAAAAGGTTACACTGTCAACGCCACCCTCAGAAAATCCAAGTATGTAATACGTAGATTGTGCTTTGCTTTTAATTATTAACTAACCGAAAAACCAAGTATGTAATACATAGATTGTGCTTTGCTCTTAATTATTAGCTAACCGCTTTGTTTCGCCACTATATGATAAGAAATTAGGTGTGAGTTGTTCTCATATTTTTGTGCACGCAGATGACAATGCACAAGCTGGGCCTCTACCGTCTCTCCTTACCTCAAGATTGTCTTATTATGTTTATTATGTAAAAGAAAACAGTTACTTTTCGGTAGTTTCCCATACCGAATTTTAACTATCTTGTTTATAACAAATTACGAATTTATTTCATGTTAATAATATTTTAAAAACTAAATAGGTAAATGTGTGGGTCTATGTTTATAGATGTTACAGTGGTCAGTGATAATTATCTTTACTACTAGTTTGACAAATAAGTTATGATAGATTTTCTCATTGTTAAAAATATTTATAAGAAATTGTTTGCTATATTTTAATAGAAAAATTAACTTAGTTCATCAAATCATAACTCGAAACAAAGTACAAATAATTATGGTGTAAAAAGTAAGTTAAAATGTCTAGAAATTTACAAATAATAAATACAGTCAAAAATATCAAATAATGATCATAAAAGTTTAAAAGGTAAACTTTTGGAAAATGGTCCAAATCATCAATTAAATTGATGGATTTGTTTTTAATCCCAATCTTATGTAATTATCAATGATGGAATTTAATTTCACCGTCGAGTGTTTATCATGGTTTGTTTTGACTTTTCGACAAACTCATATGTTCACAACTATAAAATATAATAAGTAAAAATAAGTCTTATTATCCGTGCAGGGATTTGTTGACTTTTGGACACTCATATATTGACAACTATAAAATACAATACGTAAAAATAAGTTTTATTATCGCTGCAGTCGCCGCAGGTTATAACACATTCTATAATACCTTGACCATGAATTAGTTGGGTGTTTGGAAAAAAAAATTTACTTTTCGCAATGTTTACTTTATAAAAAGATTTATTTTATTTTTTGAAATTACTTTAAATTTATTTTTAGTTATTTTCATTGGCTGAAAGGGTTTGGGTCTTATTTTGTGATAATTGAAAATATGGAAATTGCAGGTAGGATGGTTCGATTCATTTAGCAGTTAGCACCGTTATAATTACAGTGTCTAGTTGCCACTTCCGCTGTGCACAATGTTAGACAGAGCTGGAAGTTGTAGAGGGTCTGACCGCCCACGAAGCAGGCTGTTTTCTTTAACCGCTTTTCTCCCTTGCTGGTTGATGGAATATATTTGAACTTTGTATTGTTTTGTTGATTATTTAATATAAACAACTCTGTTTTTTTCCCCAAAAAAATCCCAAAAAAGAATAAAATTGAAATACAAATATTTAATTAAAATTAATCAAAATTGTATGAATAGTTTTAATGACACATGTTTCCAGCTATGGTTTAATAGAGTTTCTTTGTCAAATTTATCACTAATCAACTAAATGTAAAACCCTGTATATATGTAATAAAAAAAATTGGAAGAGCAGTCACGTATATAGATTACTCACAAACTAATGGGTATTTTGCATATTAAAGCCAAATTACAAAAACATATAAATGGTGTTTAGGAAATCTAACAAATTCCAAACATGAAATTGCTGGTTGAGATCCCAATTCTATCTATTTATTAATGTAAGTATTATTTGAAGTGCTCGTTTAATCTTTTTTTTTTAAAGTAAAACTATATCTAATAAGCAGTAAAACCAGAGTTACAATTCTCATTTTTGGAAATGGATGAATTCATGACGGAGGGAATAGGCAAAACGCTACTGTCCAAAACTAGACTGCCCCTAGAGAGGAAACCAACTTTGAAAATCCACCCATAATATGCTGCCCATAGTGGGAAACCAGCCTTAGTAGCATTACAAAAAGAGATAAACAGAGCTAAACAAAGATAGCAGATAAACCAGTAAACAGAGAAATTCGAAGAGTCAACTCTATGGAAAACCTTCATGTGAGTTGCTGGGGGGAAGCGATTCTTCAAGAATGCGGCAGATATATCCATAATCCAGAGTGTCTAGGCCTTGGTTCGCGTCCTCAAGCGGTTCATGTGGAGAAGAAGGAAGACCGATGCGCTCCTCTGGTGAGTCCGCAGAGGCGATATCCTGCAAGAAGGATGGATTTTCCAGAGAGGCCATCACATTGTGGTCATCTTTCTTCGAGGGGGTGCCCGAATGGCTCAACCCAGGGAGTCGCTTCTCCACACCTGGTTCAAAATCACTGTCATCTGAATTAGAGCCGGAAGCAGGCTGCACGGGGAGGGCTTTAAGTTTGCAGGGGAGGAAGGCAGGCTCAACAGCAATGGTGGATTTACAAGCCCTCTTCTTGCGACGGGAGGAGGAGGGCGGAGCATACGAATTAGAGAGCTCCGCGGGAGGATCCAAAGGGTCGGAAAACACAGCGGAAGGTGAGGTCGGAGCAAGGATGGAGGGTGACAAGTCTGCCATATCCCAGTCGACAGGAAGATTCAAGTCCATGTGGAGAGCATGTGGCAGAGGGAGCCGCGCAAGGAAGCCCCTTTCCCCCGCTCGCCTGCAACGCTGCCGATGGCACCGTGGCATCTTAGCGATCCTAGGTAAGGCGCAGTATTGTTGCAGAGTCAAGACAGAAGACGGAGCCCAGAGGCTTCTAGCCAGAGCCGAGGGGTGCCGAAGCCACACAAGCACAGGGAAGGCAAGTGGAGCAGGCTGAAGAGCCGAGGGAGGAGTGAGAATGGCAAACCTCATAGCGCAAGAAGGAGTAAATAAACATGACGCCAAGTACGTCGAGGGAAGGGTGGCACATGGGACTTTAAAGCCCACCCCATGCGAGAAATTAAGGTTTCGGGTATCCCCAGGCCATGGCACATGGGCGCGCCGTGTGGTGAGCCACATGGTCGCCCCGTGTAGCCCATCGAGACTATATAACACCCACATCTGAGGTGTGCTCGTTTAACCCTTACATTATATTATTACAAATATTAATACAAAAATGGCAAATTTCAATTTACATGTTAAGTTTGTCTGACTAGTCTTTCTTGACACTTATCCCAAGTTTCCTGGACGAAGCTCTTTTCACCACCACAATTTTCGAGCTTCTCATTCAACTCATTTGAGACATAATCTCCTCTGACCAGCTTTGATAAAATTTGTATAATTGACACTTCAAGATGTGATCAATCCAAAAGACATTTCATAAAGAAAATCTTGATATTAAACCACTTTATGGACAATCTCCCATCTATCAAAGTGCAGCTAACTACACTTACACTTTTTAATAGTTATATAAGGGAGTTATCTGTGGACATATTCAGCAGTCAATTATGCAACTAACCTTTTTACACAGAATCTTACAACTCCCAATACTTGATAACTTTTCAAATTTGCCAATCGTTTTAATTGTAAGATAGAGAAGAAACTAAACAACTTGCCAGAGGAATTGTTTGCAGAGGGGTTTTAAAGATACATGGACTTTGGAAAACCGCCTCAACTGAATCTGTGTCATGTAAAGTGAATGTGAATAAGGTATGTTTCTCTCTTGGTTGCTATTTTTTGAAAGCTCTTTGTAAAGTTAGTCCAATTTTCTGGGTTTAGGAAAGCCATCCCTAAATTATTTACTAGACTATAAATTAAATTGTAATGTTCGAGGACTTGCAGTGGTCCGAATCTTTGGCTTTAGAAAAGCAATCGTTGAAATTTGAGAGTAATTCAGAGTGATTCGAGAGTAATTCTGAGTCATGGAGCATCGAGAAGGAGACAAATTTTTCTCTAATAATTGGATAAAGAAATGAGGGATTTTATGCAAATTTGATGGAGGCAGAAATCGCCGCCCAATCCCCAATTTTACCCAGACTGGTATAAGTACGAATAAACGTTTTAAACCTCGACACTTAACAATTTCCTCGGTGCCACTGCGTACAAACAACGTTAGTGGAAAAGCATAGAGAGTCAAACGTGACATAGAAACGGTAACTGTACATGTAAAGAGCAACCTTAAAGCCATACACTACTCTACATAATTACTTCTCAATGTTTCGACACTGTGCCTTTATCCTGACATTGTAACTCTACAACAAAAACATAATACATCCAGTATTAATCTGTAGAGCCATAAAATTGCATGAACTCCACAATAAAGGTGGAATTGCGTGGAACCATAATAGGAAAATTTTATGTTCAGGAAACTGGTGATACTGCTTTTGTATTTTATATTTTTAATCTTGTTAAAAAAATACCAAGAATGGCCAGATTGGTTTGGAAAACCATTTTTTTCCTGGTTCTTTTGAAATTATTGATTCACTACTTTTATTATACTTTTTAACACAATACACTTAGTTCAAGATTGAATATCTTCCGAACCATTTTTTCCTTTTTCTTTCCAAATTATAGATTCCACTACTTTTATTATACTTTTTAACACAATACACTTAGTGAAGAGTAAACCATCTCATATTTATATATATGATAAATGAAATCTCTGCAAGGCTATAAAGGATAGACTCAGTGTAGTTTAGCGAATGATGCCTGCATGGAGTTGTTTTTAGACCAATGTTTTCTTTAGAAATTATTGATTCCATTACTTTTATTATACCCTTTAACACAATACACTTAGTTCAAGATTGAATATCTTCTCAACTATTTTTTTCTTTTTCTTTCCAAATTATAGATAGATAAAATATTATTATGCAAACTATATATTATTAATCAAAGGTATTACACACATTTATACATGAACTGGTCTCAAGATAGGAAATATATCTTGGACACACAATAATATGGTTGAGAGATTCTCTCAACCACACACTAAACTAGGAATAAATATAGTTCTAGCTACTTCCTATAATGTAAGAACAAGACTCCTTATATAAAGAGTCACAACCAACGACAAGTAGGAATTACGTATTCCAACATCCTCCCTTAATGACTACTTGTCGTGATATTGATTCACAAAATTTAGTCGTGGTAAACCATAAGAAAGAAAAAAAAGATATGTCGACGTCCATATAAAGGAGCAACCATCCACAAGAATGCATGGATACCAACCGCTGCAACTGCTGGTCTCGTAGGATGTCCTTCGCATACATGGTTTTGTCAACCATTATCACTGCATACATGTACCTGTATCAAAAAAAAATGTGTCTGCGATTCATATCTACCACCTCCAAGAAAATCCCATGTGAAGAACCGCCAACAAATGTGTCTGTGACTCAGATCTACCACCACCAGGCAAATCCCATGTGAAAAACTCACAATAACATCTGCAACTCAGATCCACCACAAACAAGCGAATCCCCTGTGCAGAACTGCCAAAAAAAGAGAGATCAGCGCCTTTCTAAGTCAAATATTCACGCCCAAATAATAGTGTTTAATAGTCGCGCTGATTGCGCCTTTCGACGCGACTGTCAAATAAAAAAACGCATTGACCCTCCTGTGCTCAGAAACAACAATATATGATACCTGTGAGTGAGGTGTTTACTGTAGTCCACCTACTCCTATGTGCACCCGAGGCACTTGTAGCCACTAAAGCTCTGTAGCCACTAAGGCTTTATAGCCACTAAGGCTCTATAGCCACTAAGGCTCTGTATGTGGTTTCTGGTTCACCACAAACCATCACAAAGTGACAAAAGATGGTTTCCGGCTGACCATAAACAATTACAAGGTGGTTTTGAGATTACCATGAACTTTACGCATGCCTTTACAAGGCTTACATTCCATACTCCATCTCTTGGAGTCACCAGGTACATACAATGACCACTTACAAAACCATTCTAGACTTGCTTATAACATGCTAGGGAGTCTATCCCACAAACCCACACTAACTCAAACAAACATTTACTTTTTTGTCCATCATAATAATTGTTGTTGATTCATTACCTCCTCTTTCATTGCTCACATCTAGGGCATCTTTGAGATTGTCAATTAAAACTTGGAACTTCACGTTTCACCTGTCATTTGTTAGAATAACTAATTCTAACAAAATAACTTTACCTACATTGAGTTAGCTAGGCTCAATAAGGCTCAATAACTTTAAACATGATTCTAAGAAACTAAATAAAAAACATAAACTCTTCAGATTTAATTTCTCTATCTCTGCCCAAAGATGATTATTTCCCAAACATAACAGCAACCATTTTTCTCCAACGATACCTCTGAGGGATCCACTGATAAAGAACTGTATTGACGACTTTTCAACTGGACTCAATACAGTGCATTCCATCACTGATGATCCAGACATAGGCACTCATAGCCTCACGAAGAGAAACAATAACAAACTGTCTCTCTCAAAACAAGAATCTAGGATTCCATGATCCGATCCTTCGTCGTCCACAAATTCACTTCAGCCAAGCTTATCCAAACACAGGAAGTTGAAAGCCTCCCAACAACTCCACGTGCTTCCGCACCTCTTCTAACACCTGTAGAAGACCCAACAATCTATCGACCTCTTCGCTGAAAGCTGCATTGTTCAACTCAACCATATGGGTGAAGCCACCACCGATTGGTTCCAACGAGAAATTAAGACGAATTGAAACCAAAACAAAAAACCAACATTCGAGGACTCGACCCTTCTCAGTGGCCTCGTCCACCCTCTCGCCATACAACCACCGAGCACTCAAATTATCAATGAAGTGATATGCAGCAAAAAACACAGCAACCATCCGCTGTGCATTCCAACAGCTTCACGTCGGCTTCACCGGCTTTGTGTGGTAGCAACATCATGTTCCTTGGCCTGTGTCTGAAAGAGATTCCAAACCTCTCTAAATTATTGCGAGTTGCACCAGTGTGCATCATCTCTACCAAGCCTTTTTTAATGGAGCTCCATGTCATAGCCACACTTGGTTTTTCACCACCACAAAAAATTGCAGATCTCAGTAGCCAACTCCACCTTTGAGCTAGCACCGCAGCCTCACCCAGATTCTGAGGAATGAAATATCTTCTTCAAGAGTGATCAATCAACACTCTGATCAATCAATTCCAATCTTCTTCCAACTTCTGAGTTTCCATCTTCTCTACTATTGATTTCTCCCCCGAGTATCACTGCTTGCCTACTAAAAAAGGTACATATTTGTATTTCCAAAAAAAATACAAAAATAACCAAAAGAGTACAGACTACAATTTCACTTCACATCGATGTCTTTGTATAGCCATGTAGAGTCTGAATCACTACTCATTCTGCAAAATGCCAGGTTTAGGCCTAGCCTCCTCCGCCATCAAGGTAACCACCATTGTTGCCTCTGCTTCCGTCGTAGCCTGGGCCTCCTCCATGGTGACTGCCATCATTTCCTCCAGAGATCGTTTTCAACACATGGGATATGCAGAATTGATCTCTGTCAATTTCATTGTAGAAGTGAAACATGACCTTGATGACGCAACCACAACGACAGACGAACCAACGGATTGCCGCCACAGACTAATTCATTCCCCGTTCTCCATCTTCCGCCCCGGCTCCTGATGCCTCCCTACCTGCGCAGCAATCTCAATCGGGTGCTCAGTACAGCAGGTCCAGGTCGGGATCCATGAATGTTTCTTAATCTCCTCGTGTGGGCTTACATGTGTGGAGTCAAATAAGTCAATAACTTTCTCCTGAGAGCAAAAAGCTGCAATGGTGCTGTGATGTGTAAAACATTCTGAGGCCACTTGGCTTCCTTGAACCTGTGCTTTTGCAGATTTACGTGAGATGGCCTGAAGGAAAACTTTTCCCATGTAGAAACAAATAACCAGCAGGGGCTGCAAACCGATCAACACAATACCAAGTTGCCATGATAAGGCTAATCCTAGAATGAATGCGACGAGAATTTCAGAGACACATTCCATTAATAGTGAAAGATGGTCTGAAACCAAGGATTTCACAATATTAACTTCTTTTGCCAACCTTGACATATATCTTCCCATAGCTTGCATACCACACACTTGGGAATCTCACGGAGGACGATGAAAACAATGGAATACAGCACGAGACGCAGCGTCACATTTCTGTCATCGATCTTTATCCCAGAGATTGCACCGCCCGCAGCCAGTTAAACTCCGTTATGACAAGGGAGGTGTTGAAGTACTCTCTCAGCTCAGTGACTCTGCAGCCTGCATTGTCCAGAGTCCAGACGTGAACCTAGTACACGGATTTTTCCTCGCAACCTTCTGCCACCACCAGGTTGTGACAAAGCGACATAATCGGGGACGAAGGGAAAAAATGAATGTGCATGGAGAGGACGGTGAGCAGAGACATCAAGTGCTGACAGGAGGGGGCTCGTGGAACCGCCAGTCCAAATTGAGGGCCAAAACCCTCTGCACCGTTTCTGCATCTCCCATCCCCAGCGCCTCGTACAGTCGCCACACGACCCCCTTGTTCTCTTTCTGAGTCTCCCTCAATATATTCGCCTTCACCAGATCTCATCTAAACCGTGGCCACACTTGTGGACAGTAATCCATTATGCATGTAGGCGATCTGTTGATCACCATGCTTCAGCGATTCACCACGATGCAGGCATCGATGTCACAGCACACCTGTAGTCGTCCTTTGCACACCAATAGATCCTCAATTTTATACATCACTGATATTTCGTTTCTCTGCCCAGTTCATATTCCGTTTCTCTGCCCAGTTCCTATTTCACGCCACGTCAAATGATGGGCGCGTCGCTGCTCCAATACACCTCCTCCCAAACTAATGGACAACCAAAAAACTAAAAACACAATATACTCTTATTTCCCTCAGCCAAGGAGGGGCCGAGGTCAAGGCCCATACGGGCTCTGATACCAAGATAAAATATCAATCTGCAAACTATATATTATTAATCAAAGGTATTACACACATTTATACATGAATTAGTCTCAAGATAGGAAATCTATGTTGGACGCACAATAATGTGGTTGAGAGATTTTCTCAACCACACACTAAACTAGGAATAAATATAGTTCTAGCTACTTCCTATAATGTAGGAACAGACTCCTTATATAGAGAGTCACAACCAACGACAAGTAGGAATTACATATTCCAACATAGATTCCATTACTTTTATTATACTTTTTAACACAATACACTTAGTGAAGAGTAAACCATATCATATTTATATATATGTGATAAATGAAATCTTTGCAAGGCTATAAAGGATATACTCAGTGTAGTTTAGCGAATGATGCCTGCATGGAGTTGTTTTTATACAAATTCTTTCTTTTGAAATTATTGATTCCACTACTTTTATTATACTCTTTAACACAATACACTTAGTTCAATATTGAATATCTTCCCAACCATTTTTTCCTTTTTCTTTCCAAACTATAGATTCCATTACTTTTATTATACTTTTAACACAATACACTGAGTGAAAAGTAAACCATATCATATTATATATATGATAAATGAAATCTCTGCAAGACTATAAAGGATAGAATCAGTGTAGTTTAGCGAATGATGCCTACATGGAGTTGTTTTTAGACAAATGCTATGAAATTATGTTATGTTATTATGAGTGTGTTATTTGTGCTATTTTAATAATCAAGAGGTAGCATTCATGTGCTATATGTATATCAATCGCTCACGAACTACAAAGCAACTCCAACATTTCGACAGCCACAAAATATGGTTTTTTGTTTATGCACTTTACTAATGATAGTTTCCTTTCAATAGGTACGTAGAATCACATCAAAACGATGACAAGTGTGGTGAGTGACGTGGAATAAGAGGGTGAGTTGGGTTAGTTTCAAGTTTCAACTCGGCATGAGTCATTGAAGCGTTTAACCATTTGTTGGGCTATTTTGTTAGATCTTGTCTTAAGCAATAATACCCTTATTATTTCAATCAATTATGAGCGGTCAGTGATCGCTCAGAATAATCAATCTTCAACTATCCATGGTAATCACAAGAAGGGCATATCTATGAAAACAACCCCACCAAGTTGTCGAGTTTATCAGAGGAGATTAACCAAAAAGAAGTGGAAAATAGGATTTTTTTTTTCTCAATATTCCTAATGAGTTAAATAATATTACATTGGAGACATCTACATTAAATGATTTCAGTGAGAATGAACTAAAACTGAACTGGAACACTTGGATAAATTGTTTCTACACCTAGCAAGTGGTTGAAATTAAATTCTCCAACAAATTCACTGTGTATCCAGTTGTTCTCTTTCTTAAAGTAAATATGCAATCGAAGCCCAAATTAAGCTTCCAGTTGGGCCTTACTGGAACGGACATGGCATTTGTATAGAAATCATCCATATTGTTTTACAACATTATACAAAAATTTTAGATACCTAAAGTCCAAGATCTTCAAAACATATTTGCATCGAACACTCACTTAGCCTCATAATGTCTCTAGAAAAGGGCAGCTTCTCTTCTGCACGTTAACATTGAGAAAATGATGAAACCTAATGTGGATCCTCTGCATCAACCTAGGGTTGGAAGGTGTTGGAAGGTGTGGTATCTCTATAAAAGGGCAGCTTCTCTTCTGCATGTTAGCATTGAGAAAATGATGAAACCTAATGTGGATCCTCTGCATCAACCTAGAGTTGGAAGGTGTTTGAAGGTGTGGTATTTTTATTTTTCATATGGCCAATATTCATGATTCTAAGATATATTGCAAATTCATAGATTTGAAAATTGAATATGTTTTTGTAAATTTAAAATTAAATTATATTTATTCAATTTTAATTTAAAAAATTCAATAAATTTTGTAATTTTTTTTATTTTATCTATAAAATTTTTAAAAATTCATTAAATAAAAAATAAAAAATACTACCAACTTAAAAAATAATTTTAAAAAATTTCAAAAATATATTTACATAATAATTTATGAAAACATCAATATATAAAAATATACTTACTTTTACATTAACATAGTGACTAAAATCTAAAAATAACATAACCATCCTTGAAAAACCTATTAAAATATATTTACGCTATGAACGGCACTAATTACTACATGATACGATAAACTATACATTATATTCACTATTTCGAAATGGAATAAAACAAAACTTTAAAAAATGAGAGAAAATTGCTCTCAATAGTGAATATTGGAAGAGGAATCTTCCACCATTGTGTTGGTACGTCACCCCTGCCATCCTTACAAATTGTTCAATGGATCCTAGTTGCTTGATAATTCTGTGTTTTCATTTTATATATATTTTATTAGGTGTATTGATTTTCTGAAGTTTAAATATTTTGTTATTTTGATGGGAAACATCTTTTTCAATAACTACGATAAAATATTTTTTTACATAAAAAGCAGGAGCTAAGTAGTAATGATGTATATTACATTTGCTTCCACCATTATAATGGATTAACTTTAGCATTCATTGTATTATAATATGGAATTTATTAAAATTTCGCTGTAGTCTAATTAGACTGTTTTTTGGTAAGATTTTAAGAAAATCCGGCAAGGATTTTTGTAAATCCACGTTATAACTATCAAACGTTAATATTTTGGGTTGAATCCATTTCCACCATCAAAATCATGATTCAAACACTCTTAGTGTAAGCTTTCTTAAAAAAAATTGGCCCAGATTCTAACCAATTTTGACTGTCCAGACAATTCCTCCGTCTCGTTAGACAACTCCTAAAATTTATGGTAATTAATTGAAAAGTCTAAAATTTTAATTTAAATTATATTTTCTAACATTTTTTCCATAAATAAAATTTCTTCTTAACCCAATAGAATTAACTAATAAAAAATTTTAATTATAATTAAAATTTACACTATATATCTCTATAGTCCAATAAAAATAACAATTTATCTTTGAGTAGTCAAGATTTGTTAAATGTTATTTATTTACTTTTTAATGGTTTCATGCAAAGAGTGAATTGAACGAATTTGGTTAGAGATATCATAAAGTTAGATACAGATATTGTATCGATGTGGAGGGATTTCTAAGCATGGGTGCTTGTTTTTAAAGTGTATTTAAATTTGATTTTGGTTGGAAATCATAATTCGATGCATTTAAATTTTTATTTTCCTTCCACAAATAGATTCAGATATCATAAAGTTAGATATAGATATTGTATCAATGTGGAGGGATTTCTAAGCATGGGTGCTAGTTTTTAAAGTGTATCTAAATTTGATTTTGGTTAGAAATCATAATTTAATGCATTTAAATTTTTATTTTCCTTTCAGGAATAGATTCAGTTATCACGAGAGAAATTTGAGGCTAGTACTTGCATTGTTCTTTGTCTGCATGATGCAATGAAGTCAGGTCTAGCTTACTAGTTTGAGTGAAATAGGTTAGCAAGTAAAGTTATGTTATACAACTATAAATAATTTGAAAATAGTATGTGTTATCATGCAAGCATCAAAATCGCTGCAACAATACATGGAAGAGGAAGAGGGTGACAGGCACAAAGTAGATTGTGGGGGTAAAGTTGAGAAGAGCACCAATAGTGGGCGCTTTAGATACAAATGTGGTGGCAAGTATATTAGATATAGCTTAAGGTGGTGTACATGTTGGTGTTGTTGGGTGCAATATGAAGAGGGTGACAGGAACAATGTAGATTGTAGGGGTAAAGTTTAGAAGAGCACCAATAGTGAACACTTTAGATACAAATGTGGTGGCAAGTATATTAGATGCAGCTTAAGATGGTGTACATGTTGGTGTTGTTGGGTGAAATATGTTTGTTCATATCTAGAGAATATCGAGTGTGTCAATGCTACAATAAATTTCTTTATGTTGTTCAAATTATGGATGTGTTGATTCACCAAACCTCATGCTTTTATTCCATGTAAATATTCAAATGAATATGATATTCATTAATTTATTTTTTGAGATTTCAAATCATCTATTATTAGTCAATTATAATTAGATTTTTCATACATTATTAGTCATGAATGAATCTAATTTAATTGCACATTGTGTTTTATCAAAAATGTGCAAGTAATTGCAACAGTGTTATTGTCCTCATATTACATTTGGAGGGGTGTATTTTACTTAATGAATCACCAATACCACTTTAAATATTTTATAAATCATATGATGTTATATGTTCACAATCAAATTAATATCTTTCTTATTAACTTGTAAATAAAAAAATTTACATTGCATTTGTTGAATTTGGAGTCGATCTGGGTTAGATAGCAACTTCAAACCTAGTAAATCCATGAAACTTGTCGGCAATTCCTTCTCAAACATACAAAAAATCTCAGTTATCTCTTGAAGCCACCATGGAATGCAAGCCATATGAATCTTATTTGATGTGATCCAATGTAGAAATGCATATAATTTAGATATGGCACATCATAGGTCTTGGGGGAAGTCATGGTTCACACACCCACGCATGAGTGTAGGATAATGACACTGCAAAGTAAACACATACAAAAATTAATTATATTTTATCCTATTGCATAAAAATAATTAAAAAAAAAATTACATACGTAATCTTAGAAGGTTCAAATGGTGATGCAATTTCAACCCCAACAAATGGTCTTCCATAGTGAAGCAACATCGTAGTGAAGACCCATATAAATAACGCACCCTCACACCCATTATAACTTCATTTTACAAATAAAGATCGTGTTTATTTAAAATCCATGGGACATCACCTTATTTGAAAGACCAGAGGGACTCGGAGTCTCCTCTTCTTTCTTATCTTGGCCAATGTTTCTTTTTAGTTTTTTGAAGAAATAAGATCTCTCCTAACATCCAATGTGTCATTTTATTTCAATGATGTGTACCTCCATAAAGCCAATGTGTCATTTTATTTCAATGGTATGTACCTCCATAAATAATATGAAACATTCTTAAATATATGCATGGGATCTAGTAAGTGGGAAATATTAAGATGCTCCCAATATTGGACCTCATAAAAAAAATATTTCCTTTTCATCTCAACGGGAAATTTCTCAACATAGGCGTCGAAGAATTTTGGATCATTGAACATAGGCTCCCCATTTGAATTGAACATTTTTGTAATATCCTTCTCCTTCTCTCTCTCATATGCTCTAATCCATTCAAATGATGTCATTATTGTAGGCCTTTGGTTGCTTTCTGGTTTAGCACTGAAAGTGGATGTTGCTCTTCAGTAAGGGTGTTCTTCTATGATGAATACCATAGAGTAGTCATAAACTAGCTTTCGAAGGTGGTTGGACCACTTGGCCATTAGAGAAGGTCCACAACATTTACATCCATGATACCCTTTTGTTACAAGACCTATGAAATAATTGTATAATACAAGGCACGTTAGCGATCATGAACATCAAAATAATTTCAACAAATTAAATTAATTTGTGAAACAATATTGCTATGTATATAAAAAAATCAATAAACATGTAATTTACCAAAGAAAATTCCTAATCCTGGATAATCATGTACGGTGTAAGAAAATATGTCGTGTAACATAAAACTCCTCTATGTTGTGTTGGATCTTGATACATCATTTACATGTATCCCTTCCAATAATTCCTTCAATTCATATATTGATGGTTTTAAGTAGACATCTATATTCTTCACTTGTCTTATACCATGGACTATGAGAGCCAACATAATATGTTCATTCTGCATGGACAACCATGGTGGGATATTGCTATTGATCACTACAACATGACAAATAGAATAGTTGGTGTTTTGGAGGGAATATGGGTTCACGCCATCCATGCCTATGTTGAGTCGTAGACTTTGTACTTCATCCTTGAATTTTTCGATCCATGTATCCTCTATATTCTTAATGGATATCGAATCTGTTGGGATTCACATAAATCCCAAGTCACTTTTGTGTGAGGGATGATATCCTTGCAACATAGCTAATTCTTTGCAACAAAAGAGACTTTGAATCCTTGGAATCATAGGCATGTTCCTCAATATATTATGAGGAACATGTGATTTACCCTTTTTTTATGGTACCTATCATGCCCACATTCAAGACATATCTCTTTGTCTATATATATATAATACGATCATTTTCACATGCGTGATATGATATGTACTCAACACCCAACATTTTCAACAACTTCTTTGCGTCTTCGCAACTGTCGAGAAATTCATTATCACTTGGAAGAACATTATCTTTGAACGATGTGCATTTGGTGGTCGGAAATATAAATGTACAATGTCAATATTTAATTTTTGTAAAATAAACCATTTTTAATGTTGATTGTGTGACAATATTTCTAAAAATATAAGGGACTTGATCATTGTCAATTACCTCAATATTTCCAAGAAACATGCATTCGACATGCCAAACTTTTCTTTCAAGTTTTAAAGTAGCAACATTGTCCCCACTTGGGTATACTTTGACTCGACGTCAGGTCCAAAAAGAGGGGTGGTGGGAGAATATTTCAATATTTCAAATAACTTATCAGTGATATGAGCATCATCCCCTAGCTCATCATTTGGGAATGCATCTAACAACACTTCCTACATGGCAGTCGTATCCCATAAGTAATCATCCATGCCAACCGTTATTTTATTTCCTCCATTTCCAACTTGTGATGAAGAACTATTATTGTTGTAGTCATTCATAATTGGTGAATTTCGACAAAATGAGAATTGAATAAGTGGTTGATTCAACCATTCTTTGTATACTTCCACTCCGAATTTTTCTATTAATGCATCCTTATCTCAATTTGACATTGTAGTGGGGTTCTCTAGAAGATGGTAGGTGGGTCGCTCATCATCACTAGAATCCTAATTTCCAAAAATATTGAAAATTAGTACATCAATGATATTAGTACACAAGATGAAATTGGTTTGTTGAAATTACATTATGCCAAACAATTATTACCATCTATGACCCAAGATTGTGGATGGAGGATTTCGTGTTCCAATTGGAAGGGTGGAGTGCTTGTCCATTTTCATCTACCAACTGCGTGCGATATGTTGCTCCTTATAGGAGCTTCCATCGTTTTTGAAATGGTGGAATATATTTTGCATATGAACTTGATTCTGAATTAGGATCCTGCAAATTTTGATACATATTTATTCAAATTGACATGGATTACAAACAAAATCAATTACATAATCGAAATATGAATAAAATCTAAACTTATTAGAAATGGAAAGTGAGAACTTTGCGGAGGACTTTAAGCAATATGGAACGAGTTGGAATTTGAAGAGTTGGCCAATTGATATTATAATATTTTATCCCTGCATTTGAGCAAAACTAGCAATAAATTTTTGTGTACATACCTAAAATTGATTTCGAGAACCTTATAACCACAATCTAAATTTAAATATAGGTTTCAAACCATTTTTCAATAATAAGACGACTTTAAGAGGAAAATGTATATTATGAAGTGTTATAACTCATGTGGATGCATCCTAAAATATAATTTGAGATGAATGTGCCATTTTATGCATATCGGTTCTCTTGTAAAATTAAATGCATTGATGCATTTAAATCATACAAACACTGATGTGATAGACAAATTTATCACACCGATAATTTTTTCCATGGTTTCAATATATATATATATATATATATATATATATATATATATATTCTATCATAGCGGTGCTCTTCTAAAACTATTTGTACCAATGTTTTTCACTGAATACTACACTGATGCGTTAAAATCATAACCACGTAGGTTTTTGGGATTTCGAAAATAAAAAAATGTTTCTATCATTGTAACACCTCCTTCCCACATCTACCCAAGCAACCGACCAACTAGGGTAAATATGCGACGAGAGGATACTATGGTAACATTCAACCTCCTAGGTGAACTTAAGGAAGTGGAATCGATGGAAACTCTTCAGATAGACTTTGTACATCAACAATAACACCCCCAGGAGCTAACCTAACCATTCAGGCAACCTGCCTCTGGGTACCACTAATATAATTTGCTTCTAGGCCTCTGGACGCATGTAGAGCCCTGCAAGCTAGTGTCTATGGGTCTATGGACGAATGCAAAAGCCCGCAATCCAGCCTCCAGGGACTAAATTTCTAAGTGTTGTGCCAAAATCCCCAGGATTTGAGCCACTTTTTTCAGGCCTATAACCTAGTGCTCTACCCAGAACTTCAATACAAGTTGAGAGATGAATTATAATTACTGAACAATGATGTATTTACAAAAATATCCAAAATGACTAAATTGGATCCCCACTAGCCATGACAGGAATTTCATCAAACATTTCACCAACATGAAAGCTACAGTAATAAACAACATAATTGAACATAGGGGTCTCATACTTATCTAAGACTCGCTAAGAAGCATTATTCCCCTACATCATAAGTTGCAATACAATCTATTTGACCATATATAAATTGTGCCTTCATTTACAAGTAAAAACATGGGGAGATACATACAGCATCACTATTAAAATACATGCTTATAACAAACATAATAAAAACAGAAATACCATGGATACAAAAACAATAGAATCCACATATAAATTAGTAGATTTTCATACCAAATACCAAGGGAATGAATTTCTCATTAATGAATGTAGAAACCAACCAGACATGGGACTTCCATGTTCCACTCAACCATATATTGGTTGAGCCAATTCTCTCTTCAGCCAATCACCCCCATGCCATATTCCCAAGCATGAATGTGGGACCCAAACCTAAAGAACCAACCAGGGCATCCTGAGGCTAAACCACCTCACACTCATCAATAGAAATCAAGCTTTTTCGTGATCCACACCGAATCACTAGGCTAACACAATAAACATGTCATAACCAACTTTACCATGATCTACACCTGATCACTAGGCCAACATAAGCATGGATATCACTAGATTCTCTCCTCCTAAATCGTGAGGAATTTTCTTGTCTCCTAGTCTCTTAAGCTTTACCGCAACCCACAGTCTGAATTAGGGTTCACTAATCCCTAAACCGAGACGTACTCTCCAAGATTTACCATATATCCCAAACCCAGGATTCCTAGGCCTGATTGAGAGAAAACCACCTCTAGTATTTACCGTATATACATCCATTCACCGGTTGAGGATTTCTAGGCCCACCAAGGCAACACACTATCCAACTTTACAGCGACCCACAGTTTGGTTCAAGGGTTAGTAGGCCATGTGTTATATAAATTTGGAGATTCACGCCACTCAGCTTCAAATCCATCCGAAAATCTAGCTAAACCAAAACATGAGAACTCCACAACACCATGGCTATCCGGAAATGGCAAGGCTAGGCTGAAAACACTACCACACCTAGAAAAAACCCATTCCAAGATAGAAAAGAACCACATGCAATATCATGCATTCCATATCTATCAAGGAAAAACACATGAAAATCGATACCTGACAAGAATCTGTCTATAGCTGCTTGATTCCTTCTCCTCCTTGCTTGCTTCCTCCTTCTCCTTACTTTCTTGCATTTCTTGGTCCAATTCTAAAATGATCCAAGAAAATCTAAGTTCCTAAGAGAGAGAGAGAGAGAGAGAGAGAGCCCCAAAACTGAACTGACAAAAGGTACCAACTGATCCTCATAAGAATTTTTATAGATGAGGCCTCTATTTCCTTCATTTTCCATTTTTTTCCTTCATTTTCCTCCTCACGTGAAACTTGTGACCTTTCATCTCCCTTTTCTGCTAACTTCCATTATTTTCCTAAATAAATGTGCCAAAAATGATATTTTTCATCTCCAAAGCCTTTGTCTCTGCATTTTCCAATTTCCTTAGCCATATTAACCGAAATGAACACCGACTATGATGTTTTTCCCAACATTCAGCTTGGAATAAGTGTCTCATCAACCGTGGTCATTAATTTTAACTTTATTATTGGAATTTTCATTCAATCATATTGGTGTGTTATAAAAATGTAGCACATCGATATGTTATCTTAATCGATGCACGTTACTCATAAACACACCAATGCATTTTACTATGAAACTCACTGATGTTCAGAAAAAGTGAAAAAATAAAACACGCAATTTTTTTCAAATTGAAAAATGAGCCGTAATTGATTTTTCAAAATCTGATTTCATAAAGTGTTTTAAATAGTAAGAATTTATTCACTATTTCATTATTTTTTCCAAAATTTCAAGGGAGATATTTGCAAGAGAAACATGTTGGGAGCACTATGGAGCAACAAAATACTTTGGAACAACAAAACTATTCAGAAGATCAGAAGTGGAAAGGTGTGGCTATTCACTCAAAATCCAACATCGTAATTTTTCAATTTTACTCTTGATTTTAGTAATAAAAAAATTTACAATTTCTGATGGATTTAATTAAAAGAGAGATTTTCAAGATAAACATATTTGGAGCAGTGTGGAGCAGCATAATACTTTGAAAAAAAAGATCAACTATTTAAAAGATCATAATTCAAAAAGTATGGTAATTCACTCAAAACCCTACATAATAAATAGAAATAAAAATTACTCTTGTTATTACTAAAAATAAAATTTACAATTTATGTTAGATTTAATTAAAATTCAGAAAAAATAAATAAATAAAAACCCTGCATAGTAAAAATTTTAATATTAATTTTACTAATACAAATTTTACAGAGTTTGTTCCTATTTAGATTTAATTAAAATTCTGAAAAAAATAAATAAAAATAAAATAAATAAATAAAAAATCTATAATTACCATAAACCCTTGCTTCTTCCTACTTATATGGCTGCAAAATTTCACCTTAGGATTTAACTCTCTAACACTTCACAATTAGAGCTTTTTATTTTAGGAATTTTAAATTTAATAGATTTGTGTATTACTAGACATAAGGTGTTTCACATGTAAAGCATGGAAACCAATTGTTGAATATGATCCAAACTCGATCATCCTTGTCCGTTTAAAAAAAGCAACTTATGTTTTACTAGTATGCCATGTTTTATATAACACACTATTGTGTCATATATTGTATAACGTATTGAGTTGCCTATGAAAAATAGCACCATTAAGTAAAAAAAACTTGTGTTTAATATATTGTTTTTTCTTTTTACTTGTTTTTGTTTTTAACTTTTTTTTTTTGTTTTTGTTTTTTTAATTAATTATCATTGTCGGTGCTCAATAATTAAAATGACCAATGCATTTACTAAATTAAATGCATCGGTGTTCCTATGAAAAATAGCATCGTCAAGTCAAATCAAACCACTTGTGTTAATTTTTTTATGTTTTGGTTATTTGTTGTGATGGTAGTGCCTTTATCATTACCTATCGCATCGGTGCTCCTATGACAAATAACATTGTTAAGTCAAACCACTTGTGTTAATTTTTTTATGTTATCATTATTTACTGTGATGGTGGTTCTTTTATTGTTACCTATTACATTATCATAATTTAAAGTAATTAAAAAAAAAAAAAACATTTTTTCGTTGTTCAATAATTAAACACTCTCTGTGTTTAATAAATTAAATGCATTGGTGCATTTTTTCATATAAGCACACGCAATGTTTAGCTAAAAATATGTTATTTATTTATAAAATGCATTTAATGGAATTTGTATTGAATGGTACAGGTTGTATATTGATAAAAAAAGTGTTTGAGAAATGGTTAAGTAGCAAAAATATTAATCGGCAAAATGATAACAAATCCAAAAAATCAGAAAAGGTAGTTTCTTTGTAAATTATTTATTTTAAATTAATATGTTTGAACTATATGTACGTTTAACTAATATTTATTGGTTATTGTGTGTCATGCAAAGACACAAAATGACGAAGCTTGATAAGATTATTTATGATCTAAGTGTAGAAGAGCATAAAATCCTTATGGAAAAATTGCAGAAAAATGAATTGGGTGAATGAAAAAATAATAGTCAATTTGCTTCTTCTTTTTTGAATGCTCATTAATAATATACTTAAGGATATTAGATAGCATGTTTTAAACAATTTGTTAATTCACATATGTTTAATGTTCTATAGGGACCAACAACGAAGGAAAAGAATGTCGTTCTAAGAAGAAGAAGAAGAAAATTATAGAACATGTAAATGACGATGAATTGGTCCTTAGCTCATCTGAAGTGGTGTTAGAGGTTAATGAAAGGAGGGGAAAATTTTACAAAAATATGATGGATATAGAGGAATGAACGTATATACATAATTTCCACTTAGAATACAAAAATCAATCCAATGATTCCAAGAACCGAGGTATATTAAAACTACAAGAAGTGTTTCTAAAGTAATGGTCAATGAGACTTGGCAAGCTTGTAATAGAAAAAACATACAACAACAAAAATTAATCATTCAAAAATTAATATTCCTAATTATAATGATTTTCAAGAATTATATGTATGTATTACTACAAAACATTCATTTATTAATATAAATTTTTTTTGTATTTAGTTTTCATATATCAATATAAAAATATTTTATTACATTTTTATGAATATTATGAAAATCCCAAAGGGTCAACAAGATGATATCCAAAAAATATTTGTAGGAATGTCCAAAAAAGTGTACAAGGAGATGGTCAAAGAAATGGACATAATTACACCACGGGAGGAGCCATCTCAACAACAACGTGCTTCAAATGAATGTATCCATAGAAATTTTCTATTAGGTACATATAAACAAATAATTTATCATTATCCATTATTTTTCAAGACTTTTCTTGCAGAAATGAAAACAAAATGGAACTCTTTAAACACATAAAACGGGACAACAAGGAAGAAAAGGGTTGATATCAAATTTTGTGATAAATTGTTAACGTTTCCTTATAACAACTTAAGATTCATTTTTGTATATTTTAAGTTGTTTTACAGCAACCATCCTTGAATGTCTTCAAAGGTTCTAACATACAAAGAAGATCCATTAGAAGAATTGAATGACATTGGTTTAAATATGGGTTGTGAGTATATGTTGGTATATCAAATTCTAATTGTGGAATTTGCAAGTATCTGTGTTGTTTTATTTATTTAAAATTATAATTAATAGAATAAAAAAATATTTTATAATAAATCTATGATTTATTATGGGGTAGAAAAATTATGGGAAACAAATTATGGAACTACGCCAACAGAAGTGTTGTTGCAACAAGACACGAGACTTGGTTTTTAAACCATGTGTATTGTTATCACTCCACCGGATCTCTAAGGCTGAGAAAGAGTCCAAACAGAGGTAACCACAAACCCATATTTTAGCTTGGTAACTAGCCCTACCAAACCAGAGAGGGCTCTCTCCACAAAGTCACAACTAAGAGGGTTGGATGAATTAGGGTTTTAGGCTAGGTATGAGTACGAGGGTTTGTTTGTTTGAATTGGTTTGTCGGATGGGTGAATTAGGTCAAAGAGGCTAGGTCAGGGAAAATAAGATTAGGGTTGTAGAGATTCAATGGGGCAAGGTAGGTAGGAAGGATAACACTTTAGGGTTTCAGGGTGAGATGGATAAGGCTGATGAGGAGATATAAAGATCAAGGCAAAGCATGTATTTTTTCTAAACTGAAGAAAATGAACAAACTATGAAGATTTTCCCAAAGGCAGAGCATGGGAGATGAATTCTTCTTATCAACTTGAAAACCAACATATAATAGAGATGAAAAGGATCATGAAACAAAACATTCATACATATGTCACATAAGAATAAATTATGCTAAATTTCCATACTATAGCTATCCCAAAGAAATAGTTGCAACTCTTTCATTAATTTCCTGCCAAATACTGATTACACTAGAGTCTTTGATCAATGCAACAACATCCCACCTGGGAAATGAGTCAAAAAGTATAATATATAGACCACAAAACAACTTCTCTCATCCTCAGGGGTCAAATCCCTGAGTGGAGGAGCAGTTCCACTAAAAATTGAACTGATACCTAAAGTGTTGGGAGGTCAAACTGACTCATTCCTCACTTTTTGGAAACTGATTCATTACATCATCAGCAAAAATTTTCATCTAATGTATTTACCTTAAGTAAGTGTAAAAACACCATAATTACATTTAAATCATTGAATTACAGAGGTAAAACATCATTTTCTCAATTGAAACTAGAAAAAATTGAGAAAATTAGTAAATATCAGCAAACTGAGAAAATTTGTCAAAAGCGCAACGCCAAGGTCAAAAGCACAGTGCCATCTTCAGCTCCACTTTTGAGGGGGTTCCAGGTGTCTAAATTGAGCTCAGGATAGCTCATTGGAAATACTGTCCAGTTTAGTTTCCAAATCTATGCTTGGTTTTCAAAATGGTGTTAATTTGACCCTCCCAAAATTGATTCTCCAAAGACGGGTAAAAAGTGCAGCGCCAGCCTCCAAAACAGGGCAGAAATGTCATTTTTTGAGTGTTTTTTTGACTTTTTGACTGCTCCTTTGACCCAAAAAAGCTTAGAAAATATTTTTTTATATAAATTTCCTTCTACATCCAATGGTACCTTCATTTTTTCCATTGGAGGTCCCTAGGAAAAGAACAGCGCCCTAGTGGGATTGTGCTAAACTGTCAAAAACACAAAAAATTCCAAAATTTTCAAAAATTACCCAAATTTCTTCAAATTGTCTTCTTTGGGAGGCGGATGAGGTGTATTAGGTAATTAGTAATGCCTAGGAAGCAATATCAAGCTTGTTCCCTTCATTTTTCTTGGTTAGGGTTTCAAGTCTTGATTTAGCCCTTTTGAGCTTTGAGCTTGCAATTTGATTTTTCTTGAAGTAGTGTTTTTCCCTATTTCTCAATATTTCATTGTCATTGTTTTCCTTCTCCAAGAGCTTCTCAAGATGTTGGTTGGATATATCAAGCCAATGTTCCCAGTTCTCACTAACCATGATGGCAAACTATTCATTCAAAGTTAGCTCAGTAGCAAGTTCAACCTCCTTTTTCCTCTCTAGTTCTAGAGCTCTTTTCAGCCCTCTAGTCCTACGTCTTCTTCTTGGAACTTGTTCTTTTGCCTCATTTGTCTCACCATACCTCTAATAGCCTCATCAAGCAAGGCCTTTGCTTTGTTTTCTTCTCTTTTTTCCTTGAGAAGTTGAATCTCCATGATGGCCTGCTTGGTCTTGAGTTGTTCATTTTCCTACTCATAGTATGCAATCACAAGCTTATATATCTGTAAGTTGGTCTAAAGCTCCTTGAGTTGGGCATCCTTATGCTTGATAATAAATTTAGAGGCCTCGTCATCATGTTGCTCATCTAAGTCAACAAGGTCAAAATCAATCTCATGGAGGTCTTCCTCCTCGTGAATGGCTTCCTCATGTACATCTTCCTCTACCATCTTCCATTTCCCCTTTTGTACCTACTTTGTTGGTTAATAAGGTAGGGCCCCTCCCACAATTTGTGGGTCAAACACCTGCCTATTCCCTCTCTGATATTTCTTTGCCAATGTGCTCATTTCACCCTCTTTAGGCTTGTTGACTTCAACTCTGCTAGGTGACTCATCCTGACCATGAAATGGTGATGATGGTGATGGAGTAGGTGAAGTGGAGTGAGGTGGAGGCATATATGTATCTAGGTGAGATTAAGAAGGTACATCTTCAGCATGTGGAGCTTGTGGAGAAATTAAGATGCCATTTGTAATGAAGGTGTCCCATGAGATTCCCACTTGATCAAGGTGATGGAGAACAATGATATTGATCAATGAGTGGTGCAAGAGGTTATTCATCTGTTGGTCATAGTCACTTTTTTGCACAATGAAGGCCATTTTGTCTATGCTCCTGAATAGAAATTATGGGATATTGAGCAATCTTACTCTTGTGAAGTGCATCAGTAGTCTAATGTGGTACGTGTAGAGCCTAGAAAACTTCCCTTCACAAGATAAGTATTTCATGATTATTTTCATCATGGGTGCATACCTATCAAGAAGGTAGCTGAAAGGGAAAACCCTTTTCCTCTCATTTCTGTATATTGGTTTGATGAATGGTTCATAGTAATCATCCTCCAAATCCTTGGATTTAAACCATTTCTCACCCATGTTTGGAATCCATGTGGTAGCAGCAATGATAGATGTAGATATACTGAAGGTCGCACCTGCAAGGGTTACCTGATTATCTCTGAGGTTTAAAATAAATACTCTACTCAACATAGGATGATGTTGGACCCTTTGAATCATGTTGCAAAAATCAAGGAAACCTACATACTCAAAATAAATGACAGTCATGGGAGAGGCCCTCAGTTCATTTATGTGGGTGGGCTCCAGCCTTAGGATTATTCCTTCTTTGTGAGGCCTTCTATGTTCTCTATCCCCCTCTCTCTGTCTACCCTCCTCTTCCATATAATCTCTGTCTTCCTCCATAGTGTTTGGTGGCCAATGAAACCCTAGGGATGAGGTAGATGGGAATGGGGAGTGAAGATGGGTCTAGGGAATAGGGATAACTCTAGGAAAATTTAGGGAGATGGGGGAATGGATTAGGGAACTTTGGGAGGTGATGGGAGGTCAAAATGTCAAGGGAATTGGAAATGAGAATTTAATTACAGGTTTAGGTAAGGGGTTGCCTAGGAATGTAGAAGCCAAGGACTTAGGGATTTTAGGGAAAGGGACATAGGGATTATAAAATGATAGTGTAAGGGTAGGGATATGGTTTTTAGATGTGTGGGAAGGAAATACGGGATATTAGGGCATCAAATTTGGGAATTGGGATTAAAACTAGGGTTTCACTTAGGAACAAATTCCAATTTTTCTTAAGAACAAAAACACTATAAAATGATTGATTAGGAGTGCAAGGAGGAAACAAATTTATTGTAATTACTTGCACGAGTTTGTAACAAGCATTTTCTAAGATTTTGAGAGAGTTTGGAGGCGATTTTGTGAGTTTTGGTTCCTGGAGACTTCACTTAGCAAAAGCACAGTGCATCGGGCAAAAATGCAGCGCCTTGCCCAGAAGCGCAATGACAGTTGGGAGAAAAGTGCAGTGTTTCTTGCTCCAAGCGCAGCGCCACTGAAAAACTCGGCCTCTGACCCTGAAAATCGATTTTTCCAGCTAGGGGAGTGTAATCTCGATGGATGGAATGACAAATGAGCTTCTTTGTGATGTCTTGGTGGTCTTTATAGTTCATCATTTGAATGAATCGGGCCTTGGGACCCACTTTCTCTTTCTTTACTTTCACTTTAAACTCTGAATTTTTACCTTTTCATATGACTTTGAGAACACTAGGATTTGACATTTTTTATTCTTTAGCATGTTGGAACTCTGAGTTAGCAACTTGGGAGCCATGAAATTATTACGTTTTGAATAACATAAAATTACAAAGTGAAAATTAAAAATATTACATTTTGAAATCAAATTACATGATGAAACAATAATTTCTCTTTACAAATCATCTTCATATGGTGAAGAGATGTTATTGGATCACCCTTTACTTGTTGGTCTTGTTCAATGAAAATGAAGTTTAAATGGACCTTGGAAACCCTAAAAGACCTAATAAGACCTTGAATGACTGAATTTCAGATGACATGACTGATATTGACTTTATGGATGGTGTACAGTCAGCAAGTTATGAAACTATGCCAGCAAGTAATCAAATTTGAGGAAGAGTGATGTTTTTGGACTAGGGCTACCATCATTGACTAAATTTTTGCATGACCTAGTGGAATGATAAAAAAATTATGAGTGGGACCCTTAAAATGATATGAAAATAGGATTTTTGATCACTGATGGCAGGATGCAAATAATGACACTAACATTGGCCTTATTGGGAATGATAGCTCTGAAAGGGGTGTCAAGAACACCGTAGACTAGAAATCCTTATCCATTTGGGCCAATAAGGTAAAAAACTCAAATTAATAAACATGACTGAAAACTGATAACTCAGAAGAAATAGATTGACTCAATACAAACTCAAATGACTGAAAATTGACTCAATACTGACTTACTTGACTGAAAAATGAACTTTTAAAATGGCACAAAATCAATGAAGCTCCATGACCTTCACTTTGGGCTTCGAACTCTAATGATTCTCTACTTCACACTTGGAGAAAATGTAACTCATAATTGCAAAGAAATGGAAAATTTATTGAAAAATGTGCTTCAGAAAAGATAGTGCTTAAGGAGCCTACCATTGACTAGTCCTCCTAAACACTTGTCAATTCATCTCTTCAAGGAAGTAATCATTTTATCCCCGAAAAGAAGAAATATGATATGGCCCTTTCCATAAATTCTCAAATTTTCCATGCTTACCCTTATCCTCATTTTTGGCATCCCAACGAAGTACTACATCTCCAACCTTCAAATTGTCTTCCTTTCTTTTCCAGTCATAGATCTTATTTATCTTGTCATGGAGTTTTGAAGTATTTTGAAATACCTCGTCTCTTGACTTCTGAAGGTGTATCATTTGATTAATTCGATGATGTATGTCATTTTCCTCAGTCCCTACTTCTTGCAACAATTTCATTATCGAGTCTGCTAATGATGAAGGAAACACAATATCAACACCATACACAGCTTGAAAAGGAGACATGCCAATAGACTTCTCAGTACTCCCCCGTTTTCCCACAATGCATTGATCAACTTCTTATGCCAATTCTTTTTATTTGCCTCTAACATTTTTTAATGATATTGATAAAGGATTTATTAGAGGACTTTGCCAATCCATTACCTTGGAGGTAGTGGGTTGTAGAGTGTCCCAAATTAATGTTATATCTATCACAAAACTCATTCATCTTCTTATACTTGAATGTTGTCGCGTAATCTTAGTAGGACAACCAAAACAGGACAAAATATTAGTTTCGAAAAACTGAATGATGAAAAATTTTGTTTCTTTTATGGTCAGGATCGCTTCAATATAAATTTGTGCTTTGCGGATGATGTTGGGTGAATCTCACCTATGAAATATAGGCTCCGCTGCTGAAATGGTGCATATACTACAATAGGTTGAAGAGGTAATAGGAGAAGCTTTCTCTTACCCTGAAAAACTTGACATTCATGGAAACTCATTACTCTTTTGTATACATCTGTAAAAAGTGTCGGCCAAAATATCCCGCTCTCAATATTTTGTTGGTCGTGGTATTCCAATATAGGTGGCCCCCACAATCTCCTTCCTTTGATTCTTCTTCAACCAAATATTTCAACAACACACCTCTAGGATCCTTCCGGTAATGTGCATTGTCCAATATGCAATACTTAGAAGCTTTGAGTTTCAAATATCTGCCTTGACTCTTAGTCATGCCTTGAGGAGGGTTTAGGTGTTGCAAAACATAAACAATATCAAAATATCATGGGGATTCCAAAAATATATTAGATACCTGAATGAGATTCACTTCTTCTTGGTTATCAGATAAGGCTGAAATCAGGTTGATGTCTAGAGCTTGGAGGTTTGACTCAGCCATGAGTTTGGCTAATCCCTGACCTTTGATCAGCTTGGTGGGCTTAATCTCAAGGTCATATTCTAGTAATGTTGCTATCCATCTCCCTCTCCTACCTTTTGGGTCTGTTTGCATAATATCTTCTTTTACAGCTACATTAGGCACATAGGCAAGAGCATGTGAATGTAATATGTAAACTCTGAAATATTCTAGCACTTTTACCAAAGTCAAAGCCTAATTCTATATGATGTTGTACCGAAGGGATGCATCTCTGATATTGCAACTGAAAAATGAAATTGGTAGCTATGTTTTATCCCTTTTATGCATCAAGACTGTTGCCATGGTGTGCTCAGAAGAAAATGAGAATATTATGAAATCAATAGTATAATCAGGACTTATTAAAACAGGGGCAGTAGTCAAGGAAAACTTTACTAATTTGAAGGACTTTCGGACATTTTCAGACCACTTCACATCATTATCTTTCTTCAACATATTTTTCAACTCTCTAAGATGCTCAGCCAAATTAGGAATGAATCTACGTAAGAAATTAATCTTACCATTGAATTCTTTTATTTCCTTTCTGCTGCGAGGGAAATCAATCTGCTAAATTTCTTGAACACGAGAAGGGTCAATCCAGATCCCATCCTTGTAGTTGATGTGACCAAGAAGTTTTCCCTCCTCCATGGAAAAAATATTTTTTTTTGGGTTGACAGATATTCAGAACTTCCTGCATCTCTTGAAAACAATTCTTAAATGGTGCAAATTTTCATCATTAGAATGTGAAAACACTATCAAATCATCTAAATAAACAACCAAGAAAACATATTTTTCATTGGAAAATGTTATGTCCATGGCCCGCTGAAATGTGGCCCCTGCATTTTTCAAACCAAATGGTATCGTTGCATATCTGAACATGCCCCAAGGTGTAGTAACTCTTGTCTTTGTCTTGATCATCCTCGTGCACTAGAATCTAGTTATATCCCAAATAGCCATCCAACAGTGACATCCAGGAAGAACCAACAACTCTTTGAAGAATGTGATCCATTTTAGGAAGTGGATAGTTGTCCTTGAGAGACACTTTGTTCAAGTTCCTGAAATCTATGCAGAGCCGGATTTCTCCATTCCTCTTTCTTACCAGGACCAAATTTGAAACCCAATCAGAGAATCTGATAAGAACAATAATATCAAACTTGAAAAGTCCATTTACCTCTTTTTCAATTGATGGTAGCAATCTGGGATTGATCCTACTCAACTTTTTCTGAAAGGGCTTTTGATCAGACTTAATCGGAATAATGTTTTGAATGATGTTCTTGTCATACACCTTTAAATTTGCATATTCCCATGCGAAAACATCAAAAAATTCAGAAAGTAATTTAACATATTCAGCCTTTACCTCGAGAGATAATGACTTGGATAGTTTAACCATCTTTTGTTTGGCCGATGTCCTAATGTTTACATCTTCGACACCCTTTTTCCTAGGCACCGGTGTAGGCTTTCTTGCTACGTCATCTTGGTCAAAAAATTCTTCCAAAGGTATGAGACCTTTTGGAATATTGTTGTCTTGCAGTTGTAGTACATACACCTAAGTTTCTTCTATATCTTGGTCATCTTTGTCACAAATTTCATCTATCAAACAATTCTCAAATTCAACCTCACCTTGGAGAAAGTTATTTACCTACTTATCATCCTAGAATACTGGCCAATACCACAAGTTATCGGGGACAATGGGCCGGTGTTTCACATGAATCTCAAACTTCCTATTTGAAAATATGGGGATCTTAAAATTTCCTGCAGCTGTAGCCATTGAATCTACCATTCGATTTTGACTCCTTAGCACAACTGTAAATATATATTCTAAAAACATTCTCAAAATATCTAGGACATCATTCCTGTATTGTCTCATTCGAGGATGGTTAGCTTGATATTCACCTTTAACTTGCTTGATCACAGGTTCTGAATCACCATACAGATCAATCCTTTTTGCTCCCAATTTCTTTAAGATATTTAGGCCAGTAATCAGTGCTTCATACTCCGCCTCATTGTTAGTGCAATCAAAAGCTAACTTGTATGAGCATAGTCTAACATTTTTGGGAACCTTACTCTACTGATGAAAATGGCTGCAGACCCAAATTCCAATGCTTTCCTTGTCTTTCCCCAAGGCACCATCAAATTCCATGGACCATAGACCATTTTCATCCTCCAAGTGCTGAAAATATGATTTCTATTTTGGCTCAACTTTCTAAACTGTTTCTTCATGCTTTTCCAGAATTTCTTTCGCTTTATCTAACGGTTGTTCTGATTTTTTTTTTATTCATCTGATGGTTGTTCTGATGAGCTCGACAGATTCTCTTTTTCTTTTCTATAACTTCTCTGATGCAATTATGAATCTCTGGAACATCTTCTACATCTACAAGTTGTCTATCTACATCATTTAAGCCGCTATCACTAAAAAAAATAATTGACTCTAAATCAATATGTACAACATTTATCGGATGATTGTTGGGATTTTATTTTCTTGTGATCATATATTTCATCTTTGTTTCACGGTAAAAAATTTTCAATTGTCCGAAAACAGGGATAGTTTCATAAGAAAAGTCTAATTTCAATGTGCCTCTCAAATTTTCCCCCCAAGATCTTGACAACAACATGCAAAACCATGGTGGTATGTCAAATATGTAGAAATTTATGAACCTTAATTCTTATGCAGAAATTATTACTATTAATTTGGTTAAGCTCCTCCTACTTATATAAGTTATCAACTAAATAAATTCAAGTTAACATCGAAGCAAAAAACATAACATATCTCTACCAATTCATATCTAGAATAAGCACATGCACACATTGACAAAGTGATGCAGTTATTTATGGACAAACTATCCCTGGAAAAACCCAATGTGGGAAAATCGGTCTCTGGTTGTTGGAGAGCTCTATTATTAATAATATTTCTGAATACACAACTCCGGGTTCCAGATCTGGAAAATCCTACAGAGAAAACTCTAGATCTACATATCTTGTCTGATCTAGGACTAAAAATACTAACTAATCCACACCTTCAAACAGGATTTACAGAACTTAGTCAGATCCATGCCTAGAAACCCCAGCGCTGCCCCTGAAATGCACTGAGTCAGCCTCTAAAGCCCTTGAAAGGCTCTGCGTCAGCCTTAGATGGCCTCCAAACCCTCCGTGCTTCTCCTGGAAGGGATTGTGTTACCCCAAAAGGGTCTCTGCGCAACCCCTGAAGGGTTTCCTGAAAATTGTGTTGTCCCTGCTGCTGCTGCCTTTCTCTGCGCTGTCCTTGAGCTGATGTCTTCTCTGCCTCTTGTGTATTCTAGACCCTGGGATCAGATCATCCCCTTGGTATAAATTCCCCTCTCTGCAACTGAAACACTTCTGAGTATTCTTAGCAACCCCGCCCTAGAATCTCAGCTTAGCTTTAGTGCTCTGCCTCTGTGTATCTTTACAAATGACCCCAAGCCTTTCCTTTATACTTTTCTCAATGAAAAATCAACAACCATGATCATATATTGAATCAATGGCTAAGATTAAAAGAAAGCTTGATCCGTGTGAATTAAGACAATTTCATCACATGTTTAATTAAATTCACTTTAATTATTTTATATTCCTAAGTTTTAACTTAGGAAATACATTAAAATAATTAATTAATTTAATATCTCCTAAACCAGATGAAATTTCCCAAATCCAATTCTGGGTCTTGTAGATCAGATGAAATCTAGTCCTTCCTCAAAATTTGGGAGCTAGAGCACAACTCATGCTACCCCAAATACACAAAATCTCAAAAAAATACCACCACAACCATTAAAAAATTATTTGTCGGAATCTGCTCTAGGGAGACTACCAAATCTTTAATAAGGCCAATATATTGGACTCTACCTGAATCGAAGGAGTATAATTCATGGTAAGGGCAAGTGATATCAAGGCCCAACTTCTCCATAATGGCTTTTTTCATTAGATTATGGGAGGCTACGAAGTCTAAAATGGAATTGTGTAAAATGCATTGGTGAATTCTTAGACTCAAGTAAAAAGGAGGAACCTCGCTATCTTATAACTAACCGTCAATAGTAGGACCAAAAATGAGTTCGGGTTGATCATCTTTGACATTTACCATGTTGGAAAAAGGATCTACTTTAAGCATCTTGGCAACATGGGACATATAATGGTTATTCTTAACAAGCTCGGTTAAAGGAATAGACACTTTTAATTTTGAAATTTCAGTTTCTAGGCTGAAAGGAGTGGATTTTTCTACCTCTTTAATGGCGATATCTCGTTATCCACCATGGTCCTTTGATGGAGCTTCTTTCTTCTGATTGTCCTTTTCCTTATTTTTTGAACTTGTGGATGGTTGATTTACCTTACTCTGATTTATGACTATAGGGTATTTTCCTTTACTCTGATTACTCAGAGGATTTTGCGTTTTATGAGTATCTTTCTGCTGAGATGCTCTCTTCTAAATAGGATTAACCGGCACATCTCTACTCCTCAATGAGAGCTACCTATTTTTTGAACTAAGTGCATTCAAGTACCCCTGTTGATAATCATCTGATTCGGTTTCCAATTCATGATCATTGGCAAGGATAAAATCTCCGTCCTTAGGCTCATCTTTCTTTTCAAAATACTCTTCATCTTCGGTCAAAAACATGGGCAAACCATCAGCCTTGAAAAGGATATTTTCCTCAACAATTGTGTCTTCATCTTCTTCTTCTATTCCTTAAGCATAGTTCTGTTGCAAGGGTGTCCTAATTTGTTGTTGCTGTTGTGGTGGTTGCTCAGGAGCCCGTTGTTCTCTCTGCTTGATCCTTAATTGAGGCTGTTGTTGGCCTCTGTAGTTAAGATTTCTAACCTTAGGCTGTATCTCAATGATGGACATCTTATCAACCATTCTTTCAATAGTCCTTATAAATGTGTCCATCGTAGCATCAGAAGATGAGGTGGATGATTCATCTTTAATAGTGACTTTTCTCTCATTTCTAGCTCTAGCTCTTTTCATCTGCAGATTTGCTTCAACACTGACTGCATTATTTTGCATATCTTCCAATGTCTCTGGATTTATTTCCCTTAGTTGATAGGCCATGCTAGGATCAAATGCATCTGGATAACGTAAGAGATCTAAGACTGGAGGAGGCTTGATCTCAATGGGAATTGCATTATAAATTCTATTGAAGCAAGTATTGAAATCTTGTACTAATTCATTAGGATTTCTATTTATGTTCTCATACTCATAAAGAAACTGTAAATTATTTTTCTTTACCTCCCATCAAGCTATAAATGCATCAACTAGCTGGTCCAAAGTGGCAATGGAATTAGTAGTCAAGGATCTAAACCAAACTTTGACATCTCCAGAGAAGCTCTAGGTTATAATCCTCATTTTGGCATTATCAGCATCAACTTCCTCTAAGTATATGAAGTTAGGGACCTTAACATTGTGTTTTTTTGCAGATATGGTATAATTTTCATCAAACAAGGGGAGTCTTTGGCCATAACCCTGAGGTAAATCATTCAATTGAGCAGGTAAGATAATTCGGGAAAATCTTGCCATGATTCTTGTTGAGTGATGTGTTGGATTAACAACGGGGTGGGTTGGTTGAATAGGTAGTGGTACAACAATTGTGGATATTGAAGTAGTAGGTATAAATGATGAGGTCGAAGGTGCAGATGAAAAAGTAACAATTTATTGAGATGGAGTCGAGACAGGTATTGACTCTTGATGGTAAAATTGGATCCAGTCTTTGATGTCAAGGTCTGATTCAGGTTTAATCTCTTCAAAAATAAAATTTTCTTCAAGTTTCAGAGAGCTACGATCTAACTGGGATAATGACTTAACCTCAGAAAGTCTTAAAGGATCAAAGACTATGTCGGATAAAGAGGTTTCGGACTTAGATCTAAACAATGACAATTCAAATTTTAGATCATATGGTATATCTTCAAGAGATATTACTTTAGTAGGAAGTGAAATAGATCTTATCAATGGGATTGGTACTGATTGAATCTCTATAGTTTGATATCTACGCCTCTGGAAAATATTCTCTGGACCTTCGACTCGATCAGCTAGATCAAGATCGGGATTTGCTTTGGTATATATTCTCGAAGCCAGATCTACAATATTGGCCCTACAATTATTCAATCAGCCTTTTGGAAAATTAACCCTATCATCCAAAGGATTAAATTCCAATGTTTCTTGTCGTACGCCCAGGGAAAATAAATCTTTCGTTCCCCGGCAACGACGCTAGTATGTTATAACTCCACCGGATCTCTAAGGTTGAGAAATATTCCAAAAACAAGTAAACACAAACCAATCTTTTAGCTTGGTAGCTAGCCCTACCAAACCAGAGAGGGCTCTCTCCACAAAGTCACATCTAGGAAGGCTACATTAATTAAGGTTTTAGGCTAAGTATGAGTACAAGGGTTTGTTTGTTTGAATTGGTTTGTTGGATGGGTGAATTAGGTTGTTGGGGTTACCATGTTTTGGCAAGTTTGGTAATACCAAAATATGAGACAACATCAGAACCACTTTCAAACCTCAGGATCTAGTCGTCCTGGGTCCAGAGAGGGATCTCTCTATATAGGCAAAGGTTTTATGTCTTTGAAGCTCTATGTTAAGATATTAGGCTAGTTATAGGCACGGATTTGTTTGTTTGATTTTTGTTTGGTTGTTAGGAAACATGAAGGAAGGGTTCACTATGAGACAAGGCTGAATAAAGAGGAATTTAGGCAAAGGAGGAATGATTTCAGGGAACACTCAAGACCATTGGGAAATGGATTCAGGAAAGGGTTTACTTTCTATTCAATATGCAAGCTTTCAGTTGGGCTAGTCATCTAAAGCATTGGATATTAAAGATGATAGTGTGGCTTGAAATGGTAAGAAAGAAGGTGAAAGGCAAGGAAACCTCCAAGGTGACCTTTCATGAATCAGATCCAGGGACAGGGCATGCCATTGGACAACTTGTGATCCAAATAACTCTTCAGACAAGGGAACATTAAAGATTTGAACACAAAGGTGAAAACCTGAGATCATAGAGAGACTTTGAACTCTCAATGCTTTGGCATCTAGCTTAAGGGGACTTAGTAAGGTTCAATTAATTGAAAAAAGGACCCTAGTGAGACAGAGACCAAGTTCTAAACTCCCAGTATCCCGATTCATTCAATTGAAGCCTAACAAGAACATCTAAAAATAGATTCATTAATTCATACATCAGCTAGCAGTAAATATTAGCCACTATACTGGTTAAATTAACTTGAATCAATGCTTAGATAGCACATATAGCAGAAAACATTAAAGGTAAGGGGAGCATAAGCTTAGGGTACCATGCGAGGTATCCTAAACCAGAATTCTGATGCCTACCAGAGAAATGAAATGTGATGAATCACAAAGGAAAACAGAGACAAAGTAAGAAAGACATCACCACTGCTTTAAATCAGGATCCAAAGAAATGTGCTTGTCATATTAAAGAGCAACACCAGTCATGTACAACCTTGCCAACATCTTGACATTTAGCCTAAAAACATCTTCCTCAACCTATCTTACAACTTTACACAGAGACTATGTCTCAAGAGAAACAGCTTACAATTCACAGATATCCAATCCACAACCTTTACAATGAATTTCTTCATGAGTTTTATAGCTGAAAGAGAGGTAGAGGGGGTAGATGAAACACTAAATGAACATTAAAACAGAGTGGAAAAAGTGGGTCGAAACCCATTCTGTTTTAATATATGAGCATTAATCTTCAGTACTCTTTGGATGAAAGAGTGGTCTTCGACAGGTTGCAATTTACTCCAGGTATGTTCTTGATGTGATTTCGCTGCAGTACTCTGGTGAATAAACAAAGGGGCAGATAAATGAATTTGAGGTCTGCCATACTGCATAACAAATGCTCTGGTAGCATCAGGACTGTTGTTAGGGTGGAAACCTTCTCATGGACACAATGTAGAGTAAAAACAGTACGGGTACTGTGTCCCTTTTCGGAAGAAGACTTCTGCTGATGTGAAACCTTGATGATATTGTTTTCTGTGCATTAGGCCTTATTAGGCCTTTCGTGTGATCCATGAGGTCTTCAATCTGGTATTTTTCCTTTAAAACATTGAATCAAGGTTTAACATCTTTCAATAATGTGCATTAGAACTCCTTAACTCTATACTGATACTCTTTGCCGCTGCATGACTGTTTCTGTCAGTGAAATGTGAGCTTTGGTGGTGCCGGAGAAGTTTTTCAAAGCTTAACTCTATCCTTTAATGAAAATTATGGTCTAAGCACCTTCTCAAGCTCTTTTCTGTGATATCAGGCTCTGAAACCAACTTTCTCTGTGCACTATACCACTATAACAGTGACTATGAACAATGGCAGCATTCACCGCATGTTCCCTGCAAAACACACAAATTTGTTAAGAAATCCTGGCATGGGAAGGATGGCTATGGAGGGATATGAGAATGGCAACATAGCATGGATGAGAGCGATGGATGCCAAGGATACTATGTAAAAATGCAGTGAAACAGTGAGAAATGTATGTGGAAGTCGGCGAAATGGAAAGCTTTAATGTAAAACATTAAAATCTTAATGCTTGGTGGGATGGCACGATGTTTAATGTAAAACCCAAGGTAAGGGATTTTGAGCGAAAAACATAGAAAATGCGCAGAAAACATATGAAATGGGTCGATGTGGTGGGACCGGATCGATTCAATTAGGACCGTCGGATCTCCGGAGGAGATCGACGGCTGCGATCTAATCGGCGGGAAGCGATGGGAGGGTCTAACTTCGATGAGCGATGGGGCAATTGGCCTATGACCATTGGATATTATGTGAGATCGTCGGCGGAGATCGCATCGGGGGATCGCAGATCGGGAGGAACGGAAGGTGGCTCCATCTGAGAATTGCAATTTCGATCAGAGCGGGGAAGCGAGGGCCGTCGGATTAAAAGGGAAATCGACGGCGAGAATTACAATCAGAGGATCGCCATCGCAAAGGGCGGAGGGTGGCACCGTTTATGATTTGCGATTAGCGATCGGGCGACGGTGCGGTGACTGTCGGATCAAAATGAGAATCAACGGTGGAGATTATCATTGGTGATTCACAAAGGCTGTTGCGAGGCGCGCGAGAGATTTTGCGTGGGCCGTCATATCTTAATAATATCGACGGTGGAGATCACTCCCGAGACTCATAGAACAATGTCATCGCATCGGAGTTTTTCCTTGCTTAACACAGGAATGTTCTTCCGTTCATCTCTCCGATTGCAATAAGCTCCTTACGGGCTAGCGCTTGGTCTTAGCGTTGGGGTCATGTGAGGAAGTGGTTTTTGGGGTTGGGCCGAAGGGGCTAGCCTGTTTTAAAGAGGAAAATGGGTTTTTTAGCCTTAGAGACAACATTTTAAGGCTAAAGGAGGTTTCGGTAGAGGTAAAAGAGGGATTTAAAATCAAATGATGGATTTTCACTTGGTTCTAAGGATGAAATGGATGGTTTAGGGGATTTTGGAGGGGTTTTTGGAAACAGAAGGGGAAGTTTTAAGAGTGGGAAAAGATTAATAATGGGGAAATTTGCATACATACAAGGGCAAATGGGGGAATTTCTGAGCACAATTTTCCACAGGCCATGAGGCTTAGTGAGTGGGAACAACAGTGAGGATCCTTTTAAAGACAATGAACACATAGGGGCTTTAAGGATGATGTGTTTTTGGAGGAGATGCATTCCTTGAAGGCTCAAGAACATTTTAGCCACCTGCTTGCTTGACAAAAAATTCATAGGTGGCTAACAGTGGCTCCACATGGGGACGGCTTCTTCTTGAAGGAGTCAAGAATTCAGAAACTACTCTTTGAAGTAGGCCAGATGCCTGATCCTTGAACCATATTCTCTTCTTTGATTTCAATTGTTGCAAACATGATAGATGTTAATCAGCAGAAAACGTTCCCCAAACAATCTACCTACATGTCCTACAATCCTAACCTTTTTTGCATTTGAATTTGCGGACCTTCCTCATCATTCCTTTTATTGAAAGCAGAAAAACCAACTAGTCTAATTCTACCGTTATCACTCCATGAGACCAGATTAAACTGTTGGCCTCACATGTTTCTCTACCTAATCTAATATCTGCTGGGATTAAACTGTCCAACAGATTTCTTCTCTATATTCTACAACAGAAATTTAAAAACAGTCAAACTAGGATTAGACAGTCTAGTTTGTTGCGCATCCAAGGAATAAAGATAGTTGCACATGGACTGAAATTGCCGAAAACTGAAAACAAAATCTTGAAGGCTTGAAATCTAAAACTTTGAAGCATCCTTCTTTCCTTTGTGACTCAAGTTTTGAGCTTGTTAGAGTCACTTTCTATTTCATTTCAGCTCTGGTTTTGGGCTTGTTAGAGCTGATTCTTCTCTCTTATTTTCCAGTTCATATTTTAGGCATGTTAGAACCATTTGTCTTCATTTATTTTGGCTCAGGTTTTGATCATGTTAGAGCCAATATTTGCACTTCAGAGGTTCATGTTTTGAGCATGTCTGAACCTTTCTTTCCCTCTGTTTTTTGAAACATTTTCTCTTTTTCTTGAAAACATAACACAACAATGGTATTTAGAATGGGAATGAAAATTGGAAATCGGAAATCAGTAGTAGTAGTGTTTGAGCATCCTGCCATTGATAGGACCCCCAAACAGCTCTGTACCGTCTAGCTCTTGCAGAAAAAAGGCATTGGGGCCTACAGTGGCCTGGATGATGTATGGGCCCTGCCATAAACTATCAAACTTGTCGTGCTTTCCTTTGTCTTCTCTCCTAGAGTCCCACTTCAGAACTTTATCTCCAATTTTGAAGTCAGAAGCCTTGGTTCTCTTGTCAAACAACTTCTTCATATTTTCCTGAACTTTCAGAGCTCTGTTATAGACCTCTTCCCTTGTTTGTTGGAGATGAATTGTTTGGTTTATCCTCCTCACCATGTTGTCTTCTTCTGTCTGAATCTCTTGGACAAGTTTAATCACTGGTACCCCAAGGCTGGTAGGAAACACTGCCTTTGTTCCATAGACAATCTGATATGGTGACATGCCAATAAATTTCTTCGTTGTAAGCCTGTCAGCCCACAAAGCATGCACTAGCTCGTTATGCCATGACTTTTTGTTCTCTTCCAGTAGCTTTTTTATGATGGTCACCAAGCTCTTGTTTGATGATTCAGCTAACCCATTACCTTGTGGGTAATAAGCGATTGAATGACTGAGTTCTATCTGTTACCTGTGACAAAAATCAATCATTTTCTTGGATCCAAAAGCAGCAGCATTATCAGTGATTATTTTTCTTGGGCAGCCAAACCGAGAGAGGATGTGGTCTTCTAGGAACCTAATGATGACAAAATTTGTGGTATTCCTAGAAGGTATGGCCTCTATCCACTTTGTGAAGTAGTCTGTGGCGGTAAGGATCCACTTGTGTTGTGCAGAGGAAGCAGGGTGTATTTCTCCAATGAATTCTAGGCCCCATTGCAAAAAGGGACCCTCAACAGTAATGGGTTGTAAGGGGGAAGGGGGAAGCTTTCTCTTGCCTTCAAAAATCTGGCATTTATGGCAGGAAATTACCATTTTGTGTATGTCATTGAAAAGTGTAGGCCAGTAAGAGCCAGCTCTGAGTATTTTTTTAGCAGTGGCTTTCCAGTTTAAGTGGCCTCCACACTCTCTTGCATGAAACTCTTGTTTAATCCTCTCTGCTTCAGTTTCAGGCAAGCATTTAAGCAATAGACCATTTTCATTTTTCTAGTATAAAAATTCATTCAGTATGCAATAGTTTCTGGCTTTTAGCTTTAGGAATCGAGCCTTAGTTTTTGAAAGTTCAGGAGGGGCATTAAGGTTTGTGAGCACATACAGGATATCAGAATACCAAGGAGAGTTTTGAAATTTTTCCTCAACTGTAGGATTAGGCAGTCCTTCCTGCTCATCCAAGGCATCTACCATGTTAATGTCAAGGGCTTGTAAATTTGATTCAGCCATTAATCGAGCTAAGCCCTGACCTTTGATCAGTTTTGTGGGTTTTATTTCCAGGTCATACTCTAAAATCACGGCAATCCATTTGCCCCTCTTCCCATCGGGATCTTGGGACAAAATGTCTTTCACCATTGTGTTCGTCATGTAGGTTATGGTGTGAGAATGCAATATATACACCCTGAATTCTTTCAAGGCCTTAACTAAGGCATAGGCCTGTTTTTCCATTATATTATATTTCAAGGGTGCATCCCTCAGAGCCTTGCTGAAGAAAGCAATGGGCTATTCCATTCCCTCTGGATTTTTCTGCAGTATAACTGTAGCCACTGTATGCTCGGAGGCAAATGAAAAAATCAGGAAATATTTTGAGAAATCTGGGCTGATTAGGATAGGAGCCCAGGTGAGTGCGATTTTAACTGATTCAAAATATTTTTTAGCCTCAACGGTCCACTTAACCCCTACACCTTTCTTCAGCGTGTTAGTCATATTCCTGAGGTGTTCAGCTAAGTTGGGAATAAACCTCCTTAAGAAGTTAATTTTCCCAATAAAGGACTGTAACTCTTTAATGTTTCTCGGGTGTGTGATTTGTAGTATTCCCTCAACTCTCTGTGGGTCTATCTTAATTCCCCTCTCAGATATGATATGGCCGAGAAGCTTTCCTTCCTGCAGCCCATATACGGTCTTTTTGGGATTTAAGGACAGACCGAACCTCCTACATTTTTCAAAAACTCTTCTCAGATGTTTTAGGTGCTCCTCATCAGTCTTGGAGTAGATTGTTATGTCATCAAGATAGGTGACAATGAAGTGCCCTATTTCCTCCAAAAAGGCTATGTCCATTGCTCGTTGGAAGGTCGCACCAGCGTTCATCAATCCAAAAGGCATTTTTACGTACATAAAAGTGCCCCATGGAGTAGTGAAAGTGGTCTTGAGTTGGTCTTCTGGGAGTACTAACACTTGGTTATATCCTGAAAAACCATCTAACAGAGAGATTATTTTTGAGCCTACTACCCTTTGAAGAATGTGTTCCATCTTTGGCAAAGGGTAATTGTCTTTGAGTGAGGCTCTGTTAAGGTTCCTGAAATCAATGCACAGTCTGATCTCACCTGTTTTCTTTCTCACAACCACTAGGTTTGAAACCCAATCGGAGAATCTCATAGGTACTATTATTCTGGCCTTGTACATCTTTTTTATTTCTTTTTCTACTGCAGGCAACTGTTTTGGGTTAATTCTGCGAAGTTTCTGTCTAAAGGGTTTCTGATTTTCTTTCAAAGGTATTTTATGTTGTATGATGTTTGTGTCATAGGCCTTCAAGTCCTCGTAGCTCCAGGCAAACACATCGATGAACTCTTTGAACATGTCAATATATTTCTTTTTCATGTCTGCGGGTAAGGACTTAGCCAATTTAATCATCTTGGGCTTATCTTCTGTGCCTATGTTGCATTCCTCGACATCAGAGTATGTGTGTTCTATGGTGGGATTTTGCGCTACATCATCGAAATCGAAAAGATCTTCTAAAGGTGCCAGACCTTGGGGTATGTTCTTATCTTTGGCCTGCAATACTTCTACTTCCTCTTTATCTACATTTTTATATTCTTCGGTTGGATTTCCAACTTCTTCGATTAACACGTTTATTTCAATGTTACGGGGTGATTTTTCTTCGTCGGAGGGCTCTTCACTTAGGCAGCTATCCTCGGATTTTGAGTCTGAATCAAAGAATTCAAACTCGTTCTTGCCCATCAGGAATTCCTCAATCTGCTTATCGCCCTCAAAGACCTGCCAATATTTTTCGTTATTCGGCACTACAGGTCTGAATTTGGTCTGAATGATGATTTGTTCATCGCTGGGAGTCTTATGGTATGAACTAGCTATGCAAGATAATCCATTTGCAATTACGTTCTGAATCTTAGGGAAAAGCACCAGTTCATATTCTACAAAGATTTTCAATGAGTCCATAGCGTCATTCCTGTACGCTCTCAACCTATGGTGTTTCGCTGTGTATTCACCATTCACTTGTTTGATGATTAACTCAGAGTCTCCTTGAACAACTATCCTACGAGCTCCTAGTTTTCTCAGTAAATTCAGTCCTAGAATAAGAGCCTCATATTCCGCGATATTGTTTGTACACTTTAAGTTCAGATTGAAGGCATGACTCTTGGCATAGTTAGTCTCTCTGTTATGCAACCACACTCTCGCCCCTGCAGTTTTTCTAGTACAGGACCCATTGAAATTCATTTCCCACAAAGGTTCTTGCTCAGGTTTATCATTGATTTCTTTACCAGCGTTATTTTCATGGTTATGCTGCAATGGAGGGTCTGTTTTGTGGTGTGGAGGGTTTTTCCCTTCATGATGCGTATGGAGTTCAAAGAGCTGACTAGTTAGTTGTTTTCATTATGTTTCTTGTTTACTCGAAGTTTCGTCTTCAGTGCACTGTTCATAGGTTTCATCCTCGTTTTATTTTAAGTCTAGAGTGGCCATTATGTTGAAATCTATGGGTGTTCTCTCATTGTTAGTATCTCTGTTTTCTAGCTCTGGCTCTTTTAAAGATTCATCGTTGCAAAGGATAAAGGAATCCAGATTTGTATGTACAGAGTACAGAGGTGATTTTTCAGGCTTTTCAGGGCTGCCGACCAGGAATTTCATATGTGCCTCTCTATATAGCCTCCTAATCTGGCTAAAAATAAGGATTGTGGCATATGCCCCATCCATCTACATTGTACCTTACAGCTTGGCTCCCCATGATCTCGATAGTAACATGCCATACTTAGGTGGCACATCTACCACTACAACATCCATGACCATACATTTGGCTGGAATCTGGGTTAAGTTCACACACAGGTCCTTGATTAGGCCAAGGCACTTTACTCTGCTAGAGTCAAATGAATATAGATCTTTATAAGGACGTGTTATCTCTAGGCCTAACCACTCCATAACTACCTTAGGCATTAAGTTGTGTGATGCCCCAGAGTCATGCATTGCGTTGTGAAGGATCTTATCATGGATATTGAGACTGATGTAGAACGGGGGTAATACCCCTTCCTGGAATTTCCCTTCAATCTTTGGACCAAACAGAAGGGCTGGTTGATCATCACTCAAATTGACAGTGTCATTGTTTTCCCTTAGATTTAATGCTTTCAAAATTTGGCCTTTATATACATCCTGAGTGGCCAGCTCAGAAAGTGGGACAGAGATTTTAATTTTTGCAAGCTCACTCTCCAAATTGAAGAGGGATTGACTCTTTGTAACACTCAACTCCGTTTTGTTAGCCACTACCTTAGCGACAGGCTCAGCGTGCTTATTCTCTCTATGTACAAGATTAGGAACTGTTTTATCAGGAGCACTAACTGCAGTGCTAGTGCTACTAGTCGGTTGACTTTGTTTATTGGTATTTTGGTTGTATTTTCCTTTGTTCTTCCCAGAAATTTCAACTATTGATTTACTCCTTTCAGCAGTCACTTTAGAATTTTTCTCAGGCCCTTTATTGATGGTAGCCTCAGAAGCCTTTGGTTTGGAAGTGTCTAGACTCTTTCTGCTTCTAAGTTCATACTATTCTCTGACCTGCATGATGGAACTTTCGAATCCAAGCTTGTAATTCGCAGATTCTAACCTTTCCTCATCCCAATACGAGGGTGAGGTCTGATTTTCTTTTGTGGAACAATTATGGATTGAGTGTTCTATTTCGAACATATTTATTGCGGTCCCTTCAGACCCCTCTATGATCCCATCATCTTCATCGAGAAAGTTCTCTTGAAATGGGGCAATAACTTGCTGGTCTGAGTCCCTTTGCCTATTTGGAGCATTATTGTTCCTCCTAAAGTTCTGGTTCTGGTTACGATTTTGGTTTCTGTTTTGGTTACTGATTGTGACAACCATTTTTTCCATCATTTTCTGTATTTTTCCATGTTTTTATATAGTCGGTCATAATTGGGGTCAGATGTGGAAGCTACGGTGTCATCTCTATATGTTACCCTTTTCTCAGCCCTCATTCTGGCTTTCTTCTCAATCAAGTTAGCCTCTACACTCACTGCTCCTTTTTTCATGTCTTCCAATGTGTTGTAATCTCTCTCCCTAAGCTGGTATTCCATGCCAGCATCAAAGCCTTTAGGGTATTTCACTAGGGCCATACCTTGGGGAGGTTTCATGTGTGGAGGAAGAGCGTTATAAATGTTGTTAAACCTTGTAGAGTATTCATGGACACTCTCTCCTACGTTTCTTTTAAGGTTCTTATATTCTGCTAAGATTTGGAGAGGGTGGGCCTTAACTTCCCATTTATTTATGAAGGTCTGATATAGGGAGGGAATATCATGGATGGTATTAGGAGGCAGGCCTTTAAACCATTTCTTTACATCGCCTCCTAAACTCTGTGAAATATTCTCATCTTGACTGTCTCATCATCTATTTCCATATAGTCAAACGAATCTTCCATCCTATCTACATGGTGTTGCACTGTTGTAGACTCCTTTGCAGTGAAATGTGGGATCTTTAATTGATAATCATTGGGTAAGGGAACTAGGGGCTGAGGCAACACCAGAGGTGCATACCAGGCTACCATAATGGTATTTTGAGGAGGTAAAGGATTAGTTTGAGCAGCTGGTATGTGGATGACAGGAATACTAGGACCAACAGAAGTTCGTTGAGCAGATTTAGGATGACAGAGCCCCAAGTTTTGAATGAAATGGATATCGGGAGGTGTAGACGGAGGGGTCTCTCTGTGCCTAATGTGTTAACCACTGTGAGGTGGTGAACCAGGATGCTCAAGGTCTAGCTGGTCTAGAACACTAAATGACCTAGTTCTCGGTAGACGGCTTGGTTGGTCTAGGTCAAAATGAATGTCTGATAGAGCTGTGAAGTCTTTGGGTGCAGAGTTAGCTCTACGAGTGTGTCAGGAAATAGTTGGTCTTTTGGGTGTAGGATATTTCCTAATGATTATCTCATGGTTGTCAACTAGTTCAGGTGGGATTGGGTTAGGAGAAGCCCTTGTATGAATGGTTCTTGAAGCTAGAATTCTGTCTTCAAACAAAGCAGTTTAACCCTAATTTTTACTTCTAATATGACTGATGTTGTTATGGAGGCTGGCCTCCCGGTGGAGTCTTATGAAAACCAAGATAATCAGCAGGCCTACTGATCACCAATGGAGTCTTTTAACCGTTGAAAAACTATGGAGTCGCTAGGTGGAAGGTTTAGAATGTTTCAAGAAGGTATACTGTCCACCACAGTTATTAACCACCAAACTAACCAGAGATTTTGGTTTCTGAGGTCGTAGTGATGCAATGAGATGGAAAACACTCAGAAATTCCCCAGTGGAGTCGCCATTATGTTGGGGTTCCCATGTTTTGGCAAGTATTGCAATACCAAAAGATGAGACAACATCAGAACCACTTTCAAACCTCAGGATCTAGCCCTCCTGGGTCCAGAGAGGGATCTTTCTATATAGGAAAAGGTTTTATGTCTTTTAAGCTCTGTGTTAAGATATTAGGCTAGTTATAGGCACGGGTTTGTTTGTTTGGTTGTTAGGAAATAGGAAGGAAGGGTTCACTATCAGACAAGGCTGAATAAAGAGGAATTTAGGCAAAGGAGGAATGATTTCAAGGAACACTCAAGACCATTGGACAATGGAGTCAGGAAAGGATCTACTTGCTATTAAATATGCAGGATTTCAGTTGGGCTAGTCATCTAAAGTATTGGATCTTAAAGATGATAGTGTGGCTTGAAATGGTAAGAAAGAAGGTGAAAGGCAAGGAAACCTCCAAGGTGACCTTTTAGGAATCAGATCCAGGGACAGGGCATGCCATTGGACAACCTGTGATCCAAAAAACCCAAAATTTTAACTCTTCAGACAAGGGAACATTAAAGATTTGAACACAAAGGTGAAAACCTGAGATTAGAAAGAGACTTTGAACTCTCAATGGTTTGGCATCCAGCTTAAGGGGACTTAGTAAGGTTCAATTAATTGAAAAAGGACCCTAGTGAGACAGAGACCAATTTCTAAACTCCCAGTATCCCGATTCATTCAATTGAAGCCTAACAAGAACATCTAAGAACAGATTCATTAATTCATACATCAGCTAGCAGTAAATATTAGCAACTACACTGGTTAAATTAACTTGAATCAGTGCTCAGATAACACATATAGCAGAAAACATTAAAGGTAAGGAGAGCAGAATCTTACAGTACCATGCAAGGGTATATCCTAAACCATATTTCTGATGCCTACAAGAGAAATGAAATGTGATGAATCACAAAGGAAAACAGAGACAAAGTAAGAAAGACATCACCACTCTTTAAATCAAGATCTAAAGAAATGTGCTTGTCATATTAAAGAGAAACACCATTCATGTACAACCTTTCCAACAGCTTGACATTTAGCCTGAAAACATCTTCCTCAGCCTATCTTACAACTTTACACAGAGACTATGTCTCAAGAGAAACAGCTTACAATTCACAGATATCCGATCAACAACCTTTACAATGAGTTTCTTCATGAGTTTTTTAGCTGAAAGAGAGGCAAAGGGGATAGATGAAACACTAAATGAACATTAAAAACAGAGTGGAAAAAGTGGGTCGAAACCCATTCTGTTTTAATATCTGAGCATTAATCTTCAGTACTCTTTGGATGAAAGAATGGTCTTCGACAGGTTGCAATTTACTCCAGGTATGTTCTTGATGTGATTTCGCTGCAGTACTCTGTATTACTCTGGTGAATAAACAAAGGGGCAGATAAATGACTTTGAGGTCTGCCATACTGCATAACAAATGCTTTGGTAGCGTCAGGACTGCTGTCAGGGTGGAAACCTTCTCATGGACACAATGTAGAGTAAAAACAGTACGGGTATTGTGTCCCTTTTCGAAAGAAGACTTCTGCTGATGTGAAACCTTGATGATATTATTTTCTGTGCATTAGGCCTTATTAGGCCTTCCGTGTGATCCATGAGGTCTTCAATCTGGTATTTTTCCGTTAAAACACTGAATTAAGGCTTAACATATTTCAATAATGTGCATTAGAACTCCTTAACTTTGTACTGATACTCTTTGCCACTTCATGACTGTCTCTGTCAGTGAAATGTGAGCTTTGGTGGCGCCGGAGAAGTTTTGCAGAGCTGAACTCTATCCTTTAATGAAAATTACGCTCTAAGCACCTTCTAAGGCTCTTTTCTGTGATATCAGGCTCTGAACCCAGCTTTCTATATGCACTGTACCATTATAACAGTGACTACGAACAATGGCGACGTTCACCGCCTGTACCCTGCAAAACACACAAATTTGTTAAGAAATCCTGGCATGGGAAGGATGGCTATGGAGGGTTTTGAGAATGGCAACACAGCATGGATGAGAGTGATGGATGCCAAGGATACTATGTAAAAATGCAGTGAAACAGCGGGAAATGTATGTGGAAGTCGGCGAAATGGAAAACTTTAATGTAAAACATTAAAATCTTAATGCTTGGTGGGATGGCACGATGTTTACTGTAAAACCCAAGGTTAGGGATTTTGAGCGAAAAACATAGAAAATGCGCGAAAAACATATGAAATGGGTCGATGTGGTGGGACCCGGTCGATTCGATCAGGACCGTCGGATCTCCGGAGGAGATCGACGGCTGCGATCTAATCGGCGGGAAGCGATGGGAGGGTCTAACTCCAATGAGCGATGGGGAGATTGGCCTATGACCGTTGGATCTTATGTGAGATCGTTGGTGGATATTGCGTCGGGGGATCGCAGATCGGGAGGAACGGAAGGTGGCTCCATCTGAGAATTGCGATTTCGATCGGAGCAGGGAAGCGAGGGACGTCGAATTAAAAGGGAAATTGACGGCTGGAATTACAATCGGAGGATCGCCATCGCAAAGGGCAGAGGGTGGCACCGTTTATGATTTGTGATTAGCGATCGGGCGACGGTGCGGTGATTGTCGGATCGGAATGAGAATCAACGGTGGAGATTATCATCGGCGGTTCACAAAGGCTGCTACGGGGCACGCGAGAGATTTTCCGCGGGCTGTCAGATCTTAATAAGATCGATAGTGGAGATCACTCCCGAGACTCATAGAACAATGTCATCACATCGAATTTTTTCCTTGCTTAACACAGGAATGTGCTTCCGTTCATCTCTCCGATTGCAATAAGCGCCTTACAGGCTAGCGCTTGGTCTTAGCACCGGGGTCATGTGGGGAAGTGGTTTTTTGGGCTGGGCCGAAGGGGCTAGCATGTTTTAAAGAGGAAAATGGGTTTTTTAGCCGTAGAGACAGCGTTTTAAGGCTAAAGGAGGTTTCGGTATAGGTAAAAGAGGGATTTAAAATCAAATGAAGGATTTTCACTTGGTTCTAAGGATGAAATAGATGGTTTAGGGGATTTTGGAGGGATTTTGGGAAACATAAGGGGAAGTTTTAAGAGTGGGAAAAGATTAATAATGGGGAAATTTGTATAGGTACAAGGGCAAATGGGGGACTTTCTGAGCACAATTTTCCACAGGCTGTGAGGCTTAGCGAGTGGGAACAGCAGTGAGGATCCTTTTAAAGACAATGAACACACAGGGGCTTCAAGGATGATGTGTTTTCAGAGGAGATGCATTCCTTGAAGGCTCAAGAACATTTTAGCCACCTGTTTGCTTGACAAAAAATTCATAGGTGGCTAACATAGGTCAAAGAGGCTAGATTAGGGTTGAAAAGATTCAATGGGGCAAGGTAGGTAGGAAGACTAACACTTTAGGGTTTCAAGGTGAGATGGATCAAACTGATGAGGAGCTAGAAAGATCAAGGCAAAGCATGTATTCTTTCTAAACTGAGAAAATGAACAAACTATGAAGATTTTCCCAAAGACAGAGCATGAGAGATGAATTCTTCTTATCAACTTGAAAACCAGCATATAATAGAGATGAAATGGATCATGAAAAAAAAAATTCATACATATGTTACATAAGAATAAAATATGCTAACTTTCCATTCCACAGGTATCCCAAAGAAATAGCTACAACTCTTTCATTAATTTCCTGCCAAATACTAATTACATTAGGGTCTCTAATCAATGCAACAACATCCAACCTAGGAAATTAGTCAAAAAGTACAAGATATAGACCACAAAACAACTTCTATCATCCTCAATGGTCGAATCCCTGAGTGGAGGATCAGTTCCACCAAAAACTGAACTGATACCTAGAGTGTAGGGAGGTCAAACTCACTCATCCCTCACATTTTGGAAACTGATTCATTACATCATCATCAAAGGTTTTCATCTAATTTATTTACGTTAGGTAAGTGTAGAAACACCATAATTACATTTACATCACTGAATTACAGAGGTAAAAAATCATTTTCTCAAGTGAAACTAGAAAAAATTGAGAAAATTGGTAAATATCAGCAAACTAAGAAAATTTGTCAAAAGCGCAATGCCAAGGTCAAAAGCACAGCGCAATCTTCAACTCCACTTTTGAGGGGGTTCCAGGTGTCAAAATTGAGCTCAAGATAGCTCATTGGAAAGCATGTCCAATCTAGTTTCTAGATATATGATTTTCTATCAAAATGGTGCTGATTTGACTCTCCAAAAATAGATTCTCCCAAGACTCGTCAAAAGCGCAGCGCGAGCCTCCAAAAAAGGGCATAAATGTCATTTTTGGAGTGTTTTTTAACTTTTTGACTGCTCCTTTGACCCAAAAATCCTAGAAAAGTTGTTTTCCTAATTGTAAATTTCCTTTGGAAACTAATAGTACCTTCATTTTCGCCATTGGAGGTCCCTAGGAAAAGCGCAGCTGCGCTTTTGACAGTGGGATTGTGCCAAACTGTCAAAAACACAAAATTTTCCTAAATTTTCAAAAATTGACCAAATTTTCTTCAAATTTTCTTCTTTGGGAGGCTGATGAGGTGTATTAGGCAATGATTTATTCCTGAACAATAATATCAAGTTTTTCCCCTTTATTTTTCTTGGTTAGGGTTTCAAGTCTTGATTTGGCCTTTTTGAGCTTTGAGCTTGCAATTTGATTTTTCTTGAAGTAGTGTTTTTCCCTCTCTCTCAATATGTCATTGTCTTTTTTTACCTTCTACAGGAGCTTATCAAGAGAATGGTTGGCCCTGTCAATACAATTCTCTCGGTTCTCATTTACCATGATGGCAAACTGTTCATTCAAATTTAGCTCATTAGCAAGCTCAACCTCCTTTTGCCTCTCTATTTCTAGAGCTCTTTTCAGCCCTCTAGTCCTAGGTCTTCCTCTTGGCACTTGTTCTTCTGCCTCATTTGTTTCACCATACCTCTCATAAGCCTCATCAAGCAAGGCCTTTGCTTTGTTTTCTTCTTTTTTTTCCTTGAGAAGTTGAATCTCCATGATGGCCTACTTGGTCTTGAGTTGTTCATTTTCCTGCTCATAGTATGCAATAAAAAAATTAGATCTCTCTAAGTTGGTCTGAAGATCCCTGATTTGTGCATCGTTCTACTTGATAATCAATTTAGAGGCCCCATCATCATGCTGCTCATCTAAGTCAACAAGGTCAAAATCAGTCTCATGCAAGTCTCCCTCCTCATGAATGGATTCCTCATGTACATATTCCTCTGCCATATTTTGTTTGCCCTTTTTTACCTGCTTTTTTGGTGAATAAGATAAGGCCCCTCCCACAATCTGTGGGGAAAACACCTAGTTATGCCCTCTCCAATATGTCTTTTCGAATGTGCTTATTTCACCCTCTTTAGGCTTGTTGACCTTAACTCTGCTAGGTGACTCATCCTGACCATGAAATGGTGATGATGGTGGTGATGGTGATGGAATAGGTGAAATGGAGTGAGGTGGACGCATAGATATAGCTAGGTGAGATGAAGAAGGTACATCTTCAGCATGTGGAGCTTGTGGAGCAGTGAAGATGTCATATTCAATGAAGGTGCCCCATGAGATGCCCACTTGATCAAGGTGATGGAGAACAATGATATTGATCAATGAGTGGTGGAAGAGGCTATTCATCTGCGATTCATAGTCTCTCTTTTACACAATGGCCATTTTTTTTATGCTCCTGAATAGAAAGTATGGGATATTGATCAATCTTACTCTTGTGAATTGCATCAGTAGTCTAATGTGGTAAGTGTAGAGCCATGAAAACCTCCCTTCACAAGAGAAGTACTTCATGATGATTTTCATCATGGGTGCATACCTATCAAGAAGGTAGCTGAAAGGGAAAACCCTTTTCCTTTCATTTTTGTATCTTGGTTTGATGAATGGGTCATAGTACTGATCCTCCAAATCCTTGGATTTAAAACATTTCTCACCCATGTTTGGAATCCCTATGGCAGAAACAATGAAAAATGTAGATATACTGAAGGTCACACTTGCAAGGGTTACCTGATGATCTCTCAGGTTTGAAATAAATACTCTACTCAACATAGGATGGCGTTGGACCCTTTGAATCATGTTGCAAAAATCAAGGCAACATACATACTCAAAACAACTGACAGTCATGGGAGAGGCCCTCGGTTCATTTGTGTTGGTGGGCTCCAGCCTTAGGATTATTCCTCCTTTGTGAGGCCTCCTCTGTTCTCTATCCCCCTCTCTCTGTCTACCCTCCTCTTCCATATAATATTTGTCTTCCTCCATAGATTTTGGTGGCCAATGAAACCCTAGGGATGAGGTAGATGGGAATGGGTAGTGAAGATCGGTCTAGGGAAAGGGATAACTCTAGGAAAGTTAAGGGATATGGGGGAAGGGATTAGGGAACTTTGGGAGGTGATGGGAGGTAAAAATGTCAAGGGAATTGGAAATGAGAATTTAATTATAGGTTTAGGGAAGGGGGTGCCTAGGAATGTAGAAACCTAGGACTTAGGGATTTTAGGGAAAGGGATTTAGGGATTATAAATTGATTGTGTAAGGGTAGGGATAGGGTTTTTAGATGTTTGGGAAGGAAGTGCAGGATATTAGGGCATCAAATTTGGGAATTAGGAGTAAAACTAGGGTTTCACTTAGGAACAAATGTTGATTTTTATTAAGAACAAAAACACTATAAAATGATTTTTTAGGAGTGCAAGGAGGAAAAAAAATTATTGTACTTACTTTAAAGAGCGTGTAACAAGCATTTGCTGATATTTTGGGAGAGTTTGGAGGTGATTTGATAGTTTTGGTGCCTAGAGACTTCACTGAGAAAAAGTGTAGCACATTGGGAAAAAGTGCATCACCTTGCCCAGAAGCGCAGCGCCAGTGGGAGAAAAGCACAATTTTTCCTGCTCTAAGCGCAGTGCCGCTACTCTAAGCACAACGCCACTGCTCTAAGTGCAGTGCCACTGAAAAACTCGGCCTCTCACCCTGAAAATCAAATTTTCCAGCTTGGGTAATGCAAGCTCGATGGATGGAATGACAAATGAGCTTATTTGTGATGTCTTGGTCATCTTTATAGTTCATCATTTGAATGAATTGGGCCTTGTTAGCCACTTTTTATTTCTTCACTTTCATTTTAAACTCTGAATTTTTACCTTTGCATTTGACTTCTTCCCTTACAAATTAATCATCTGATGACTTTGAGAACACTAGGATTTGACATTTTTGATGCTCTGGCATGTTGGAACTCTGACTTGGAAGCTTGGCAACCATAAAATTATTACATTTTTAATAACATAAAATTACATAATGAAAATTATAAATATTACATTTGGAAATCAAATTACACGTTGAAACAAGAATTTCTCTCTACAAATCATCTTCATATGGTGAAGAGATTTTATTGGATCACACTTTACTTGCTAGTCTTATGCAGTGGAAATGAAGTTTAATAGGACCTTGGAAACCCTAATAGACCTAATAAGACCTTGAAAGACTGAATTTCAAGATGACATGACCGATATTGAATTTATGGATGGTGTATAGTCAGCAAGGTATGAAACTATGCCAACAATTAATCAAATTTGAGGAAGAGTGATGTTTTTGGACTAGGGCTACCATCAGTGACTAGATTTTTGCAGGACCTAGTGGAATGATAAAAAATTTCTAAGTGGGACCCTTAAAATGATATGAAAAGAGGATTTTTTACCACTGATGGTAGGATGCAAATACTAACACTAACTTGTACAATTCATGACTCACTTCTTGCTATGGTACATTTTTATTCAATTTACAATGATGGATATGATTTATTTCAATTTTCATTATTCTCACTAATGTAGATACATTGAGTTACAATTTAATTTTATGTTTGCAGATGGAACCTGAAGAAGACGAAAAAAATCGATGCAATCAACAAAACATTTTTCCAAATAATCGAAGTCATGGAAGTAGCTTGCGCACTGATAGTAATTCTTGCAAAGAATCATGATCTACTTGGATATCAATGCAAGTTGTTGTATTTTTTGAAATAATTGTCTATGAAAATCAAACATTTTGTTTAATGTAATGGACATAGTGTCCCAATTGAAATACAAGGGGCTACCAATAACTATCCCATTTTTTATGACAAATAGCCTCTTATTCATAAATAATAAAATACATTTTAATTTATTCTATTTCTTTGTCCAATTTCATTGTGAAATGTTACACCACTGATTAAATATATGGATGGTTAAATATTATAATTAAGATATGTGAAATATGCTGATATAACAAATTAATCCAAACATCATATACAAATTCTCTAATGAAAATTTAATTTATATGAATATTGTTATAAGATATATGTCGATTTTTTCGATGAATAACAGATTTAAAAAATCACAATAATTGCACAGTCATAGGTTGATGTTTCTAAAAAAGAGAAAATGGATACCAGGACATCCTATATTAATACACACCGTTCCAGATACAAATTTTTCAGCAACGACATTTATAATAATAAAAATTGTATCTTGGTGCATATGTAAAATAAATATGCATCGTTGCAATATTTTACGTAAGAGAATCGGTGGGGAAAGATTTTTTTTTGCATGGCCTGGTGCCTTTTCTAAAAAGTAAAACACCGAGGCATTCAGAAAAAAATGAACATCGGGGCGTTATACTCTTCAATCATTGGTAATGTTTTCATTTAACCCCCCGGTGCATTATAATTCTTAAAGCACTGATGCTTTCTTAGAACCAATGCCTCGGTGCTCCAAAATATTGTTTCCAACCCCGATGCATTACTCCAATTAACAACATCGACCCTTTTATATTAGTAGCGAACTTGTACTTTTGTGTAACTCATAAGCATTGGTGTTGTAAATTTAAATAAAATAACCAGGTCTGTAAGATTCTTTTTCTTTCCCTAGTGACATTCCTAACAAGTACGACTCGAGGAATTTGTTTAGGACATAAGCACTGAGGTGGTATACTTTTCAGGAATCGATGTTTTTTTCATTCAATGCCCTGATTCTTTTATTAAAATTTGAAACACCTATGCTTTCATAGTGTTAGTGCGCCAGTGTTATTTTTCCATTAAGTTCACTGCTAAAAAATCATCTGCTAAAACCTCGAGTCACCGAGATTTTTTTAGTTGTGATGAAGTTCCATTATCAGCGCCAGTATTACATCAGCTACCACAAACGTATGTTGTAGCAGAGGTTTTTTTGAAATTTTTTGTCAATTTTATAGCTCTAAAAACCTCTGTTGTATCCTCTGTTAGAAGGAATTTTCCTTGTAGTGTGATAACAGTGAAATGAGCAAGCAACGAGTACGTTGGTGTTGTCACTCGGAATCTGGCCACCAGAATTATGCAAGGGTTTATTGAAAAGGAGAAGAGATGAGGACTGGAATTGAAGTGTAAGAGAAGGCCTTACATGAATTGTAGAAGGTCGTGGATGACAACTTGTATTCTCAAGAGAAGGACTGAGTGGCACGGGATGAACCACAATTTTGTGTTTGGGGATTGTTGGAGGCTGAATAATTTTTGAAATTTTCGTTAAGTGTTATGCAAGTGACCGCATAGAGAACAGTCTGCCATAGGAGAGAAGCAGTTGATACCCAACAGTAAAATTTGGCATAGAGGGAAGAGACGTGGTGGAGGGCAACAACCCATGTAGGAGATGATGAGCTCCGTCATTAGCACATATTTGGAGGGGTTAATGGTCACCTTTTTTCCTTCTTAGATCTCTTTTTCTTGCATTGTTATTATTATTTGGTTTTATGATGCTAGTATAGGTGGTGATTAAGGCTAACATACTCTGAGTGCCTAATATGAGGTTGAGTGCAAAAAATCATGAATTATTAAGAATTTTTATAAATATTTTATCATAAAGACTTGGACTCAAGTGAACTCAATCTGTAATATTCCCAAATGGGAAAAGCAGGAATATAGTGCATAAAAAGAAAGCAACAGAAAATATTTAACCCATGAAACCATGAGACCAATATAGATTCATAACATTGTGTATTACAGCAGCAAATCAATACAAAATAGTGAGGCATAAATCATATACAATGAGGAAACAAGCCTCCCATAGGCAATCACTCCCAAATATGAGTTGTTGTTACAATACAAAATGCCGGAGAGCAACTACAGGACAATCATATTAAGCATAAATACAGTTGGAGATGATACAATGATATAAAAATACTGATATAGGCCCCAATAGAGTCTAGACATACAGATCTGGGCACTAAACGAGCTTTCCAAGACAACCCAAGAGGGTTTTCGGAAAATGCACACAATGTGCCAATGTAAGTTGCAGCCCTAGGGCTGAAGGTATGTTGCAACAATAGAAATGAGAAGATATGGCTGAATCTGATGTAGAAACCTACAGCTCTTCTCCAATAGATCCTCTGGATGAAACAATGGCTCCTCCACTAAAGAAGTTACCTCCCAAAACAACTACTGCAACCACCCATGCAAATCCTTCCTAAAATAACGCAAATCTGGGCTGAAACTGCGCTGTAGGGGATAAATACACCTTGGAATAATGCCAAATATTTCTATAAATCCCAAGGGGCTTCTTTACAGGCCTTCCAATGGAAAGAAACATTCCTCCACTACAATACTAGATTTGAAGACACCCAAAATGTTCCTCCACTGCTGCACCCTGCAACGCAGCACAATATTCTACAGAAACTGTGTTGATGAAGAAAGTTATAGCTTTGCCTTGAGCCTGTGTGTGGAATTGTAGTGAAATACTCCTCCAAGAGGCCTCTCAAGGAAAGAGATGGGATTCCCTCTCGGGAAAACCTTGTGCTAAACAACACTGCAAACTCAACTAAACAGCTGAAGAATGCAAGAATTCTAAACTGACCATATACAAAATAATAAGCCGAAACATGCCCCGTATGGCTGCCATCCTCTTCCTTATATAAGTTATGATCTTCCTTACCCTTGGCCCCACTCAATTAGGTCACTACCTCCATGTAATCAATCTCCCTCCAAAACTGTGTTATTCCACATTAAATGTCCACTCCTCCATAACAACGCTATTGATTTGGTCAAAGTTGACCTATTCAACATGTTCCAACCCCTGTTCACACTAAAAGGTGCTTTATTTAGCTGCTTAGAGGGTCTCCTTTCACACTTGAAGTGTTTTTATTGTTGCTAAGGAGATTTATGGGCATCCCTACCCACTTATTCACCTACCTAGTGACAAAATAATCTATAATATTCCATTTAGCTAAAAGATAAATTTTTGGAATATTACAGTCCTCCCCTCCAAAATGTTGCTTGTCCTCAAGAAACTGTAAGGGTTGAGCAAAATTCTCCCCTCCTCCTCTTGTGGCCTCCTCATCAAATAGTCTCGACAATTGCTTCATATATTCTACAACAATTATGTCTCTCAATGGTTCCTCCGAAATGTGAAAGTTGAGCTTTGGTGTATAAACCAAATGGCTCTCATCATGAGAAAATGGAAGGTTTATATAGAAACCTTCTTGCTATCCAATGGCCTCTTCAATGTAGGGGTGATGACAAGCATAGGGGATTTCATTCCCAATGAGAGGTTCCCAACTCCATGCTATCATCCAAATGAAATGAATCACCTTCCAGCATGGTAATTCATAGAAAAGTTCCTCCCAAGTGTTCATGAGAGGCATATTTAAGTGCTCCAACCAACCATATGGTTCACATCATAAAGAAACAAGTGATCTACAGTAGTGACCATATAATCTCCCATACTCCCCTTGAAGCATGAAGCATAAAAATTGTGGGAAATTTCATTCCCAATGGACACATCCAACCAATGTGCCTTCTCTCCAATCATGTTCCCAACAAATATAAGAGCATCATCAGTATGTGGAATAATAATCAAAGTCATGCTTTCTGCCATGCGTAGTAATGGGGAAGGTAAATGGTCCCTCAAGTGCAACCAACACATTTTTCTCCTAACTTCCATATAATATGATATAAAAAATGTCTCCCCCACCACTTGTTTTCTGCCCCATTGTCCTCACATACTTGGGGAAGGTGTATGATGTTTGGTGTCAATGAAGCACACCATGAATAATACATCATCTCCCCAAAATCTCCTAGGGAGTGATCAACATCATCACTGCTCATGATCCAAAATAGCTCACGAAGCCAATAAGAAAGAGTGCCCCCTCTTGGATCAAAGCCCTACACATGAGTGGTAAGAAAATGCAAGTATATAGTAAGTGTATCATAATGCTCAGAAATACAATCCTTGCCATACACTTGGTTCAAGCTAGTGAGGTAGCTCATGGATAAGCTCCCTCTCACACTCAATGAATAAAGAGGTGGTAATGATAACTCTTCCCAAGAGCTATGTCTCTCTTCAAACTGAAAAAAATCTATGCACTTCCTCATATGATAGTGCATCTCCTCTTTGAAGCCTTCCCACATGAATCCCTCCAAGAGAGTATGGTATGCCCTAATGAAACCAGTGGGATTGGAAAGAAATATCTCATAGGCTGCATGAAGTAGTTCATCCTTGAGCTTTGAGGCTCTAGAAAAAAATATCCTATCTTGATAAAAGATGACCCCATCTCTCACTATATATCCTCCATCTGGAAACTAGTCATCAAGTAACCTGCATGCAAAGATATCCTTTGAGTATTCCACCAATAACTGGGATCTCCAATAAGGATCCAAACTCTCTAATGGCAGCGCTACTGATCTATACTGTGTAGCCCCTGTCATGTGGCTGCCCTCTTCTTTAACATCTCCTATGAAAAATTCAAGCACCGTTATGCTGCTAACATGTTCTTGTTGCCCCTCTTGTAGATGCTCATGATCAAGTGTAGGTTGAAGCTTTTGGAGGCTATTCTTCCATAGGAAGCTATCACCTCTCCAAAATCTCCTAAGTCTAGACAATGCATGCATGAGTGGCCACCATCCTCTACCAAATAGGGAAGAGTCCTTCCTATGTGGAAGTATCCTCCTGTATTCCAAAGCCATGGAGTGGTCTCCTTGCACCATGATGGTGCCATCCTCCATCCCAGAAACATCTCCTCCCAGCGTAGAATAGCTGATGAGAGTGGGTAATGATTATATTGGGAGAATGTCTCCCTCCTCCTTGAGCCTACCCAAGACTCTCTGTGCTATGCCAAATCCTCCCAAGGTTCTTACCCCTCCTGAATAAATGAGTGGTGCACCCTGATGTGAGATGTTTCTCATCTCCTGATCTGGTGGCCTCCCAGGTGGAATGCCCTCATGTAATAATACATCAAAGTCTGAAGTAGACTGTATAGGTGAGTGGACTGATTTGTCCCTCCTTTCACTGCGTAAACCAGTCTCCTTCTTCTATATATAAACCCCTTGAAATTAACAAGGGTGTATGCTCCTCATCCTTTGATGTTGATCCACCTTTTCTTCTCCTCCTTTGATCAAGGTGTTACTGCCCATCACTATTGTCACATGATGCTCCTTGGGAACTTTTTGCAAAGATGCAAAAGTTCCTATAATTGAGGCAATAGCTTCATGCCCATCCCCATGTGGTGATGGTTCTCCTCCTGAAGTGACAGGCACTGTTACTTCCTCTCTGTTCTTCCTCCTCATTAATATTTGAGAATTCCTCATCAACAATGAGAGACCCTATATCTCGGTCTTCCCTTGAAGGAGGAATCTCCATGTCTTCATTTTGAGAAGATGGGGATCTTTCCCTTGGCAAGGCATCATGAAAGTTTCTATACCCTTCAATATAAATCTGAAGTGGAGTTGGTGTAATGGATCTTTCCAAGTCATGCAAAGGTTTTGAATGTTTAGGTTTTGTTAGCTCAATCAAAGATGTTTCAGATTGTTTTGCATCAAATCTCTTCACTAATCTCTTAGTGAATGCTGCATAAGTAGCTATATTTTCATGATTAAATGAAGAAGATTCATAAAACCACCAAGTACTAGCCTTACCTTCAAGATGCAGCGTTGCTATCCTAAGGGCTTCCCTTTCTGAAACTTGATGTAGATGCAAGTATGAGTCTGACTGCTCTATCCAATCCTTGGTTGTTCATATGGATGACCCATCAAAATTTGGTAGAAAGAATCTACCTCTTCTGCTTCTATTGTGATTGTTGGGAATTTTATTCTCCTTGAGCTGGAAAAACCCTTGGAAGTTCAAGTGCTCCTTGAATCTCCAAGATTGAGATTCATACTCCTGAAGATAGTCACTCAAAGTCTCCTCCTTTGGTGCATCTTCTTCCTCCATCTCTATTGTTGTGAATGTGGGCATAAAACTGTGTTGTGGATCAGATTATGTGGTTGAATGCTCGCACCCATCATGTAAAAATCTAGGGTTTTCTTTATATTCAAACCCCCTTGGATATTCCCTACACATCGCCCTTCTCATCTTCTTGATATCTTCATTGATGCTTTGCATAGTTTGAAAAAGAAGCTTTGAGAGCTCCTTTTCCTCCCTTCCTCCAAATACTAGAGTCTTGTCTTTCTCCCTTTTGTACATCTCCTCTTCTTGTGAGAAACTTCTCCTTATGGTGACATATTGGCTGAATGCACAGACTAAGCCAAGATATGCTTCGATACCACTGTAATATTCCCAAATGGGAAAAGCAGGAATATAGTGCATAAAATGAAAGCAGTAGAAAATATTTAGCCCATGAAACCATGAGACCAATATGGAGTCATAACATTATGTATTAGAGTAGAAAATCAATACAAAATAGTGAGGCATAAATCATATACAATGAGGAAACAAGCCTCCCATAGGCAATCACTCCCAAATATGAGTTGTTGTTACAATACAAAATGCCGGAGAGCAACTATAGCGCAGTCATATTAAGCATAACTACAGTTGGAGATGATACAATGATATGAAAATACTGATATAGTCCCCAATAGAGTCTATACATATAGATTTGGGCACTAAATCATCTTTCCAAGACAACCCAAGAGGGTTTCCGGAAAATGCACACAATGTGCCAATGTAAGTTGCAGCCCTAGGGCTGAAGGTATGTTGCAACAATAGAAATGAGAAGATATGGCTGAAGCTGATGTAGAAACCTACAACTCTTCTCCAATAGATCCTCCGGATGAATTTGAATGGCTCCTCCACTGAATAAATCACCTCCCAAAACAACTACTGCAACCACCCATGCAACTCCTCTCTAAAATAACACAAATCTGGGATGAAACTGCGCTGTAGGGGATAAATGCACCTTGGCCTTATGCCAAATATGTTTGTAAATCCCAATGGGATTGTTTACAGGCCTTCCAATGGAAATAAACCTTCCTCCACTGCAAAAACTAGCATTGAAGACACCCAAAATGATCCTCCACTGCTGCACCCTGCAACACAGCACAATATTCTGCAGAAACTGTGCTGATGAAGGAATTTGTAGCTTGGCCTTGAGCCTGAGTGTGTAAATGTAGTGTAATACTCCTCCAAGAGGCCTCTCAAGGAAAGAGATGTGATTCCCGCTCGGGAACACCCTATGCTAAATAGCACTACAAACTCAACTAAACAACTGAAGAATGCAAGAAGTCTAAACAGACCATATACAAAATAATAAGCCAAAACATGCACCATATGGCTGTCATCCTCTTCCTTATATAAGTTATGAGCTTCGTTACCCTTGGCCCCACTCAATTAGGTCACTACCTCCATGCAATAAATATCCCTCCAAAACTGCGTTATTCCACATTAAATGTCCACTCCTCCATAACAGCGTTGTTGATTTGGTCAAATTTGACCTATTAAACACGTTCAAACCCCTATTCACACTCAAAGGTGATTTATTTAGCTGCTTAGAGGGTCTCCTTTCACACTTGAAGTGTTTTTATTGTTGCTAAGGATATTTATGGGCCTCCCTACCCACTTATTCACCTACCTAGTGACAAAATAATCTATAATATTCCATTTAGCTGAAAGATAAATTTTTGTAATATTACACAATCACCCCAAATATTCTCTCCATCAATTTGAGTTCCAGAGGCAGCCAAGCAACTCCAAGAGGAGTGCACTCAATCTATGTTTACTTGGAGTCAAGTGGACTCAATTATTCTCTCCAGCAATTTGAGTTCCAAAGGAAGCCAAGAAAATCCAAGAGGAGTGCACTCCGTCTATTTTTACTTGGATTCAAGTGGACTCAATCACCATTTTCAAGGGATTTGTTGGTAGTTTCCCTATAGAATAAATAGAGCAGAGCTAGAGCTAGGAAGAGTTAGTCAATTCTAGTTGTAACTTTGTTGCAAGCTATTGATATTTTCATTATTTTATTCATTGATCAAAATTTCAGAGATGTATGAGGTTATTATTTTATAAAATGAGCAGACTGATTTAATTTTACTGATTTAAGTTTCAGAGAGATAGGCTCATGGGTTAGGGCCCAATCCATGTGCCTTAGCTTCCCTGTTTTTACTGTCTTTTCCTTTCTTCTGTTAAGCTAGTTTTATTTCTATCATTCAATTAGTTCTTCTTCTCATAGTTTCATCGTTGTTTAGTTTTGCTTTCAGTATGTTGTTGTAGTTTCTCATTTGCTTCTAAGTAATAGAATAGAGGAGAAAAACCAAAAAAAATTGTGGATCAAGACTCCCTTCTCATCTCTGTCAATAGAGCTCGAGAAGGGCGACCTTCCCACAAACCCAAAAATTGCTTTATGTTCACTGTTTTATCACGCATTATTTTTGTTTTCCCATGCATGAATCTGTAGGTTTTTTTGCAAGGATAGGCATCAAAAGCCCCAGAGAGATTATTAAGTCGTTCGGCTCCATTTTCCAGTCCCTATCCATCTCTGCATTCTCTTACAAACACCTCTATAATGATTCTAATCCCTTCTATTTCACTTATTACAGCCGTCACACCCTTTTATTCCTAAAAACACTTCAAAATGACTAAGCCCGACTTCTATTCCTTCGTTTTCACGTTTTACGGCTATCACAAATATTTAATGGAAAAACACTTCAAAAACTCATAGGTTGACCTCCGTCCTTTTCTTCCTCAAAACTCCCGCCACCGTACTTCACCTTTTCGCAAAATCGTACTTCGCAATATTTTCCATTTTTTCATTAAGACTTACCGCTTTGATCTGTCGATCATGATATTGCGATCGCGCTCCGCCGCCTGTCCCACCACCACATCACCCATCACATTTCGCACTTCACACCATTCAATTGGTTGTCGTTAATACTTACCGCTCTTTTCACCGGTTGGGATATCTCATTTCACACGTCATGGATTTTTCCCCGTCGCACTTTGCACTTCATAGTTCTTACCTCATCGCACTTCACATTTCACTCCCACTCTCGAACAACATTTCCGCTATCCGTTTAATTTTTCGATATTGCGATTGTGATATCGCATATCACAACTTTCTCCGCCATCACACTTTTCAATTCATTCTGCTTCAAAGACCTTTCTACACTATAATAAGGTTTTATAAGGTTTAACCCCGCTCTTTCCACTTCTAATACTTGTTTCATGCGTTAAGCCCTCCATTAGCCACTTTAGACCTTTTCTTTCCTCCAAGCTGCAAATCAACGCTTTTTCAATTAGAATTAATTCATGGATATCTTAGTTGCATGGGTAGAAGCATGGTAGATAGACCATGGGATAAGTAGAGTGAATTTAGCCATTTGGCCAAGTTAAGTGTGGTTTAGAATTAGTTTCCTTTCTGCCATTTCTTTTCAGGAATATAGTTTAGTTTCTTTTTGGTCATTTCCTTTTTTGCAAATCAAATTAGTTTCATTTCTACCAATTCTTTTCAAAAATATAGTTTAGTTTATTTTCAGTCATTTCCTTTTCTTCAAATTAAATTAGTTTCATTCCTGTAATTTCTTTTCAGAAATTCAGTTTTCCTTTCTGTCATTTCCTTCCATCAATTTACTTTCTGGTTCTTATCATGGTTTAAGAAATAACACCCTTTCATAAAGCAGAAGAGGATGACATGAACAGATTGCATCTGTTGTGTATATAGCTCTATAACCTTCAAGTTTGTACAAACCTTGGGTTTATAAAGTAAAGTAGGGAAGCCCCTGGGAGTTGTAGCACTCTTGGTGCAATACTAGGGCTCACCACTTTTTGGCGTTGTTGCTGGGGAGGTGTCTAGTAGAGGCTTTGGTTTTTTTTTCAGCATTATTTTATGCTTTCCTTTATTTTCATGTTATTTCATAAATATTATAAAAAAATAAAAAAATATCTCATTTCATGCCTCGTAGGACTAGGAATACTCAAAGACAAATCTTATCTAAAACCCCCACATCACCTCCTAGCCACCCTTCACTCTTCTTCAATGGCAGTGATATTGAACCCCCTATAAGGGAGCCTTCTGAATATTTTGAGGATCCTATTGGGGAAGAAGAAGAAGACCTTGTTTCAACTGAGGCACCTGATTCACCTATCTTAACCATGGCTAGGATCCAGAGAGCCTTTCCCATAAGAGAGGCAGATGGGGAAACTAAGATGAAAAACATTAGCCCCTCAGCTATTCCACACTTCCATGGACTTACCTCTAAGGACACTGATAGATTCATGTTTGAATTTTCTTTTGTCTATAGGACATATGACTACACCTCTGATGATTAGAAGTTGAAGCGATACCCATCCACCCTGAAGAATGCATCCTTTCACTGGTTCATGGGTCTGCCTGGGGACAGCATCACTACCTGGGCAAAGATGGAAGAGACCTTCAACAACAAGTACAGAGACTACTGTAGGTCCAAGGAAACTAAGGATGAGATATTTAGGATGACTCTAGGGCCTGATGAATCCCTAAGGGACTATGAAGAGAGGTTTCAATTAAACTATAAAAGAGCCAACTGTACTCTTGATCCTGCATCACTTAAACTTGTACTTCTTCAAGGGATTAGAGAAGAGATGATAGAAACTGTGAATATGCTATTAGGAGGAGATATCTACCAACTGCCTTATGAAACAATAAAAAATGTCTTTCAGAACCATTATAGGGAATTTAGGAAGAAGGGAAGAGCTAGCTAGAGTACATGCAATACCCCTTCCTCTTCCACCTCCATCAAATATCAGATTGGAAACATGCCAAAGGACTTCAAGAGTGACATTCTACACACCTTTTCTTTGCAAATGGACACAATGCAGGTCAAAAGGAAGCAAGAGGAAGTAGAGAGAGCCCTGGCCATATTTTTTCTAGATGTACCCAGAAGCACCCAAGAAATTAATGTCCACTAAATTTCATAGATTTTTGCTTAGTCTGTGAAGAGAATCATGCCACAGACAAGTTTCCCTCCTTACCTGTACTTAAGGTTGTATATCAAGTTGGGGAAGCAATGCCAAAGCAACATTTTTTCATCAACCAGAGAAGGCATCAAGGCCCTTGGCCATATCAAAAAGGTATGCAAGTTGCACCTTACTCTTACTATCACAACAATCAAAGTGCGCCCATGTAATCTTGGTACACCCCCACTCCTCCATCTTGGTCTACACCTCCTACCTAGCCTTACAACCCTTCATATCATTCTCAGTCAGTAAACGAACCATTCTAGCAGTATGTTCCACAACAACCTTAGTGGAACAATCCATCCCAAGGGTGGAAGCCTCTACAAAATCAACCACCTGCTCTAATTCCTCCACCCGAACCTCAACCTTAGCTTACTCATTCTTCTCCACATAGGCTACCCAAAATACCTACACAGCCCAATCCAAACCAGAACAACAGACTGGCACAGTAGGCTCCCAGTGGAGAAAAATCTTATCCAACTTATGTTGTGGATATACAAGAGGTTAATCTCAGGTCGGGAAGAGTACTCCGAGACAAACATCCTCCATCTCCACCTGTAGAGGTTAAGGAGGAAAAGGAAGAAGGTAACACTCAGATCCAACCGCCTCCTTTTCCTGAGTGCTTGATCCACCCTAGTTAGCACACCCCAGAGGAGACTGAACTCCTAGGAGAATTGGAAAATTGATGTGTAAAGATACCACTTCTCCAGGCCATTAAGGATGTCCCTATCTACAATAGGCTCATCAAAGAAAAGTGCTTCAAGAAACCTAGGAGAAGGAAGAGAGATACCCCCACCATCAATGTGGTAGGACACCTGTATGACCTAATGCTGGGAAGGGTGATATTTCCAAAGTACCTGGATCTTGGTAGTCCAGTTGTTAATGTGCATGTAAATGGTGTCATAGTCCCCAACACTCTAATTGATCTAGGGAATTCCATAAATGTCATGACCAAGGAAACTATGTTGAAACTTAATCTCCAAGGGACTTTGAGGAAAACCACAACAGTTTTGAAACTTGCAGATCGGTCCATAGTAACTCCGGAAGGAATTGTTGAGGGTGTCATGGTTACCATTGACTCTTGTTAGTATGCTACATATTTCCTTGTCCTGCAACCAAAAACCAATTTTAATGGTTATCCTCTCATCTTATGGAGACCTTGGTTAGCCACTGCAGATGCTTATATTAGTTGTCAGGCCAGAAACACGACTATCAAAAATGGGCCTTTGTCTAAACAACAAGTGTTATATCCTCTAGCCGAGCCTTACATTTATCGTGATCTCCCTATATGGTTGGAGGATGAAGAAGATGAGTTATATAACACTGCCCCTATGTGTACCGTAGATGTTATTCTTAGAGGGGGGCAGCTTGATGAAGATGAACTCATCAACCATGCCATTCAAAACCAGTACTCCACTAACATTCCTCTCAAAACCTTAGTCAAAGAGTCTAAAAGCCAACCTTGGATGGAAGTGCACTCAGTTGAGTCGACCTCTGAAACCACCAAGGCTATTGATTTTGGCCCATCCATATCTCTGAAAATCAACCCAAACCTCTTGAATGAAGAAGAGAAGCAACTATGCCATCTTTTAAAAGAAATTTTTGAAGCATTTTCTTGGCTTTACAAGGACATGAAAGGGGTGAATCCTTCAGTATGTAGACATCACATTTACATAAAAGAGGGATGAAAGTCAGTGAGACAACCCCAAAGAAGGATGAACGCGGCTCTGAAGGACATAGTCAAAGAAGAGCTGCAGAAACTATTGGATGCAGGGTTCATATATCCTATTTCCGACAGTGAATGGATATCTCCTCTTGTCCTAGTCCTGAAGAAGAATGGGAAGTGGCAAATTTGTGTTGATTATTGAGAACTTAACAAAGCCACCAAGAAAAACCATTTCACTTTGCCCTTTATAGACCAATTCTTGGATGGCCTTGTGGGGAATAAGTTATTTTCCTTCTTAGATGGGTTCAATAGGTACAATCAGATTCAAATAATCCTTGAAGACCAGGATAAGACTACTTTCACCTGCCCTTGGGGTACCTTTGCTTATAGATTCCTACCCTTTAGGTTGTGCAATGCCCCAACTACCTTCCAAAGAGCTGTCATGAGCATCTTTTCTAAGTTAGTCCATGACTCTGTCGAAATCTACATGTATGATTTCACACCATACGGAGATGACTTCTAGGAAGCTCTCTCCAATTTGGGTAAAGTACTAAGAAGGTGCATTGAGATGCATCTCTCCTTGAGCCCAGAAAAGTGTGAATTCATGAAGAAATCAGGGGTTGTATTAGGACACTCCATATCCCAAGCAGGAATACAAGTAGACCCGAACAAACTCACTGTCAACAAAAGGGTACTTGCTCCTCAAAAGTAGAAATATGTCAAGAGTTTCTTAGGATTAGTTGGTTACTATAGAAGGTTCATCAAATATTTCAGCAAGATAGCTTCGTCATTATTTGGGTTACTGGCAAAGGATTCTGAGTTTATTTGGTCTGGTCCTTGTCAAGAGGATTTCGAGCTCATTAAGGAACAGTTGACTACTGCCCCCATCCTCCGAGGTCCAAATTGGACTCTGCCTTTCCACATCCACATTGATGCATCCGAAAACATTGCAAGGGCAGCATTATGACAATTAGAGGACAAAATACCTTATGCCAATTATTTCATCAGCAAGAATTTGTACAAGTCCGAGCTTAATTATATTTTTACTGATAAGGAGATGTTAGCCATTATCCATGCTTTGAACAAGTTCAGGCATTATGTAACTGGATATCAGACCTTTTTTCACACTGACCATTCAGCCATCAAGTATTTAATGAACAAACCGGATATAATGATAGGATAATTATATGGTTGTTACTTTTACAGCAATTTGATTTGACTATTATTAATAAACCTGGAAAGGAGAATGTTGTTGCAGATTTTTTGTCCAGGTTAGATCTCCCTGCAGGTGAAGAAGGAATTGTGGATGACCAGCTGCCAGATGAGCATCTCTTTGTTATATCATCACTCTCACCATGGTTTGTTGATATAGCCAGCTACTTGGTTGTTGGAAGACTCCCTTCTAATCTTTCATTCAGGGAGAGGAGAAGAATCATAAGAAAAATCACCCCTTTCACATGGATTGGGGGGAACCTTTTCAAGATAGGCCCTGATCAAATCCTAAGTAGATGTGTGAGGGAGGAAGAAGTTTTTTATATCCTCTCTGCATGTCATGACAACCCATGTGGAGGCCACTTTGCTGCAAAGAGAAATGCTTACAAAGTTTTTCAGGCAGGATACTATTGGTCTACCCTTCACCAAGATTCCAGAAGATACACCAGTAGGTGTGACCAGTGCGAAAGGATGGGGAAACCCACGCAAAGGGATGAGATTCCTTTGCACCCTCAAGTATCTCTTGAGCCATTTGACAAGTGGGGCATGGACTTTGTTGGACCAAAAAATAAGTATATCATAGTTTGCACTGATTACCTAACAAAGTGGGCTGAAACAAAAGCAATGAAGGTAGAAACCAAGGAGAAAGTATCATAATTTCTTAGGGAGAATGTTTTTTACAAGTTTGGATACCCCAGAGAAATATTCACTGATCAGGGAGAACAATTCACCTCTCACTTCATTGAAAATATTTTGAGGAAGCACAAGATTCAGCATAGAACTTCTACTGCCTATCACCCTTAGGCGAATGGCCAAGTAGAAGTAAATAATAGATTTTTAGAGAGCATCCTCACCAAGGTTTTGAGAAACAACAGAAAATATTGGGCAGACAGATTGGCGGAAGCTGCTTGGGCCTACAACACTACTTAGAAGACAACAGCAGGATTCACTCCCTATGAACTAGTCTATGGTAAGAAGGCTCTACTTTCATTTGAGTTTGAGTTCAATCATTTAAGAATGGCAGCTAAATTAAATCTAGATCTATAAAATTCCCAAAAAGAGAGGTTGTTGCAACTAAATGGATTGGATGAGTTCAGAATGCAAACACTTCTTCACACGGAGGTAGTTCAGCTGCAAAGGAAGGTCTGGCATGACAATAACATCAAATAAAAGACATTCCAAGAAGGAGATTGGGCATTGTTGTATGATTCAATTTTTAAATATTTCAAAGGCAAGTTGATGACAAGATGGTTGGGACCTTACACAGTGGAAAAATGTTTTGATAATGGCGCAGTTCAAATTAGAACCATAGATCAAGAAGGAATCCCCTTGCTTGTCAATGGTCACAAACTTAAAATTTACAAAAAGCCTTTGTCAAAGGCAGAGTTCATAAATTCAATAAAGCAAAGAGGTGTATGTGATGGGAAACTCCATAGTTTTCCACACCTCCTAATAAAAATAAAATAAAAATAAAAAATATCCATGGGTGAAAACCTCTCTAAGGCACCCAAGGCAAGCTTGTGAGTTGAAAACATCAACGGAGGTAGCTCTCTTGCTCAAAAAAAAAGAGAGAGAAAATAAAAGAGAATAAATATCCATGGGTGAAAACCTCTCTGAGGCACCCAAGGAAAGTCTGTGGGTTTAAAACCTCCATGGAGGCAGCCCACTTTCTTTCAAAAAAAAAATGCATCGGCATCTCTGTGTTTTATGTGTTTGCTGTTTTGCAGGTTATTAATGGTTTTTGGAAACACAAGGAAGCATTCATCTTCTTTTCCCTTCTTCTATTTTACTATCCATCCCATCACTCACTCCATTCATTTTCATAACTTCCTCCATCACGTCCATGCATGACATTCCTCCATTCTTGAGCACAATGTAGCAAGGAAATTCCTACATAGATATGATGTCTGAGACTGCTACAGACATCAGGGAATTCCTACAGCACAAAAATATGTTCTTGAACAACAAGAAAAACAAGAGAGGAGCTGACCAAGCAGACCCCAGGCAAGACAAGAGTGCCACCCATGGCATCTAGAGCATCCCCACGCAACATCTACAACAGGAAGTAACAACAAGGAAAGATCAGCAGATCACTCAGAGAGTTGCTCATTCAACAAGCTGCTCACTCATAAAATAGGAAAATAAAGAAGAAAATGGCAATATAGCTTCTCACCCCTCGCTATGCATCCATAATAGAAAAAAATAATTAAATTTGCAGAATGAGAGTTTAAGGGGCAGAAAGGTGGCCAGATAGCTTGGCCACCATCGTGAAGTATGACTAGGGAGAACTGTAAAGTCACGCTACCTAGGCATGCAAAATAAAAATTCGATCAAGTGGAGTAGAGGAGAAAGAGGGTAGGAGACACGTAGTATCAGCCAGTTAACAAAAAGAGAGTCCAACTGTCTACAACAGAAACTGGAGCTAAGCCGAGTTACATGAGCACTCCAAACTTTGTTGTGCGATCTAATAAAAAGAGATATCGTCTCATCCAAAACAGTGAATAAGTTTTTTTTTTAGGGAAAGAGACCAAAGGGATCCGTAGCACAGTAGTACCGAGAGTGGGTTGCGTATTTTAACAACGTGCATTAGCAGCAGCAGAACAAAATCACTGGTAGTCGAGCTAGCTTCTAAAGTATACCGCATATCACACACAGTAGCAAGGGACCAAGGGAATATTTTCTCCTAGCCTTGGAGAAGAAGGAGAACAAGAGCAAGAAGAAGAACCAAAAGAGGAACAAGAAGAAGAAGAGGAAGAGACAAAGGGCCGTGGAAGAACAGAAGAGATGGCAATAGAATTCATAGAGGTAGCATAAAGTTAGCAAGAAGCAGACTCACAACACATCACCACATCCCCTCAATACAAAGAGGTAGTTTCCACCATAGCTCCTTTGAGCGCAAAGAGAAAAAGGCAGACCTCTATGTATTTTAGAGCTGACAAAAGTCAGAGAGACCCAGAAAAACCTCCCACGAGCCCGATTATCATTGAAGAATCACCAAGGGAGGAGGAAAGAATCGAAGAAATAGTTCTGAAGGAGAGCTGCAGAAGGCATAAGCATAGAATGTAGCACTCAAGGAGAAATTGCAGGAAAAAGAATAGCAAGTAGCCACCCTGTCAGGCTTATGCATAGAAGCCCTTGTGTACCTCAAGGAGAAATGACTCCTATTTCAAATCAAAACTCTATCCTCCCATGGATCACTACCTTTCCAAGATTGTAGGCAATCCTTGAATTTTTACAAGCAAGCTAACATGGTTGATCAGGAAAAGGCGGTAGAGTTTTATGTGCATAACCTTGTGCTGACAAATCTGGATACTTGGGACCCCAATCCTACAATGGGGGATATGCATTTGATGGCTCTAATATCTTGGATAATGAATGAGGACACTAGATAAAAAGAGATATGGAGGGTCATGGGAAGAAGAAACAGAGAACCCTTATATATCAGACCAGAGTTGGTCAGCCCAAGAGGAGTTATCCTTAACCGTCGAGATATTGAAAGGGACCCTGCACAAGTTGAAAGCTACCTTCAGACTCAAACATAGGTAATAGGCCACTTTGATGATGTTTCTAGGTAGATAGAAGATGAGTGAATTATGGCCAGCTAGAGGAGATGGAACAACCTCCCTCACAGCCTCAAGAACAGGGAGTACCATACTCCAGAAAGATTGAGGGGTGCATTGGAAAGGGCGCCATTATACAAGAGGACCATGTAGACCGAAAATATCCAATGGTTGGGACTAAAGCTCAACCCACCTTTGCTGTTGGGGCTGAATGATGAAAAGGACACATATGCACAAGATAAATAATGGGAGAATGCAGAAAGGAATAATGGTTTTTACCCCCTTGGGGAAACTCCCACACTTCTTCCTCAGGAAATCAGAGGGGTTGTAAAAGCCTTGAAGGAAATGCAGGAGAAGGATTAGTTGCTCAGAGGATGAGCAACCATTCAGTAGGGGGGTGATGATGAGCTCCATCATTAGCACATATTTGGAGGGGTTAATGGTCACATTTTTTCCTTCTTAGATCTCTTTTTTTTGCACTTTTATTATTATTTGGTTTTATGATGCTAGTATAGCTGGTGATTAAGGGTAACATACTCTGAGTGCCTAATATGAGATTAAGTGTAGAAAATTATGAATTATTAAGCATTTTAATAAATATTTTATCATAAATACTTGGAGTCAAGTGGATTCAATCACCCCAAATATTCTCTTCAGCAATTCGAATTCCAAAGGTAGTCAAGGTTGGAGTGCAAGCAATCTATGTTTACTTAGAGTCAAGTGGACCCAATCATTCTCTCCAAAAATTCAAGTTCCAGAGGCAACCAAGAAACTCCAAGAGGAGTGCACTCAGTCTATGTTTACTTGGAGTCAAGTGGACTCAATCACCATTTTCAAGGGAGTTGTTGGTAGCTTCCCTGTAGAATAAATAGAGAAGAGCTAGAGCTAGGAAGAGTTAGTTGATTCTAGTTGGAACTTTGTTGCAAGCTATTGAGATTTTCATTATTTTATTCAGTGATCAAACTTTCAGAGATGTATGAGGTTATTCTTTTATGAAATGAGAAAACTAATTTCATTTTACAGATTTAAGTTTCAGAGAGATAGGCTCGTGAGTTAGGGCTCAATTCATGTGCCTCAGATTCTCTATTGTTACTATCTTTTCCTTTCTGCCGTTAAGATAGTTTTATTTATGTCATTCAATTAGTTATGCTTCTCATAGTTTCATCATGTTTATTTTTTCTTTCAGTATGCTGTTGTAGTTTCTCATTTGCTTATCAGTAATAGAATAGAGGAGAAAAACAAAAAAAAATTGTGGATCAAGACTCCCTCCTCATCTCTGTCAATAGAGCTCGAGGAGGGCGAACCTTCTCGCAGACCCAAAAACTACTTTTTGTTCACTGTTTTATCACGCATTCTTTTATGTTTTCCTGTGCATGAATCCATAGGTTTGTTTGTACGGATAGAAATCAAAAGCCCCAAATATATTATTAAGTCATTCCGCTCCATTTTCCAGTCCCTATCCATCTCTGCATTCGCTTCCAAACACCTCTATTACGCTTTTATTCCCTTCTATTTCACTTATTGCAGTTGCTGCACCCTTTTATTCCTAAAAACACTTCAAAATGACTAAGTCCGCTTTCTATTCCTTTGTTTTCACGTTTTACGGCTATCACAGCTATTTTAACGGAAAAACACTTCAAAACCTCATAGGTTGACCTCTGCCCTTTTCTTCCTCGAAACTCCCTCTACCGTACTTCGCCTTTTCGCAAAATCGCACTTCGCAATATTTTCCCTTTTTTCATTAAGACTTATCGCTCTGATCCGTCAATCGCGATATTTTGATCAGGCTCTGCCACCTGTCCCACCGCCACGTCACCCATCGCATTTCTCACTTCACACCGTTCAGTTGGTTTTCAATAATACTTACCACTCTTTCCGCCAGTTTCAATATCGCATCTCACACATCACAGCTTTTCCCTCTCACAATTCACACTTCGCAGATCTTACCTCATCGCACTTCACATTTCACTCCCGCTCCCGAACAACATTTATGCTATCCCTTTAATTTTGCGATATTGCGATTGCAATATCACATATCGAAACTTTCTCTGCCATCGCACTTTTCAATTCATTCCGCTCCAAAGCGCTTTCTGCGCTATAATAAGGTTTTATATGGCTTAACCCCACTCTTTTTTCTTCTAAGCCTTATTTCATGCGTTAAGCCCTCCATTAGCCACTTTAGCCCTTTTCTTTTCTCCAAGCTGCAAATCAATGATTTTTCAATTGGAATAAAGTCATGGATAGCTTAGTTGCATGGGTAGAACCATGGTAGATATACTATAGGATAAGTAGAGTGCATTTAGCCATTTGGCCAAGTTAAGTTTGGTTTAGAACTAGTTTCCTTTCTGCCATTTCTTTTCAGCAATATAGTTTAGCTTCTTTTCAGTCATTTCCTTTTCTTCAAATTAAATTAGTTTCATTTCTGCCATTTCTTTTAAAAAATATAGTTTATTTTATTTTCATTCATTTCATTTTCTGCAAATTAAATTAGTTTCATTCTTGTCATTTCTTTTCAGCAATTCAATTTTCCTTTATGTCATTTCCTTCCAGCAATTCTTATCAATTCTTATCATAGTTTAAGAAATAACACCCTTTCATAAAGTAGAAGAGGATGACATGAACAAATTGCATCTGTTGTGTATATATCACTGTCACCTCCAAGTTTGTACGAACCCCAGGTTGATAAAGTAAATTAGGGTAGCCCTTGGGAGTTGCAGCACTCTTGTTGCAATACCAGGGCTCACCAAGAGACAACAATGTCCAGTTGGTGAGACGTGTGCGAATGGATTTCATAGTTAAGATTTTGAGTATGATGGCGAAGATAAGAATAAATATCATGGCAAGAGACGTTATAAATATTTGCAAAAAGGAGAAAGCCGTCGAAGTGGTAATGACCAGGTAAATGATATTTCCAATAGATATTTGAGAGGTGTGGGATAACTAGATAAAGGATGTGATAAAATATCCCAACAGTCAGCCATTACATATGACATCTGGAACAGTGGAGAAGCAGATGGAAGGAAATAGATAATCTACGAGGAATCAATATTAGGACTTATCTTAGATAGATCGAGGGTTATACGATTGGATCATGGGCGGAAGAAGAACAAGAATTCTTGTACATGTGTTTATGTGTGTTACAGTGGTTCTAGATGCTAGTACCTATGTATGTAGTTTTTATGTAGCATAAAAGTAAAGGAAATAGTCTATGGTGGGGTCTGCATGTTTTTTATTTGTATTGGTTGACCATTTTACTCTAAACAATTAAGGACAGTTGGTGAGTTGAGTTATGCATGGTCTATGTTATAATGCTCTAAACCTCTTTTTATTTTCTAATGAAGTAATGGAAATAATGATGGGTTTCCTCCTTTATATTGGTATATATGAGTGTGTATGTTTATGTTAATATGGTATGCTTTCTTATCATTTTCTTAATAATATCACACCAAGCTAAATGTATTTGAACATCTCCAATGGATAATAAAGTTGAGAGAGTTTAATAAGTTAAATAATTCTTGGTGTTAATGGTATTTCACTTTTCTGATGTTGAAAAAGGGAGGAGAGGAATAATATATCTCAACCATAGTCTTATTGTTGATCATGACCCATGCACTAACTAGTGAGCGCAAGAGTCAGTGAATTATTACGTGACATCTAGTCCTAAAATGACTGTTAGGTCTCTTACTGATAGGAGTTTGAGTCTTGGACTATAAGTTGAAGTTCTAGTGTCTCAAGGTTCTAACAACCCCATCTCACTGTGGAAACTCAGTTTCAATAGTCCCCCTTTAACACCTTGGGTGAGACTTCATCCACTCTGTGGGTGATGCCAAAATGGTCGATGATAAGTAGGTGTATTGGCCAACTGCATAGAAAATCCTGGGTCTGATAGAATCTTGCATGCTAACAACATCAAAAGTTTTTTATTTTTCTTGTAGGTGGTCCCCATCTCCTCTTCCTGGTAATATTTCCTCCTTGGTTATCCCCATCTATATCTATTTGTTTTTTCTACAAATAAGCCTCTGCGTAAGAAACACATGATGTCTTTCAACTATAAGAAATGTTTCTAACCTCACACATAAGGGGGAAACTATTATCACCTTACTTTTGATCATTTACAAATTTTGGATGATAATATCATAACATGTACTAATTCATATAACACTTTCATGATACATCATATCAAAGCAATCCATGGTTATTTGCATGCCATCAAGTAGGTAAATCTCTTAACTAATTACTTCTAGAAACAAAAAATTTCTTATTTATTACCCACATGAATACCACATAACCCATCTAACGGATAATGGAGAAAAAGTGATTGGCACTAGTGTCTTGGAAAAAACTCATTGTCCTAAAACCTTAAGGAGGTTAGAGATTAAAAAATGGGTTTATTTTTTCAAATCCTAGATAGCCAAAAATATTTGGATACAATTGTAGGGATAAGTTCATTGGGCTCTAATAGTGAAATATAAATACCTTGGCCACCTCTCCACTAAGGAGTGGATAATATCACCCATTAAAAGATCCCATAATTATTCTAGTATTTGAAAAGCCATAATAAAATCCTTCCCTCCAATTGGGAATCAATTGATATGGAAAGTAGGAAAGGGGAATAAGGTTCAACTAGGCCTTGACCCCTAGATCAAGAGCATGAACTCATATAATTTTCCTTTATTACTCATCCAATACCTTTTTTCAAAATGATATTATATTTTGCATTACATTTCCATTAACTAAGTGGAAAATAATAGACAACAACATTGGCTATCATGGAGAGAAGTCTGTCTTATAGAAGATGCAGTGAAGGATTGGAAACCTTATACAATATCTCTCAATAAATAAAATATCATACACATTTATGCAAAGGATGAACTCTTTTTTTCTATTTAAATCACTCAAGAAAATATGAGTTTGAAATTGGTTGCAAAAGTATAGCATCTAAAGGCAACAATCAACCTTTAATCTGATGGTGGAAGCAATTATGAAATTAAAACTACCTAGTAAAAGAAAATTTATTTATGTTTCTTCTCTTAAATAACAAAAATTTAACCTTAAACATTCTAAAAAATGGCTATAAATATCCAAGAAGGTGTGTGAAGTATATTTGGAAACTAACAACCATCTTATTCATCTTTATTTTTCACAAAACAAGTTTGAAAAGAAATTGGAAGCCTTATAGAATTGAGTAACTTTTGGAAAATAAATTCTAATGAGGCATGTTTAAGGAAATGAAAATAAGTTCTAATGAGACATGTTTAAGGCCTCTCAAAGACTCAATATTTTAAGTCATTTTCCTAAGTACTCCTATATCCCTCCTCGTTCTTTTATTTCAAGATGTCAAATAAATGAAGCCTTACCCTTGGATTTTTTTAAGGATCCTTGAAAGGTACTCCTCCAAAGGGAGGGGCTAAAGGAATCACCTTCCTTTCCCAAAAACACTTTTATAAGTTCGAATTTAGGATTTTTCATGCTACAAAAAACTAAGAGAACTTACAAGACTCAAACTAGTCCACACTCTTTCCCTAACAAAAGAAATCTCAGAAATCCAAATTCTAGGTGATTTCCTCCTAATGATACAATGTATCAAAAGGATTTTTACTCTAATTAATTGCATGCTTCAACCATTGTTTAGAGACATCAAGATATTGAAAAAACATTGAATCTAATAGATTGTCCAAGGAGGACCTAGAGCTACAAGAAGGAAAATGGGAGACTATTGAGACCTAATGGGGGTAACTTAATTCTTTCGTTTAGTATCCTTGGTTTAGCTTTCACGCTTATTCTTATCTAATGGTTGAATGCCTCAAATGTATCTGATATCATTGCTAGAACATTTTTTTGGGACCGTTTAGTTTTTTGTATATTGTGTATATCATTTTGGAGTATATGTGGTGTTTCCATGGGAATTAGGTAGCTTTTTTACCCAATTTAAGATACATAACTTTATTTTCTTTTTTTCTAATTCAATACATAGTAAAAAAAATATTAATTTGTATAATAAGGTTATAGGCAAGTCAAACACTAAATTGGTGTATGAGAAACCCATGTTTGTGGGACAAGGGACACCCCTCAACACAATAATTTGATGCTAAAATCTATGGAGGTGTGCATACTCTACCCCTTTTTATATTTGAACATATGATCTCTTTGAAGGGAAAATGTGTTCTTAATCATTAGGTCCATTCAAGTTGCATGTATAACACTTTAGAGATAGATTAAAATATCTTATCATATTCCACTATTTCTATTTTTTTTATCTCTAATAAAATTACTAAATAAATTTCCTTAGAATAAATGAATATATATATATATATATATATATATATATATATATATATAATATATATATATATATATATATATATATATATGCTCTACCCCCTTTTATATTCTAACCTATGATCTCATTGGAAAAAGGACATTTTCTTAATCATTAGGATCATTCAAGCTATACCTATAACCCTTTAGAGATAGAATAAAATATCTTATGCTATTCCACTATTTGTAATTTTTTATCTCTATTAAAATTACTAAATCTATTTCCTTTATATATATATATATATATATATATATAATTCCAAGGACCTTATAAATTGCAATTGCATAATCAAGTGTCCAAACTCCAACAAGATGACTTGTATTCATGGGGTTGGAAGTAGTTTCGTAGATTATGTGATATGTTATATCCTTGTTTCCAATTAAATTGTAAACTTCTACCTCTTAAACAACCATGAACCTAACTTTGATAATATATCTTTAACCTTAACTCTAGACTCTTGCATGCAAAACAAGCACATCCATGATAATTGTGAGAATAAATGCCACTTTCGTTTTGACACCCCTTCTTAAAATATTTAAATATGGATTTATCCCCCTTAACTTATAAGGATAACATTGAAAACCTCTATCATAATATTATTACAACCCTATCTAACACCATTAGCAAGTTCTCTACCAAGGTTTGATATAAAAAAAATAATAGAACTACCAACCCTTAGTATGATAATGATTGTAAAATTTCTAGAAAAGTGATTAGGGATGCTCCTAACAAAACATTAAAAGTTAATAAGATAAATATATACAAAGCTCTTTTAAAAGAGAGAAAATATATTATATATGTAAAAAGCAAGAACAATTATTTCACCTGTCTAATTCTAACCCTAGAATGTTTTGTAGGAAAATTATGATTATTAAGTTTAAATAAAAACATTTGATTCCATTGAAGAACTAGAATATTTTCCTTAAAAACCTCTATGAATCCCCTAACACCATTGTCCCTGTAAAGGATGATATATTCTATTTAGAAGGCACTGAGTTTTGGATTAAGCAGCTCGCTAATGGGAAAGATAAGGACATTGAAGGCTATGAAGCCAGAAATTTTAAAATGGGAGAATCTATTCTCATCTCACAAATACACAAGCTCTTTAATTTGGCAGTGAAGCAAGGCTTCCCTATGTCTTGGACGTGGAGTCTTATTATGCTTATCTTTAAGCCTGTGGGGATAAAACCATTCCCTCTAATTATAGGACTATTATGATTAGGCACAATTTAGCTAAGTTGTGTGGGGTTATTTTAGAAAAGAATATTATCCTTTGGCTTGAAGCCATGGTAAAATAGCTCAATGCCAACCTAAGTTTATGATTTATCATTCAACCATGGATCATCTAGTTACTCTTAGGATAATTTCAAAGGAATTGTGCAATAATAAAACTAATCTCTTCTATTGTTTTGTTGACTTTACAAAATCTTTTGACAATTCCTAGAACAAATCTACAAAAGAGGCTATAAGAGATAATGGTTCCTATCAAGTTGAGGCTTTTTGTGACAATCTTGTATGAGAATGTTATTTCCAAGACTAGGATCATTTTGGGTTGGTTGGAAGAAATTAAATGCAATATTGGAGTTAAGCAAGGGTATCCTTATTCACATACCCTTTTTGGCATTTACATTGATAAGATAGAAGAGTGTCTGGAAGATGTAGGTTTAGCATTGGCCCCAGGCTCACTAGTATAGTCATAACTCTTCTCCTTTATTTTGATGGTATTTTTATTTTTGCAATGAGTCATTACAATATTGGCAGGAAACTTAGAATCCTCAAAGATTTTTGTTCTAAGATGGGCATGATTTTTAATACCGAAAAAAATAAATTCATAATAATTATATCCAAAAATATCACCTATGATACTTTCATGTATGAAAACAACTCCTTAAAGGAAGCTTATTCATACAAATATTTGGGAATTGACATCCATCATAATCTCAATTGGAATTATAGCATTGAGAAAAGGATAATTCGATGTTGGAAAGCTTACTATGGGCTTGAAGACAATTGTAGGTTGATAGATATTTTGATTTGAGATTTAAGAAAACTCCTCTTTGAGACTCTTGTCACTCCTATTAACTTACATGGATGTGAGACTCCCTACCCTATCCTTGTAATTAAAGCATGCCTTTCCCCCATTGAAAACATGGTTATGAATAGGTATATTATGTATAAGAATAATTTATACAACATGGATGCTAGGTGTTTTCCTAAAATTGCTTCCAATTCTATCCAAACCCACCCTGCCCCCACCTTCGACTCAAGTGAGGGAAGCATAAGGATTCCTAGCCTTGGCTAGACCATTAGGGAATAAAGGAGGATATAATCTTGCAAAATATAGATAATATTAAAAATATTATTACTTCCACATTTAACGATATATTATGGGGCAATAAAGAGGTAGAGGGAAAAAGGAAACAATGATATTATAAGGAGGTGATTGTTACACAGTATTTTTTCACCATCCCTGCAATCCCCATCTTGAATATTGGAGGACCATTTCAGTGACTTATATGTATTGTAATACCTTGCAAAAAGTGTCATTTCATCCCTTGGCATGTGAAGAACATTTTCTCTGTTGACTATTCCTGGAGCAGAATCTCAAAAACACATGATTTTGGGTCAACGCTAGTAGGCAGTTATGGCCTCCCGCCCATATAGAAATTAGCACTGGGTCTCGCGCCCATTGGTACTTCGCCTCAGTGGAGTACCCACACCGAGCTATTTTTGGAAAAATTTTTAAAATAGAAATGAATTTTACATGCCCAACCACTTAGTGAGCGTAGTCATCATGGTTTGTTCGAATGAATAACGTCGAAGACCCTCCTTTGGCTTATTATTTCCAACATTTGAGAAACTTCCCAAAGGATAAGGTCTCCCTTCCACTTTATGACGGATCCCAAACCACCTCCTCCTCTCCTATAAATACATCCTTCTCACATAGTTTCAGCTAGTTGAACAATCCTTACTATAGCTGGTGTGAGATATAACATAGAGGAATCCATTGTCGAGAGAGAGTTTAGGCGCATTTACTCACCAAGTCCAATTCCCCGACGAATGCTTGAGACACGTTTGACTGGACCCGTTGCAGGAGGGCGCAATGTCAAGGCTATTTTGGTTGTAAACTTCTTCTCTCTACTTATCAATACATGACTAGTTTTTTTGTTTCCGTTTTGTGTTTGATGTGTTTAATATTTTGCAATACATTTGATTCTCCTTGACCAATTAAATAGTTATGAATACAAGTGTGTTTTCGTACGTTGTCATTGTTCTCTGATCCTTGTGCAGGCACCCGAGTATTACCGCTGAAGGACCGCGACGTGTCAAGACGAAAATCCTGAGACTATTGCCGCAGCTACAACAAGAGCGTTGTAATAAAGGTAGGTCATCTATCCCAACTCAGTTTCATTCATAAACTAGGAGTATGAAGGATTAGCATGTTCCCTTGTTGCTAGACCCACCCTAGGGCTAGAGGGATCGCCTCTGTCCGCAGAGGGGATTTACCTGCACAACAAATTGGTAACTCTGCTAGGGAGTGGGATCCTTTGAGTTTGTCACTCTTTGAGGTCTTATACATTCGATGATTTTAGTCGAACAAACATTTCCCTATTTTTTCCTATGTTTTTCATCAATTACAATCTTTTATTTTTTACTTGAAGTGGTGAGTCTGGTCTCGGTTAGGAGAAATTCTTTGTTTTTTTCTTTTTCAGGAATTGGCGCTTTTATTTGTCTGACAGTCACATCGTTTAGCACTAGTTGTCAATTATAAAGTCATGCCAATGGGATTTTGGCGCTATTTTTAGCCCCAAAAGTCACACCAATTCCAGTGTGTGTGAAAAAATAAGGTTTTTTCCCTAAATCTTTCACCAGTGTGTCTTGCCCTTCCGATCCTTTTCTATGTATGATTTACATGTTCTCCCCTTCACTCAATATTGGTTTGATTGGCTCATTGGCTTGTTTTTTGGTTATCTTTTTTGTCCTTTATGTTGGGACGTGCATCCTACATCCTAGGTTTTTCTAGGATTGTGCATTGATTTCCTTGTTGCATGCTCCACAGGACATCTCCCTGCTGATTGAGTCAGTCTCCTTGCTTGGTGAGCCATCTCTAATTGATTGTCGTTTTCTTTTCTTTTTTTATTGAGGGATCAAGTATCAAGTGTCTCTCTAAGTTCATTTGGTTTACTTGTTCGCTTGTGAGCATAGATTACATTGCTCATTGTTTAGCTGAAAATTCTTCTGATTGCTTGATGTAAAATGGAATGAATGCCTTGTTTTGAGCACACGCTTTGAAAGTCCACTTTGTGCTTGAACTCAGATGTCTTGTAGCCTTTTGAGGAATTTCTTTACAAAGTGTTCAAAATAAGATTGTATTCTTAATGTTTGGTTGCATCCTTTTTGCATTAAGAAAATTTGCATTCTTTTAGTTTTTGTCTCAAAGTTTTATTTTTGCTAAAATGCATTAGATCAAGTTGCATTTAAAAGTCATGTTTGAAATTTATCATTGAAATTAGATTACATTGTTTAATGATTGAAAACTAAAATTCGCTTTGAGTGCATTCTATTTAATTAAAAGCATGCATTAAGTAGATTCTCATTTCATCGAAATGTGCATTGAGTGCATTCTTATTCACTCAAAAGAAAAAGGAAATAGTGCACATATTACAATTGCATGGTTTTCAAAAAGAGGATTTTGAATAGATTACATTGCATAATTTGCATAATTGAATGTTTTAGATTAATTTTGGATAGTGAAAGTCATCTAGATAGGAAAAATTTCAATTGCAGTATTACTGTTTGTTGCATCATTTTTTGAGACTCTTCCCTTAACTAGATAGAATTCATCAAATTCAAAGAGTTCTTTTCTCATATAGCTACATATAGGAGTTCTACGATGACAGCAATAGGGCCTTGAAATCGAGACATAATTTCAAGATCAACCATAAAATTTATTTAATCAACCTAAGGAAGCATTGAAACTTCACGCTCACATTTAGAGGTCTAGGCTAGTGACATGTTTCGGCGTCAGCGTCATTGAACCTAGTAGTTGTCATTCGCCATCTGGCATTAGACAGCGCTAGCACAGACTTGTGCTCCCTGTACTGTCGAGTATATAGGGGGAGACACTCATAGGTTCAATCCTTTATCTATAGGAAGCCGAGTCTGCCACCTTATAATCGTGATACACCGAACACAGCATTCGGGGAGACTACCTGCACGTACGTTAAATCCTTGGTCATTTCTCTTTTATTTGATCACCAAGGTGTATATTGCAGTTCACAGAAGCTTAGTACACCCTCTTTATTATATTTCCTGAGTATTCATTTTGATCTTTTCGTGACTCCCTAAAATATTGAAAAGATCATCGAGCACTTGTCCTCTCGAGCTTGTTGAAACTGAAAGTGACTAGAGTCACCTTTTGTCCTTTTCTCTACTCTTAAAACATGAAAAGGAAATTTTTTTTTTCAATATCTTAAAATTAACTGCCCATGAAATATTCTTGGTTAAATTTATATTCATTAGTGATTATTTAGGGTGAGGTCAATGGTAACATTTCCTGGGTTTACCAGTGAAGGATCCCCCTCCGATGGGAGTCCTAGTCCTTTTCTTTCTTTTGGAAATGTTGGCTCCCCTTATATGGCGACATTGTCCCTTCCTGGGTTAACTATTGGTTTACCCGTTTGGTTATTTTCAACCTCAGTGGTCCTGAGTGTTCCAACCTCTGTCCAAACAAGTTCTCCTCCGCCTGAACCATGTCAACCCCATGTTGATCTTAAGATTGACCACTCACCTTCTTCGCCTGTTTCTTAACCTCATTATTCCTCTTCGCCTAGTGAAATTTTGGATTCTAGTAACTAGGTGGATAATAAGAAGAAGAAGAAGTCAAAGAAGAAGAAGGAAAATAAGCTGGGGGGGAATCAACAACTACTTCTACCCATGCAGCTAATATCTAGAAACCTCCCACTCTGTCTCGCAGAGTCAAATTACCTTGCAAGCTATGTAAGGGTGACCACCTCCTTCGATATTGCCTTGGCTTCCCCAAGGTGCTCACAGTGTGGTCCGATGGCCATCCGCCATTGTCATCAGCCCCTGGAGGTCATGCTGGTGATAATTCCTTAGCTAGAGATATTTTGACTCGTAAGAAACAGGCTAAGATCAAAATCCCCTGTAAGTTATGTGAAGGGAACCATCTTATTCACCTATGTCCTCATATGAATGAAGCCTCTAAAGTGTTGGATACCCTTTCGACTTCTGAGTCTTGTCTTCCGATTGGCTACCAGAAGCTTCCTTTGAGTCCTCTGCTAGTTGATCAAGCAATCGGTCGAGATTCATCCTAAAACGATCCCGCTCCCCCGGGAAGTTAGACTCACGCATCCCTTCCTGACCAGCCATTGGTCATGGAATCAGTCGATCTGATCCCACCTATGGTTCATCAGGTCTTTTCCGTTGAGAGTGGATCTCCTACTCCTTGCGTTCTTCTTGTTTCCTCTGATTCCCCGGGATCGGAGGGCGATCCTCCAGTTTCCATGATCTAGGATGGTGATCCTCCAACTCCTGTCGCCACAGTTCCAGAAAGTGATCCTCCTCCTCTCGTTCCTGGAGCCCAGGAGGATGGTATTTCTACTCTCGTAATGCAGGGGGATAATCCTCATATTATTATGGCACCCCCTCCATGTAGTTTGGTCGCTACCTTTAAATAGAGTTTATTTACGGGGTATCGTCTTCCTTCTTACGTGCCCTTTGAGATCACTGTACAGGCCTGCAATATGGTCGTACCAGGCACAATCATAGATGAAGGTGCCTCGGTTAGTATTTTTTCCTCACCTACATGGCAATATTTTGGTTCTCCGCAGCTTGTGCCTGTTACTCACAATCTGTTGGCTTTTAACAGACGAACAAGTCAACCATTAGGGATCCTTCTGAAGTTGCCTATTACTTCGGGAGGGAAAACCATCTATATAGATGTGATGGTGCTCCAAGGCCCCTTATATTTTAACTTACTCCTGGGGTGCGACTATGCTTATGCCATGGGCACGCTTGTCTCTTCCCTCTTTTGTGTGATCTGTTTTCCACATGAAGGTCGAATTGTGACCATTGATCTGCATTAATTCTTTGGTCCTGATGTGACATCTGGTATACTGTCATACCTTCCTGGTCCTTACCTATCGGTGGTATCCTCTCCACCATAGGTTAATTATGTGGCCACCTGTTCCATTTCCGCGTCCACTGATAATTCAGTCAGTGAGGTAGTATGCCATGTACTGGGGGCATTGGGTCCTAACTTCCAGAGTGTTGTTCTCTTGTCAGATGAAAAACTCTTGGAAGCCATGAGTTCTTATTCGTCATGATCAGCTTTTTTCGGAGCATAGTTCATTTTCTTGTGTCAAGCTCCTTAAAAAAAGAAACAAGCTTCTTCAGAGCATAGTTGGTTTTCTTGTGTCAAGCCCTTTAAAAAATGAAACAAGATCGTGATGGAGCACAGCTCATTTTCTTGTGTCAATCTCCTTAAAAAATGAAACAAGCTCTTCTGAGGATATTTAGTTTGCTATGTCAACCTCGTTAAAAAATGAATTAGGTCATGAGGATAGTTATTTTAATGTGTCAATCGCGTTAAAAAATGAAACACATTCCCTTTTCAATTTGAATCTTTGATTAGATCTCGTAAAATCCCAGTCGAGTCTTCCTTTTTACCTCTCGTATTTGAACCTTCATTCCACTCCCCTATTGGTAACCAGTAGTCTACTCAGGCGAATGGATTGAATCTTGGGGGGCATGTCCCTCAAATTGAATCACCACGATGGGGACATGCAAAATTATTTCAAGCATAGTTTTCCATGTTTTCAAGCTTGTGTAAAAAATGAAACCAATTTCAAGTATAGTTTTCTAAAAAATTTAAAGCTTGTGTAAAAATGAAACCGATTCAAGCATAGTTTTCTAAAAAGTTTCAAGCTTGTGTAAAAATGAAACAAACATCAAGTAGAATTTCCTGATTTCAATCTTGTGTAAAAATGAAACCATTTTATCTCTCGTGATTTCCATTTTATCAGGTTGTTTTTCCAGATGATCCTTGGTTTTCTCATTCCATCATTACCATCTGCTTGGCTGATCATACGCCTTCACTTGATTGTTTTACCCATTCCTAAAGAATAGATACAATGAGTGGTCTTGTTAGCCAGCGTCTTGACCTTTACTTGTTCTGAACAGTTCCACCATCACCGGAACCAGTTGCTACCCTTAATACCGCTCATTCCTCCAGGAGGAGTCAACTTTCAGCTCTTTTCTGACTCCCAAAACATGAAAATATTGTCGAGCTCTTGTCATTTTGAACTCTTTAAAGGCTGTGAAATGTCATCTGCCTAGTATACGTTTACCTCTTTTTCGGGCTCGGACAGATTATTTACAAAAAATGAATACCTTAGCTAATCGCGACTAAGAGGTTCTCTCGTAGTTTTTTTTCTACCTTTTCGGATATGAGGGACTATTTACAAAAAGGGACTGCTGGAGTTTTCTTTTCTGCATCTTTTCAAACTCTCTAAACATGAAAATACGCCTAGTTTTCCCTTTGTCAGACTCGTTAAAACTAAATGAAATCGGAAATCGTCATCATGACGTTACCGAGTTCCTCCTTCCTAGGGCTCATAAAATGTACTAGGATGAATTTGTCTGAAGAACAAACTTATATGACAAGCATAATTTATCCTCTTCAAGCTTGTGTAAAAATAAAAAGGTACTCACCAAAAATGGTGGGGTAAAATGGAATCAGTTCTAAGTCTTGTCGGCACTATGTCGCTCTTGAACATGACACTCATCTTCATTCGTGTTGGGTTGGGGACATCCCATTTCACCATTTCTTGCCTCCATGGGTTTGGGTAATATTTTTTGACCTCTCATTCGCTCTTTGCCATGTCATCATGACCTCACATCCCCTGATGTCAAATACTGCCAAATTTCAAAGTCGTGTCGCCAATATGTTCAAGAGAAGTTTCCTTCTGCAGTTTTCAACCTATGGTCCTTTGTTTGGTCCTAATTCACTATCATCTTGTTCCTCTGTCTCATGTCGACGATGTGGGAAACATTATGGCCCTCCTTCAACCAGGTCACTTCCTGTCGACTTCAGCTCATTATCCAGGAAGTTGATCAAGAGACTCCCTTCCGGTACCTTGGAGCTTGCATGCCTCGATGGCAAGTTCTTCACATTCAATGACAGATCCTCATCATTGGCCTTCGATCAAGTGATTCCTTGGGTGTTCAACGCCAGCTCACTGTTCACATTCCATGGATTGTACTTGTTTTACCTTGAGAGCCATTGTCATTATTGGTGGTTTCTCTCGCGCTTGTTAATAGTTTCATCATTGGCTGGTAGTCAGTTAAATTTCTTGCATGTTCGACGTCAGCTCACTCATTCGCATGCTTGACTTTGTACCTATTCGGGTCGAGATGGAGCGCAATACCCTGGGTTTTGTCTAATAGAATCCAGACTACTAGACTGTGGATATTTCGGCAAACTCTCCAGTAAACAAAAACCACAGGAATTTGAAAACCAAAGTTCCTTCATATGAGACATAACTGTCTCACCTTCCTTGGAATTTATAAGTTCCTTCTTCTGCAACAATTCATCTTCATTCAAGACAATTCCAAGAGATGGATTGTCTTCTGCAACACCTGTAAACACAGTCAAATTGTCAATTTCAAAATTACAAGACCCAATGATCTCATTTGATGATCCAGTCACCAAATCTTCTTTTTGTAGTTCCAAGTCTCTTTCAGGACTCAGAAAATCTTCACTGTCTTTCTTTCCAGCTTCCAAGGTTATCTCCATTGTTCCAATCACCATGATAGAATGATGATCTTCCACTATGTTTTCAACTAACATAGTTTCCTTTTCATTAAATTATCTGACATTTTTCATTTTTTGTCCTTCTTTGTCTGCATAATTAACACATGAATTATTAGTATTAAAAATACATGGTTTCGATACCTCTTCCTCCTCTGGCAACATTTCAGTATGTTGCTTTGAGTTTTCTTCCAAATCCTTTGTCAACACATCAATATGCTGATTTAAATTCTCCATGGGACTTTCAGCTAGTCTCTCCTTCTTATCATTTGTTTCAAGAATGTTTCTCTGCTTTAGTTCACAATAATGAACTTCTTCAATTTTTTGAATCATTCTTACATCCTTATCCTCTGTTTCCTGACTGTCATTCATGAAAATTTCTTTTTCTTTCACATTCAACAATTTATCCTGAGTGTAGATCCTCTGCTTTTCCAACTCTCTTCTTTGAAGATCTAACTTTCTATATAACTCAACAATTTCAATTGGAGTAGAATTTGGAAACTTGACACAACTTTCCATACCTTCACTTATTGTTGACCAATCATCAGATGGCCCTTCTTCCTCTGTTTCAATATTTTGTTGAATATTCTCATGAGACCCCTCTGTCTCCTTTTGTTTCTAAGATCTTACTATCTCAGCATCCTTCTGAATAGAATTCAGATTCAACTTATTCTCCTTAACAAACTCTAAATCTTGTTCATCATCCTGTGATGTACCTGCAATCATACACAATTCATTAGTTTTAAAAACACAAGACTTTTCAGTCTCGTTTGCTTCTTCAAGCATTTCTCCTTGAACAGATTTGCATGTGGAATCCTCAAATTCCATCCTTGACTCAAAAATTCTGAGTTCTTCTTTCCATAAGGAAATCTCCTTTTGACTCCACTTCATTTGTAATGGTTTCCAAATTACCTTCTTTCCCTTCAGTGGAAAATCCTCCTCTTTGGTTTTCCTCTTCTTGTAGCCATCCCTTTAGTACCTCCAGTTGTACTTTCATAACTGTAATATCTCTTTCTCTATCCTTATCATTCATCTTATCTCTGTGGCATTATTTAGAACCTATTCTCTGATCCTCCATGATCATCTTCTTCATGAGATCCTCACTCCCTATGAGTTGCACTAAGCCTTTGTAACAGCAAATCCTCCCTACTGCCACTTACCTCACCAATCCCTTCTTTGGACTTGGTCTTTTGGCAAGCACTGGTTCTCTATCTCTAGAACCTCTTGAGCACTCTCTTCTGCTCTCTCTAGGCTTATATCCTCAACTCTCCTTCTCTTGAGAACACTTCAGTTGTTCTCCCTATCCAACCTTTAGCTAGAATATTAGGTTCACTTCCATCATCATCAAAATATTTGTCTTCATCTTGTCTGCAACCATAATTCTGCAATCACAATTTTCAAACCAAATTAAAATTATCTCACCTTCAAGATCTCTGCACGACCTTGTTCTCTTCATCGATTATACTTTTATTGGACTGTCTTCATTTATTTCTGCAAATGCCTGTTCACTTCAATTCTTGTATCTGCTACTTATTAGATTTAGAATATGATCTCCTCTTAATTTTCCCATCACACATGCATTCTAAAAAAAATCTTTAATTTTCAAAAGAGCTTTTCCAGCTCTAATACCAAAATGATGCTACCGCAGCAGCAAAAACCCACAATCTGCATATAAAATTTAAAAGTGCATACCCACATGCATATAATCCAATACTCTGGCGCAGAAGCTTCTTATTTAATCTTCAAAGAAGATTACTTCACTTTTAACCCATGGTTATAAAACCCAACAATACAAACTTCATATGCGGAAGTTGTTTCCCTTTTTATACCCTATGGTTATAAACCATATAATAAAACCCACTTTATGGAAATTTGATATATAGGACTTCAACTTTGGTTAAAATCCCAAAGAAAATCTTCGGGCCCACAGTTTGTCTTTATATTGACAGTCAATGCATCCATTCCCGGATTTAACTCAACTTAACGTAAGTTACAATAAAATTATAGCTTACCAAATTTTCCAGTTTATTACTCTTTGGAAATTCCACTTTGGATAAAAACCCAAAGCACCAATATAATATTTTATCCGGGTCCCACAGTATTTACAACTCACCTTTCCGCTTTCCTCCGAATAGCTTTACCCGTTGTTTTCAACCGTAGATCTTCAACTCCTCAATCTTACACTGTCGATCTTAATACCCATCAATCTACGGCTATCGCACTTCACAACTGATATATGCGTTCATCCAACGGATATCGCAGTCCAAGATGCATGACATTTAACGTACCTTTTTCATTGTTGGGTCCACACCTTTCGTTAACCTTCACACAACTTCGGGTGCAAACACCATCGGATCTCTGACATTTATGATCGATCGGTTATTGCATTCAATTAACCCCAACATTTTATTGCTCCAAAGAAACACGAAATCAGTGGTTTTATGATGCCACACGTCACTCACTAGGGTGTATTGCGTAAATTTCTTCAATACCATTTACCAGTTTATAATCACGTGAAAACCATTTGTGGTTTTCCAAAACCATCCACCATTTCATTTCGCCTTCTCTTTGACTTAGAAGTTCCACAACGCATAGTTCCTCAACGCATCATTCCGGAATCATGAAACCACTCAGGTCACGAAGGAAATCGACACCTTTTAAATTTAAACAAGTTTTATTACATATTTTTCAACACAGTTCCTCAGCATTCTAAAAAGGAGTCTATCGAACTTCTTGTGAGTTCGATTCCTATCTCTGACTCTCACGTGCACACTTATGTATGAAATTTCCCTAATACATATGCCCATTTATAAATTTCATTTCTCACCGTATACACATCTGATGTATATGATTCCAAACCCGATTGTTGATTCTAACACGATATACTCAAGTTATTGATTTGAGAGATCTTTTCCTCTTCCATCTCATCGATCCATTCTGTGATCGATACACACAATTTCACCATCAAAATTCAATATTAAACACACAAACTCACATAATCAACAATCCTGTAACCCAATTTCATCTACAACCTATATAAACTATGTAATGAAACATGAACTCAGAAAATTGAGTTCTTTGTATTAACACACAATAATTACATAGGAAATTCTTCCTCTGGCCTGATCTTTTGTATTAGTGGCCTTTTTTTTATAGCTCGTAGGCTTCAAACCCTATCTGTCTAAAACCTGAATCACTCCTCTAAATCCTTGAGTCTGTCCCCTTTATGCCTTTGAGGCTTACAATTTATACAAATGGACTCTATAACCAATTCTGGTTTAGATCCTTAACTTGCTCAAAAATTCCTAAGAATCCTCTAAGTCCTAAAATCTATCCTTTATCCCTAAAAATCCTTTCAAACCCACAAAATCATGAAACCAATTCTAACTTTGGATTTACAATTAATTCCTAAACCTTTCAATCCCTATGAGCTCTCAACTAGCCTAATTCTCTCATGTTCTCCAACATTCGAGAACATTTACAAAATTCCTCACAATATTTAATTAATTCTCATTAAAATCACTCAAAACATCACATAAGAAACCAACTCCCTTGAAAACACAAAACCCCTAAGTCTATTAAAATACAAGGAATTTTCTTGACCCTAATGCTCCTGCATCAAAGATGAGGCAAAACTTAATCCCTCCATAGTAGATCTCTATTATCTGTTTTTCTTATGTTGTTAAAATTTCCACAATCTAAGCCAAAGATCATGCTCCGATACCACTGTAATATCCCAAAATGGAATAATGCATTGATACACAAACATAATATTTGTAACACAAAAAATGTACATGTAAGTTTGATCAACACAGATATAGACACAATAGCTAAGTCATTTCATTATGTGGGGAAGATTCAGTTACAACAACGTACAAAATATGAGGCAATCTAGCCAAAGAGATGGCCTAGAATGACCCTAAAAACATGCCAAAGTAGGCACTACGTAACTGGAGAGTTGCTGGAAGAAAATACTGTGATGTCCCTTCAACAGATAATGAATATATGACTGCAGGATGAAAAGGGAAATTCATATCTACAAAAATATGGAGCTCTGATTATGCCAAGATTCTAGATCTAGGCTCTATGATGGCAACCCAAGATAACCTAGAAAGGATTTCTCAGATCTATCAATCTAAGAAAATCACCCTCTTGGGGTTTCACTATACAATTGCTGGGTATGCAGATCTGAAGCAAGATATGACAAATAGATGTCTTCAATATGTCACAAGATCATATCTATGCTTCAAGGGTTGGTCCTTTCACTAGATCTTCAAGCTGGAAGCTCAAGATCTAGCTCCTCAATCCTCCTCTGAAGATTGTAGTTGTTGCTACACAACTACTCATGAAAAATGTGTTGTAAGGGAAGGAGGCTCTCTAGCCTACTGCAAAATATGGCTATGAAGCTCAAGACTGATGGAAATAATTCATACAATGTGAAGGAATGGTCCTCCACTAGATTACTAGCTGAAATGCTATCAACTTCCCTTCCCCCTTGGATCTACAAGCATGGACTGCGCAATTACTGATGGAAGTATTGCTGCTGGGAGATGAATAATAGATGGCTTGATGCCCGATATAGATCTGAAGCACTAGAAGGCTGATCTTGAAGCTCAAGGTGATAAGATGAATCCTTTAATGGTTCCTCAACTGAAATATTGAAGGACAACCTCCTCCTCTCAAATTGATCTTTAGAAATGTGCAATTTCTGAATATGGGTGTTCTGCAGAAATTAGGAACAATATGGCACCAATGCCTGATGATGAATGTAGTGTAATTACACTTCCTTAGAGATCACTCAAGGAAATAGGTGGGATTCCCGCTCGGGAACACCCTGTGTTAAACATCACTGCAACTTAGCTAAACAGCATAAGATTGCATGGAGATGTCACCTGACAAATCCAAATATAAACAGATCATACATCAATAATAATCTAAAACATGCCTTCTATGTTGCCTTCATCTTCATTGTATATTTTATGAACCTTCTAATTTCTTAGCCCACCTCATAACTGCGATGTACATGTGGACATAGGTCTCCATGTTGACTGGGTTGTCTCTTCATGATCTCCATCATGTGTGAATGTACTTATCACCCTCTCCATCATGTGTGCATTAATGCACCACTTCCTACCTCATCTCATCATAAATTCTCTATGATATTACATTTAATTCCTTCCAAGATCTTAGTTGGCTGCTTCAATCTCCATGATCTTTCTCTTTAATGAGACATGATCTCCACTCCTTTCACATTAAGTAGTTGCTCCACTACTCCATTATGTAGATCTAGATCTGAAATATCCGCATACACACATAAAAATTGAATTTTATTTATATTTGGGGTTTTTGGGTCCCTCCACCCTCTTATTTACTTAATTAATTATGGAAATTAAGAACTCTAATATTCCAAATATCATGTGAAAATTTAGGAATATTACACACTTCGTGAGTGGATTCATCATGGTTTGTTTGACTGAATATGTCGAAGACCTTCCTTTGGCTTCTTTTTTCCTACATTTGAGCAACTTCCCAATTGATAAGGTCTCCCTTCCACCTTATGAGGCATCCCAAACCACCTCCTCCTCTCGTATAAATACATCCTTCTCACATAATTTCAACTAGCTGAACAGTCCTTACTATAGCTGGTGTGAGATAGAGCAGAGAGGAATCCATTGTCGAGAGAGAGTTTAGGCGCATTGCCTCGCCAAGTCCAATTCCCCGACGAATGCTTGAGACGTGTTTGACTGGACCCGTTGAAGGAGGCTGCAACGTCAAGGCCCTTTTGGTTGTGAACTTCTTCTCTCTATTTATCAATACATGACTAGTTTTTTGGTTCCCGTTTTGTGTTTGATGTGTTTAATCTTTTGCAATATGTTTGATTCTCCTTGACCAATTAAATATTTATGAATGCAAGTGTGTTTTCGTATGTTTTCGTTGTTCTCTGATCCTTGTGTAGACACCCAAGTATTACCACTGAAGGACTGTGACGTGTCAAGACGAAGATCTGGAGACTGCTACCACTACTACGACAAGAGCATTGGAATAAAGGTAGGTCATCTATCCTAACTCAGTTCATTCATAAACTAGGAGTCCGAAGGATTAGCATGTTCCCTTGTTGCTATACCCACCCTAGGCCTAGAGGGATCGCCTATGTCCGTAGAGGGGATTTACCTGCACAACAGTGATCAACCCCAATCTTGAAAACAAAAATCATATTTTTTTTTCTTGACTATTATTAAGAAGAAAATGAACATTGATAAGATAAGAACTAATTCTCATGAGCTTCGTGATAAAACTAGGTGTTGGCCGATTCCCAAAACACCATCGGATAAAATAGTTTTTCACATGTGTGATTATAACTGGGTCGAAGATGAAAAACATTTTCACTTAGAGTGTCCATATTATACTCACATTCAATATAATTTTCAAAATATTTTTCACACTAGCAAATAATATATATAATAATATTTTCCAAAACTGACATGTGAGAATGCCATATCACATTAAGGAATTCATTTAAATTGTTTCAATGTTTAGGTGTATGAATTAACATATGTCATAGGCAATACAAATTTAAAATACAACCACGTTTTTTATGAATAATAAAAAATATATATTCAAATATTTGATTTGGTAAATATTTATTTTTAATAGTAATTAAGAGATTATATAAAGTATAAAAAAAAAGTGTTAACAACAATTTGAATATAAAAATATTACATTTTCAAGGTTTTTAGAGGACCTGTCACACCTTAGAAAGTTTGTTTGTTATCTTTTGATTATCCTTGTAACAATATAACTAATTATGCTTGTATAAATTTTTAGGAAGGATTAACTAAAAAAATTTGTCTTAACTTTCATTTTTTATATTGATATTAATCATCAATAACAATTATTTAGTTCATCTACCAACTGATTCAAATCCAAGATAGTAGGGGAGATCAAGTTTTTTGAAGATATGTGAATTGATTGAATTTTATCTTGGTGTAAATTCATAAAAGAAGAAAATTGGGTTCAAGGGTATTGACATCTTGCCCGAGCTCAGCAATTAGAGCACCCTTCACATGCATCATGTTGATTGCCATGTCAAACTTGTTGGACATTTCAGTAATCATTTGAAAGAGAGTGCACACATCCATCCTCAAATAATGCACAATAAGGCTTGTAGTTTCTAAGAGATATAACCAATCTCTGAAACAACCAAAGTGGTTAAAATTCCCCTCAATCTGTCTGAAATATCTATGTGTTTTCCAAAACACAAGTCCCAAATTCAAGTCAATAATAGCATCAATCAAGACAATTTTGAAATTTTATATAGAGACCACCCAGAGGAGCTACAACATCTTTAAGGACCACACCATATTCCTCTGAGTGGACCCACTACCTTATAAATACAAGGGGACCCCTTGCATGAACCCTTCTATCATCAAATACATAAGCCACCTTCCATCTGTCCTTTTTAGCAAATAATTTCATAAACCATTTACCCCCAGGAGCAACCTTTGTTCTAAATTCGAAGGATATGGGATCTTTAACAGCCTGAAATAATGGAAATCCTCTCACAAATCCTTACATCTTCCTAGACCGACACAACCAAGGAAAAATGTGCATGTACCCTCTAATAAACCAGACACTCCAAACTAGACCATACTAGGGACTCAAATCCAGGCAAAGGCCTAGCCAACCCCACACAAACGAGACAAATAAGTCATGACCTTGTAGCACAAAGTAATCAAGGAGTTCCCATTAGAGGAAATTGTAGTCTAAGAGTGCCCATAAAATTTTCATGTAATTTCCATGTCATAAGATATAAACTAGTCAAAATCATTTAAATAAAAAAAGGTACATGTAAATATTTTCAAGGGAAAATAAGAGAACTAATTTTTTTAATTGTATTTTGGGTTGATCTACTTATAGGCCTTACTCAAATTTCAAATGTAGACACTCATTGGATTCAGAGTTAAATTCCACATCCAACGAGTACCCTTTATGCATACTTTTGAGAAGACCCACATTGATAAAAATTGAAGATGCATTAAAAAAACATGTTCAACACATTTTTTTTAATGTATCTTCAGTTTTTATCAATGTGGGTCTTCTCAAAAGTATGCATAATGGGTACTCATTAGATGTGGAATTTAATTCTACATCAAATGAGTGTCTACATTTGAAATTTGAGTAAACCTATAAGGAGATGCACCAAAAATACAATAAAAAGGTAGTTCTCTTCTTGTTCCTCCGAAATTCATAACTTTTATTTTATTATTTTAACTATTATTTTGTTATTTTTCCTTATGAGGCCACTTTTAGGCTGAGATTTCCTGATTTCCTTTGATGCCAAATTTGACTAAAGAATTAGACAAGAGGACAAAGGCTACCTTGCTAACAAGCCTATGTTTGAGAGAGTTAGTCAACTCTAACAATCCGAAAGTATAAACCAAAATCCCCTACCAACCATTCCAAGGAGGCCACCACCCAAAGTTCCACCACAACTGGTTCCAAGATAAAATTCAGATTGGGAGTCCCATGATGTAGAGCCCAAACTCGCTGCAGATGATTAACATAAATCGCACACTAGAGTACAAAATCTATCATTTGCCTTGAAGTCACATAAATGTGCTCGGTATAGGGAAAGGGGAACATGTATGAGGGAGGTTCCTTCCAAGCAAATACATTGATTTCCATTTGGGTTCGACATAATTTGAAGGGGAGGCCATGTGTCTCCCACCTTAAAAAAATAGATATAAAATTATAATCTTGATTATGTAGTGCATAATAGAAAATTAAGGGGAGGGGGGCTCTATAAGTGACCCATTAACAATAATGTTCCTGGAGATAAGAGAGTAACCTATATTTCCATTGAATCCATTGTGGATTTGTGCTCTCTAAGAATGTGGAAAGCTCTGAACCTGTCAAGGGAGGAGATCTGGAGTATAATCTTGGCTATGATTGAAGCAAGTGCCAACTTTGAGAGCATGGTGCTAAGAGCAATGTGTTAGATAAGATTTTGAGAATACCCTATAACTATTAGAGAATTGAATCCCCTTTCCAACGCTAAGTGAAGCCCCCTATGCAACCCATAACATTCTATTTGATTGTTTGTAGTCATTCCTAAACCCCATGCAAATTCGATTTGTCCTCCGCACAACCACCCGCTCCCCCTTACCCCTAACGATAAATTGTTATATATATATATATAGTTGAATGTGAATATAAAATTTTTAATATATTTAAATTTTAAGATAAATGTAATTTTTATAAGTAACTATGAATTTATTTAAGTAGACAACTTCAATTTTCTTTCAAATAAAATTCTATAAGAAATTTGATATGAATTTTGTTGAAAGTTATAGTTTTTTAATTGATTAGGAGTTCTGATTGTAAATATATATATATATATAGTTGAATGTGAATATAAAATTTTTAATATATTTAAATTTTAAGATAAATGTAATTTTTATAAGTAACTATGAATTTATTTAAGTAGACAACTTCAATTTTCTTTCAAATGAAATTCTATATGAAATTTGATATGAATTTTGTTGAAAGTTATAGTTTTTTAATTGATTAGGAGTTCTGATTGTAAATTTTGATTCAGAGTGTCGAGAGACACTCTCCATCGCATGGAAGAGATGTTATAATGTTATGTCTTGTTATGTTGACATTTTAACTCGGTCAAAGTACATTAAAAAAAATTATTTTGACTCAGTGAAATTATAAACAAAAAAAAAATTGAAAAAGAAATAATAATTAAAATAAATTTGAGATAAAATAGTTAATTTACAATTGATGGCTTTTGGGCTTCAAGTTTTGTCAACCCATAATTTTTCCAAGAGTAATTATATGCATACTAGTCTAGATCCGTCTACCAACTATCGAGAAAGATCAATTCTCTTAAAATATAAACTTCTTTATAATAATAATAAATAAATAAATAAATAAATAAATAAAATAAAAAAAAAAAAAAATCCTTTTTACAATTGTAGATCTAAAATTAAGATAAATCAAAATTAATTTGAAAAAAAAAAAACAAATCACTAAAATTTTAAAAACATAATAATAATAATAAACCAAAGTTTTATTTACATAAATTTTATTCATTTAAAAAGAAAATCCCAAACTTCAAAACAAATTAACTTTGAAAAAAAAATTAATCAAAAATTGAAAAAATTAACTTTATTCATTTAAATTAAAATACCTTGAAGATATTGCATTCTTAATAATACGATGGTCTTCATATTTTTTAGATTTTTATTTTTTTATTTCTCATTATTAACTAATACATTTTTTCCAAAGGCGAAAAAATCTCTACACTTGTGGACATTTATAATTAATTCAATATCTCCTTAAACGCACTACAGTGATAATAATGTAATCATCTACATGGATTTCGATTTAATTTTAATAATGTAATCATCCTCATTACCAACTAACATGTTTTTCACCATTTTTTCAAATGCTAAAAAAAATTACTGCTGAACTAGGGCAAAATTTATTTTTGGATTATTTATCATTTAATGTGGTGTAACATATACCGATTTAAACAACATTAATATATACTACACTACATTAAATAACAAATAATTCAAAAAAATAGCCATAGTTTAAAAAAGTAACAAAATGATTTAGAATTTAACAAAAAATTTCAAAAAATTTGGTAAAGATTTATTAGAATTTTATTTACAATTGTTAAACTTTAGTATTTTGGATGCCTTAAAATTTTTTTGATAATGTTGAATCTATTTCTACTATCAAAAATGCAATTTAAATACTCAAACTACCTACTTTTTTGAATTCTATTTTACCAAATTCCAAAAAAAACACTACCATCCAAATTATTCTATATACTCAATAAACCACTTCCAAAAACTAAGAGTGACTTAAACTCACTGCCTCTTAAAGTCCCACAAGACCAACACGCCAAACATAAATATCATGTGAACTCTACCACGAAGTCTTCAAAGTGGCATGCTTCTATTAAGTTCAATCTTGAGTAGGGCCCATCAAATCTAATAAAGATGCCAAGAGAATCAAAAAAGCATATCCTCAAAACTAAAAATTACGAGGTGCCGTCATTTCAAAAAAAGCGTGACCCATCGTTTAAGTATTTACGTTTCCTCGGGAATTGTACTTATGTGACGTATTCCTTGGGATGAGTTAGAGTTAGGTTAGCAGTTTTCTATGAATTTATTATTAAAAGGTGTTTTTAAAGGGATTATTGAGTGCCTGGTATAAATGCGATAAATGTGATATGTGGGGATATTTTTTTTAGTTTCAAAACTCATGGGATATTTTTGGTCTATTTTATGGGATATTTTTGGTCTATTGTGAAAAAAGAGTAGGCTTTGTTATTATGTGTTATTTTGGTTTTTGCTAAGTCAAAAAATTTTGATATATTTACTTTATAAATTATTAATGTACTTTTGATATTTATAATAATAATAATTAAATTTAATCTTAATTCTCTCTCAAATTACTTTAATTCACTATAATTATAAATTATAATAATAAAAGTAATTAAAAAAATAAATGGCAGTGAAGTTGTAGCATCTCTCACTCTCGTTAAGCTTACAAATGGAAAAATATTAAAATGTGGCTTGAAGTTTGAATGTATGTACATATCTCCTTCATGAGGATACCCTCCAATGAGAACCCTTCAAAATACTAAATGTGAAAATATTTGGAAATATAACTGGATGTAAACCAAACGATTTTGAAAACAATTACCACACACACACATATATATGTGTGTGTGTGTGTTCACATCAAAACAATTTTCCACACACATATATATGTGTGTGTGTGTGTGTTCACATCAAAACAATTTTAATTTGCCTTTTTAAGAGATAAACAATCTAATCAAGTGAATGGTTTGGATCCAATGAAGAATTATAAGTGGTTTGGATCCAATGTTAGAGATAGATTTGGTAAGGGAAAAGGGATGGCTCAAGTGTCTAGGATTATGTGGCTATGTATCTTTTCTTCTCTACTTTCATTTGGTAGGGTTGAATATGAACATGATTATTGGTAGGTTTTGGGTGAGTTTGTGAGAATGTTTGTGTATCATATGATGAGAAAAATCTCGTTCGTTAGAATAGATGTAAAATCAAGTTAATCTTGAAAGTGCTCCTATTGAGAAGCCTTTGTAATTTCCTTTTCTTTAACTTTGAGTATAACAATGCTCTATATATTCCTTCAATGCCCACATGATCATTGTTTTTTCTTATAAAGATGAAGGCCCAAAACATCTAATATTGGTGATAGATAGATAGGTTGTAAGGGCCCTACTAGAGGTGTTATTAGTAGTGGTATGATGGATGGAATGTTAGGAAAACTTGGCTAAGGGTGCATAACAAGTCTATACAATTTGGTAGTTTTGGTAGCCTACTTGCAAGTGGTGGCTTTAAGGTGGTTAGTATGGTGTACTAGCTCATAGGCTAGGAGGATGAAGAATGTTTAGCTTAGTACGGTATACAACTAATGAGGTGCCACATAGCACACTTCAACAAAGAGTGTCGCACTTTGGCAATGGGACAAATCTATGTTATTAATGGTAAGGAAAAATTGTTGAAGCAAGGACATGATCTTTAGGGACTATCAAGCATTGGGGTAGATGGATGACAACTCACTCTCACATTAGCAATCAAAAGTTCAAGTATTCCTAGCTCAAGGGAAGTAATGGTGCAATTTGTCATATGGTTGCATAGAAATGATGTAGCATCACCTATGGTGAAGCAAGCACTTCAATGTTTCATGTTGGCATTATTGTCAATGATGGAAAAAGGTGGCAAAGTATGATGGCAAAGGATGTTAGTTGATGTTGAGCCACAAGTTATGTTGCAAAGGATCTCTTATGTTGATTGGTGTTGAATAGGTGTTGTTGATGAGAGGTGAAAAAGTTGAGTAAGTATGTTTCGCTTCTTTTTAGAGGTTGCTTACATATGTTGTGATGTTACTTGATTAAAGGTTGATTTATTATGTTCTAATGTGAGGTTGATTGTGTGCATATGATGGTTGAGTTGATTTGCTTAAAGAGATGTTGTTAAAGATGCATGAAAAAGTTGTCATGCAAGGCAATGGAAAATGTTATGTTGCAAGGCGATGGAAATAGTGAATGTTATGAAGCATATTTGAAGGCTAATTTCAAGGTTGATTTGTTCATTATGTAAAGGCTTAAATTAATGCATATTAATTGAATATTTCAAAATTTATCTTATGTATTTTTAATATTCAAAAGTTGAATGAGTTTTGAAATGAAGAGACAACCTTGGAATGTGAAGAGGCGAGATTGTTCATTTCATATTCTTGTGTGGAATACTAATAACTAGCAAACTTTGTTTATGAAATATGTGATTTTGGAAAGCCGGAATGTTAGAGAGTGTGATGGAGAGTTGAGTTGTTGTGAGTTTTTATTACCTAGCACAAAGCAGAGCAGATGTGAAACAACTACAATGAGGAGAACATATAGAGATAGAGATGGATGTTTTCAAAATTATTTTCCAGGTAAACCAACACATTATAATTTTTATGTATTAGGGGATTGTAGTCTGCTTTCGAGTTGTAGCTTGAAAAAGAACAAGTTGGAGCCTATTGAGGTAGGAGTATCTTGTGGGTTGTAGCCTACAGGAAAATTATGTAAGTGGGAGTAGGAGCTTCCCAACAAGTTGTAGCTTGTAGAATAGAAGAGAGGTTGCAACCTACAAACGTTGGTGTAATAGAGGAAGTAGGAGCTTGTCTTTGCATCACAACAATAACAAATTCTTGGTTTTATCCCTTTATGGATTTCCACTTATATGTCATATCCACATGTGTTGATTTTTATATTTTGGTTTACATGTTACATGTTTATATTTTACATTTTTTGTTCATAAGGTGTTATGTTGCTCATTTAATGATTCAAAGAAATATTTAAAGGAAAAGTAAACAAAAAATGTTATGTCCATGAATGCGCTAAATTGATTCACCCCTCCTCTCAATTTAGTCAAGTTTCCAACATTTCACACACTCTAAAGTGTGTGGCATCGGTTTGATCAAGACATGTAGGTTAAGTATAGTCCTAGTGATACGAGTAGTGGATGGTCCTGCCCAACTAGCAAGGAAACATTGGTGTTGAACAATGACTAGTGCCCTTGAGTGGTATGTGATACTCAAGCAAAACAAAAAGTCAAGCCTAATGACAAACACTACCAAAGCTACATTTGAAAGTGGAAATTGTAGTATCTCTTCACCATCAACACCCCTTTAATTGAAGGAGTTAATAGAACTTTGTTGACAAGGATGTATACTATTCAAGTAGAGGAGAATGTAAGGACCTTACCTGAGGTGCCACTAGAAGTGGCATGAAAAATGGTTCACCAGTGAAACTTAGTTAAGGGTGCATAGTGAGTCTATACATTTTGGTAGCATTGGTGATTGACTTGTGGGTGGCAACTACAAGGTGGCTATGATGATGTATTAACCCATAGGATAAAAGGACCAAAGATGTCTAGTAGAGTAGGATAGGCAACCAAGAAAGGGTTGCATGGTAGGCTTTGAAAAAGTATAACACAATATGGCAATGTGATCCAGGATTGTGTGTTATCTGTGGTAAGGCAACAATGTTAATGAGTGCACTAAAGGTATGTGAATATCTAGTGAAATAAGGACATGATCTGTAAGGACTCTCAAGTGTTGGATTAGATAGATCATAACATGATCTTACATTAGGTAGTGGGTTGTTTAAGAAATGTTAGCCTGGGGAAGACAATGGTGCAACATTTCCTATCATAGGGTGGATATGACACAATATATTGCCTATGGTGAAATGAGCACTTTGATACTTTGCATATTCTAAGGTGTCGAGTTTGGGTTTAGTCAAGACATGTCGGTTAAGCATAGTTGAAGTGATACAAGCAATTGATGGTAATACTAAACTAGTAAGGTCATGTTGGTGTTGCACAACAACTAGGCTTGTTAACTCTTAAGTGATAAGGGATGCTCAAGCAAATGAAAGGTCCAGCCTCATGATAGAGGGAAGATCCTAGAATAACGCTTTTCCATTAGCCAAGAGAAAGGAAAATTATTAGATTCACCCTCTTCCATCGCAATGAAAATGAGTGGTTCTCATAATCACCCTCTCTTTCTACTGGGATGGAAGAGGGTGATTCTCATAATCACTCTCACACTTAGCCAACAATGAAAGAGGTTAGTTCTTATAATTTTCCTTTCCCTTTGCTAGCAATAAAAGAGGTTTATTCTCATGATTTCCATCTCTTTGTAAAGATAGAAGAGGGTGATTCTAATAATCACCACTCTCTCTTTCTATTAGAAATGAAGGATGAAAAAGTGATTTTAAAGTTTACTAACAAAGGAAGAACATGATTCTCAAAATTGCCCTCTCTCTACCATCCATATATGAAGTTGATACCTAAGCTTAACTCACTCACAGATTCTAGAATATTCTAGAAATAAACCTAAATGAACTCGATTGTTTAACTTTACTTAAATCCATTTTACAATCAAATTTAAAATAACCACCAAAGATTATGAAAAATAGCAATCATAAGATTCACGCCTCTAATTTATACCATACATCCATAATTTCCATAAAAATATTGTGAATGCTGAATTATTTTGGCTTGGTAGGGGATTTGACTTTGATCCAGACGTGTCTTGTAAGTGCTTAAAAGCTTTCATGATGTGACCTTTTAATCTTAAAATTTTTTATGGACAGTTTGGCCTCTAACGTAAACTATTATTCATTAGATCCAAGTTTGAGATGATTTTTTGAGTTTCTTTTTAGATTAAATCATGAGCGAACTTAGGCTGGTTTTTTTCCCTGTTAGTGAAATCACATGTTGCAATTTGATTTTTAAACAGCAAAAATATTAATTTAATCCATGTTAGAGATTAAAGGGAAAAAAAAAATAGTATTATTACAAATTTACTTGCGTTAGTTTGCATGGTTATTGTTTCGATATAATAATGGTATTATTATGCTTTGATTTTAGAATTATTATGAATTTATTTTTGTTTATTTTTATAATGGTTAGTAATTGGAATATATCTGAGGTGAAAAATGAAATATTTTATTTTTATATTTATATTTATATTAAGACAATTCTGATTTTAATAAGTACAATTTTAAGCATAAGTGTGGTGTTAGTAAGATTATTTTTCAATAAAGATTTGATTTTATGATTTTGATGGCAACAATACCAATCATTAAAGTGATATATTTAAATAAAAATTTATTTTATTTCTGAATTTAAAAGTATGCAACTAATGATACTCCTTTTCAGTTTGAAGATTGATTTTTAAAACCCTAAAAATGATATTATAGATAAACTAGTTTTTTATTTGATATTGATTTTAAGATTTATTTTTTAAATAACATTATGAATTTTTATTAGGGTGGCGGGAGGGGAAATGGTATTGTATAAACCCGAAGAAAAATTGGTAAAAATATATGCATGGAGTTTGGAGCACATGACCAACAACTATGTAAAAATGCATGGATTGTTGCAAGGTTTGTGCCTGGCCAAAGCTATTCGAGTGACCAACATGAACATCTTAGGAGATTCGTTCATCAATATTCAACATTTACATAAAAGAACTTGGCTGAGAGACAAACACTTAAAGAACCTCCTGAAAAGAATAACAGGGCTTCTAGAATAATTTCTTCACATTTTTTTTCATATTCCAAAAAAACCAAAATAGAGAAGCTAACCATAGTGTTAATCATGTATGCCAGCCCCAGGTCAAACAACTTGAAACCAATGCATGCCAGCCCCAAGTCGAGCAACTTGAAACCAATGAAGAACAAGGATGGTGGAGTGTATCGTAACCCCTCCTTAACAATCTAATGAATAGCTCCATGGGCTATGATAATAAAAAACTCCTCCCGAGAGTGATCGCTTAAATTATATCATATTGTTTAAGAGAAATATCAATCAAAAGGAGGAAGGGGGCTTGACTGTTCTCGTGGCACAATGTATTTATTTGCAACATGCAATGATGCAATCCCAAATCCATTGCAACAAAGCAGTTTAATTAAGTGATCTGAGTCGTCATTCCTTAGATTGGAAATTGGTTACAGAAAACTCTGTGGGATTATCTGATGGTACGACTAGCATGTGGGATCCTCAATGGGCTAAGTTTTTGACATATAAGTTCTTTGTTGGAATATTACTCTCGGGCTATATTCGGGGTTTCCCTTCTAGAGTTCATTTCCTTAACATTTATGTCCCTTATTCAAATAGGGGGCCTTTCTCGAAATAGATGGAGGACTACGACATACTTAAGGTCGGTTTCCTTATTTCTGCGGGAGATTTCAACTACGCAATGTCTCGGGTAGAGAGTTGGGGCATGCACTGTCGAAATGACCCCGTGGCGGATTTCATTGCTGACATGTGCTCATCTCATCATCTTAAAGATATTTTTCCACTCACTCTCTTCCCCACATGGTATAATGGAAGATGGGGGGATGGCTACATTGCAAAACATATTGATCATTCCTTGGTATAGAAAAGCTTTCTGGAACAAATGGGTACCGTTAAATCTTGGGTGGCATATTTAATGATATCAGATCACCGATCGATTGTTTTACAGTGGAATTTTGAAAGACCTCTTCATGGTATCCCTTTTAAATTTAATCGAACCTGCTGTGTGATCCATATTTTATATCCTTGGTGACTGATTTCTAGTCTTGCATTCGGAGTACAAACACCTCCCTGATGGCTCACATGTCCACTTCTTTACAAAGATTAAAATCTTGGGTTTGAATTTGGGAACGTGACAAGAAAAAGAGGATGTTGGTGGAACTAAATGGCATCATATCGGAAACACAGTCTACATATAAATTTTTGGATGGTGGGATGCACTCTCAAATCTATTGGGATAGAATTACAAATTTGAACTATAGGAAACAACAAATACTCCTTCATTAGAAACAAAAGTGGTGTCTAAAGAGTCGTGCAATATGGTTGCAAAAATGTGACATAAATACCAAATACTTTCACAATTTTGCCAACATGAGGAAAAAAGCTAATGCTATATGGGAGATCATGAATGAACATGGTTAACTGGTTCACACGATTGAGTCCATCCAAGGAGCGATGATCAAACATTTTGAAGCACTTTTCCAGAAACGTCATGGTTCATTTATGGAGGACCAAATATGGGGTTTATATGATTTTCCGAAAATTTTTAATGAGGAGGCCAATGCTCAGATCATTCACCCTGTCTTGCCATAGGAAATTTCTCAGGTGATGAGGTCTTTTGTGAGAGACAAAAGTTCGGGACCCGATGGGTGGACGGTCGAATTTTTTCACATTTTTCAGATATGTTGATGCAGGATATACTTCTAATGGTGGAGGAATCGCACAGGGGGGGATATATTCATGGCGCTATAAACTCTACATGTATTGCATTAATCTCGAAATCCTCATCAACAAACACTTTCCAAGATTTTTGACCCATATCTTTGTGCAATATTACATACAAAATCATATCGAAAATTATTGTTGAGTGCATCAGGCTTGTTTTCCCCAAGAACATCGATAGGGAACAATATGGTTTTTTGCACAATAGACTTATTCATAATGTTGTTGCTTCCACCCAGAAGGCAATACATATTATTCACACTAAGAAGATGGAAGATATGGTGATGAAAATAGACCTACAAAAAGCATATGACTACGTTGATTGGGATTTCTTGCGACTTATATTACAAAACTTGGACTCTCAAATACATCCATTGAATGGATAATGGGATGTGTCTCCAATGCACAATTTGCAATACTGATAAATGGCATGTCGTCTTGTTTTTTCAAAGTTGTCAGAGGCCTGCGGCAGGGTTGTACATTTTCCCCATTATTATTTATACTCATCATGGATTGTCTCAGTCACAAGATCAACATTGTTGTAGTGGAGGGGAAATTTAGTGGTATTAATTTCAAGCAGGATAGAGAGGAATCACATAATTTCTTTGTTGAGGACATATTTATTTTTGGCATGTTACAAATTATGCAGTGGTTATATCTACGGGGTATAATAGACGGTTTCGGCCGCGCATCTAGGATGATTGAAAACGAGGGGAAATCTCAAATATTGCACTCTCACACTTAGCCAGCGATGAAAGAGGTTAGTTCTTATAATTTTCCTTTCCCTTTGCTAGCAATGAAAGAGGTTTATTCTCATGATTTCCATCTCTTTGTAAAGATAGAAGAGGGTGATTTTAATAATCACCACTCTCTCTTTCTATTAGGAATGAAGGATGAAAGAGTGATTGTAAGGTTTACCAACAAAGGAAGAACATGATTCTCAAAATTGCCCTCTCTCTACCATCCATGTATGAATTTGATACTTAAACTTAACTCAGTCACAGATTCTAGAATATTCTAGAAATAAAAATAAATGAACTCGATTGTTTAACTTTACTCAAATCCAATTTACAATTAAATTTAAAATAACCACCAAAGATGATGAAAAATAGCAATCATAAGATTCACGCCTCTAATTTATACCATACATCCATAATTTACATAAAAATATTGTGAATGTTGAATTATTTTTTATGGATGGCTTGGTTGGGAATTTGAATTTGATCCAGCCGTGTCTTGTAAATGCTTAAAAGCTTTCATGATGTGACCTTTTAATCTTAAATGGTTTGAGCCAAACAATTGAAAGCTGGAGGAAAGGTGGATACAAAAGCCTTGTGGTGAACAGATCAGCATGGGCGCTTGTAGTAGGATTTGTACTCTAGAAAGAAATAAATCGAAGGATCTTTCAAGATTGCAAACTTAATACTGAAGATATCTGGAACATCACTAAGCAAGGAATCCGTGAAACAATTCTGGCTAAAAAATGGGATCATGAAGATTGGGTGGTTCAAGGACAAGAAGGTAAAATTCTTCAACAATTAAATCTGCAAGAAGAAATGGTTGCCCCTACCTCCTGGAAACAAGTGTTGTTACCCTATCACGTAAGAAATACTTTTGATAGACCACAATCAGGCTTTCTAAAACTAAATTATGATGGCGCGTCCAAGGGGAATCCTGGACAGGCAAGTGCCGGAGGATTATTTCGTGATTGTACAGGGATAACTCTCCAGATTTACGCTATTGACTTAGGGCACTCTACAAATAACGAAGCAGAACTAGCAGCGGTGAAACTAGGACTAGTAATTGCTAAGTAGGAACATTATAATAGGCTGGAAATTGAAGGTGATTCTGCAATGGTTACTGGTATTCTTAAAAAACTCCTTCAAGGAACAAACTGGGAGTCGATCACTAAGAGTTGGCGGACAGAAAGATTGATACAAGAAATTCAACAACAAATCAAGCAAATCGATTATGTCATACCTGTGCATGTGAGACGGCAAGGCAACAAGGCGGCTGATTGCGAACTAGGCTTGCCGAAATGTGGACGATCATTTGGATCGACCATGGCAACGGGATATAGTGCAGTCGATGCTTGATCTTCAGAATATCCTAACAAAGGATTTGCAATTGGGAACTCAGGGTAATAGTACTCCCCGATCAGGGTGTGAAATAATTAGAACGGAGAGCGAAATACTTCGAACCAAGCCTCACAATGGAGTTGAGTTCGAATGTGTTGATGTGGGTGGTGTACGTCTATGTGGTGGAGGTTACGTGGGTAGTGTACGCCCACCATGTGGTGGCTACATGCAATTTCCGGGAGGCATTGATCGAAGGGACGTCCGACACCCACCATCTTAAATGAAATGCACTTACCAGAGTCTCCAGATGGATCGGCCAGCTAGGTTGTTAGTCACGTTTTGGAAACAGTGTCGTCAGTGCAGGGTTAAGGCAAGTAAGGTTGTTTGCCATTTCATTGTTAGTTGTTTCGCTTTGATTTTGGCTCCTGAGGTTGGTAGTGCATGCAGCGGTTCAAGCCGGAAGGGTTTCAGGGTGACGGAGAAAGCTCAGCAGTGGTATGTATCTATGTTTTTAACCTTTCAGCTCTCGACTATGTTCTCTTCTCGTTTGTGGATTTTTCTCATGGTATTTTTAGAAGATTTATGAGAATGGTGGTATTGTCGCTTCTGGTTTGAATTCATGCAGCAGATTCATGAAGTTGGTTGTAGCATCCATTTTCTTCACTTAGTTTCTTCTCTGTCTTGCATTTTCATGCCTGCAAGTCTTTTTACATCTGTGTTCTTCCTCCCTAACCCTGGTATCTTTCAAATTTTGGGCTATGTTTTATACCTTTGGGCGGGATTGCTGCATTACACTTTTGGGTTTCTTAGTCGTAGTTATGTCGCCATTTGTGTGTTGGGAGTTCGAGGTATTTCCATTCTGAGCTTGGTTTACCTTTGGGGTCTGTCGGCCATTCGCATGCAAATTGTTTGTGATTCGGCTACTGACAATTGCTCTGTTGATTTTCAGGATTACTATACCTTGGTTCTGGTCTTGGGATTTAGGGGTAATGGACGCTTTGTTAACTTTCTCTTCTGCCAGTATTTGAATTGGGCTTTGCCTTTTCACCTCGCTCTCTTTCGGGGCCCCTGTGGAACTTGCATGCATATTCTTGTGGGTAGTTTTGTTTCCTATTATTGTGCTAACTCTGTATTTGGGATTTTGAATTGGCCGTTTACCCGTCTTCACTTCCTGTTGCGTTACGATAGGGTTTCTAATCAGCGGCCTGCTTTTCAGCCTTTTCTGGACCCGTTCATATGTTCTTGTGTCCGTTCTGGTTGTTTACCTCTTACCTTCTTTTCGGTCACTGATCTGGGAGATGGTGTTGTTCTTTTTGGTGTTGTCTATATGCTATCTACGAAGCTAACTCGTATTGTTGTATGGATGGAAGTTTTAACAGATTTTTCAGGTTTTTTTAAAATGGTTAAACGAGGCAGAAAACCTACTAGGGGAAAAGGCAAGCAACCCTCTCCCGAAACACACTAGAAAAGGGGTAGAAATTTGGTTCAGCAACACCTTGAGCCACTGGTTCAAACCTTCATGACTGACATCCCCAATTCAGTTCGTGGTCGCATTTATGGATGGGAGTCTAAGATTCTAGATAACATAGATTTGGAGAATGACATGGCTCTAAAGGATTTGCAGACTGTGATTCTAGACCCTGGGCACACCCGAGGACAAACTTCTCTGTTTCAAAAATCTGTTCGAACCTATTGGTTAATTAAATGCCTGTTAGCCAAAGCTATTATGTCTATAGCGGAAACAAATATGGAATCGACCTTGGCGGATATCAATAGGAATATTCAGGAAATTAATTTACGTCAGTTGCATCAGTATGCGAGGCTTGGTAGACTGGAGAAGGAAATTAAAGCAATGCAACAGGTTTCAGTTGAACTACCAGGAGCTTCAGCCAAAGCTCCAGCGCCTATTGAATCTGAGGAGGATTAAGATTTTCTTGCTCTTATGCTGCATCTTTTGTTTAAGGTTCTTCTGTTGCTTTCTTTTTGTATATGATATGGTCTCTAGACTTGGATATCCAGCATAGATAGATTTGGTATAGGTTGTTAAGACTTTTTATGTTCTGGTTGACTTATTTTGAACTTCGATGGCCAAAATACCTGGTTTCCTGCGGGCAGGTTGAGGTCTAGTTTTGTATCTTTTGCCCAATTTTATTAATAGAAAATAGAAGGTACCACCTAAGCTTACAAAAAAAAAATCTTAAAATTTTTAATGGACAGTTTGGCCTCTAACGTAAACTATTATTCATTAGATCCAAGTTTGAAATGATTTTTTAAGTTTATTTTTAGATTAAATCATGAGCGAACTTATGCTGGTTTTTTTCCCTCTGAGTGACATCACATGTTGCAATTTGGTTTTTAAACAGCAAAAATATTAATTGAATCCATGTTAGAGATTAAAGGGGGGAAAATTAGTATTATTACAAATTTACTTGCGTTAGTTTTCATGTTTATTGTTTTGATATAATAATGGTATTCTTATGCTTTGATTTTAGAATTATTATGAATTTATTTATATTGATTTTTATAATGGTTAGTAATTGGAATATGTGAGGTGAAAAATGAAATATTTTATTTTTATTTTTATATTTATATTAAATTTGAAAAATAACTCTGATTTTGGTAGGTATAATTTTAAGCATAAGTAAAGTGTGGTGTTAGTAAGATTATTTTTTCAATAAGGATTTGATTTTACGTTTTTTATGGTAACAATACTAATCATTAAAGTCATATTTTTAAATAAAATTTTATTTTATTTCTGAATTTAAAAGTATGCAACTAATGATACTCCTTTTCAGTTTGAAGATTGATTTTTAAAACCCTAAAAATGATATTAAAAATAAACTATTTTTTTATTTGATATTGATTTTAAGATTTATTTTTTAAATAACATTATGAATTTTTATAGGGGTGGCGGGAGGGGAAAGGGTATTGTATAAACCCGGAGAAAAATTGGTAAAAATATATGCATGGAGTTTGGAGCACATGACCAACAACTAGGCAAAAATGCATGGCTTGTTGCAAGGTTTGTGCCTGGCCAAAGCTATTCGAATGACCGACATGAACATCTTAGGAGATTCGTTCATTAATATTCAACGTTTACATAAAAGAACTGGGCTAAGAGACAAACGCTTAAAGAACCTCCTGAAAAGAATAACAGGGCTTATAGAATAATTTCTTCACATTTTTTTTCCATATTCCAAAAAAACTAAAATATAGAAGCTAACCAAAGTGTTAATCATGCATGCCAACCTGAGGTCGAACAACTTGAAACCAATGCATTCTAGCCCCAAGTCGAGCAACTTGAAACCAATGAAGAATAGGGATGGTGGAGTGTATCGTAACCCCTCCTTAACAATCTAATGAATAGCTCCATGGGCTATGATAAAAAAAAATAACTCCTCCCGAGAGGGATCACTTAAATAATATCATATTGTTTAAGAGAAATATCAATCAAAAGGAGGAAGGGGGCTTGACTGTTCTTGTGGCACAATGTATTTATTTGCAACATGCAAATGATGCAAGCCCAAATCTATTACAACAAAGAATTTTAATTAAGTGATCTGAGTCATCATTCCTCAGACTGGAAATTGGTTGCAGTCAAATCTGCGGGACTATCTGGTGGTACGACTGCAATGTGGGATCCTCAATGGGCTAAGTTTGACATATAAGTTCTTTGCTGGAATATTGCTCTTGCGCTATATTCGGGGTTTCCATTCTAGAGTTCATTTCCTTAACATTTATGTCCCTTATTCAAATAGGGGGCCTTTCTGGAAATAGATCTAGGACTGCGACATTGTTAAGATCAGTTTCCTTATTTCTGCGGAATATTTAATCTACACACTGTCCCGGGTAGAGACTTGGGGCATGCACTGTCGAAATGACCCCGTGGCGGATTTCATTGCTGAAATGTGCTCATCTCATCATCTTAAATATATTTTTCCACTCACTCTCTTCCCCACTTGGTGTAATGGGAGATGGGGGGATGGCTACATTGCAAAACAGATTGATCATTTCTTCGTTCAAGAAAGCTTGTTGGAACAAATGGGTACCGTTAAATCTTGGGTGGTAGATTTAATGATACCGGATCACCAGTCGATTGTTTTACAGTGGAATTTTGAAAGGCCTCTTCATGGTATCCCTTTTAAATTTAATCGAACCTGTTGTGTGATCCATATTTTATATCCTTGGTGATTGATCTCTGGAAATCTTGCATTCGGAGTACAAACACCTCCCTGATGGCTCACATGTCCACTTCTTTACAAAGATTAAAATCTTGGGTTCGAATTTGGGAATGTGACAAGAAAAAGAGGATGTTGGTGGAACTAAATGGCATAATATTGGAAACATAGTCTACATATAAATTTTCGGATGGTGGGATGCAATCTCGGATCTGTTGGGATAGAATTACAACTTTTAAGTACAGGAAACGACAAATAATCCTTCATTAGGAACAAAAGTGGTTTCTAAAGAGGCGTGCAATATGGTTGCAAGAATGTGACAGAAATACCAAATACTTTCACAATTTTTCCAACATGAGGAAAAAATATAATACTATATGGGATATCATGAATGAACATGGTTAACTAGTTCACACGACTGAGGCCATCCAAGGAGCCGCGATCAAACATTTTGAAGCACTTTTCCAGAAACATCATGGTTCAGTTGTGGAGGACCAAATATGGGGTTTATCTGATTTTTAAAAAATGTTTAATGATGAGGCCAATGCTCATATCATTCCCCCTGTCTCACCATAGGAAATTTCTCAAGTGATGGGATCTTTTGCGAGAGACAAAAGTTCAGGACCCGATGGGTGGATGGTCGATTTTTTTTCACATTTTTCAGGTATGTTGATGCAGGATATACTTCTAATGGTGGAGGAATCGCACAGGGGGGATATATTCATGGCGCTATAAACTCTACATGTATTTCATTAATCCCGAAATCCTCATCGACAAATACTTTCCAAGATTTTCGACCCATATCTTTGTGCAATATTACATACAAAATCATATCGAAAATTATTTCTGAGTGCATCAAGCTTGTTTTCTCTAGCACATCACTAGGGAAAAATATGGTTTTTTTCACAATAGACTTATTCATGACGTTGTTGCTTCCACCCAGAAGGTAATACATACTATTCACACTAAGAAGATGGAAGATATGGTGATGAAAATAGACCTACAGAAAGCATATGACTACGTTGATTGGGATTTATTGCGACTTATATTACAAAAATTGGACTCTCAAATACATCAATTGAATGGATAATGGGACGTGTCTCCAATGCACAATTTGCAATACTGATAATTAATGGCATGTTGTCTATTTTTTTCAAAGTTGTCAGAGGTCTGCGGCAGGGTTGCACATTTTCCCCATTGTTATTTATACTCATCTTGGATTGTCTCAGTCACAAGATCAACATTGTTGTAGTGGAGGGGCAGTTCAGTGGTATTAAGGTCATGCAGGATAGAGAGGAATCACATAATTTCTTTGTTGATGACATATTGATTTTTGGCATGTTACAAATTCTGCAGTGGTTATATCTATGGGGTATAATAGACTGTTTCGGCTGCCTATCCAGGATGATTTCAAATGGGGGTAAATCCCAAATATTACATTCCTATGGTGAACAGGGTCTGATCATTCAATTGAGTAATGAATTAAATTTTAGTTACAACCCTTTGGTGGCTGGATTCACCTATCCTACTTTCCACTTAAATCCAAAAAAATACACAATGGCAGACTGAAGTTGGATTATTGATAAATAACAATGAAAACTAAATATTTTGACTCTTCGTTGGCTTACCATGGGTGGCAAGTACATTCTGGGTTAGTTCGTATTACAACAGCTAGCGGTATATTGGGCCCATCTCTACATTCTTCTGGTATCCATTATAAAACAGATCTAATATATTATGTATCAATTGATATGGGTGAGCCGGATGGACCTAGGGAAATATCATTTGTCGAGCTAGGAAAGCATAATGTGGAGATTCAACAAGAAAATTTCAGCACCCACGCCTTGTGCATTAAGCACCTACACTAGGGTGGGGCCCATAGTGCTATTTTTGGTGCATGTCTATTTTAGTTATCCCTTAATTAAGATGGACAATAAATTGTAATATATTCTCAATAATAACTTGTAATAGTTAATTGAGAGTGATAAGCTCAGTTAGCTAGTGGATTTCAAGTTAGAGGTAGTTGGTGAGGCATGCAGAGTAATTCTAGTTGTAATAGAGTTCGAAGTGCAGTGGTGCATTAGTTAATCCAAGTCGTAATCAATTTAACTCAGTTAAGTGAGTTAAACGCAGTTGTGCTAGTTGTAACTGCTTGATACACTAGTGAGAGATCAATTGAATTAAATATTAATTAATTCACAATCAATGATCTCACATGCAACTGGGGATTTACTATTATTAGCTGCATGTGTGTCAGATCCAGTGGAGACCCAATTTAGATCTAGGTGAAAGGGAAGTTGATTATCAGTTGTAGGATTATTGGGTTTCACCCATGCAACCAAACACCCATTGGAGTGCCCATGATACTTGCGCAGTCAAGGAAGGCTATAATTCCTATCTTTTAGGGATTGCATTCATTAGGGATCGCGCAAGCAAGGTAGGCTTTCTGGAGGTAGTAAATTGGCTAATTATTGGTCAGTTTTATGTATGATAGTGTGAGACAATTAGCTGAGTACTAGAGGGCTCTTGTGAGAAGAGTTTTGTATGTGATTATTTCATGATCCATGTTGAATATACAATAGAAGATAGTGGGGTTTTGAGCAGCAATATTTCCCCGAGAAATTATCTGTGTTGTGTTTGATTTGATTCTTCTTTACTTCATGTGATTGGCGATTTTGGTTTTAATTCCGTAAAATATTTGTAGAAGCGATTCAGTATTTAACTTTAGTACATTTTTAGATCGGGTGAATCTAAGATATACTTGAATGTTGTATAATTTCTACATTGTATCAGAGCACATGAAATCACAATTGTGAAGGACGAGCTGAGTTTGTGACTGGATAGAATTCGAATTTGCAGAAATACTTTCTTGGTGCTACAACTGATTCAAGATCGAAATGGCTTTCAATGGCTTGAGGTTGGAGTATGAATTTGAGGGTAGCTCGAACTAAATTTCTTGGAAGGATAGGATGGAGGCAGTACTCGAAGACAATGGCTTGAAGGAATTCATTGACAATGATGTTCCTAAACTCGTTGTGACAGATGTTGCAAATCTTGATGCATGGAAAAAGAAAGTGACAAAGGCGAGGAGGATCATGTTGGAGGGAGTACAAAACCACATTGTCTAAAGCCTCCATGGGAAAGCCACACCATATGAAATGTGCAAGGCTTTGACGGATCTATTACAGAGCAGCAACGACCATAGGAAATTGGCGCTCGAAGATAAACTCAGGAAGATCAAGATGGAGAAGGGAAACTCCATAGCAAAATATCTAAAAAAGTTTTTCCAATGTCAGGATGAACTGGAGAGTGTTGGTATAACTATCACTAATGATGATTTGGTGAGCTTGGCTCTCCTAGGACTTCCTAAGAGTTGGCACAGTTATCAAGAATCTTTTAATGGAAGGGAAAAATTTCCAGATTGGGAATGATTGTGGGTGGATTTGGTGCAGGAGGAGTTTAGACAGAACACCAGAGATGGATCTTCATCTAAGAATGAATATGAAGAGGATTGTGATTTGGCTACCAAGTTGAAGAAGGGGAAGGGAAAGAAATTCCATTCCAAACCCTAGTTTGAGAATGGAAAGAAGCAAGACATGTCCAAGGTGAAGTGTTTTCACTGTCACGAGCATGGGAATTTTTCTACTAACTGTCCACAAAAGAAGAAGAACAAAAAGGCTGGAGGATCTGCAACCGGTGAGGATCTTGAATCACAATTTAAGCTTGAATTCTCATTGATCTCATGCATCGTGTCAAGTGCATTGGGATCTATGTGGTATTTTGATAGTGGCGCTTCCTTTCACATGATGGGAGTCAAGGAACTTTTCAGTGACTTGGAGGAGAAGGATCTCCATATGCATATTGAAATGGGCGATGACGAGCGGTACAGTTCTATCGGGATTGTTACCATTACCTTGCAGAAGAAATCAGGTAAACCCTTTCAATTAAAAGATGTAATGTTGTACGAGGTTTGAAGAAAAATTTAGTCTTAGTCACAATGTTGGAGGATAGAGGCTATGATGTTTTTTTTAGTGAAGGAAAATATTTCCAGCGACATAAAACAACAGGACAAGCCAAGAGGATAGGGATTTGAGTTAATAATCTCTATAAGTTGGAGGTAGATGGCTGCGCAGCAATGATGGGCAAGGCACGAACTTATTATTGACTTGGTAGGGCTATGTGTCCCTGGGATGAAATCCCAATAGTAATCAAGGGGATCAACCTATTCAACCAGGGACTTGGGGCTCTAAATTCATGTTGCAGCATCCCTGGAGGAAGAAAGGAGTTAGTAGAGGGGTACAACCATGTGAAGTTAAGAGGAGGGTAGGAAGAAAAATGTGGAGAGGCCAAATACGGACAACAGGTAATAGCAGTGGCGCTGGGCATACCAATTGTGGATGCATGGATAAAGTCAATCAGTTGATGAATAAAATAGATGTGCTCTAAGTGGACTTGATAATAATGAATATGAAACTCAAGGATCAAATTATGACTAACGTGCAAGCACTAGAGGAGAACCATATTTTGACAACAAAATTGGCTAGGCACAAAGACGAGATGGAAGCTTTCCACAACTAGATAGTGGATCTCCAAGAACATGTTAATATTTTGAATACCAAGCTCAATGACAATGAAAATTGGAGACAAAGTGGGCAGTGTCTAGACCTCAACCAGCAAGCAACTGGCGAAGAAGGCAATTGTAATTGACACATGTTGTGCTACAAATTTTGTTTTTGCTAGGTAGTTTTTGTAGAATCTAAACCTTCATGAATGTATTGAATTTTTTCATAGTATGTAGTCCTATCAGAATTTTATTAGAAATTTCCAATCCCAAGGACTCACAAGAAGGAGACAACATTGTAAAATTTCCTATCTATGTACTATGGTCGGACACAAATTTAATACAAATTATATTCCTTCCTATTAAAAAAATATATAAATTTTTGTGTTAATTTCCAAAAAAATATTATTTTGAAACCATTTTACAATTTAAAATTTGATTTTAAAAATTTTTAATACATGACCATAAAATTTTAAAATAAAAATTTTCACTCGAAAATGACAATTATAAAAGCATTAAAATTGATAAAAAAAAATCCATAAATTTAATAAGAAAAGTTCCATTTAGTTAGGATTAAAAAAAATACTTAAGCAAAAGAAAATGCTCATTGTGTGTTGTAACTCAAAATTTTCATGAAAAAATGTGATAAGGCAAATTTGTGCATGCTTGTAATTTCAAACTTATCTTTCCAATCACATGGAAATTTGATGACAGTTATTTCTTTTTCATGCTTATCACTTTACATTTGATCTAAATTCACAAGCTTCTAATTTTTATGCGTTGGTATATGCAATTTTGTTTTAACAAAAGGCAGGTAGGCTTTAATGTGATTATCCTTAAAAGAAAAGGCACAATAACTCACTACTTTATGAAATATATGGCAACCATGTCTAAATAGACAATGTCTCTACTTTAATCTTTTAAATATTTCTCAATATTCCATTTCCTAATAATCTCATTTCCCTAGATGCGGATGACTTTCCTTGACCATGTGAAGCCAGTACTTCCCATGCTTAGGTTGACGATGCCCTGAACAGCCAGCTTTAACCTGATGCAGAGCCTCATCTCAACAATCATTCACACTGGTACTTTGCTACAACTGATCTTCTGCCATACACTGAATCACATGCAATCTCAAGTGAACTGTCCCAACTCGCATACGCGAGCATGCCATAACGTCGCACAACATCTGCACTCATGCCACAAGTCTTCAAAAGACGTTGTTACTCCTCATTATGTCATCCCTTCGCTGCTTCAGTCGGCCTCCAGAGCCAACTCCGCCTCTTCCCTTGCCATCTCGTTGCTGCTTCAGTTTTCCTGTGCGCTCCCCCTGACACGCTCCCCCTTACTTGTGCCAGCCTACAGTGCGCTCTGCTCGTTGATTCCCTCCTCGTTGTGCGCCCCCTCAACATCCCCCCCTCAGCTGGATTTCCCCTCTTCTATTGCTTCATCCAACTGCATGCCCCACTCAGCGTCCCCCCCAGCTGCACACCTCCCACTGGATTTCCCCTCTTCTTTTTCTTCATCTAGATGCGCGCTTTCTAAGGCGGGCTCCCTTGTTGCACACCCCCTTCCTACGCAACCCTCTACTGCATACCGCCCCCCCTCCCCCCGCGCTGTGTTTCTCTACTGCACGTTCTCCTATTGCGCACTTCACTGTTTTAAGCTCGGTCTACCCCCCTCAGCTTGTTAGGCTCCCCATGGCTCCGCGACAATGTCAAAAGACTATGAGGGGTAGCCAAAGAGGTGCGTTCTCGGGTCTCTATCACCGCAGTCAAGACCACCATTTGGAATCCATTGAGGGCTCCTCCTCTAACAATCATGACAAGGAGGCACCTCAACAGCCTGAGCGCACCCAGGATGAGACAACCTTAACTCTGGAGAATCAGAGGGGCATAAGAGGCCCTAGGAAGTCCACTATTGCACACTCTGAGCCGCCCACTCCTTGGAAATACGAGCCTCTCTCGGTTCACGAGCTCACAAAGGAGGATATAGACATGTGGATCATGGATTTGGATGGACTTTGGACCAGAGTTCCAGGGGTGGAGTACCCAGTTGCTTCTATCAACCAGACAGCCCCTCCTAAGCCCCCGCGCGTGCCTTCTGCTGAGGAGGAGGCCATTGCGCAGGAATATGGATGCCACATTGAGGAGGAGTACCATGCTACAGAGGATGATGAAGGAACACCATGACTGCATGACCGCTCGGTTCTTTTATGTTTTCTGTTATTTCAGCACATACTACAGATCTTTTGTTTTTATATGTGTCACGGAACACTTTGTAAATAATGACTGTCTGATGTTATTAAGGGGTTGGTTTCCTCCTAGGAGGAAACCCCAAACCTGCGCTATTTTGAAAGCTTCCAAGGCTTGGATAGGCTAAGCACCGCTTACCATCTCAACCCAACGCCTATATAAAGTTTCTTTTTAATCTAATATAGTTTAGCCTAACTTAAAAAAAAAATCTCATTTGCAACCAATCCAAAAAAAATCACAACAACAAAATAAATGTTATAATTAAATAAATTATTAAACTTAACCTCTGTATAAATTACTCCTCATAAATTATGTACAACTTAAACATTTAAAAATCAAATTAACAGCGTCAAAATATTTTTTACCACTGCCCAAAAAAAATATTTTTTGGGCAGTTAACATTAATAAAAGGGACATCAAATATCAATTAATGTCAACCTCTTAAATTATTAAGGACGAATAGTAAAGTGGCATTTAGCATTACAGAATAGTAGTAATCATTATGGGGAGTTAACATTAATTAAAAAAGGACATTAATTAAAAAAGGACATGTAAGTTATGAAGCCTATTTATTTTGATATCAAATGGTATAAAGCTCCGTTAAATTTGCGGTAAATCAAGGTTTCTTGAAAATTTGGGCTCCGGTTCAAAGCTCATCAACTATACCTTTATTCGTAGAGCTACTTAGCATTAGCACCTTCATTTTTCATTCTAAAATTTGAGAAATATACTTTCAAAACTTTTATAGGTCTCTTTATTTTTAAGGTTATAAAGAAAAAAACAAAGCGTGTGTCACCTAGGTTAAGTTCATCTTGCCATCCTTTTAGTTTCACAGTTTAGTTGACATTAACGATAATATATATGACCTTACACTATCACAGATTTTCTTACAAATCACATTTGAAAAATGGTGGTGTTATTCTTTTGCCGCAATGTATTGCTTTGCCTCCTTTGCCCCTTCGCATCCATGTGTCATAGGCTTGATATGTGGTTATTCAGTGGCTATCACTAGGTTTCGACCCATGTTATTTTTTGTAATTTTAGATTATGTATGCGAGCCTTTTGGGCCATTTTTGTAATTATCTAGAGGACATGTATGTATTTGTCTCCAAGGGTTTTGACTTTATATTTTCTCTGTATCAAAGAAGGTTTGGGACCTGGGGTTTGTATTGTAGGGTTATTGTTTCAACGATATCTCCAAGGGTTTTGACTTTATATTTTCTCTGTATCAAAGAAGGTTTGGGACCTGGGGTTTGTATTGTAGGGTTATTGTTTCAACGATATGTTTGTTTGTTTTTGTATTTAATGGTTTCGACTTTGTATATTTGTTATATCAGGGTAGGATTGGGCTTAGGGTTTGTATTGCATGGTTTTTTTTTTATTCTTTGATGTAACACTATCTAGTTTTTCTGTTGGGAGAATTGTTTTTTTCTTCTTCTTTTTGTATCTTGTGCTCATAAAGAGGCATATTTCTCGAATGTGTTCATCATATACAAAATGTAATCTTGTGTTTTTTTTGGATGAATAAAATTACGTTTTTTTCATTGGGAAAAAAACCCCTACTTGTAATAATTAGTGATTTTTTTTTCATACAATTTATCACATTTTCAATTTTTTTTTTCAAATTTCATAATAATTTTTATCATATCCATTATTGATGGTTATTTATTAATCTTTCTACTCAGTTTTGAATCAATTTTCAAAATACTTATTTTTTTGAAAAATTGACTCCATTAAATAATGGAATCTTAATATTTGAATTCAAATCCCAATCTCCCATAAGTATAAAATACTTATTAACTAAATAATTGGCCAAGAAGCACATTAAAACATTTTCAAACCCTATAAAACCCTCAAGCAATTATTTCAATCAACCAAAGACAAATCTGATCCCATGCAAGGATCTCTATCAGATTCCTTGTTCATGCAGGAAATCTTATATTGGCCAACCAGGTCGTCCTTTCAAAGCCAACCTCAAAGAACACATAGTTGATACCTACTACAACCATCTATAAAAGTATGCCATCTTTGAACACTCATTTCAATCCAAACATTTGATTTGTTTTGATTAATAAAAAATCTTAGCTTCTGTTATGTTTTATAACTCTCACATTGTTTGAGAAGCACTTGAAATCGAGAAGAAATCGAATAATTTTAATAGGGAGGATGGATATAGGCTTAGTCAATCCTGGAAGCCTGTCATCCACCATCTCTTTGAGTGATTCTTGCCCTTTAACCTCCTCCTTCTCTCCCTTCATCCCTATAATGTTTTTGTTGCTCATTAGATCCAATTGGACCCCCTTCTTTTCTCTATTATTCATTATTCTTCCTTTCTTTCTTCTAATAATTTCTAATTAACTAAAGTTTCTTCTTTAACTTCATCTAAGTCTATATTTTCTTTCGTTTCATCTTCAGTTTCTTATTAGACTGTATTCTCTTTCATTTTAGATTAACCTTTTTATTCCCTCTTTGTTCTAGCTCAATCATTTTATTTAATAAATCTAACTATTTCCAAACATCTTTTTATAATTTTCTCCAATTTTTCAATAAAAAAGTCTAATTATTTCCAACAATCAATTTTCAAAATTCACTTCGATTTTCAATTATCAAATCTTTAATAGACCGTTGGAATTTGTATAAAAAAATTTTAATTCTTATTTTCATGGTTTTGAAATTATAATAAATAAATAAACTAGTTTATTTTATTTTTTTATTATTAATTCTTCAATTCATTTTAATTCTTATTTAATTCATTTTGACTTTATTTATTATTTTCAATATTATTTTGTTATTAATTTTTCATTTTAATATTATTTTATCCCTGGATGCGGGTGACACGTCCAAATCTTGCGAGGAAAGATCCTCCCATGCTCAGGCTGACATCGCCCTGCAACACCAGCTCTAACATGATGCGGAAACTCAAATCATCAATTATTCATAACGGTGCTCTACCACACCTCACCTCTTGCCATAGTTCGTATCACATGCAATCACACTTGGACTATCCCTCACCGCATCAGTGCTTGTGCCATAGTCCCTCACCGCATCTGCGCTTGTGCCATAGTCCCTCACCGCATCTGCGCTCGTGCCACAGGTCTTCAAAAGGCACTAAAGCTCCTCATTCATCAATCTCATTACTTCTCCAACTAGCCTCAAGAACCATCGTTGTTATTCCCCTAGCCATCACGTCGTTGCTCCAGCTTCCCTCACGCATCTCCACTGCCATTACCCTTCCTATTGCATGCTCCCCCTGCTGCGCGCCCCCTATCACACGCCCTCCTGCTACGTGCTCCTCCCTCTGAGATTCTCCTTTATGTGTGCCCCTTGCTACGAGCCTCCCGACTATGCGTCTCCTTGTTGAAAGCCCCTCCTCCTGTACCTCACCCTTTTGCGCGCTATCTGCGGCGAGCTCCCCCGATGCGCACCCCCTTGTTGCGCCCCCTGTTGCGCACACTCAAGCTCCGCATCTCCCTGCTCTTGGCCCGAAATCCCTCTCTTTGCTCGATAGCCTCTCCATAACCCCACGACAATGTAAAAATCCCATCAGGGGCAGCTATAGAGGTGTGTTCTCGGGGCGCTATCATCGTGGCCAAGACCAAGTTCTGGAATCCATTGAAGGTTCCTCTTCAAGTAGCCACGAAAGGGAGGCTACTCAAAGGCCTGACTGCACCTAGGAAGATATTGTCTTAACTCCCCAGGGGCAGAATATGCCCAAAAAAATCAACCATAACGCACTCTGAGATGCCCACTCGTCCGAAAACCGAGCTGCTCCCTGTTCACGAGCCAGCGGAGGAGGAGACAGACATTTGGATCATGGATTTGGATGGAGTGTAGACCAAAGTTTTAGATGTAGAGTACCATGTTGCTCCTATCATCCGCACAGCCCCTCTCAAGCCCCCACGCGAGCCTAGAGCTGACCAGGAGGCCATTGCACGTGAATATGGATGCTTCATCGAAGAGGAGGACCCTGCAATAGAGGAAGATGAAGGAACACCATGAATGTGTGGTTTCTTGGTTCATTTATGTTTTTTGTCAACCTAGGACATACTATAGCTATTTTGTTTTTATATGTGGTATGGAACATTTTGTAAAACATAATTTTATGACTCTATTAAGGGGTTGGTTTCCTCCTAGGAGGCAGCCCCAAACCTGCTTTATTTTGAAAACCACCAAGGCTAGTATTAGCTAAGCACCGCTTGCCATCTCAACCCAATGCCTATGTAAAGTTTATTTTATGATCTAATATAGTTTAGCCGAACTTACAATATATATATATATATATAACCTTTAATTTTCGATGATTCTTAATTTATTATCAATCATTAATGTATAATTAACTTTTATTTTCCATTTTTTATTTTTTTATTTTTATTTTCATTTTCATTTTCATTTTCATTTGTGAATTTGGTCTATATACAAATTTCAATTAATATTTCTAATTAATAACTTAAATTAAGTCAAATATCAGTTAACTTATTAATTATTTTAATACATTTAACAAATTAACATTGGCTCTAACTCAATAGATAGTTAGCTTCTTTTCTCCTATAAAAGGGCTCTTCAATACTCGTTCACCATAAAAACTCTTTAGTCCCTAATGATGGATGGAGTAACCATTCAAAATGTTGGACAAATCAAAAAAACATTACACGGTTCTCTTCTGGAAATTTCCAATAATATGAATAATTGTGGAAGCCTCTGATCACTTAAATAACTTCCATTTAGAATTACCATATTTGAAATTATCCTTTCCTCTCAAGCTTTCATCTTCTCTAGGGCTTCAAAAGAAACTGTTTCTAGATATGTGATCCTAGAATGTGATAATGACAATGTAGCTCTTGAAACTATCTTAAAAATGATGGAGAAAATATTTTCACCTTCAAAATACCTCTTATAAGATACAATTATGTTATCTTTTTTAGGGCATCCATAATAAACTTATTCAATCTCCTACATATTGGTTTACAATTTTCATCCAAAATGAATCATTATATAATTTTCATGTATTTTGGTAATTTTTTAGGTAAAAATTTTGGAGCTCTTAGCTTGTAGAGCCCATTTAAAAATAAGAAAACTTGGTGATTTAGACTTTAAAAACTTTGTTTATATGAAGCCTTGAACAACAATATTTAGAGCCAAAAATTTGCAAACAAAATTTCTAGCCTCTCAATATCATTTTACACACCTAAATATTTCCAACTTCATAAAGATCATATTAATAAATTTATAAGTTATGTCTCTCATAAATTAACCTATCCAATTAATCACTATAATATTAAATAAATATAATATAAATATATTTATAAGATTTTTACCATATAATATCCTCATATATTTATTATTCTATTATATTCCCTCTTTTAATGTGATATATTTATGAAAAACTTCTCACATTAACAATATTATAATTAAAAAAATTTGAAATATTGTTTTTAAATACCTTTACTATTGCATAATATTGTATGATTTAACTATATTGTGAATTAAATTATTATCTAAATTATTTAAAACTTTTAAATGATACATTGTAAAATATACATCAAAGTTCCCCAATAGGGGTGGCACATGAAAGATATTTGGGGGTGGGGGATGAGATTCACCAACCCATGACCTTGCTTGGCAATTAAGTAAACCATGTCACGAAAACTAGGCAACATGAGGGAGGGTGTGCACTTCAAAGCCACCTCAGGGTGGTTGTTTATGGCATTAATGTCGGTTTGTGTGTTTCAAAGCATGTGGTACCAGAGAAGAAAAAGGTGGGTTGCACATCGGTGGAAGAGATAAATATGTAAATGGGGGGGTGGGGGGGGGCGGGGGGGGGAGTTTGAGGAGGTGTTGGATCATTTGCATAGTTGGGAATATGAGGTGTTTTGCAAGGAAGGCTCTCAACCTCATTCTTGAGAGGAAACAAAGATTCCTGTGAAGCTTTGGTCCTAAGTGCTACACAGAGAAGAAGATCTGGGGTGAGGTGAAGTGCTTTTCTATAAATGGGGTGAATGGTGGCTTTCGTCCGGAGAAGAAGTCTTCCCTCATCTCTATCTATATGTCTTAGGGCATGTTAAAGTTAACATTGTGGGTGATTTATAAAAGGTACAAACTTAGAAGATTGAAATTTCATTTTTTTTTGTCATTAGTGGGTTTTGTTTTATAATTCGAATGAATTTGGTGGAGTAATGTGCTGGTATTTTATGGTGTTTTCAGTAGTGCATGTTCAAGTCCTTGTTGGGGGGCTAGACCATTTCGTGGTTGATTGGAAATCTGAGTTATATTTCTAATAGTGTTTGGGGGCATAAGAACTCTGAGCTTTGGTAGTCTTAAAACTCCTTAAGACTTACAGGAAGGGTTGTGTGTGACCCCATTGGTGTTTTTGGCGATAGAATTTGGTCCTAGTGTCAAGCTGGGTAGCATTAACGAGACTTCTCTTAGAAAACTCTGGTCAGATTCGGGGGCGATTTTCGTTGGCACTCTGGACAAGTGGATTTAGCCAAAACAAATGAGGGTGGTGGTGGTCCATAAGGTGGCAAAAAAGCACTCACAGATGGTTGATAAGGCTCATTTTTGCAGTGGAAACACATTCATTCCAGGCAGCGAACACATAAAGTAGGAACAAAACATGCATCCACAACATGGGTGGAGACACAAGAAAGGAAGAAAGGGAGGACCCAGGTCAACAACAACCATCAAGTAGAGCCAAGGAGAGAACATGGACTCATTAGTTTCTTCATCATTTCCCTTTGAGGGGATGACCTACTCGTTGGAAGGTGTTATTAGCTTCATGTGACAGATGAGTAATTCGATAGAGAAATTGGACCATTCTTAGTAAGATGACCACCATGATACACTGGATTTTATGAAAAATATTCAACAGAACTTATGGGAGATGCACGATTGGTTGGTTAGCTTACGGAGGGGACAACGACGCATCCAGAAGTACCTTAAGTGGATATAATATCAATTGACCCACATGGAAGGACACGTCCATTATGTTAGCCACCCATAAATTCTGTCATATCAGGTGGTGGCTAAATGATGTTGGATAGCCTTCAAGAAACAATTTCATTGCTAAAATTGTTGATGCTTAAAGTCTTTTGATAATATCCTATCCTTTGGATAATCATCACTGTTTTTCCCCTTTTTTCAAACTCAGAACCCTGTTGATTTCCAAGCCAGAATACTGCCGCAAGCACCATTTCCCTTTTCCCCTTTTCCAAAGCTAACCTCATTTTCTATCCCTCTATTTCCCATGAAAATCCCTCATTTTCATGTTTTTCCCATTTCCCCTTCATCAAAATCCCTTTTATAAGGTTTAAAGACTCCTTCTTTGCCTTATCCGAACCTCTCTAACCCTTTGAAAATCATTGAAAAACCATAAAAACCCACATTTTGGGCATATATGGGTCCTATCCCTTTTTCCCATTAACCCTCGGTCACATTATTTCCCATGCACCCACGGCCCCGCAGTCGGGCGCCAAGTCGCGTTATAAATTAATAAAAACCTATGTTTATATTGATTTTCCGATTTTTTGTTATATTATAATTTTCTGCCGGTCAAGGTTTTAGCTGATCTCCACCGTCGATCTGATCTGCAAATCGACGGTGCGGAGTCTGTCCACCCGGTGGCCCCCACATTCCACTCACCTTTCCAAAAACTGCGCAGTATTTATCGCACTGCCTTTGGGTGACGGCGGTTTTTTCCCGATCGCCAGCGATTCCACTCATCGGTTGACGCATGGCCTAGGCACTATTCATAAAACCGCCGTCCATTGCACGTTAACGTTCGGACGTGGACCCCGCGCGATATCGCTATACACCGTCTGATCTGGGGCGGGCCATCCAACGGCTATCGCTTGTCGAAGATGCCTGACAGTTAAATGGGCTACGACGTGGCATTCAATAAATCTGCGTCGTCGATATGATCTGCAGATAGACGGCCCATATTCCATCACCCTAATTCGATCGCCCAATCAACATTTCCCACTTTGACTTCCCGTTTCCACTCCCGACCGTCGATCTCTGCGCGATCGATGACTTTGATTTAAACAAATCTTTTGCCTTCTCTATAGCTTCTCCCGATCAATCCTAACTGTTGGATGATGCCATCCAATGGCCACGCTTCCTCCACATGTCCTTTGCAACAATAAACCTATATATGTAGGATTTTTTAATATTTGTTTGTATTTTGCAGGGTTTAAATGGTTTTCTCGCAATTTTTGAAGAAAATTCGAAGGCAGAGGATGACGATCTTCCTGCCTTCGATTCACCAAAGAAAATCATCACAGGGTTTAAAAATCCACGTTTTATCAATGATTCGCGAGGCATTGATACCATTCGACCCCTGCTCAGCAATGCATACCAGAAAAGCACAGTGAATTAGACACAAGTCAGTGAGTATTAGTGACGAAGACCAAATTTATCAGAACAGAGGATTAAAAGACAAATTTTGCGGGGATCACGGCTAAGAATGTTTATCAAAAGCCTAATCCCCAATTAAAATACAATTTAAAGACAATATTAAGGGTTTTTATCAACAGGAAAGCCTCCACCGCCACGTCTGAGGCAAATTGATTCCTCCCAGCTGCCGAAATGCCACCTGTGCCTCAAAGTATTCAATCAAAAGCCAAATTTATTGATCAGGATTAGATATTTGTCTCAAAACGCAGCCAAAGAGTAAATTCTTCCAAGGAACTTAATGACAAAACATATGCAGAGTTACTTCGACGCCACACAGAGCCTCAAAGGTCAACAAAAGCTCCCACCGAGCTTAAATCTTTATGTAAAACATTTAATACAGAGTACACCCATGTAAGTTTCTTCATTGAGCCCCCCAAAGGCCAAGAAGCCATTTAAGTCTGTATTAATTGTAATTAGAGATCTTTTATCAGATCTCACCTCCTCATTTTTCTATATATATTTCTATAGAAGATGAGTGAGGAGTTGGTTGTTGGTTGTTGTTTGATCACTAGCTGTAATATTGGAACTCTTTGAAATAATACATAGTCCGTTGAAGTTGAAGAAGAAACTGAAGTCTTGGAAACCTTGATAATCTTGTTGCATGCTTGTTCCTGAGAAGGCTCTATCATTGGATCCATGAGCTTGGCTGTTGGTGAAGTATTCTGAATTGTTTTATGTTTTCCTTTGTTTTCATTATGTTCCATAATTTCTTACTACAGTAGGATAGAAAGTATTAGGCTAAGAAATGACTCCTGGAAGCACCTTAGACCTGTTCATCCTTCACTGTTTCATGTTTTCTTCTGCTGAATTATTTTAGAGTCTTTAATCTCTCTCTTTAATCTTCATGCTTGTTTATTTCCTTAATAGTTCGAACAGTTGGTTTCAGCATGATTTATGGTTTTCCCTGCTTGTCTTCTGCCACTTAAAAACTGTTATTGAAGTCTCCCTTTCAATTTCTTTGCTTATAGTGAATCAAAGAGGTCTGTTTTGATCTTGCCCTTTGTCCTCACTTAAACAGTTGGCTTAAAGGTCGTTATAATTATGATCATAGATGTTCTTAGGTGTTCCCTCTTCTATGACTGTAATTATCAGTAAATATTTTATGTTTCTAAGTCCTTTAAAATAAATCTTTGAGGAAATAGGGTGTTCCCCGAATCTTAGATTTCATTTTAAAAGTTGTTTTGAAATCATTATTTGCTTAAAGGTGTGATTTGTAGAATTTATGGTCAGCCATGTCTATCAAAGAGCTCTTTATTGTTCAAATTATGCTTTCGAATTCCCTTTGTTGAGAATTAAACCTCTCTTTCCAAATCATTAATGTTCATCTAATTCCAAAACAAAAGGATCCTGTGGCCAAGTTAGATTTTCCCTTTGATATCCCATATCCATTGATGAGTTTGTTATGACCTTTTCTTGACTCCATTGCCCAATGAACCAGATATTTCTCTGTCCTATATATCTTTCCTAGGCCTTTCATGTTCTGCTGTATCATTCCAACCCAACCAAACAAACAAATAAACACCTGCACTTAATAACTAGTCTAAAACCAATACTCAAAGAACACAAGATAAACCTTTGCAAACAAACATTTGAGAGATCCCTCTCTGAGAATAGGATCGAAGGACTAGATTCTGGAACTCTAAAGATTGGTTCTGATGTTGCCTTGTCTTTTGATTTGCCAAACTATCAAAACACGGGACACCAACACACTATAAATTCAAGCCCCTGCCATCCCCTCGCTTAGGTCTAAATCATCATGCCCCGGTAAATTATGATGATGCTTCATTTTAATTAATTACCTTCTAGTTTTATTGGTTTTTTGGCATTTTTTGTAGGTCCATGTATGAAAAACATTGTCATTTTGTAAGTTTGCAATGTACCTAGGTATGCATAAGTTGGCCAATAAATATAGTAAGAGTGAGGCCAACAGGTTTTTGAAATATATTAACATCAGATGTAATATTTCTGAATGAATATAAAACCTCAATTTACAAAAAGAAATTTAATGTAAGTCAAAGTTACTATGTAAATTTTCTACAATTTTACATACATATGACTATAATTACATTACTACATTACTGCTTAAATTGTTACTAAATCATTCATAAAAGTGTTTAATAAATTTTACATGTTATATTGGAATAATACATTTTAAAATAATTATTAATGAAAATTTGGAACATAACAATGTCATAAAAAATCATTCAATTCGTTTAAATGGTTAGAAGATTTGTATATTTTTTAATTTTCATAACAGTGTATCTAAATACGGTATAAAGTAAGCTAATATATAAATTAATTTTTTATATTGATTCAAATAATATTATTTTATTAAATTAGCCTTTGAGGTAGCTTAATTACTGATCGTGGTGAAAATTGAAGTGTTATATGTGAGAAATTTCAAGCTATCCGCAATTCACATGTGCCTACGATAGGGGCATACATAGGCACCTAGTAGTTAAGAAATTTTCAAAATTGACTCTAACAAAATAAGACTGAAACCCCACTTTAATGTCTAACTTTCTTAACATAATTTCATTCTTCCAAATTATATATCTATTTCTTAGAATTTAAAATTATAAACTCTTGAAGAGAAATTCAACATGCATTGAAATAAAAATAAATAAATAAGAACCAAACAAACTCATGATCCATAACACACTGATTATTAACTTCAATGAATGATGTACTTGATTTCCAACTAAACGAAGAAGGGAAATTATAAAATTCAAAAGTGTAACTCATGGCCTCAAACTCCTGACAATTAAGGAATTCATAAAAGATGAAAAATTCGTCAAGAAGCACCAAGACTTCTTTCAAGAGATAGTCAACTTTCTAATTTAATTCTCTAAATATGTGAGTAAAGGATGTCCACTCGAAGTCCTAAATTGAGTTACATATCTAGTTCAACAACGGATAAAGTCACACTATATGTTCCATTTTCTTTCCAATGAATGAGTTGATTACTACTTTAGAGTCTCCCATGACCTGTAATTGTCACACAATGAGAGTTAGTGAAGTATAATAACATTTGTAGAGTAGAGAACTCAACTTCTATATTTGAGCCATTCCCTGACACATATATCACATAGAATAAATGGGAAGGATCTAAATAAAGAACCAGACATTTCCCACATATAAGGGATACCCTTGGCTTGCTCCATCAAATAATTTTTTTGTCAAATTTATTAAAGTTGTACAAATAAATTACCACTAACAAAATAATATGCCCAATAAAAATAATTTATAAATTAAAATATATTATTTAATATTTTTTATGAAAGAGATATAAATGAATGGTAATTGGAAAATAATAAAAAAACGAACAAATTTTCATGTTTGCATTTGGAACAAACCTAATATACATCACCAAAGATCTATAAACTAGGGTTTGGATTGCTATTGATCTAGTTTTTTTCTTCACTCATGTGACATGTAGGGGGAGGGGCTCCATCCCACTCCTATCGTAACATGACAATAAGAGACACATGGGTAGGGGACCAACCAAGCATTGTATTTAATACTCATCATCAATGTTATAAAAATGAGGGAAGCCCTATAGCACCCCATATCTTCAGTGGAGCAGTCAACTAGAGTGACTTGGAAATCCAAGGGTTCTAGCTCTTTTTTTCCCAACGAAGTAGTAAATACCAAATTCAAGGTGAAGTCACACCTAATTAGATAATATATCCAATATAAGTCGGATCATGTTTTCATTGGGAAAATCTTGGTGTTTTTTCCAACTAAAAATCCATTTTCACCTAGATCCATAACAAATGGAAGTTGAAAGGGCAAGTTGACCAAGAACTAGGAGCCAAAGGATTATTTATAGTTATTTTTTCAATATGGAAGTTTGTACCAACATATTTGAGGACAAAACTTACTTCTTTAACTATGTCAGCTTATATATCTACTCTTGGATTTAGCCTTTATAAGGACAATTTCAAATCCACACTTATATGGGTCCAACTCATCCCTTATAAAGGAATTCTGAGAGGAAGAATACGGTATTGAAAATGTGCTTGGTCATTATGTTAAACCATATGTGGTGACTAGAAGGGGATAATGTACTTCCTATGCTCATATCTTAATTTACATGGATATAACCCAACCCCTTCCAAGTTACATTAACATCTACTATCAAGATTATACTTGGAAGCAACCCTTGGATTCTGAGCACATTCCTTTTCGATGCAAAATATGTCACGAGTATGGCCATATTTTTTAATATTTCCCCATGTTATAATAAAATATCATCAAGAATAAACATCCTCCAATAGATAAATATGGATTCATACAACCTGACCCTTGATGCAAGCATCCACGATCTCAGTCGCCTAAATACTTTGATCCCATAATCCCAAATCAAAATAATGTTGAGTCTCTTGTAGATCCAAAGGCAATAGAGGTGGGGAAAGGATCTCATAGTGAGTCTAGTGATCCTTTTGTTGTAAGAAGCAAAAGGCAAAAGGAAGACCCCACAAGTATCCCACATATATCATATGCATTGAAGCCACTAGGAAAAGCACCTGTGATTGGAAATGAAGCAACAATGATGGAAGTACCAAATCAGGAATCTCAAGAAGTGTTGGAAGATATGGAATTATATTCCCTGTATCTCCAAAAAATGGTAATAGAGTGGAAGGGAAAGGACCAAAATGTAATAATGGAGCACCAGATCCAAGTTGTCAAGAAAGAACTAATTAAATCCAAGGTTGATCCCATGGGTAACACTTATTCCCCTTCCATTTTGGGTGTTAATATGAAATCTCCCAAAGATCAAACTAAACCTGCTAAAGAAGAAAAATGTCGAGGATCTTGAAGCAACAAACAACTCTTACAAGAGCTAGGAGGAATAATTGTGTGCTCAAGAAGAATCATGTTGATGATGAAGGAATTTTCCTCTCCAATTACCTCTTCTAAATGAAGATCATATCCTAGAACATGGAAGGCCTCAACTGCAAGGTTAAGTAGAGGCTCCTTCAAGTTAAAATTCACCAGTGCCATGCAACCATAATCATGATCCAAGAAACCAAATGCACTAGCGAGAAAGCAACAACCCTTGTGCCCAAATGTTGGGCTAGGGCTCAAGGCATTGTAATATATGCAAATGGCTAGGTAGGCAAGCTAGAAATTATCTAGCATCCCAAATAAATTTACCATAATAGACTTTTGGCTATGCCAAAAAAAATTGACTCTATGGAAAAACAATAGGATTAATTAAGGAAGGATACATCTCCAATATTTATGATCTACACACACCAAGTGAAAAACCAAGTTTCCTTAAGATGTTAATTAATATTCAGTCATTAATACACAAGATCCCATGGATAGCCAAAGGGGAGTTCAACCTTACTAAACCCCTTGATCAAAAGAAAGGAGGAGTTATATCCATAGACTCTAATGTTTATCACTTCAAAGAAACAATGAATAATATGGAATTAATAGATCTAGAAACTATCAATGACATATTTGCTTGGAATATTTGAAGAGGGTGTTCACATCATGTGGCCTTCCATTTAGATCACTTCCTTGTATCTGTAAATGCTAGAAAAATATGTCTTATTAGAGGTTTATGTCCTTCCCTGTAGGGGATTGAACCACTAGCTGATATGCTTTAACATAAACATCAAGGCTCAACCAAATAATAGGCCATTCCTCTTTGAGAGCTTTTGGATTCATAACCCTCATTTCCTAATAAGGCAAAGGTTTGGTCATTTACAACCAACCGTCTAATTGGATCGACCATGGAAAATTCCAACAAAAACTCAAGTATCTAAAATATTGCATAAACAAATGGAACTAGGATGAATTTTGTAACATATCTTAAGCCCATCAAAAAAATTAAGAAATAATGACATGTTTGGAACATAAAATAAATTTGGAATTAAGGAAAAATTACCTAGATGTAGAAGAAGCAGCTCTCGTACACCAAATGGAATAATGATGGGTCTAGGAGGAAATCTTGTGGCACACAAAATAATAGTTATATGTCTTAAAGAAGGTGAAAAATATACAAAGTTATTCCACAAGTATATGATCAATAATCGCAACAAGAATAATATCTCTTCTCTTAAGGGTTTAGATGGTTCAAGGCTCATAGAGCACAAGGATATTGAGCGGGAGTTGGTTAACTATTTCAAGATGCTCTTAGCTAAGCCACAACATGACCGAAAAGAGGCTATAAGCTCCATCACTCGACACATTACCTCTCTAGTGGGCCCAAAGTCTTGATGATACCGATCACTATGGAAGATGTGGAATGAGTAGTACTTGGAATGCCAAAAAAAAAGGCTCTAAGAATGGATGGATTCACATATGAGTTTTACTAAGCATGTTATCCCTTCCTAGGAGATAAAATGTGGGAGTTCATGGAATAGTCCAGGATAAAAACCTATATATTGCTTACCATCAATTATACCTTTCTTTCGTTGTCCCATAAGAAAGATAAAGCAGATGATCTCAATGGCTTTCATCCCATAGCCCTTGGAAACAACATCTACAAAATCATCTCCAAAGTTATAGCCAATAGGATGAAGCCAATTCTATTGTCTCCCATCTTTGAAATGTAGTCACGATATGTTGAAGGAAGACAAATTTTAGATGGCATGGTTGTGGCACATGAGGTAACCCATTCACTTCACAAGATGAATAAAGCAGGTATGATCATTATACTAGATATTTCCAAATATTTTGATAAGATAGGTTAGTTTTATCTTGACAAACCTTCCATCTGGTCTCTCTGCTTCCTAGGATTCTTTGATTCATTCCCTCATTTCCTCTACTTTATTTATAACACAGTGAATGGATCCCCTTCGTCAACTTTTAACCCTTTTATAAGAATCAGAGAGGGTAATACCCTCTCACCCTTTCCTTCTATTCTAGTTGTGGAAGGCATAGGAAGGGACATCAAAGAAGTTGTTGCATAAAGAAGAATTAGAACCCTCCAAATGTTCAAATATGTTCAGAAAAATTCCCATAAATATTTTGTAGATAACATAATTCTAATGGGATACCCCATAATTAAAGAATCCACAATCTTCTGTAAATTCATGGAAGATTTCATGGAAAATTTGGGTACTAAGCTCAATCTCCTTAAATTTGAAATATTTTTCCTGAACAACTTATTGGATATATAGGGCCATATCATTAGACTATTGGGATTTAAGAGATGTATGCTACCTTCCAAATATTTTGGAGCTCCTCTCACCTCAAACTCTCTCAATTCAAAGTCTTAGATAGATATCATTTAGAATATTTCTAATAATATTGTGATCGTGGTGGATATTGGTGGCCACCCGCCTATTCCACTTGGTCCCCAACCATTGTATCGTGGTGGATATTGGTGGCCACCCGCCTATTCCACTTGGTCCCCAACCATTGTTTCTTTCAGTTTCCTTAATTGCATCACAATTTTATATTTTTTTCATTTTTTGAGGTCCTGAACTTCTGGAGCCGTTTTGAGGTCCTAAACGATGTTTTTTTTGGAAAATGGGAGAATATTCATGTTTGCAGTCAAAATTTGTAGTCCTTGGATATATATTTATAATGAGGTATCATACGCATAAAACAAAGATAGTATGCCAAAGGTACGACCCTGGGAAGTTGATGTACCAATTTATCCCAACTAGGCCCATAATTTTTGTGCTTCATCTCCCAGGATTATATTTTTGTATTTTAAGGGTTTCCCATTGTTTCTCAATAACAATAGGCCTTTGAGCCTCATTGTAACACAATTCAGAGGCATGTATCCACCACACCTCTTCTTAGATATAAGCTACCATCACCCGGGCTAGTTTATTTCCATTCTATTTGTAAGAATTTTTCAGTTCATTGATATTAATGAAATTAACATTTATTTCTGTTGCATCTCTGTGTTTATTTTTATATCTGTATTTTATTTTGTTCATGCATAAGTCTAGATCAGTGGTATCAGAGCGGTCTTCTCTTTCTATGTTCTTTACACGTCCCCAACGAGGTCAAAGTATAAGGATTTAGGGCTCGAAATGGTTGAAACTTTGCAAGGTTAGCCTCAGAAACCACAATGGCATCCCATGGTGGAAGAAAAGAAAGACGAGGGGGCAGGAGATCCTTTCAAAATATTTCTCGAAGAAGCCCTCGAGTGACATAGGAATGCAATGATGGATAACTTTTCCCAGATCCTTCAATAGATTCCCACAAGCGGTGCATCTTCATCTGAAATCCACTTTGGAGGAAACACTCCCTTCAAGGTACAAGTCAAATTTGAAATTCCCATATTTGAAGGCTAGATAGATGCAGACACAATAGATAAATGGTTAAATCTGTTGGAAGGATATTTTTAAATTCATGATTTTTCCAACAGGGAAAATATTACTTTATCACTCCTCAAACCTGCCCCCCATGTCAAGGATTGGTGGGAAACCTACTACCAACAAAGTGACGAGAGAGAACTCTCACGATTTTCATCCACACCCACTTGGAATTCTTTCCGAGACACCATCAAGGAACAATATTACCCTATGGGGAGATATGGGGACAAGTACATACAATGGACTATGTTTCGGGAACAAAGGGATCAAGATGTGCATGAGATGACAAATCCTTTCCATACCCTACGCATAAAGCTGGGTATCAAATATTTTTAGAAACATCTGGTGCTAAAGTACCACAATTGTTTGCACAAATACATTCAGGAAGAAATGGGGTTGCTGGAAATGTCCTCACGTGGTGCAACATACTTATATGATGCTAATATTGAGCAAAAATTTAAATAGAAGAAATGATACTTTGGATGAATGAATTCGTAGCAAGGGAAAGGCGCCCCCAAAATGAAAAACAAAGGACAAATCCAAGGAAGGGTGACCCAGGAAAACCCATCAAAGCCACAAGGAAAGAACAACACCATGAAGATAAATAAGGACACAGGAAAATGGTGTGAGTTCCATAAGAGCCCCACTCACAACACAAGTGAGTGTTAAGCCAATAAGTCACTGGTGGCTGAACTGAAGGCTTCCAAGTCAGATGCATGTTTTGAATCTAAGTAAAAACCCAACAAGGGGAATGATAAATGGAATTCAATTATTGATGTGAACCCCAATTCCACCATTGCCACCACCAAGTTCCATAAGACTGAGCTCAAATATCGAGAGGAGGGCGAGTGTCTCTTCCACTCACATATGTGGGTGAAGGGTTCTCCGCTATAGTTCATTGTCAATAGCATGAGCCAAAATAACCTCATTTCATTAGAGGTATTGAATAATTTGGGCCTACTGACTACACCACACCCATAGTCGTAAACCATCAGGTGGCTTTACCAAGGACGAGATCTCTGCATCAGCGAACAGTTTCACCTTCCCTACAACATCAAGCCCTTCATGAATGAGGTATTGTGTGATGTTTATCCCTCTAAAGTTTGTAATGTATTATTATTCCAACCATACTTTTGGAAACATCATGTTGTGTATGATTCTAGGCCTCAAACTATTATTATTACTTTGGAAAATAAGTTATACAAGATACCAGAGGTAGCACCACCTACCACGATATCATTGATCTCTGTTAATCAACAAAATAAGATCATTTCCCAAATCGGGAAGTTTGTATTCCTTATGATTCGCCCTCCAAGAAATAATAAAATTTTAGCCACCTCCACATCCTCTTGACATGGCCCCTCCGCACGACATCAATAGATGAACAAGGTTGTGGAGGAGTATAGGGACATCTTCACCTCACCCATAGGGGTACCCCTACACTGTTAGGTCAAGCACTCCATAAACATAACCCTAGATCTGACACTACCCAATGGACCGATCTACCAACTCTCTAATTTGGAGAACGATGAAATGAAGAGAAAAATTCAGGAGTTGTTGCAGAAATGGCACATCGGGCAAAGTTCATCACCCTGTGGAAGCCCAATTGTGTTGGTAAAGAAGAAGGACGGAACCAGGAGGTTCTGTATTGATTATCGGGCTCTAAAATAAGATCCTTGTCCAAAATAGATATCCAATCCCATGAATTGATGACCTTCTAAACCATCTCAATGGGGCCAAATATTTCAGCAAGATTGATTTGAATTTTCGTTATCATCAGGTACTAATTGAAGATTTGTGGAATATTGCCATCAAATCCAAGGAGGGCCTTTTTGAATGGTTGTTCATGCCTTTCGAGTTGACGAATGTCAACACAACCTTCATGTGGATGATTTATGACATCTTGTGGCCCTTCACCAACTCGTTCATGGTAGTGTACCTGGACGACATCCTAATCTTCAACTAGATTTGGGAAGAGCACATACACCATATTCGATAGGTCCTCCAAACCCTACGACAAAAATAATTGTGTGCAAATTTGGAGAAATACACTTTTGGTATGACCCAGGTTAAATATTTGGGATACTTCATTGATGAGCGGGGTGTGCATGTGTGGAATTGTCATATTTTCAATTTGAACCATGTGAACTAATGTAATAAATGTTTTAGCATTTTTAACAAAGCCGTCACCATTGGAAGCTACACTTGGAGATGTAGACTAATATGGGTGAAATCCGTTATAAATTTTCTCTTGTATTTTGCTGCATTTTTTACCTCTCATTTCTGTAAAATTGCTGCAAATTATCTTATGTTTGTGTAATTTTTCCATTTCAATCTTTTTCCTAAAAGAATATAAACAAACTTGCAAGTTAATCAATTAAACCTTCACTTTCATTTTTGGATCAGTAAATATGTGTAAAGTACCTCATTTATATATGAATTCTTGAGGAATACAAGAATTTATTTCCTTAGGAAGAAATTTTAATTCTTTGAAAAATTCAAAGAGTTTAAGGCTCTTATGGAAAATCAAACAAAGAATAAAATTAAGGTGTTGAGGAAAGATAATGGTGGAGAATTCCACAAATGTGAATTCAAAGAATTATGTAAGAAGTGTGGCATATCAAAGAAGGAAAGTACTCCATACACATATCAACAAAATGGAGTTATAGAAAGAAGGAATAAGATTCTAATGGAGAACTAAAGGATCGTGCTCAATGGTGTTGGGTTAGGACAATAATTCTAGGCAGAGGCATTGGATACTACTTGTTACCTAGTAAATTGAGCACCCTCATCAACATTGCATGATAAGACTCCACATGAGGTGTGGAATGGTAATAAATCATCTCTTAAGCATATTATAGTATTTGCTTGTAATGCTTATGTAAACATCCCAAAGGAGAATATGAGTAAGATAAATAATAAAGATAAAAAGTGTAGCTTTATTAGATATAAAGATGGTATAAAATGTTATAAGGTTTGGAACTAAGAAACTAAAAATGTTGTCTATAATTGAGATATAGTATTTGGAGAAATAAAATATGTTGTTGAACAATAACTCCTACCAAGGGAGAAATAATTATAGAAGGTAGAGTTTTAATTGAAGAATGACGAATCAGACTCTACAAAAGAAACAAAAATCAAAAGAAAAATAACCACATAATCCAATATTTAGGAGATTGGTTCAGAAAAGAAGGAAACTAGAAAGTTATACTCCACCTTATTTCTGTTGAAGTTTTATTTTTTCTTATTACTAATGATGATCCTAGAATTAGTAGGTAAGTAGTGGAATTAGAGGATCGAAAACTATATAAAAATGCCATGGTTGAAGAAATGACAGCTTTAACAAAAAAAAATCTCAGGATCTAGTGGAGATGTTGACTAGAAGAAATCCCATTAGTAGAAACTAAGTGTTTAAGAAGAAGTTGAATGCAAAAGGAAAAGTGGAGAAATATAAAGTTGAGTTAGTAGCAAAAGGTTATTCCCACATAGAGGGAATTAACTTTGGTTATATTTTTTCTCATGTTTCCAAGTTTACTTCTATCAGATTTATTTTCTCTATTTTTGTTGCTTCTGATTTTGAAGTAGAATAGATGGATGTGAAGACAACGTTCCTAAATGGGGATTTCGAAGAATATATTTACATGAAGTATCCATAAGGCTTTGTAGTGAATGGAAAGAAAGTGATGGTATGAAAGCTAGAAAAATATATATGTGGGTTAAAGAAATTACCAAAGATGTGGTATCAAGCATTTGATACTTATATATTGGGATTGGGATTCACAAGCAGAACAGTGAATCATTGCATGTATTTGAAATTAGTTAGTGATTTTCTTATTTATTTGGTCTTGTATGTGGATGATATGGTGTTGATTGGAAATGATAGGGAACTCATCCAATAAGTGAAAACTCAATTTTCCTCTAAGTTTGACATGGAGGATCTTGGTGCTGCAAATTTCATTTTGAGCATGGAAAATAAAGAGATTGGGAAAAGAGGAAACTTTGGTGAAAGCATAGAAGTATGTCGAGACAATATTGCTGAGATTTAATATGCAAGAATATAAACTTGTAAAGGTCCTTATTCCTGTAGGTGTAAAATTATTTGCAGATCAATGTCCCAAGACACATGAAGCTGAAGATGACATTCCCCGTGTTCCATATTCAAGTGTAGCTGGAAGTTTGATGTATGTAATGGTCTATATTAGACAGGACATTACACATGCAGTGGGAGTATTGAGCATATATATGTCAAAACCAAGGAAGAAGCATTACAAAATAATAAATATCATTTTTAGATATTTGTGTGGCACTACTAGTGTTGGATATACATTACTTTGTTGTTGCAGATTTTACTAGAGATCTAGATCATATAAAATATACAAGTGTGTATGTGTTTAACCTATTTGGAGGAGAAATTAGTTAGATGAGAAAGAGACAATCTATAGTTACACTCTCAACTACAAAATATGAATATATTGAAGCTACTCATGCAAGAAAGAAATCAATATGGTTACAGAGATTGTGTTAAAGTATTGGGATGGTAAAAAAATCTATAAGGATAGTTTGTTATACTTAGAGTGCAATATTTCTAGTGAACAACCTAGCTTATAATTCTAAGACAGTGTAATATCTTTTAGTATCACTTTGTGAGAGATATTATTTAAGACAAGAAGGTGTTATTAGAAAATGTGGACACTTTTAAGAATATTGTGGGTTCATGAACAAAATATATGAGAATTGAGAAGTTCTCTTGGTGTAGAGAAACAAAATCCATTACCACCTTGGATTATTAATCATGTACTCATGTGCCCCTTATATGTGATGAAAACAACTGATGGGAGAATGTTGGGTATGTGTTACATTCTTTTCATGACCACCTATAGGAATTATACATTGCATTGGGTGTATCTAGGTGGGAGGGGTGTGGGGAGTTTTAGGGAAACACCGTAGAAAAAATATTGGGTGGTCTTTTGTGTCCATTTTTGGAATTTTTCGGTGCAAATTTTTTTCTTTTAGTGGGTTTGTAGCACATGTTAGTTCAACCTGTGGTTTTGTAATTATGGTTAAGGAAATATAGTTGTAATATAATCTATTTTTAAAGGGATTATTGGTTTATGGATGCCATGGGATATATATATTATATTTTAATACTGTTAAAAAAATATATATTGAAAATTATTTTTAGCTTTCTCATTTTGGATTTCTAGGATAAAATATTGCGTTAATTTTGTGTGTGTGTCATTTCATCTTTTATATATTATTAAGAATATATTTGCAACAATTAATTGTAAAAGGTTAAAACCTACAATTTTGTCACAACATGAAGTTTGACTCATAATCAAGCATTTCAATATTTAGATGTCTAAAATTTTGTCTGTAAAGCACCATGAGTTTTCCACTAGAACAACTCATCACAATAGATCTTACAATATTATGAAATATGATAATATGTAATATCTCATTTTAGATTAAGATTTAATATCTCTAACATATAAGATAACATTCAAAATTAAAATGAAACTAAAAATGAAAGAAACTTAAAAAATAAAAACGCCATACACAAAATGAACATGAGATTTACTATGGGAAAACCCAATATGACAAAAACTTGATTAGAAGGTTAGGCTTATGCCTTGCTCCTTTCTTCTTAGTTATGAAATACAAATACAAAGAAGGTGTAGTCAATATGGAGATAGCATTGACATTGTGCCTTGTGTGGATGCTACAAGATATTTTCCTACTCTATTCTACTTCAATATCCCACTTTATAGATTCTTTTCTCGAGTATGGAACAATAAAAAATACAATAACGATGGAGGTCATTCCTGTCTTAGTGGATCAATGTTTTAGATGTCATGTGAGTGATATAGGGATAGGGTTAAGGTTTTTGCATGCCTCAAAGCCTAATTAGGGTTATGATTTTGGGTCCATTTAGAATCTTCTTGAAAGTCGACAAGTGATTTCATCCACATGTATGAGTAATGGAAGCTTGCATCCACTCAATATCATGGTGATCAACTTATAGGATACATAAATTTCTTATAAAAATATTGATTAATGTGATCTTCATGCCATTAGAAAGGTCTCAACGACTAGAAACATTTTGAGAGGCCAGGAGCTTTTTTTGCTAAGTTTTGACCCCAAAAATGGCTATATAAGGCCTTAAATGAACTCCAAAAAAAATTCACCCTAAATCACCAAAGTGGTATCTACCCATAAAATTAACCCTACAAGCCAATAACTCTAATTTTTCTACCCAAAAAGTCCGAAATAGATGAAAATTATATAATGATCCATTTTGGATAAAATTCATTAGTTTGAAAGTACAAAAAGGTAAACCATAGAATACTAGTACCTCAAGTATCAATATGTGGGAAATTGATTCAGCTTATTCGGGATGGAATAAAAGAGATACTTAGCATAATTGTAGTTTATATGAGGTCATTTTGAAGGTGCAAATATTTTCCCCATCATCCTTACGATAATTCTGTTGATTATGTTGTCATTATCATACCCTAGGATTATGCACATTATGGAAATAACTTCTCTTTATCATCTAGGGGATATGGAGACATAAAAGGGAAGGAAAAGTTCAAGGAGGATGGCTCCATAGGGACGGTATTGGGTTATATGGATTTTACATTTTTGGGAATTTGGGATTAACAATTCAAATGATAGGTTTCCTTATTTAATGGAGTTAAATTGTTGGGCCGAACGAGCATTTAGGAAGTAGATTTCGAAGCAAGTGGAAACATAACTTAAGAACCATCACTAGACATAGATTTCTATTGGGAAGGGTTATAAATTTTGGCATAAAGGGAAACATATTTTTGAAAATTTTAGGTTGTAGGAACAAGATATTTTTCTAAATCACTACTCTATTGGGATTCAATCTCATGATTCTCCATATTTTTCAAATGTGATTTGTAGAAGCTTGTAAGGATTGGTTATTGTAGTGTAAGGGTCATATATGTCATGGTCAGTGTCTAATATTTTTGGGAGCCATAGAAATAAAAGGATGATATGAAAAATCTTTGAAAAAAAATTTGAGAATGAAAAATAGACACACTCATCTAAATTATCCTTCTGAATAATTGTGTACTTGATGAGATTTGAATTGTAGACCAAATATTCAATGAACATTTAGCACCACAACTTTAGTGGAGCTTTACACTATTTTATAGTCAAATAAATATATTTCATGACTTGTACATTCATTTTTACTAATGATAAACCCCCATAATGATTACTACTATATTTTCATGGAAAGTATCACCTTGCTAATTGTCCCAAATACAAGAAAAAGGGATGTGTGCTTTTTCAAAGTGAATATCATTATATATCATTAAAATTTATTTTGCTATGAAAATCATTACATATAAAATCATTTGTATTAAAAATTAGCAGTGGATATCTATAAGTGATCTCGTTGCACCATGTTTCGAAGTATTTTACCATTTTAATGATCAAGTTGCATATGAAAAATATGTTTTTTCTCTTTACAATATCTCTAGATCATAGATTATCAATTGAACATGATTTTCTCTTTTGGAATGAATTTCACATACTCTTAACTAATGGTAACTCCCCATAACAATTTCTACCATATGGCATCCTAAGTGTCTCCTTTCTATTTGTCTTGAATTATGTGGAAGGGAATGGGTTCTTATCACAAGTGAATGTTGCTAAAATTATATCATAAAATTTGTCTTTGGGTTGAAAACAATTAAATAGGAATTTTCAAAAGTTTTAAAAATTAGATATAGAGTTCCATTATTGATCTCCTTGAAGTACATGCCATAGTGGTTTACCATTTTAGAGATCAAATCACATGTTAACAATTTTCTTTTTTTTTCTTTGTAATACATCTAGATCAATATATGTTGTGATCCTTCCTCGGGGTATACTGGAGGGTAAAAGGGTCCATGGTAAAGAAAAAATAGTGGAGGAAATTCATTTTAAGGCAGAATAGTTCCAATATATTATTAAATGAAGTCCACAGTTATGGGAGTTAGTATTGAATAAATATAATGTGGTCTCACTAAACAATGTCCACTAGGTAGTTGGGAGGTTGTTAGATTAAAGTTCTCTTGATTAAGTACAAATAAGGATGGATTCCTCTTGACGATGGGTGTGGAAGAATATTGTATATGGAACATATCTTATTTGGAGGTCAATCTCTCAAATAAGCAAGTGAACATGAGTTGATTCCTTCCATAAAAGGATTAATTGTAACGAGTCACCCTATCTTAAGAGTTTTAATATTAATAAAGTATGGAGAATTTATATCTTATCATTTGTATCTTGTATGATATTTTATATTAAGATGTAATGTACATAGTAAGTAGTGTAAGAGCTCTTTATTGGGCCAAAAAGAATAAATTTTTCTCTATTTTGTAGGTTTTCAAAGGAAAAAGAGGGTTGCAACAATTACATTAATTCCTATATTATTTTTATAAATATTTGAAGAAATCAATTGTAGATATGAGTTTCTCTCATAAAAAAAATTTAAAAAAAAAATCATCCAAATTAAAGTTTAGAAAGTGAAAATATTGTTGATTTAAAAATGGTTATTTTAATGTTTTTTAGTGATGGGAAGATGGAATGCATAGCTAATATATTTTATAAGGTGCTTGCATTATCATCATACCAATGCCATTGGATATAACATTTTGGGAATTTTTAATGCAGGAAAGAAATTTCTTGCATCTTCAACTTGTCCATTAAATTTCTTGCAACGCTTGCATGAATAATTACTAGGTACGCCTTCATTCACTAAGATCTCACCTCCTCAAAAAATTGCTACACAATATTATCTAGCTCATGAGTATTATATAAAAGAGGAACATGAGCTAAATCATTGTGAATTCTCATTATGAAACCTTGGAGATCACCTGCCTCTCCATTAATCAAATCAAAGTTCAAGTTCTAGTTTTAAAATTACTGTAAAATAAATAAAGAAATTTTTATTCCCCAATGGGAAATGCATGTCCTTTGTTGCAATATTCCACACATTTACAATCTTTTATGGTGATTTCAACCTTTTGAAGAATTTTTTTAACACAACTCAAGTGTCAATTTCCACATAGAGCTTGACCACAACTTAGTCAATATTCAACCCATAATATTCCAAACAAATGGATCTTTTTTCATGAACCCAATCTTCCTCTTTTGATGATGTCGTCAACCTTGATCTCATTTACACCCAATATAAACTACTTGCCTTTAAAAAAGTTCCTTATTTTTCTGCTACGCCCTTTGATGACGCATTCCTTGAACCAATGATTTGGCTTCTCTTCAAATCGGACTTGTAACAACCTTCACAAAGTCACTTCTCTTCCACAAGATCATTCTTGACTACACCAAATAGAGCCTTGAATTCTCACATACAATCAATCATGATGAGCTCAATTAAATCCTCTTATGAAATTTTTGAGGTATCCTTTCCCTAAATATTCTTGATCTCAATATCTGATCATAAAGAACTTTTAAGTGACCTTTTTTAGTTGATCTGAAAAGTTCAATGCTCCCTTTCAACCTGGAATCATGTAACCTTGTCGTGTACACAGATACGAACTCAATTTTTCTTGCACTCATAAATTTAATGCATTCCCAATGAGTCTATAACTAGAATCATATGCCTTTTTGTTGGAGTAATCACCACACCTCTATGGAATCCATAATTTCCACCCTGGGGATCCTAGTTACTGGTTTGGAAGTTTACCAACACTTGCGAGTTTTGGTATAACGGCAAACCTCTACATGGTATCAGAGCCTGGACCCAGGTTCGATTCCCCCGAGCTGCGTTTGAGGGGTGTATTGATTCCCTGAGCTGCGTTTGAGGAGGGGTGAGGGAGTAATCACCGCACCTCTATGGAATCCATAATTTCCACCCTGGGGATCCTAGTTACCGGTTTGGAAGTTTACCAACACTTGCGATTTTTGGTGTAACGGAAAAACTCTACACTATTTCTCTACACACATACATCTTCCTTCTATCAGTTCAATTCCGATACTTTAAGGTCAATCTTATCACAAACCCTTCCTGAATTCTCAAACTAGATCTAAATCCTACTCTTTTGATATAGAGTCATATTCTCACTGATATATGTAAAGAATTTGATTCCACTCATCAAAACGATCTTCTATTTATTATACAATATCTATCATGCATAAATATGTCTAATCCATGCACAGTAAATTATATAGCATACACAAGATTCTTCTCTTGGTCCACTTAACCATAAATTGCCTCTAATACTTGCATAGGATTCATTTCCTCACACAAAAAATCAACATGCTAATCTATCATCAATTTCAAGCCTCACACGGATACTAAAACTCTATTAATATCAACTTCACATAGACTGAGATTCCGTCAATTCTAGATCTTACACAAACTAGAATTCTTCCATTCATACAAAGACAACTCGTGAACACAATAGATACATGAAACTTTATTTCATTAATCAAATATGTACATACACAGATACTTATAAAACTTGTGTTCCTATCTATGACTTGATTTCCATTCATTTTTCCATACTAATGCCCTTATTCTTACAATGATAAATAGAAGTTTTCGAAAAAAACATATTTTTTAGACCCTACATGATTTATATCTAAATATATCATGCCCCAAAAGGCAGATTCAACCAATAAAAAAATTATCTATCCAATATTATATCTGAGTATCAAATCCTCTTATCCAAGATTATCTTTTATATTATGAATTTTCCTCTCTAGAAATTCATTTATCAATTTAGAAAATATAATTATATACATTTAGGAAATAGAATTCATTCTCAAATGTCAAAATGAATTGGAAGCTGAGATGCTCCTACATAAGACTCCAAAGGTATATAATTTATGACATCTTTTTCATAATCCTTTGATGAAATGATCCTCTTGGATCCCAAACTTTGTACTGTAGTTGATCATCCATTCATTTATGTTGATATTCTGCTCCAGTTGTAGTTGGTTTTTATTATCTAGGCCTTTAATTACTATGTTGGTGTTTTCCACTTGCCTTGTAAATGCAAAGCCTCTTAGTCAATTTTACTTTGTTGTTGGTTTTCCTTCTCCTCTTGTTGTGTCTTTTCCTAGAAATCCTCTTCATCAGCATCCATAACCTATTAATTTCATTGTCCAAATTTTTCCTTCGTTGAAACTTATTGTCCATTTTAACTTTTTGCATATCCTCATCTTCTATAAGTGTCACAAGACTCTCACTAAATTCTAATTTAAATATCTCCTTTATTATTTTTTGATCATGTTCTATAACTTACTCTCACTGTTGTATTTCAAGACAATTTCCTTGTTTTCCAAATTCAATTTTAGATATTGAATATTCACCCTTTGATTTTCTAATTTCTCTTTAAGAAATTAAATTTCTCAAACAAATTAGTAAAATTACCTTTTACTGAATTCGAGCCTCCATGTCATATTCAACATTTGTGTCCTTTTCCAACCAGTCTTATAGGATATTTTCTTCTTCCTCGAATCTTACATCTCTTACCTCTGGCATAAGACCTTCATCATATCTTATGAGCATTGCATTCATATGTTATTCATTATCATTTCCCTCCTTTTGGTTGTCTTCCCAAGCCAATTGAATCTTGTTCACTTTATGAGTGACTGTGTTTTTTCATCTTTCTTCATCACAAATTTATAGTAATGTATTTCTTCAATGCTTTGTAAAGACATTCCTTCCTTTTCTTCACTTGTAACATAATTTAGATTATTCTTTTCCTCTATCTATTTGATAGTTGTATATGGTTTTCCATCTTCATAAAAACTTGCAACCATACACAATTTATTATATTTAAAATCATAAGGCTCATGGTCTCTTTCGATGCCTCATACATGAAATCCTCATATTGATATGAACTTACACAATAGTTCATGAGACTTGTGGTAACTCTTTCATTCTCCCAATCCTTCTCTCCAAAGATAAGTCCTTTTTCATGTTCATAGTAGTGAAATTCTCCTTCCAAATTTAATTTGTGCTTCAACTCAACTCCTCTGATCTTTGCATCCCTCCACTGAGCATTATTATTATGCCTAAGTCTCAGCTGCGACAAATTCCATTTAACCCTCTTCCGTAGATTCCATCTAAGCCTTTGGTCTTCCTCACCTTCCTATAAAAATTCGATCACCACATAGAGATGCACCTTAATCATAACTATCTCTTTATAAAATTCATCATTACTTAACATTTTATGGCTTACCTTTGAACCTTTGTTATGACCATCAAGAGTCATAATATTCCTTCCTCTATGAGCTTCCTCTCACTCATTGTGAGATATAGTAAACCCATTGTAACAATTTGACTCAATTAATATGTTAACAAATACCCTACTAAGCCTATCCATGGCTTAGTCTTCTAGTTTTCTTCTAGTTCTCTCACCTAGAATTTCCTTCTTCTGTTCTCTTCTAGCTCCTGCATTTATCTAGCTCACTTCTTCTGAAACTTTTCCTTGTCCACTTGTAGACTGCATTCAAGCCTCTGCAATAACAAGCTACTCCTTAACCTATTACAATACCTGACCAAGCTATATTTGAGCCCAACCTTTTGGTATCCTTGGTTATCTCCTCTATAACCTCTTGAGCTTCTCTACTCCTTTTAGGATTTTGCAGATCTTCACATCATTTGAGAACATCCACCTATCCTCCTCCTTCTAAAATCACTTGGAACTTGTAAAGGTTTTTTGAAACAATTCTTCAAGAACTTCCTCTATTCTTAGTTTCAGTCCTTTTATTGCAATCATCCTCATTACCGTCACATGTAATCAACAATCTATTCCTTAATTTAGTTGAAAGAAAAAGGACCAAATTACCTTTGGTTTAACCTCATGCGAATATAAATTGTTTCTGCAGCTTTTTCTCTAATCTGTATGCTAGATTATCTAATCCTTATGCTAGCTCTACTGTTGTAGATATTCATAGTTCTTCTGCATCAAAGAACATGTCAGTACTTCCTACCCAAATTATATATTCTCTCCATATCCCTCAAATAACTTCAGTTTTGTTTCTCAGAGCTTCTTCCTATAATCATCAATTCTTAGTTTCGATATGGATTGAAAAGAAAAACAAATTTACCTTGTCAAATTTTCCAAACCCAAATTATTGCAACCTTTGATTCTCCTCCAAGGAGCATACCTACTCTAATACCACTTAATTTATGAAAATAAAATTTTTCGGCATCTTCAACTTCTCCATTAAATTTCTTGTAGTGCTTGCATGAATAATTACCAAGAACACCTTCATTTTCTAACATATCACCTCCTCAAAAAATCCATGCACATTATAGTCTACCTCATGCATATTATAGACACAAGGCACAAGAGCTAAAGGGTGAATGCATGAAGATAGTTAACTCTTTTTAGCAAGCACACAGGTTGGGAGGGCGTAAAAGTAGCTCAATCGAGAAATATTTTAGCACTTTATCAACCTATTTAAGGGCTTAAATAGTAGTCCGTCAAGCTCTAAAATAAATCCTCAATCAAGCTCCTATGTAACTCGTGGTTGCATAAGAGATTGATTAAGCTATTTTTTTTAATTCCTACCCAAAACACAATGGGGAGTTTATGGTTGTAAGGGCTTGATCAATCCCTTGTTTAACTATGTCAAAAGCTCAATCAAGGGTTTGTTAAACCCTCAATTTAGATATTTCAAATTTTACCTTAAGTGCTCGATCGAGCTATTGAAGGCCTAAAAACATATTTTTAGCTCCCCTACTGTAGATTTATTTGCAACTCCATCTTGTAGCATCGTGAACTTAAGGAAATATTTTTCCTTAGGTGGCGGAGTTGATCGCATTAGATTCATTACAGAATCCTATATCTAATGGCATATGAGTTTGAAATTTTTGAATTCACATGATATTTTTCATCTAATTTATTTTAAACGTCATGCTTGAATTTTTTTTGTATAGTTTCAAAGGGGATGAATGAAAAATCAATAACATGAAATATACAAAGCCAAAAAAATTCGTAAAATACTACCATATTCATGTGTGAGTCATCTTCAAAAGGGTACTCTTATTTTTTGAATTGATTTAAATAGTAGAAAAAAATCATATGTGAACATGTGTGTTAAAAATTCAATTCAAATATTAATTCACCTATTAACACGGAAAAATATTACACACATTTTTACAATCCAAATGATGCCAAAGTTGTCCAACAAAGCGTACATGTGAAGACTTTCCAGCTGAAAACATCATGAAGTATAAAAACAAAAAAATTTCTAAAGGTCTCAAGTATAAAATTCACCCGCGTGACTTATCTAAAGGCAGAAATTAGCGACCGCGTGGATTTTTCTTTAATAGCTTCACGATCAAGCAAAAGTATGAATCAACAATTCATGACCACTTCACACACTTGGAAGATGGGATTTCCTAACATGTTCCAGTCAAGGACAAATGTTGAATACGACATGGAGGCTCAAATTTAGTTAAAGGGAATTTTAATAATTTGTTTGAGGAACTGAATTTCTTAAACAGAAAATAGAAAATAAAAGTGTGCATATTCAGTATCTAAAATTGAAGTTTGAAAAAAAGGAAATTGTCTTGAAATACAAGAATGATAGGAAGCTACAGAACACGATCAACAAACAATAAAGGAGATATTTAAATTAGAATTTAGTGAGATTCTTGTGACACTTATAGAAGAGGAGGATATGCAAAAATTGAAAGTGGGCAATAAGTTCCAGCCAAGGAAAAAGTTGGTAAATGAAATTAACAGGTTATGGATGTTGATGAGGAGGATGTCTAGGAGAAGACACAACAAGAGGAGAAGGACAACCAACAACAAAGTATAATTGACTAAGAGGCTTTGCATTGACAAGGAAAGTGGACAATAACAACATATAAGTTAAATGCCTAGATAATTAAAACCAACTACAACTGGAGCAGAATATCAACATAAAGAAATGGATGATCAACTACAGTACAAAGTCTGGGAACTACGAGGATTAGTTCATCAAAGGATTATGAACAAGAGGTAATAATTTTTCTACCTTGGGAGTCTTATGCAGGAGCATCTCAGCTTCCAATTCATTTTGACATTTGAGAAGGAATTCTATTTCCTTAATGTAAATAATTATATTTTCTAAATTGATAAATGAATTTCTAGAGAGGAAAATTCATAATATAAAAGATAAGCTAGGATAAGAGGATGTGATCCTCATAGATATAATATTGAATAGATAAGATTTTTATCGAGTGAATCTGCCTTTTTGGGAATGATATATTTAGGTAATAAATCATGGAGTGATTTTAGGGTCTAGAAAATATGCTTTGTTCCAAAACTTGCATTCATCATTGTATGCCTAAGGGCATCAAGATGGCAAAATGAAAGGAAATCGAGTCATAGAAAGGAACACGAGTTTTTTAAGTTGTTGTGTATGTACATATTTGATTAATGAAATAAAGTTTCATGTATCTATTGTGTTCATGAGTTGTCTTTATATGAATGGAATAATTCTGGTATGTGTAAAATCTAGAATTTACGGAATCTCAGTATATGTGAAGTTGATATTAATAGCGTTTCGGTATCTGTGTGAGGCTTGAAATTGATGATAGATTAGCATGTTGATTTGTTGTGTGAGGAAATGAATCCTATGAAATTATTAGAGGAAATTTATGGTTCAGTGGATGAAGAGAAGAATCTTATGTATGTTATAGAATTCGTTGTGCATGGATTAGATAGATTTGTGTGTGATAAATATTGTAGAATAAATAGAAGATTTTTTTGATGAGTGGAATAAAATTCCTTACATATATCAGTGATAAGAGGACTATATATCAAAATTGTAGGATTTAGATATAGTTTTAGAATTCAGGAAGGGTTTGTGATCATATTGACCTTAAAATATTGAAATTTAACTCATAAAAGGAATATGTGTGTGTGTAGAGAAATAGGCATACAATTCTAATTATAGACTCATTAGGAATGAATTAAGTTTATGAGTGTAATAAAAATAGAGTTGGTCTCTATCTACACGAAAATGGTATAGGAGTCTAGGTTAAAAGGGAACATTGATTTTTTCAGATCAACTAACGGAAGTCACTTAAAAGTTCCTTATGACCATATATTGAGATCAAGACTATTTAGGCAAAGGCTAGCCTCAGAAATTTCATAAGAGGATTTAATGAATATCATCATGATTGATAGTATGTGAATATTCAAGGCTCTATTTAATGAATTCAAGAATTATATTGTGGAAGAGAAATGATTTGTTGAAGGTTGTTACAAGTCTAAGTTGAAGAGAAGCGAAATTGTTGGTTCAAGGAATGCGTCATCAAAGTGTGTAGCATAAAACTCAGGAAATTTGTTAAAGGAAAGTAGTTTATATTGGGTGTGAATGAGATCAATGTTGACAAGATCATCAAAAGAGAAATATTGGGTTCATGAAAAAAAGATCCATTTGCTTAGAATATTATCGGTTGAATCTTGACTAAGTTGTGGTCAAGCTCTGTGTGGAAATTGACACTGGAGTTGTGTCAAAAAGTTTTTTCTTCTAAATGTTGAAATCACCATAAAGTCTTGTAGACGTGTGGAATATTGGAACAAAGGACATGCCATTCCCATTGGGGAATCAAAATTTCCTTATTTCTCTTACAGTAATTCTAAAACTAGAACTTGAACTTTGATTTGATAAATGGAGAGGCAGGTGACCACCAAGGTTTCAGAACGAGAATTCACAATGATTTAGCTCATGTTCCTTGTTTCTATAATACTCATGAGCTAGATTATATTGTGCAACAATTTTTTGAGGAGGTGACATGTTAGTGAATGAAGGTGTGCCTAGTAATTATTTATGCAAGCGTTGCAAGAAATTTAATGGGGAAGTTTAAAATGTAGGAAAATTTTATTTTCATGCATTAAAAAATCCCAAAATCCTCTATCCGATGGAATTGGTATGATGATAATACAAGAACCTTATAAAATATATTAGCTATGCAATCCATCTTCCCATCACTAAAAAACATTAAAACGACCATTTTTAAATCAACAATATTTTCACTTTCCAAACTTTAATTTGGATGATTTTTTTTTAAACAAATCTTTTATGAGAGGAACTCATATCTGCAGTTGAGTTTTTCAAATATTTCTAAAACAAAATATAGGAATTAATGTAATTGTTGCAACCCTTTTTTTCCTTTGAAAACCTACAAAATAGAGAAAAAGTTCTCCTTTTTGGCCCAATAAAGAGCTCTTACACTACTTACTACGTACATTACATATTAATATAAAATATCACATGAGATACAAAGGATAAGATAGAAATTATCCATACTTTATTAATATTAAAACTCTTAATATGATGTGACTCCTTACGATTGATCCTTTTATGGAAGCACTCAACTCATTTTCACTTGTTTATTTGAGAGCTTAACCTCCAAATAAGATATGTTCCAAATACAATATTCTTCCACACACCTCATAAAGAGGACTCCATCCTTATTTATAATTTATCAAGAGAACTTTAATGATAACAACCTTCCAAATACCTAGTGGACCTTGTTTAGTGAGGCCACATTATATTTATTCAATACTAAATGCTATTTATTCAATACTAACTGCCATAATTGCAGACTTCATTTAATAATATATTTAACCTACTCCATTGAATAGTGAATTTCCTCCACTATTTTTTCTCTACCATGGACCCTTTGATCCTCTAGCATACCCCTAGGAATGATCCCGACATATATTGGTCTAGATATATTACAAAGAAAAAACAAGAAAAATGTTAACTTGTGATTTGATCTCTACAATGGTAAACTACTATGGCATGTACTACAAGGCTGTCAATAATGGAACTCTATATATAATTTTTAAAACTAGGATAATTTCCTATTTAATGGTTTTCAGCCCAAAGACATTTTTTATGATATTTAACAACATTCACTTGTGAAAAGAACCCATTCCCTTCCAAATAATTCAAGACAAATAGAAAGGAGGCATTTGGGATGCCATAGGGTAGAAATTGTTAGGGGGAGTTACCATTATTTAAAAGGATGTGAAATTCATGCCAAAAGAGAACATCATGGTCAATTGATAATCTATGATCTATAGATATTGTAAAAATAACAAAAATGTTTTTAACATGCGGCTTGATCTTTAAAATGGTAAATTACTACGACACATGGTTCAAGGAGATCACTTATAGATATCCACTGCTAATTTTTAAAACAAATGATTTTATATGTAATTATTTTCATAAAAAAATAAATTTTCATGATATATAATGATATTCACTTTGAAAAAGAACACATCACTTTTTCTTGTAATTTGGGACAACTAGCAACGTGACACTTGCCATGAAAATAAAGTAGTAATCACTATGGGGGGTTATCATTAGTAAAAAGGAATGTACAAGTCATGAAATATATTTATTTTGACTATTAAATAGTGTAAATCTCCATTGAAGTTGTGGTTCTAAATGTTTATTGAAGATTTGGTCTACAATTCAAATCTCATCAAGTACACAATTATTTAGAAAGTTAATTTAGATGAGTGAGTCTATTTTCCATTCTCAACTTTTTTTCAAATATATTTCATAGCATCCTTTTCTTTCTATTGCTCCCAAAAATATCAGACACTGACCATGACATATATGATCCTTACATTACAATAAACAATCCCTACAAGCTTCTACAAATCACAATTGAAAAATATGGAGAATCATTAGATTGAATCCCCACTTCGAGTAGTGATTTAGGAAAATATCTTGTTCCTACAACCTATCACTTTCCAAAATATGTTTCCCTTTAGGCTAAACCTTATAACCCTTCCCAATATAAATCTATGTCTAGTGGTTGTTCTTAAGTTATTTTTCCACTTGCTTCTAAATCTATTTCTTGAATTCTCATTCACCCCAATAATTTAACTCCATTAAATGAGGAAAACATAGAATTTGAATTGTTAATCCCAAATTCCCACAAATGTAAAATACATATAACCCAATACCTTCCCTTAGGGGCCATCCTCCTTGATATTTTCCTTCCCTTTCAATTCTCCATCTCCCCTAGGTTATCAAGAGAAATTATTTCCATGATGTGCATAATTCTAGGGTATGATAATGACAACACAATTGAAAAAATTATCCCAAGGATGATAGAGAAAGTATTCCCACCTTCAAAATGACCTCCTATAAACTACAATTATGTTAAGTATCTCTTTGATGCCATTCTGAATAAGCTCAATCAATTTCCCACATATTGATACTTGAGATACTAGTCTTGTATGGTTTACCTTTTTATACTTTCAAACTAATGACTTTTATCCAAAATGGATCATTATATAATTTCCATCTATTTGGGAATTTTTGGGTAGAAAAAATAAATTTATTGGCTTGTAGGGTTCATTTTAGGGGTAGATCCCGCTTTGGTGATTTAGGGTGATTTTTTTTTTGGAGTTCCTTTAAGGCCTTAAATAGCCATTTTGGGGTCAAAACTTAGCAAACAAAGCTCTTGGCCTCTCAAAATTTTTCTAGTCGTTGAGAAATTTCTAATGGCATGAAGATTACATTAATTAAATTTTTTATAAGAAAGTTATGTATCCCATAAGTTGACCAAAATTATATTTAGTGGATGTAAGCTTCCATTACTGATACATGTGGATCAATTCACATGTATACTTTCAAAAAGATTCTAAAGGGACCCAAAACCATAACCCTAATTAGATGTTGAGTCATGAAAAAAACTTAACCCTATCCCTATATCACTCTTATGGAATGTTAAACATTGATATGCTAGGAAAGGAATGGCCTCCATCATTATTTTATTGTTTATTATTCCATAGTCGAGCAAAGCATCTAGAAAGTGGGATATTGAAGTGTAATAGAGTAGGAAAAGATCTTATAGCAGCCACACAAGGCACAAAGTCAACGATATCTCCATATTGAGTACACCTTCTTTGTATTTGTATTTAATAATTCAAAATAAAGGAGCAAGGCATATGTCTAACCTTCTAATAAGGTTTTTGTCATAGCGGGTTTTCCAGTAGTACATCTCATGTTCATTGTGTGTATGATGTTTTTATTTTTTAAGCTTCTTTTAATATTAGTTTCATTTTACTTTTTAATTTTATCTTCCATGCTAGTGATATTAAATCTTAATCTAAAGTGATATATTACATAATATCATATTTCATAATATTGTAAGATATATTGTGATGAGTTATTCTAGTGAAAAACTCATGGTACTTTACAGAGAAAAGTTTAGACATCTAAATCTCGAAATTCTTGATTAAGAGTCAAACTTCATCTTGTGACTAAATTGTAGGTTTTAACCTTATACAATTAATTGTTTCAAATACATTCTTAATAATATAAAAAACGTAAAATGACACACACAAAAATTAACACAATATTTTACCCTAGAAATCCAAAATAAGAAAACTAAAATTATTTTTCAATATATTTTTTTTAACAGTATTACCATATAATATATATATATATCCCATGGCATTCATAAACCAACCCCTTTAACCCTATATTATATTACAACTATAGCTCCTTAATCGTAATTACAAAACCAAGGGTTGAACTAATATGTTCCACAAAACCACTAAAAGAAAAAAATTTGCACCGAAAAATAATAAAAATGGACAGAAAAGGCCACCCAATATTTTTTCTAGGGTGTTTCCCTCAAACTCCCCACACCCCTCCCTTCCTCATCCCACCTAGATACAACCAATGCAACATATAATTCCTAGAGGTGGTCATGAAAATAATGTAACACATACCCAACATTCTCCCACCTGTTGTTTTCCTCACATATAAGGGGCACATGAGTACATGATTAATAATACAAGGTGGTAATGGATTCGTTTTCTCTACACCAATAAAATCTCTCAATTCTCACATATTTTTTTCATGAATCCATGAAATTCTTAAAAATGTCCACATTTTCTAATAAACCTTCGTGTCTTCAATAATGTGTCTCACAAAGTGATACTAAAAGATATTACAATTTGTTTTAGAATGATAAGATAGGTTTTTCACTAGAAATATTGCACTGTAACTATTACAAACTATCCTTATATTTTTTTGTACCATATGAATACTTGAACACAATCTCTCTAACTATATTGATTTCTTGCTTGCATGAGTAGCTTCCATGTATTCATCTTTTGTAGTTGGCAGTGCCCCTACAGATTTTCTCTTGCTCATCTAACTAATTTCTCCTCCAAATAAGTTAAACACATACACACTTGTATATTTTCTATGATCTAGATCTCTATTCCAATCTGCAACAACAAAGTAATGTATGCCCAACACACTACATAATCCTAGTCTTCCTTGGTAGCACAATTTATAACTAGTAGTGACACACAAATATCTAAAAAACATATTTATTGTTGTTTAATGTTCCTTCCTTGGTTTTGAAATATACCTGCTCAATACTCCCACTGCATGTGTAATTTCCTCTCTATTATAGATTGTTAAGTACATAAAACTTCCAACTGCACTTGCATATGGAACACAGGGCATGTCATCTTCAACTTCATGTGAATTGGGACATTGATCTGCAAATAATTTTATACCCACAGGAATAAGGACCTTTATTGATTTACATTCTTGCATATTAAACCTCTAAAATATTGTCTCGACATACATCCTTTGCTTTCACCAAAGTTTTCCCTTTTCCAAATCTCTTTATTTTCCATGCTCAAAATGAAATTTGAAACACCAATATCCTCCATGTCAAACTTAGAGGAAAATTGAGTTTTTACTTCTTGGATCAGTTTCCTATCATTTCCAATAAACAACATATCATCCACATACAAGACCAAATAAATAAGAAAATCATGAACTAATTTCAAATACACACAATGCTCCACTTTTCTCCTTCTGAATCCCAATCCCAATATATAAGTATCAAATTCTTGATACCACATCTTTGGAGATTGCTTTAACCCATATATGGATTTTTCTTATTTTCATACCATCTCTTTCTTGCCCTTCACTACAAAGACTAATGGTTACATCATGTAGATCTCTTCTTCCAAATGCCCATTGAGGAGTGTTGTATTCACATCCATCTATTCTACTTCAAAATTAGAAGCAACAAAAATAGAGAAAATAAATCTGATAGAAGTAAACTTGGAAACAATAGAGAAAACATCAGCAAAATCAATCCCCTCTATCTGGGAATAACCTTTTGCTACTAATTGAACTTTATATTTCTCCACTTTTCCTTTTGCATTCAACTTCTTCTTAAACATTTAGTTTCTACTAATGGGATTTCTTCTAGTCGACATCTCCACTAGATCCTAAGACTTAATTTTTGTTAAGGCTATCATTTCTTCAACCATGGAATTTTTCTAGATATTTCCATCCTATAACTCCACTACTTACCTAATAATTCTAGTATCATCATTAGTAATAAGAAAAGAAAACTTGAATAGAAATAAGGGGGAGTATAACTTTCTAGTTTCCTTCTTTTCCGAACTAATCTACTAAATATTGGATTATGCGGTTATTTTTCTTTTGATTTTTGTTTCTTTTGTAGAGTCTGATTCATATTTCTTCAATTCAAACTCTAGCTTCTATAATTATTTCTCCCTTGGTAGGAATTATTGTTCAAAAACATATTTTATTTCTCCAAATACTATATCTCAATTATAGACAACCTTGTTAGTTTCTCAGTTCCAAACATTATAACATAATTTTATATCATCTATATATCCAATAAAGATACACTTTTCATCTTTATTATTTATCTTACTCCTATTCTCTTTTGTGATGTGTACATAAGCAATACAACCAAATACTATAATATGTTTAAGAGACGGTTTATTACCATTCCATGCCTCATGTGGAGTCTTATCATACAATGTTTATGAGGGTGCTCAATCTACTAGGTAACAAGTAGTATTCACTGCCTCTGCCTAGAATTCTTGTCCTAACCCAACACCATTGAGCATGATCCTTTATTTCTCCATTAGAATCTTATTCCTTCTTTCTATAACTCCATTTTGTTTATATGTGTATGGAGTAGTCTCCTGCTTTGCTATACCACACTTCTTACATGATTCTTTGAATTCAGTTTTGTGGAATTCTCCACCATTATCTTTACTCAACACCTTAATTTTCTTCTTTGTTTGATTTTCCATAAGAGCCTTAAACTCTTTGAATTTTTCAAAGACTTCGAGTTTCTTCCTAAGGAAATAAATATATGTATTCCTCAAGAATTCATATGTAAATGAGGCATAGTACACATATTTACTTATCCAAAAATGAAAGTGAATGTTTCATTGATTAATTTGAAAGTTTGTTTATGTCCTTTTAGGAAACAGATCGAAATTGAAAAAGTACACAAAAATAATATAATTTGCAGAAATTGTACAAAAATGGGAGAAAAAAAAATGCAGCAAAATACAAGAGCAAATTGCTAACAGAGTTCACCCATCTTAGGCAACATCTCCAATTCCAGCTTCCAATGGTGACGACTTCATTAAAAATGATAAATTTTTCATTACATTAGTTTATAATGTTCAAATTGAAAATTAACACTTCCACACTACTCAAAACACTCAAAAAACCCATCTAGGCTCTTCTTGAGCTCATAAAGGTTAAAAAATGAGAAAAATATGCCCCGTCAAAATTCTATCTACAAACTGCTCCTCATAAGCTCTCGGCCCTACTAATTTTGAAAAAAAAATGTCATATGGCCAATTGGTAGGTGCGTTCATTATTTTGCCATAGGTTGAGGGATTAAATCCCCCACTAATAGTTTTTTTGGGCATTTATATATTAAATTTTTTTAATATGAGTCGTAGCCCTCGCCAATAGCTACGTTCCTGGTACCACGTGCAGTTAACACAGGCATATGACTAAGGGTTCGGGAGGTAATGAAACACTCCTAACCCCTTTATTTCTTTATCGTCTTGCTCGATATACAAAACCACGGGCCATGGCATTGGGTGGTGGTGCCATGCACCCAACCCCTATCCCCCACCATTCCACTGATGGTTACATGTGAGAAAAAAACCTTAGGTTGGGTCAATCGGGTACACCCATCAACCTTCCCTTTCCCCCAACCATTGGATATTATCACAATAAATATAATTATGCCACTAGCACATTTGGCCCAATTTCCAACGACCAAAATGTCGCTCTTGCGACACTTGGCTCCGAACATCACAATTCTGACGCTTTGTCGTGAAATGTCGGCATTCTGACGATTTTCCTAAATTTCGTTGTTTTGAAGATAATTTGTAAACGTCGCTAAAGCGACGCTTGTTGGCGGGATTAAAATAATTGATAAAAATTGGGGAACTTTCCAACAATACGTCAAAAGTGTCGGAAAATTGACCATATGTACTAGTGTGCCCCCATTGATTAATAATAACCACTTGTCATCTGTTGGTCGAGTGATCGTTTTTTGAATGGGAGGTCGTATGTTTAATTCCTGTGGAGCTTATGGGTTGATTTAACAAAATCTTGGCACCAAATCCATAGCCACTTGGAGGCCTTTCATAGGTCTATGTGGCACCCTATGATTGGCCCATGTTGTGGACTATGATTAGACATATCACTGATATGTACTGCCAATTTGACTACCACATGCCCTCACATAATTGGTCCACCTGCCCTCCATACAACCCATTTATTAGATGACGTCAACACCACATCAGCATATGGACTTCCATGTGTCTTTCCACATCATCATTTGTACCTGCACAATCAACCTACACCTTTAATTTTTTTCCTATTTGTCCAAAACTTCATAACACTATAACTTTCTCATATGGTGTTGAATTCACAAAATTCAAGCATTGTTAGAATTAGCGTGATGAACACTATGACTTGGCATTGTTTCGGAATAATTTGAACACTTTTATTTTTGAGAATTTTCTGGATCCCTTGGATCACTCCTCCCCACTAGAAGCTTTGTACCACCATTTTTTTTTTAATTCAGCAAGCAAGCGAGGGTACAACTCCCTCAAATTTTTCATCTCTATTCACCTTGCTTTACTTGTATTATTACCTTTTATCCCCACACGAAGATACACCACATTGCCTCTACGTAAAGTTCTTATTCTCCAGTCAAGTATAGTATCTTCATGCAACTCATTCAAATATTCAAGTTAAAAATATATTATAGATGGAATTTGAACATTCGCTTCTTAATAAATTATCATAGGAGTTGTTGGGCCATAAATATGTCATTATTATTATCACTATTTCACGTCTATTTCATCCATTTCTATCATTCTTTATCACGTCATTCATCATAATTTATGACAATTAATCACATAATTCCATTTTATAATTATTTATGCTCTTATGGATAAATACTACTTTTTCTCCTTTATTTTTAATAAATTGAAGATTATTATGCATTGTTTTTCCAATGATGGTTTATTAATGAATTTGTTATAACATCACTCAACATTTTAGCCTCCAAGATCTTTTCCAGATTTCAAATTTGATTTCTAGCTCATAACAAAATATTCCAATTTAGAAATTTGCTGGAATAATAAGTGACAATTTTGTGTTGGACTTTTCAGACACATGAAGATGAATCCTAAAAATCTAAGACATTGGTTTTGTGCTGAACGGACCAAATTAGTTTTCAAATGAGCAGTTTTCGAAATTTCAATCTGGATTGAGAGAAGCAGAAGGTTCTTCGAAGATGATTTTCTGACATTTACTATTGTGGCCATTTTCCAAATTCTTCCAATTACAATACGAGATTCGACTTGTTCCTACGGAATGATGATGGAAAGATCTTTCAGATATGATCTTGTTTATTGAGATTATGTAATTAATCCAAAATTGTAATGGAAATAATTTTGTAAATCAACTTTGTTGTAACTTCCCTTTTCTCTATGTGTATTTAAATGAAAATAGAGATCAAGAGGGGAGAGGATAATTAAGAAATAAGAGAAATGAACAATTAGGAGATAGGAGAGATGGGAGATGTAAAATTGTTGAATTAAAGGCAAGGCTATGAACTTCATTATGCTGTACTTATTTCTCTCATATATCTTAATGAAGGAAGCTATCAATTGAGTTCTACATCTATTACTTGTAATCTGCTCTGAATTATTTCTCAAGGCATAACTGAGTCTTAGGAAGTTGGGCCCACTACCTTGGACGAGGTGCTGCCTTGAACATATAAAGTAGTTTAGTTGTGTGCTTGTTTATTTAAATTTCAATTCTCATTCCTTAAAGTAGATTTCATTTCTTTTAAGTAATTTGTTGTTTGTTGCGTTTTCCATATTGTTATTCCTTGCAATTTCTAGATTTAATTTAATTTGATGCTCTATATTAGCATTTGAATTCTGTTGAGTGTAATGGATTAAATTTAAAATTCAACAATGTGTGGTTTAATTTAGTATCGATTCAAGTCGTGTGATTAGCATAATTATTTTCCTGTCATTTACTTTCTAGTTTTGAGATTTATTATTTCTTTTCAAGTCTTACATTTCATTTCTTTTCAAATGAGATTCATAGTGTAGAACATAATCATGTAGAACTAGTGTTAGCTATTGGTATTTTCTATGCATATATTTTGTCGATTTCCTTGAAATACAAATACATTCCTTGCTTGATAATTAATTTTCAAGTGATTAGTTGTTTTTATTAATCAATAAATTTTACCCAACATTTTGGCGTCGTTGTCGGGGAGACAGTCAAATAGCACTACCACACTAATATATGGTTGTAGATGCATACCTGATTTCGTGGGGTTGGATATTGAAGACGGAAAGTAAGAACCTACGCACGCATCCAAGGGAACCAGTGATTGGTCTACTCTTAGTATTCGGGCTTAGGTCATATAGCATGCATTGATAAAAGTAGGAATATTAGAGGTAGAAATTTGAACAAGTCGTATCATTTACCTTAAGTGGTGATGTAAGCACCACCCATTTCACTAACCAATTGACAGGAACATTTGAAGAAGAAGCTTCAAATTAGCACATGAAGAACATATTCTATTTTGGGAAGGAATGGAACACACTGCTATTTTTGAATTTCCTATTAGAGATCTAAGAGGAGTGGCACAAATGCACATAATTTCCCCATCTACTCTACCAATATTTCATGGTTTGGAAAATGAAGATTCAGATACATTCTTATTTGAGTTTGAAGTACTTTCTAGAGGATATTATTAGTGTACTAACGATCAAAGGTTGAAAGTGTTTCCTCTTACTCTAAAAGGAGCAGCTCTCCGATGGTTCATGAGCCTTGGTGGGAACTGCATCCAAACATGGGAGGAAATGAAGATTGTATTCTTGAAGAAGTACCAAAACTATTGCAAGGCCATTGAGGAGGACTATGATACAAGGGGAAGATGAAAGCTTGGAGGACTATGTGGAGCGATTCAAATACAACCTTCAGAAATCAAAGCATAAACATTTGGAAAAAGAGATCTTAAAAACATTCATTCTTAAAGGAATCAAAGATGAAATTTTAGAACTCTTAAATCTGATAGGAAAAGGTGATGTTTTTCAGCTATCACATGATGATGTTTGTGATTTATGCATAACATATTCAAGAGGAATATTCAAGGTTGGTAAGAATTCTAGAGGATTTTCTTATTTACTTTCCAAATCTGCTGCAAGAACTCGAGATAAAAAAAGTTGAAATCAATGATTTTTTTGTACATTTTAAAATTGATTTTACTAACTCTCTAAATTCACAATTGCATGTTTTGTAGGTTAATAGAAATCAGACAAAATTTGAATAAGTGTTTTTTCCTCATTCACAAAAGGAGCATCCCATAGATAATTGCTCTTTCTTACTTGGGATGAAAACAATGTATCTAAGAGATCAAGAAGCTACAAGCTCACAACCATGGAAACTATGGCCTACATGTATGTTTCGAAACACTTCATTTCCGTTTTCTTACCTGCATAATCCATTATGGAATACTCCTGTGTTAGGGTAGCCATGTCAATCTCAATATAACCCTCACCAATCTTGTCCACAAGCTTAGCATGCTTCATATTATGATTACATGAATACTCTTCCACATATTGTAGCACAAACATATCATCCATATTCTTTTCCAGCTCTTAAAAAACATCTTGCTTTCCTATCAAATTCATCCACACAACCCGATTAGCTACATCATCAAAATCCTCCATGCCCTACACAATTTCCTGCTCAATCCATTCCACACCCTCATAGAAATAAACCAGTACAACATTCTTACAGTGATAAATTGAAAAATTTACCCACCCTTCTCGCCAATTCTATCTCACATTCACCATTACAACAAAATTATATTGAGATTAGAAATGTTTCAAATAAAAAAAATGCAGAAGTAATGGAAGAAAACGAGGTTTCTTATAGTCTACATCAGCAAGCCGTCGAGATCAATAAGACATTAGAAACCCAAGAACTTCAAGAAATGAAAAATGTGGAAAATAAAGAGAGTAAAAGCTATATTGAAGACTGGTTTCACTCCATCATTTTCTTGCAGCAACATTCCATACTTCAGCAATTCTTAACACCATCCTTTCAAGGGAAGTTGGCCTCTCATACCCTATTATTTATTAACATGTATTTTTCAAATTTGGGTATGTACATACTTGAAGCCTTCTTTCGAAAATGGTTCCATTGGAAGTAATCTTACACTTAAGTATATTTTATTTATCAAAGTAGAGTAGGTTAGTGTAGAAAATAGAATAAATAAGAACATAAATAAAAAATGTTCTTTATTTGTAAAAATAAATAAATAAATAGTTTTTTTTGTTGCAACACATTGTGGAAATCAACATCGGCGATAAATTTTTAAATTTATTTATGCATGCAGATATATTATATTGAATATAATGTTTTTATAAACACTCATATTCATTTTTTTCACCAATTTGGAAAATTTTCTTGAATATCATATTTTTTTGGCTTGCGGGCTTGATAAAATTTCTAAAAACACAGTCGGGGCAATCATATTTTGCGGGTACAAAAGGGAATATTTTTAAAACATGTTTCTATCCTAAGAATTCATTTATTTCTACATTCCAACTCAATTTAATTCACTCAATTTGGATTTGAAATGAAAAAGTTATAACCATAACATTGATAGGGTGTCTAGTTGGCAGCTCAAAGACAAAGTTGGGACAGTCAACTTCTGGAGACCTAAATGACTAGATATTGAAAACCTGTTTCTGTGGAATATTCCTCTATGAATATAGTTTACAAGGAAATTTGAATCACTCTTTTTCAATATCGTATGAGAAAGTTATGACCAAAATACTTATTGTCTATCGTAAATTTGCACTTTTAAAACTATGTTTTTCTGGATGTTCACTTGCGTATTTGACCCATCAATTCTTATTACCTTCAAAATATATTTCTATTGGAGATATATAAATTATTATACTTTAATCTCCAATTTTAATCATTTGAATCCATCATCAAATGAAAAAGTTATACTTAAAATACCAACTGTTGGTCTAAGTTGGGAAATTGAAAATGAGTTTGTTATGCAGGTTGTTCTAAGTAAATTTGACATATCATCTCATGGAGTTTTTAAAACCTGTTTATTTTGGAGATATCCCTATGAACTCACTTTCAGTTTCATTTTTAATCACTCACATCGGACAAAAAACAAAGAATTTATGATTAAAATATTGTTGGTTAGTGTGGTTGGCCACCGCTCCCTCGAAGGTAACAAATTAATTTTAATTAATTTATTTTTTTCTATGGATTTATTTTACAGAGTAACTACTTGTTATTTTTTCCATATGTCTTGGATTAAGAGAGCTCGATCGCCTCTCTTCTTCCATGATTTCATGTTTGATTGCAAGTAGACATTCGTTTTTTTGCAAGTCCGAGGAGATTAAGGAGGTCAATTTATGACCGAGTGATTCTTGAAGGCAATGATAATGACATAAGATGTTTTCATCCAATCATCTATTAAGAAATCCAATATCATATTATTTTGATTCTTTCTAGGTGTTGTAAGGGCTTACTGCAAAATTTTCCCCACTATTGCTCACCAACATGAAGAATTTTTCGTTACCTAATGGATTCATAATAGAAGAAATAGAGAATTGGTTTCCATTTGAAGATCCATGTCATTTTCACTAAAACATATTTTCCAAAGGATCATTTTTTCCATTAACTGATTGTTGTTCCTCGAAATATATTGATGTTTCCTTAGGAAACAACATTGAAATCATAGTTGTTGTAAATTTATTTATTTACTCGTATTTTTTTTTAGCTGATTTCTCTTATGTTTTTGTGTTTTAGGTTTTGCTTCCTTCAAATTTGTGGCTGCCATTCCGTTGGTGAATGTGCAGTTTTTATAAATAAACAGTTGTTGTTCCATCCAACGAACAATTGTTGTTCTATCAAATGAACAGTTGTTGTTCCATTCCTGACTGCACATTTGTTGTCCCATCCTCAATTGCGTAGCTATTGTTCGTTAGAACGAACAAATACGATTTCTTTTGCGTGTGTTTAATAACTGATGTTCAATCAATTGAACAAATTTTGTTCAATCAATTTAAAATTTGTTGTTCGATTAAATGAACAACCACATTTTATTTTGTGCGTGTGTAATAACTGTTGTTCAGTCCACTGAACAAATATTTTTCAATCAAATGAACAATTGTGTTTTCTTTTCTTTTGTGTGTTTGATAATTGTTGTTCGGAAAAACAAATAGCTCCGATTTTTTTGGTATGTTTTTACTGTTCAATCAATTGAACAGTTTTTGTTCAATAAATTAAACAACCGCAATTTTTTTGTGTGTTTTTGTTGTTCAATCAATTGAATAGCGATAATTTTTTTTGGTGTGTTTTTGTTGTTCAATCAATTGAACAGTTGTTGTTCAATCAATTGAACAGCTACAATTTTTTTGTGTTTTTGTTGTTCAATCAATTGAACATCCGCAATTTTATTTAGTGTGTTTTTTTTTTCAATCAATTAAACAACGGAAATTTTTTTGGTGTGTTTTTGTTGTTCAATTAATTAAACAGTTGTTTTTCAATCATTTGAACAACCACAATTTTTTTGTTATGTTTTTTTGTTCAATCAATTGAACAACTGCAGTTTTTTTTGTGTGTTTTTGTTGTTCAATCAATTGAACAGCTGTTGTTCAATCAATTGAACAACCACAAATTTTTTGATACGTTTTTGTTGTTCAATCAATTGAACAACTATTTTTCAATCATTTGAACAACCACAATTTTTTTTGGTGTGTTTTTGTTGTTCAATCAATTGAACATCCACAATTTTTTTGGGTGTGTTTTTTATCTTCAATCAATTGAACAGCCGCAATTGTTTTGGTGTGTTTTTGCTATTCAATCAATCGAACAGTCATTGTTCAATCAATTGAACAATTGTTAAAAAAATGAATAGCCACGATTTCTTTTTTTGTGTTTAATAATTATTGTTAATCTATTGAACAACTGTTGTTCAATAGATTGAACAGTTGTTGTTCAATAAAATAAACTTTTGTGATTTTTGTTGTCATTTGTTCTCAATCAAATAACATTTTTTCCTTCATACATTTTGCCATGAAAACCATTTTTTTATTGGAAATTTGTACCCAATATACAGGAAAAATAGTGTTATTAACAACATTATGAATTTTAAAAACTATGATGGTTATCTTTATTCTGAAACTAACATGGTTCATCTATATAATGACTTGTTGAATATCTCCTCTTTGGACATATCATAAAATGATTCACTATCTCAATACCATGTTGGTTTATCTTTCACACTTTCAATTGAAAATTCCATTTGGTATAATGATATGGGGATAAAAGAATAACTTTCATTGGTATTCTTTTACATCTCACTCAATTCCTAGCTCTTAAGGAGTTAATGAGACTCTCTCCATTTATAATAAAAATATGAAAATCTAATATAAAACTTCTTATAGAGGATAGGTGGTCGTAGCATGGGCCAGCGTACCATGATCGTAAGGATGTAACAAGTGACATTCTCATTATGGCCACCACACTAGGGTAATGGCATTCTAGACAGTCAAAACTGCCAAAAGGACAAGAGGTCTCATCACAAACTAACCTGATCACTTTGTTATATCTTGGTGAATGGCACTATGATTATCTGGTTACTATGCCAGCACAATGATCTCTTTATAAAAATAAACCGCTATCTAAATACTAAATAGAGGATCCTCGATCATTTTTGGGTTAAAAAGCAACCCTGTCGAGGCTATGGACACCTGCTGGCAGCAGTGGCTATGCTTATGATATTGAAGTTCTATGTTACATTGCCAATTATTCTGTATCCCAATATTTCTCATTGATACAATTCCAAAGACGAATTTACCATTTGAACAACGTTTATATATATATTAACCAATGTGCATGGTAAACTATACTTTTATATGAATTATATTAAAAACTGTCTAATCAAATGATATCAGCAATTGTCATCATACATTATCTGTCATGATTTCATCATATCTTGCCACCAAAGGAAAAATCTTTTCTCATAATGCTTAAATATCTGTTTTACTCTTTTTGGTCAATTCCTAATCATTTTTACGATTTCTACTTTTCTGATCGTTTCTACCATATGTACACTACTCTCATTATTTTTCTGCTGCATTTATGAATCCATAACATCCTTTCCTCTTTCTCCATGCTTTATGGTCATGGATGACTGGGGAAGAAAACCTGGCCACACTTTGTACTTACTTTCAGCTTGCATGGTTTCCACCTTTTGCATCACTTTCAGCATCAGCTTAGCCTACATCAATTTCAACAAATGTCAGTCCATACATGCGATCCCACATTTTTATGGAGGTAAAGCTTGAGGTAAAATAGCATAAGTTTCTGATTTATTAAAAATTTAGGAGAATTTCATGCAAATAGATTGAGCATTATTTATCTTCATTCGTTCCACTTCTTTACCACTTCGCATTTTTCAAAAACACAAAATCTTTCAGTTTGGGGGAGTGTTACTTTCATTCATTTCTTTATTATGACCATGCCATCATCCATCGATCTCCTTATTCATTCTCAAAACCTCCCTTATTCCATGTTATTGTACACCAAGCATAACGATTGTAGCAACTACTTCAATCTGTATTCTAGTATAGCATGAGGACATGCTAATTCCCCAGTTTCGGGGAGGAGTTGCTAAACATGATAGATTTTTTCTACTTTCTTTCTCATTTAAGGCATAAAATTTCATTTTTATACAGTGTAAAAATTTATTTGTGCATATCTTTAAAACTATGAACTGAATTCTTGTGATTTTTGGTTAGCAAAGAAGTATCTTTAAACTACACAAACCCAGACAATTTCAAGCTAAATTAGTTTGTAAAATTTCAGAAATCATGCACTATCACCTACAACCATTTTGATTATATCTCATTATCCATGCATCAAAACGATTTGATTTTTGGATTAGAGAAGCATTAATATAGTAGAAATCTTCTTGCAAAATTTCAGCAAAATCTAGTTTGAATTTTTTGAAAAAATGGTTAATGAAGTTTGTAGTTCCTTGTATCATATTTTGTTGTAACTTGATATACATATGGTTGAAATTCAATGTGAAAATTGTTATGCTTTCACCATCATCGCTAAAATTTAATATTTATTTTTTTGAAGAAGAAGTCATTTGTTCCATAAATATAATGACTTGGGGTGAACAATTTGATTATTGTATTACAATTTGGTTAATACAGATGCTTTTGGTTGCATGAGGACATGCAACATTTTCAATTTGGGGGTATGTTGGGCCACAAATATGTCATTATTATTATCATTATTTCACTTCTATTTCATCCATTTCTATCATTCTTTATCACGTCATTCATCATAATTTATCACAATTAATCACATAATTCCATTTTATAATTATTTATGCTCTTATGGATAAATACTACTTTTTCTCCATTATTTTTAATAAATTGAAGATTGTTATGCATAATTTTCCAATTATGGTTTATTAATGAATTTCTTATAACATTACTCATGATTTTAGCCTCCAAGATCTTTTCCAGATTGCAAATTCAATTTCCAGCTCATAATCAAATATTCCAATTTAGAAATTCGCTGGAATAATAAGTGAAAGTTTTGTGTTGGAATTTTCAGACAAATGAAGATGATTCCTGCAAATCCAAGACATGGGTTTTGTGCAGAATGGACCAAATTAGTTTTCAAATGAGCAGTTTTCCAAATTTCAGTTTAGATTGAGAGAAACGGAAGATTCTTCGAAGATGATTTTCTGAGATTTGTTGTTGTGGCTGTTTTCCAAATTCTTCCAATTGTAATACCAGATTTGACTTGTTCTTGCTGAATGATGATGGGAAGATCTTTTAGATATGATCTTGTTTATTGAGATTATGTAATCAATCCAAAATTGTAATGGAAATCATTTTGTAAATCAACTTTTTGTAACTTCCTTTTTCTCTATGTGTATTTAAATGAAAACAGAGATCAAAGAGGGGAGAGGATAATTAGGAAATAAGAGAAAGGAATAATTAGGATATAGGAGAGATGGGAGATGTAAAATTCTTGAATTAGAGGCAAGGCTATGAAATTCATTATGTTGTATTAATTTCTCTCATATATCTTAATGAAGGAAGCTATCAATTGAGTTCTACATCTGTTACTTGTAATCTTCTCTAAATTATTTCTCAAGGTAGAACTGAGTCTTGGGCAATTGGGCCGACTACCTTGGATCAGGTGTTGCCTTGAACATCTGAAATATTTTAGTTGCGTGCTTGTTTATTTGAATTTCAATTCTCATTCCTTAAAGTATATTTCATTTCTTTTAAGTAATTTGTTGTTTTCTGCGTTTTCCAAATTTTAATTTCTTGCAATTTCTAGATTTCATTTAATTTTCTGCTCTATATTAGCATTTGAATTATGTTGAGTGTAATGGATTAAATTTAAAATTCAACAATGTGTGTTTTAATTTAGTATTGATTCAAGCCGTGTTATTAGCATAACTATTTTCCTGTCATTTACTTTCTAGTTTTGAGATTTAGTATTGCTTTTCAAGTCTTACATTTCATTTCTTTTCGAATGAAATCATAGTGTAGAACATAATCAGGTAGAACCAGTGTTAGCTAATGGTATTTTCTATGCATATATTTCACTGATTTCCTTGAAATAAAAAGACATTCCTTGGTTGATAATTAATGTTCAAGTGATTAGTTTTTTTTATTAAGCAATTAATTTTACCCAACAGGAGGCTCATATCATCTCAAGTTTTCCACATTCACAACAAAATAAATTTGCATGTAAGGTGGCAAATGTAATCAGAAAGAGTTGTTGAGAGTATTTTCCAAAATATTGAAAGGACCATATCTAATTGCTTTGATCGTTTTACCCTCACCTCGTAATCTATCCCTGATGATATACAACCAAAATTGATCGCCCACTTCAAAATCATGATCAACCCAATGCGTATCATGTCTTTCTTTGTACTTGGCTTGTATTTTCTAGAGCTCTTCTTGTACTTTGTGATGCACTAATTGAATTTTTTCATTGAAATACTTGGATTTTTCCACATCAGTGTGTCTATTTGCTACAATATCATTCCCAAAGATAATCCAAAGGATACTTTGGAAAATAACCCAAACAAGCTTCAAATGGAGATACTTGTGTAGATGCATGCTTGGCATGATTCTATCCTCGTTGGATGTAATGAAAATGCTTGTCCCAAATCTTGGGATGCTTGCTACAATATCCTTGAAGGGTATGCAATATTGTTTTTTTCACTACCTCTTTCTGACCATCGGTTTGTGAATGAAATTTTGTGCTCTTCTTCAACTTTTTGTCCATGAGTTCCCATAAACTTGACCAATCTCAAGTTTTACACATTCACAACAGAATATGTTTCAAGTAACATGGAAAATCTAATCAGAAAGCGTTGTTACCAATATTTTCCAAAATTTTGATAGGACAATATCTGATTTGTTTGAGATTTTTACCTTCACCTTGTAATCTTTCCCTACTAATGTACAACCAAAATTGATCCCCCACTTGAAAATCATGATCAACCCGATGCTTATCATCTTTTGATTTATACTTGGCTTGGATTTTCTGGAGTTATTCTTGTACTATTTGATGCACTAATTGAATTTTTTCAATGAAATGCTTGCCTTTGTCCACATCACTATGTCCATTTTCCGCAATATTTTTATCACCAAAAAATGATCACCTAGCCATTTCTAACTAGGTGAATCGAAATACACCATGTAAGACCAATTTTACCATAGTAAAATTACTTTCACTATAGGAAATAATTTGATAAGCCATATTTTATTAAATTATATCTAGTTAAAACAAGAAACCCCATGAAAAATAATTAAATAAATCATTATTTATTTGATTTTCCTCTAGGAATAATTAATTAAATCATTATTTAGTTGATATTCCTTGTCACATTTGACCCAATCATGAGAAATAATTAAATAAATCATTAATTATTTGATTTTACTCTAGGATTAATTAATTAAATAACTATCTAGTAAATATCCCTTGTTAAATTTGACTAAATCACCTAGGAATGATTAAACAAATCATTATTTGTTTATTATTCCTTAACCACTTCCTTGAAATAATAAATAAATCATTTGTTTGTTTATTATTTCTAAATGAACATATTTAACCAATTTAAATATCTTTTCCCTCCAAAAATATAATAAAATATTCCAAGTGGTTAGATCTAGATTATGGTTAATAATATTTTATTATTTTCCATTTTCGAAAATAACCCAATATTTTGTTATAAATAGGAGGGTTCTTCATCCATTTCTCACTATGATTATTGTCGTCGTCATTATTATCTTCTTTTTGCAATTGAGCTCCCATTTGAGTTCAACACATACTTTTGGGTTTCATACATCATAGAGAGAGAGAGAGAGAGAGATCTAGAAAACTGAAGCATAAAGGATAGCCAAAGGACCCATCCCATTTGAGGGCGGCCTATAACTATCATATGAGTCACCTTCACCAGGTGTAACACATTAATCATAATATCATTCATTCTTTTAAATTGATTTTTTCATCGTATGGGGTTCTACATAGTTAATGTTTTTGTTGTTTAATATATTTTTCTGCATAGATCTATTATTTTGCAAGTATCTTCTAAATTTCTGTTCCAGATCTGAAGAATTAGACAGCCATATATGTTGTTAGGGCCATCATTCACTCATGACTTAGGTAAATCCTTTTTGGTACACCTTCCAAAAGATTTTATGCTAACAAATGGTGACTCCACTAGTGTAATTTAGATTCTAGGGTGACCAACAACTTCAACAATAAGGGTTTTATTCAACTGTTTTTCAATCTCTTGATGTTTATTTCCAGCTTCTATGCCCTTATTTAGTGAAAATTCCAAGCCCTAATAATTTTCTGGTGTTTTTGTAGGTCACTAGGTGTTTTCTTGTTTCTTGTTACTCTTTTGTTTCTATCATCATTTAGTTTTTAGTGTCATTTGTGTATTGACATCATTGCGCCCCCAAGGTGTTTGTCACGGAGAATCTGAGGTCTCCATCCTCTGTTTTCATTAGGACATATTTCTCTAGCTCGATGGGTTCGAATTAATCCTCTGAGTCCTCCATCGAGTCCCTCTTATGAATATGATTCTTCGGATTCATCGAGTTCTTCATTTGATTCCACATCCTCTCATCCTTATATTACCACCATGTCTAGAACCAATGTAGGTGCAGGACCCTAAGGTGGTAACCTGGGTACCAACCAGGGCAATGCCACTAGCAGAACCGCTACAGCTGCGACCTCTGCCACTCCATTTCTCCCCTTTATGAATCGTCTAAGTCTCCCATATTTTAATGATTTAATCAACGATCCCATTCTCAATGATGTTGGTTGGCCATCTCTATCAACCAAGCTTCCTTCTAACATTCCTAATTTTGAGGGAAGCTTTGGAGAAGACCCCACCAATCACGTTCGCTCCTTTCACATGTGGTGTTCATCAAAGTCCATCATCGATGAATCCATACGTCTTCGGTTATTTCAATGCATGCTCACTGAAGATTCTACGAAGTTGTAAATTAACTAGCCCTTCACCTCTCATTCCACTTTTTTACTTTTTCTAAAGCGTTTCTGTCATATTTCCAATTACCCCTCCATTATGATACCGGTACTGAATTGTTGACCGCGTTTCTAACCATGTACAAGACTTGCGTAGAAGAAGTGGCATGTATATAGATCTTGCTTTCGATGACCATTTATATATGGATTGGTTTCATAGAATTCTCTTATCCCCCATAGAAAAATATGTTACATCTCACTTTCCTCAGACCGAGGAAGAAGCTCTCCATATAGCTTTAAAATATGACTTGTTTTACACCCAGTTAGGTTATGTTTATATTGTTTTACCAAACCCTCCTAGACCTGGTGGTGCCAATGCAGCGGGGACATATCCTGACGCAGACGTTATCATTGGATCCCTTTCACGTCCATTACCAACAGTGTTACTGATGAAATAGGTAACCTGACCTCAAAACGGGAACTCTAGCCCAAAAAGTCCCAAAAAACATGAAAAAACACCCCAAAAACAAAAAGTGTCTTCCAGAACGTACTTGGTTTTTTTTTAAGGTCAAATTTCAACATTTTATAAAATTATGCTAAGAACAAAATTGTTTGTTGAAAAAAGGATTGAAAAAACACCCTCAAAACAAAACTAGTTGATGTTGGAATAACAAAAAAAAAAATTGTGTCATAATTTTGACACTTGTAACAATGGAATTAAAGACAACATATTAGGACATTTTTTAAAATCGTAAATTTATAACATTTTTGATAGATGATGTTAAATATAAACAAATACATGTCTGAAGGGCTTATCATTTCGAACAATTTTCATCCATGTTGTTAAACATAAAATATCTTGACTTTAAACAACCCCAAAATTGTAATTATTGTCAACCATAACCTTAAAGATAAAATTTGGTAACGCATAAAAACCTTAATGACAAGTTGTAAATCTAAAGTTTTTCAATATTAAGTGTTCAACATACTTGAACAATGAAATTATGGAAAAATTATAAGACTTAACAATTTAAAAAAATGAACAAGTAAATGAAAAAATTATCATTGAACAGAAATAAGTAAGAGTAATTTTAATTTTAAAGGATAAAAACTTATCTTTTTTCAAATCTTAGCATAAGACAAATTTAAATATAATTTCAACCAAAACCTAAAAATCAAGCATCAAAACAAAGTGTTCTATTTCAATGACGCATATAATTATTAAAACTTTTAAAAGTATCTTATACTAAATGGTAACAATACATAATATCATGGTAATATCACTGCATAATCTAAAAATTCAACATTAGTTTCTATTTTCTATTTTACTTATAATTAAAATATCAACATTGATACATTGAATATAACATAAATTATTTTTGTAATTCATTGTTGCATTGTCAATATTCTAAAGAGATGAATTCTTCATAATTAAAACATATAATCCAACAAACATAGAAATGTCTCATAACTTAATGAAAAATGAGATGGAAGTCAAAATTTTTATTTCAAGTTACCATGCAAACATCAATTACATAAAAGTGTCTTAGATAGTTATTCAAAATCAACCATAGGTTCTAGCACACCATCATAATCTACATCTTCAGATGAATGGCTCGATCCAGATGAAGATGATCCATATTCTTCTCTTTCATCAACTAGTGCTCCATCTGAGTCAACATGCATGCCCACCATTTCAGAGTTCAAAAGTCTTGTAGATCTACGTCTACATTCTGCAGAGTCCCATCTCAACAGTAATTGTTCTAGTAGCAATTTCTTCAAAATATTTATGGTCTGCAACTGAAGAGTTCCTCTCTTTTTCAAATTAAAGTCATACACAAGTATGTCAACATCCTCCAATTTTAAGACATCTGTGCGGCGACGATTTATATTTGTGCCCTTTCTTTTTCTCTTTCTGCCAATTTTTTTTTCCACTACCATCTCTGGCTTATACACACCATTGAAAGGGTGGGTACTTGTGGCATACCAATGTACATCAACAGCTGTAATATTTTCATTTTCATTAATGACCTTTATAACCTTGGCAATCCAGAATGGATAGCCAAGTGGATCTTCATCTGCTAACACTGCTATCATGCAACCCTCCTTAAGATCCTGCACAAAACCCCTATAAAGGTCTTCCATGGCTTCACGTTGTACACGTGATCTTCTAGAACTAATATAGATTTCTCTTTCCTCTACCTGTGGGGAATTAATAATAGCTTGAGGCTGTTGTTGTTCAACATTGTGTGTTTCCTGATGTTCATGTTCATTTGGCATATTTTGTGGCAAAAAAAAGGAGTCTTCAAAAGCGTATCCCCATTTATTGATCTTGAAATCATATCACTTTGATTACTGAAAAAAGACTCCCACCAAACTAAATCAACAACATTGAAGTATTCATATGTATCCCTAATACATCTTTTAATTTCCTCTAGACATTCAGAATAATTTATGTCTCTCTTCTGCCTTCGTGCATTATGGAGTTCAGAAACTGACTGTAATAACAATATCTTTGATGAAAACATTGGACGCTCTGGAATGAACTTCAAAAATGCTAAACATGATGATGGTCCCCATTCTTCAATAGTTTAATACTTCTTGCCCCATATAAGTGTTATCCCATCAATTTTTTTGATACGAAATTGATGTTGGAAGCTAATTTCGTTAAGTTGTTCAATGCATTTCTCCTCACCATGCGATTCAAAAATAAACCTTCGCATGTCAATAGTTTCTTCCAACACATGAAAAACAGGCTCTGGAATGTACGATTTCTTAATACATTCAATTAATGATGGCAAACTCCCAACACCTTTCCTCCTCAATGTTACTGAAAAACGACTGAACATTTGATCAATATGATCATGAGTATGCCCAACAAGAAGGAAACCAACCCTTATCTTTTTAAAAATCCCCAATTCAACGAGCATGTTTAGATACCCAAAAAGAACTTGATTTTTGTTCTCACGACTTGTGTTGTCTAATTGTAAATACAAAACTTCAGGACGAATCCCAGACCAATGAGTAACCACATCATGGATTATAGTTATGGTCAGATTTGCATCATTGTGAATATTTTGAGTTGTGAAGAAAACTCTTGGAAAAATCTTCTCATTAAATACCATACAACCAACCAAGTGAAACTGAATGAAATTTTCCTCCTGTAATTTTTTTGGCGTGCGGACAAAATGTGGAAGAAGTGTTTTCTTTTGGTCCATACCATCAATTATCAATCTGAGATATTTATTTGGATGATCATAACACTTCTTTCGATGTTTATGCAACTTTTGTCTTTCACTTGTTCGCTGATTGCGATGGTCTTGAAGTTCTTTGACAATGGAATTTGTACATAAAATAAAAGAAACATATGAATAAATATATTTTCATAGTTGATAAGTATCAAATTTTAAAAAACAATGTTTTGAACACATACCTCTTTCTGCTCCTTGACATTTATCTCTTTTTGCTTTAAGAGAAGCACATGTGCTGCAAATCCCCATCCTTGTCTTCTTAGGAATACGAACATTGTTGAATTCAGTTTTCCATATCCTTGTAAAATAAGAATATGTAATAAAATTACCAATTCCTTCAACGACTTCTGCATAATCTTTGTATAACATGAATATTTCTCGTCTCGAGAAATTATCTGGAATATGTATTGTGTCTTTATTTGGCATACACTCTCCATGATTTGAAAATAAGTCTTTCATCCATGTCTTAGCAGTATTTGCAAACGGCCCCACCTCCCGTTTATAACGTGCTTCTGAATAATATGTGGGATCCCTTTCCAATCTATCCTGGATTCTTGACAAACAACAATTACCAATTGAATGCAACATTTTGAATGCCTTTCTGCAAAGAAATATATTCCCAATATGATAATCATAACCTGCTAGTGTAGATTGCATGCAACCCACTAAATATGAATTTTGCATGCTTTTATTCATTGACATATATGTTTTCCTTTTCTCCAAAGCAAATTTGAAATCCATATTTTTCAAGCAATCCCTTCGACAACATTCACTTGAAATCAAATGAACGACAAAACTTCTTGTCGTGAGATATTTTGTCCTCGCCCTTGTATAACTAGAATGCTTTGGATTGATATGAAAAGGTCTACTCCTACTCCTAGTTGCAATATTTGCTTGCAACGGCTTCATCATTCCATCATCCTTTGTAAAATTAGTTTCATCACCATTAGGAGGAATATTATCCCCACTATCATCATCCTCAACATAGTTAAGAAATTCATCAACATCATTGCGTGGAAAAATTTCTTTACCATCATCAGTTGAAGAAAACATTTCACAAGAATCATCGGCACTTTTGTAACCCTGACTCAAAAGAAATTCTTCACCATCTTGACCCATGCTTTCAAATTCTTCCCTGGGAGGATTCAATTCTTCATCACCATGAGTGTATTTGAAATGGTCACTTGGAGAAAATGCAATATTCAGATCTGTGCCTCTAAAATTATCATTTGCAATAAACTCTTCATCCTCCCCTTCCTCAGTGGTGCTCTCATAATCCTTGGGATTAAGCATAAGTGGAAGCTTTGAATTTGTATTCACTAGAATTTCTTCATCCTGCCCCTCCCCTTCCTCACTGAAGCTCTCATAATCCTTAGGATTAGGAATAAATGAATGCCTTGAATCTATATTTATTGGAAATTCTTCATCCCCCCCTTCATCAGTGGTTAAATTATAATCGTTATGATTAGGATGAAGTGAAAATTTTAGCTTTGGAAATTCATCCCCGTCTTCATCAGTGGTGCTGACATAATCCTTAGGATTAGGACGAAGTGGATATTTTGACGCTGCAAATTCTTCATTCCCCTCTTCCTCAATGGTGCTGACATAATCCTTAGGATTAGGACGAAGTGCATATTTTGACTTTGCAAATTATTCATTCCCCTCTTCATCTGTGGTGCTGACATAATCCTTAGGATTAAGACGAAGTGGAAATTTTGACTCTGGAATTTTTTCGTCCCCCTCTTCATCGGTGGTGCTTGCATAATCCTTAGGATTAGGACGGAGTGGAAATTTTGACGCTGTAAATTTTTCATTTCCCTCTTCATCAGTGGTGCTGGCATAATCCTTAGGATTGGGACGAAGTGGATGTTTTGACTCTGAAACATTATCATTCCCCTCTTCATCAGTGGTGCTCACATAATCCTTACGATTAGGAAGAATTTGATATTTTGACTCTGGAAATTTTACATCCCCCTTTTCATCAGTGGTGCTGGCATACTCCTCAGGATTAGGACAGAGTGGGTATTTTGACTCTACAGATTCTTCATTCCCCTCTTCATTTGTTGTTCTCATATAATCCTTAGGATTAAGCTGAAGTGGATATTCTTCATCTCCCTCTTCATCAATGGTGTCCTCATAATCCTTGGGATTAGGACGAAGTGAAACTTTTGACTCTAGAATTTCTTCATCATGCCCTTCATCACTGTTGCTTTCATAATCCCTACGATTAAGAGTAAGTGGTATAACTGGCGCTCGATTTACAGAAATTTCATTTTGTTGCACCTCATCAATTTTGTTCTCATCATCTTTAGGATAACGACCAAGTCGATTTTTTGACTCTCTATTCATGGTGAACGAACTCCTGTTATATTCATCACTCTGAATAGAGTTGTTGCGTGATGAAGATGTTGATGTTTTAGAAAGAAAAACTTCGCTATCAGAAGAAACCATGGCTTTCAACAAGAATAGGTTGAATGATACAAATTCCTCTCCCACTTACAATATATAGCTTAAAGACTGAAAATTTCCCTCCAAATTTTCCCTCCAAAAAAATTCACGAAAAAATTTCCCTCCAAAATTTTCATTTCAAATATTTGGTACAAATATTAGTCAAAAAATGTATTTAACATTTTTTTTAATAAACTGTTTATGTTGAAATATTTTACCGATATTTATATTCAAAATATCCACAAAATATTTCTATCATGGATGCCTTCCAACCTAAAATAATGTTTTTATTTCAATGATTTAATATTGACTAGATGTAAGTATTAACTATAATATTACTATAATACCTACATGCAAATATTAACTATTTTAACTATAATGACTACATGTAAATATTTTAAATTTTAAATTTTAAACTTACATTATATTCATCTAAAATATATTTCAAAATTTATTAATAAACTATTGGTCTTCAAATATTTCACCATACTTTCTATTCAAAATATCCACAAAATATTCCTTTCATGCATGTCTTCGAAACTAAAATAATTTTCTTATTTGAATGGTTTAAGATTGACTGCATGTAAATATTTACAAAAATAACAACATGTAAATATTAACTATTTAAACTATAATATTAACTATAATTAACTACATGTAAATATTTTAGATTTTAAAATTTAATCCTATGATTTTAAACATTGATTACATGTAAATATTAACTATGATAACTAAATGCAAATATTAACTATTTTATCTATAATATTAACTATAATTAACTACATATAAGTATTTCATATTTTAATTTTTAATCTGAGATTATATTTAAATTATTCAACATTCAGTACATGTAAATATTAAATAAAATATTAACTATGATAACTACATGCAAATAATAAGTATTTTAACTATAGTATGAACTATAATAAACTAAATGTAAATATTTTAAATTTGAAATTTTAATCCCACATTCGTTAAACAGTAAACCAATCAAACAATATTTGCTATTTAAAAGGAATGATTGTTTCTATTCATCACATCACATCAAGTTTTCTGGTATTTGTTAGAGCAAATTTCTGGAGGTGTTGCGTTGGCATTGGTAACTTCGTGGAGGCATTGCATTGGCATTGGAGGCGTTGTGTTGCTATTGGTAATTTTGTGGAGGTGTTGCATTAGCATTGGTAACTTCGTGAAGGCATTGCATTGGCATTGGAGGCATTGTGTTGCTATTCGTAATTTTGTGGAGGCGTTGTGCTGGCATTGGTGACAACAGCTTTTTGCATTTCAAAGGTTAGTTTTCCTTCTATTCTGTCAATTTAAAGACGATTTTGGGGAAAATCTGTTTTTCTATAGTTTTTTGTGTCCAAAAACTACTTTTTAAAGGTTTTTAGGTTCAAAAACCTTAATTTTTTAATATTTTTTTAGTGAAGAAAATGCAAAAAGAACTAAATTTTTTAGGGTTTTAAGGACAAAAATTTAGATTTTTTTTTTCTTTTTTAAGACTTATAGGTTCATCTAGACAGAAAAATCCATAAAACGACCATGCACATAAAAAAAAGTAATATTATAACATTTTTTATTTGTTTTTTTTTATTATCATAAATATATCAGTGATTTCATTATTTAAATTTTTTTTTTAAATATTTGAGAATTTTTTTGATTTTATATTCTATTTTATTTTATTTTTTTAATTTTAAATCTTAGTTTTATTCTTTTTAATTTTAAATCTTTAATTTTTTTTTTCTTTATTGTTTTGTTATATATGTATTGTGATATAGTTTTTTTGTTTAATTTATTATATTGTTATATTAAAACAAATGCTTTTTTTTTTTATTATATAATGTTTAGAAACAAGACATAATTGTTTTTTAATAAATTGTTTTTTTTTTTTTTGGTTATATTTTGATATTTTTAACATTTTTTTTATTATTAAATAATATTTTGATAATTATATTATTAAAAAAAAAAAAAAAAAAAAACGATGCGTCGTTTCACTGTGCCCGCGGGCATTAGGGGCCGGCCGGGCGGCGCCCGCGGGCACAGTGAAACGACCATCGTTTGTTTTTTTATTTTTTTATTTTTTAAAATTTTGTTTTTTAATTTGTTTTAATAAAACATTTTTTAATTTTGATTTTTTTTAATTTTAATTTTTAATTTTTTTAATTTTTTTTTAATAATTAGTTTTAATAAAACAATTAAAAATTAATAAAAACATTGTTATATATAAAAATAATAAAAAAATTGTTATATAATATAATAAAAACATTGTTAAAAATCTCAAAATATAACAATATATTTAAAAAAAAAAAAAAAACAACAACAACAACAATTATGTTTTGTTTTTAAACATTATATACTTTAAAATAAAAAACAATACAATATAATAAATTAAAAAAAAAAACATTTGTTTTAATATAACAATATAATAAATTAATAAAAAAAAAACTATATAACAATACAATTAAAAAAATAAAAAATATATAATATTATAACATTTGTTTTTAACATTTAAATATTTAAATTTCTTTTTTAATTTTTTTTTTTTAAATTTAAGTATTAAAACAACATTATAAAAAATTTAATTTTTTCTTTTATTTTGTTTAATTGCTTTTATTTTATTTTATTTATTTTTATTTAATTACTATGTAATGTGAAATAGAAATTTGTAATTTTCAAATATATTAAAAGATTGTATAAATTTATAAACTTTTATATTAATTTTTTATAATTTTAAGTTTATAATTTTTTATTTAATTGCTATGTAAAGTAAAATAAAATTTTCTTTTCTTTTATTTTGTTTATTTTTATTCAATTGCTATGTAATGTAAAATTAAATTTAAATTAAATTATTGCTTTAATTTCAAGCTATTTAGTTTTAGAAATAAATTTTGTTTATTAAATTTATTTTATCCGCAATATTTTTCCATTAACTATATATATATATATATATCAGGAAAATGGCATCAAAAAAGATTTTTGTGAATGTTTCTGCACCTAGGGCAGCAGCTCCCAAATCTACAGCTACAGCTCGACGCACTATGGATACAACTCCCAAATCTAAAGTTGCAGCTGGACGCACTATGGACACTGTTAGACGCAATAAAGACATTGTTGCACACACTAATAAAATTCAAGCACGTGGGGCACCAGGTTCATTAAAGCTTATTTCTGATTGGAAGAACGCCGAGGAAATAGATAAAACCGATTTCTCATGGTATCTTGAAGACAGTGAAATGGAGGCTAATATACACATCTATCTAATTTGTGGTATGATTGACATAAATGAGCCATATGATGTGATGGGAAGAGTACGAGACATATGTATGGTCCCGAATACAAACACTATTTATGTTCTTGCAAGGACGGCTCAGAAACATGAGAAGGTTAGATATTGTCTATCAATCATCAAGTATGACACATATGAAATATCTTCAAAAGTTTCTGAAGAAATATCAAGCAACATTGCAAATAACATTGTAAGTATGCTTATTTTTATTTCCTCTATGCATTATTGTAAGGATGATTCAATGTTTTATAAATTATTGATCATTGACATGTTTTATTTTGTTTCATAGGATTTTGTTCCGGGTCTTTCAAACATGTTTGAAATTATTTATATGTTGGTGCCAAATGTTATGGATGTGATCAAAACTTTCCACAAAGACAAAGCAGAGGAAATGAGATTGAAGCAAAGAGCAATAGCTCGTGACACTGTAACAGTACAAAGAAGGGATCAACCAAGAGTCACTAAGGCGGGTCAATCTAGTAAACTTAAACATGTTTCTTTTGAAGGTGTCTAACATGAAACAAAAAATTATGATAGAATTAGTGAGGAGTAGATGAGAACTATTGTGCAAAAGGAGAAAACAGATCAGACACCAAAAAGAAAAATTTCCAAAGATGTCTCTCTTTTACCTCATGAAGGAGAGCTTGTTTATAAAAACACTGATATGTTATCCAATAAGACTAGGAAATCAAATATTGGTGAACCTGTAAAGGTCGTGAGTAGCAGTGAAGAACAAATTGAAAGCTCTCACGGAAGCAGAGAAATCATAACACCAGATGCTGAGTTAGAGGATGGCATTATTAAAACAAAACGAAATGCTATTCGACAAGAGTTGAGGAAGAATAAATTAATTCTTGGTGGCCAAACATTTGAGCTTAATGTTAACCAATTTTATGGCCCAGATGAAGGACAATCTCAATATCAAATTAGAAAGGCCCATCACCTACATGTACATAATCTGAAAACATTGTTCAGGTTCAATCCATATGCGCATGTGGTGGATTATGTGGTTCTTATCGATCCATGTCAGGTTCCCAACAAACAAGCATTTGACAAGGCAAAATGTTTTGATTATAAATATTATGTAATTGGAGGAAACCATTCAATAGAGGCTAAACGACAATTGATTGCAGAATATCCCAATAACTATCTTTTTCAAACAGTGTAATGCATCATTTACGCTGGCTTAACAGAAATGGAATCAAAGTTATTGGCATGGGATCATAATGCAGATAATGAGTACAGAATGAAAATGACTTTCATCCAAAGGGTCAGATTTATTCATAATGAATTCATAGAAAAATGTGGTGGGGATAAGACACAAGTTAGTGTAGCATTTCGAAAGGAATGTTTAATGGAAACATGTTATCAAATTGATGAAAAAAAAGCAAAAGATGGAAAATTGAATACAAATTTCTTCAGAGGCACAGATAACATTTTTTAGTTGGCATTTAGAACTAGGGAGGTATGGGATTTGATTGATGAGATTTTTTATCGGTGGGAGAATATTTCCATAAAAAATCAGAAGGTTAGAAAGAGTAAACCCATAATATGTACCAACAGTAAGGGGGGTCCTGAAATGAAGCAGCTTCCAGAGGATATGACTATTACACCTTGGAGAACAATGCAAGGTGTGAAGGATGATAAATTAGTCAAATCAGTATTAGCCCGTGTGAAGTTGGGTGAATTATCAATGGAAGAAATGTGTGTAGAATTTCAAAAGTAAGTTTCTTGAATTATTTCTTTCATTATAATTTTCTTTTAAATAAAACATAATGATGTTGGTAGAATTTGTTATACATGTCAATATATTAACGCTTTTAACTTGATTTATTCAGTCAGAAAATTTTTATGAAAATACGAGAACACATGGTTAAAATGTTGAATGAAGACAGTTGGGATGATGTTGTACGCAACTACCCAGAAGCAAGTTCTACATCAACACTAAAAGAGTTTTATATTGCATTTAATAAGGTATGTTGATTTATAAATTCATTTTATTCATATTTAAACTATTTTTATTTTATTACTTATATATATATATATATACGTCATTAAAGATGTCGAAGAAGGATGGAAATGGAGTACCAGATACTTTCAAAAGCTTTATTGAAAAAATTAAGATGGAGAACATGAGAAGGAAGCATCTTATGAATGTTGAACTAGATCCTACTCTTAATCATTACATTTGGAATGGGCTCGATAGTGTCCAATATCAAATAATACAAGGTGATTGTGAAGACATTGCATCACTAATACCTAAAAGGGAATATGGCCTAGTTATTGCAGATATTCCTCATGGTTTCAATTTCCCAGACATTGAATATGATAGAAAACCATATACTTATCAAGCTTTTAGTAAAGTGGTTACGGGTTTTCAATAAGTGACAACATCACCACTTTGGCGATTTGTGACATTTCATTCAGACACACAGTTTCCAATGTTATTAACAAGCTTCAAGGGTAAATCAAACTCAAGGATGCAACTTACATGGTAAGACTTTGAAATTGTATGTTTGATTCCTCCTAAATTTTTTTATTCATGTAAAATTTAATTGAACTTTTACTATGTTATGTTACAGGAAAAAGTCAAATATTGTTTCTTCCGAAGATCAACCTATTATAAATGATTGTGAGTTCATCCATGTTGAATGTTGGACAAAAGACAATAGCTATAAGCATATTATTATGAATCGAGTAGATGGGAAGAGTCATAGTCAAGTATTGGTTTATGATGCAATTGTAAGAAAACTAACATATGAGGATAAAGATGCAAAAGGAGATATAGTTAACATTTATCAAAAACCACAAGCATTGATTAACTATCTTATAGATCTATGTTCAAATGAAGGAGAATGGGTTTTGGATTTATTTTCAGGTTCAGGTAAGTTTTAATATACAAATTTAAATTTAAATATTGTCTTTTTTACTTTTTATGTCTCCATACTAATTTTCTTACTTATTTTTTTTGTGCTTGATGATTAGGTACAACACTAGCATGTTGCCTACTAAAAGGAAGAAATTGCATTTCCATTGAGAAAGACCCAGTTCAATGAAAATTTATTCAACAAAGAATTAACGCTCTTAAATTCCTTCCAGATGCGAAGCAAGAAGTTGGTTTGAGGAAAGGATATTTTAATGAATCACGTGTGGCAAAAAAAGCAAAGGAACCTCAACCACCATTATATGGAATGATTGGAAAGGGACACTTTGGAAGATTTGCTGACATGAAAGATCCATTAGAAGACGACAATGATCAAAATGAAGAAGAAAATGATGCGGAATAAGCCATCAATGTTGTTCTAGATGATGTTGAAGATGTATTAGTTGATATTGATGATGATGTTTAAGTTATGCTTGCAAACAAAGCTTATTTTTTATAACTATTAATCAGTTTTACTTGTAATGTTTAGACTTTGATATTTTATGAGAACAACCCTTTTTTTTTGCAAAAAACATGTGATTGCTATTATTTTTTGACATAAAATTCAATAAAAATGTTGTTTTCTTAAGTTTTTTTGTTAAGATTCTCCCAAAAAATTAGTTTATTTAACATGTTTTTTCCAACAAAAACTCTGTAAAAGTGTATTTTTTGCATTTTATTTATATTGAAAAATTGTATTTTTTTGTTATATGGTTCAAAATATTGGTTTTTTAGCGACAATTTTTTGATGTACATTGAAAAATTATTTAACAATACATAAACATGTAGAAAATATAAACTTTAGAATATTGACCCTTTTTCCATCTTTTATGTATGTGAAAAAGTGAAGATATCATTACAAGTTTTTATTTTTAAAAAAAATATTTTTTTTTATTTTTAAAACACAAGTACATAAATGCACTTAAAAATAAACATCTCACAGAAGAAGAAGACATTAGAAAATCTATAGTGTCAAAATCAATCCTATAAAAAAATGTTGGTGATGATACACCACCACTATTCAAAATCGACATAAAAAACATCACATAAAAAAAAGAAATTAATAAAAAAAAAAAAAACAAAATGAAAAAAACTTAAATTGCCAAAAACATGCTCAATTTTTTTTTTCTTGATAAGAAATTAATAAAAAAAAAAAAAACAAAATGAAAAAAACTTAAAGTGCCAAAAACATGCTCAATTTTTTTTTTCTTGATTCTGCATCGCCACTTTTTCAAAATCAGGTGTTTTTCTTGATACTTCAAAAAGTAGGTAACAATGAGGTTACCTATTTCATCGGTAACATTGTTTACCATATGCTCCTCCTCAGACGAGTTATGGTCACCCACAGGGGGGGACTAGTTCCTCCAACACTTACCCCCCTCCTATGGGAAACTTGTATCTCGGTCAAAGCACCTCTTATGAATTTTCCCAACCACATCAAATGATTCCAAGGCCAGTTGTTGCTCAAATTGTTTACCAGAATGTTTCCCAATATCCCTATTATCCTTATGCCCTGCCAAGCTCTCTAGCCCATCCAGCATCAGTGCCTCATGCTCCCACACCTTCTCAACCTCTGCCACAACAATCACCTCATCCTCAAGGTCAAGTGTATGCTAAGCATAGCATGACTAATACACCTAATTCGAAGAAAATTAATAAGGGGGAATGCATCTAGAACAAAAACCACAGGGTAACCAAATTCGACAGCGTACTCAATCGAATGCACCTCAGGGGAACCAACCAAATACCACAACCCAAAACTAAGGCAATTAGCCCAAGTAGAATAAGGTTATTCATACGAATAAGCCTTGTGCATGTTGTGGTGAATATGTCCATTATACACATGATTGTCCCCTTTTACCACAGATGCATCAAATGTGGGATGCCTAAGCAGCTTCTCAAGGACAGCAACCCATGGTGTCGCCTCCTCAAAACACTGCTCCACCTCAATCGGCTGTGGTCACTAATCCTTTCCCTCAATAAGGAGACTTCGTTGCCCAGCCTCCATAAGGTCATATTTCCCCTCCAACTCAGTAGTTTGGTCACCCTGATTACCATATTCTCATGATGAACTCTCACAAGGTCAATACTGCCGAAGTCAACCTCCAAACCCGATCGCGCCAGTATGACAAGAAACCTGCTACATCTGTAATTGAGTCCCAAACCAAAGTTTCCACTAAGTCTATTTCAACACCAAATGGTCCCTTATATATCCCGCAACCTAAGGCAAAGGTCATACCAAAGATCCCCAAAGGGCCATTACATCGTAATGCTACTTCAGCCAAAGTTGCCCACACATACATCATAGTAGATGACTTGGCGTAGTGTCCTGCCACCATGTCAATGTTGGAAGTTCTCCATATATTCTCATCCCAACAAAAAGCTCTACTATATACCCTAGGCATTGTGGACCCTTAAAATGATATCTTGATCATGTTTGATGTTGACAAGTCGAAACATCCCCCTCTCCCCTCATCAATTTATTTCAAAATACTAGTCGCCATTAGAAACACCACTTCTCAGCGACGTATCATAGACTAATGTGCATCCACATGTGTAATGTCCACTAGTGTTTGGAAAAAACTTATCTCACGTAATCTATCCCCATCAACCATCACTTTACGCACTTGGGACGGTCACTCTTCACAACCCTTTGGCATGTATCGCAATTTTCCTGTCACATTTGTTGGCAAGATTGTTTGTATTGATATAGAATTCATCGATTCCCCCTTGGATTACAATATTCTTTTGGGCCGTAGCTATACCTATGCGATTTCAGTTGTCTCATCTACAGTTCACCGTAAGATGTGCTTCCCCATAATGAAATATCGTCACTATCGATCAGTTGACATATTACAATCTGAAGTCTCATACATCACCCTAGTCTACCATCTCGTTGATGACTGACAATCAACCTATCTTTCCTCTCACCAATGTCTCTCCAAGATTCTATAAATATTCCACATTTCTTGGTGCATAATATGTTCCAAATCCTACCCCTTGTGATCCCATCTCATCCAGTGTTTGCATGTTGCTAGCATCATGGGCTGCTCACAAGCGGTTTGATATGCCCATCCAGCAGCCAACACCTTCACAACCTGTTGTTATTAACTCAACCTAGCCATCAGGATCAAATCCTAAAGGACCTTCTCCTTCTACTGGTGTCTCTCCTCATATTTTTCAACCACGAATAGTTCCCCCAGGAATTAACCATCCGGGAACCGTTTCCCCAGGCCATTGCCATGCAGGTCAGATATTGTTTTTATTCCCCCCCTCTAGAATATTTTATGTGCCTGTCATGGCTACGTTGAGTTTAAAAAATTTGTCCCTGTGGATCCTAGTCTGGTACACCGATCACACCGTAAACACTCCACCAGATCAACTCAAACCATATATTTCTTTGACCTTGGTCCAACTGGTCGCGATGACCTTTTCCTTTGCTTTAGTTCCACAACAACCTCAACAGGAAGCCACTCTTGTTCTGAAAGCATCTGGTGAGGGGGGGGGGGGAATCCAAAAATAAGGAACCTAATGACAAGGCTCCCCAAAAAACTCTAGCTACACCTAAGCCTCCAAAGCCTACTCCACCATGTGATTTGTGCGATGTTGTTGGGCATGCCACCAATAACTATACTGAGCTCCCTCGTCTCAAGCCTATGGTCAATGATACATTTCCTAACTCTAACATCCTGAAGGTCCTGATGATGCATATGTGAACCATATCTCTCATGATGATGCACTAGGTAGCTCTTCTGCATCAAGTGGTCTCCCTTCCTCTAGTTCACCCATCTTCCATTCAGATGAAGACATTATGGAAGGCATGACTACCCCTAATTTTCCTTGGGATTATATGCACCACCATGCGTACTTCCTTCTACAAAAAACTCATGAAAAAATGTTGTGGAGTCTAAATACTTCATTCATGGTGAAGTCAATTGGTTTATAAATCCCATTTTTGTGCTAGATTCTTTCAAAAAAGGAAACATGGCCAATATCCCTCCTACCATTAAGATCAACGTTTCTGATAAACTAGGGGTTGAATAAAAAAAATTACCTTGGGGGCACAGTGCACCCCGGAAAAAATTGATGTTTACACCAATATATTCAAGGAATTATGTGATGTTTTCTCGTGGTCTTATTCTGAAAGGCCTAGACTTGATCTCGCCATTTTTGAACACCATATCAACACATGGCCCAATGCCATTTCTGTCCGTCAAAAGTTGAGACCCATCAATCCTTCCATATGTGAGGCTATCAAAGCCAAAATCGATAACCTCAAGTAGGATGGCTTTATCTATCCCATTGAATACACCACATGGGTGTCAAAAAATATTCCCGTTCTTAAGAAACAAAGCACCATTCATGTATGTACTGACTTTCACGACCTGAACAAATATTGTCCCAAATATAACCTTCCCACACCCTTCATTAAATAAATCATTGATGAGTGTGTGGGGCATGAGGTTCTATCCTTTATGGATCGATTCTCTGGATACAACTAGATAAATATATGTCGTGCCGATAATCTTAAAACCGCATTCATTAGTCCATGGGGAAATTTTTCCTATAGGTCCATGCCTTTCGATTTAAATAATGTCGGAGCCACTTTTCAGCGGGCCATGTCTTACTGCTTCCATGACTTGACTCATATTATCCTTTCTTACCTTGATGACCTCACTGCTCGTTCTAGGCTTTGGGCGCAACACATTCATGATTTGCGTACCATTTCCCTCCGATGTCGCAAGCATAATATTTGTCTTAACCTGCTGAAATGTGTATTTTGTGTTCTCGTTGGTTATATCTTAGGCTTCATCGTGTCCAAATATGGTATAAATCTTGATCCTCTCAAATTTCAATCCCTTCTCGAGTTTCCCCCCCTCACACATTTTGGTAGTTACAAAGCCTTCCAGGCAAGGCCAACTTCCTTCACCTGTTCGTACCTGACTATGACACCATTGTACATGGGTTTCAAAGACTTCTTCGATCTAGTATTCCATTTGTTTGGGATTATTATGCTCAACAATATTTCGATGCCCTAAAACGTGCTCTCACTTCCCCTCCCTTGATTACTCCACCTAACTTTGATAGGGACTTCATCCTGTATATCTTAGCTTCTACCTATTCGGTATCTGGGGTCCTCATCCAGGAAGATGTAGCTGAAATCGAGCATGTAATCTATTATTTCAGTAAGATCCTCCTTGATCCCTCGGCGTCCTATTCTCATGAAGGTAAGTTGGCTTTGTTCATCGTGTTCTCGGTCCAAAAACTTCGTCATTATATCCTTATGGGTACCACTTAGGTCATGACCAATTCCAACCCAATGGCTTTCGTGTTAAGTTGACAGATCATTAATGGTAAATATGCGCATTGGGTCGTTATCCTCCAAGAAATCTATCTTGAATTTGTCACACCAAAGAGTAAGAAAGGTTTGGCCCTCGACGAACTTATTTCTAAATTTCCTATCAATGTGCGTGATCCACCGGTTAATGATGATTTACCCAATGAACATTTTTTTTTCCATCACTTTAGATGATCCTTGGTATGGTGACATCCTTACATATATGTGAACCCATAAATTTTCTTCTCAATCGTGATGATCAACGACATATACGACACCAAACCCCTCGCTACCTTCTCATCGGTGATGATCTCTATCGTCACGAGGTTGATACTATCCTCCATCGTTGTCTCACTCATGCTAAAGTTGCGAAATTCCTTAATTCCTTCCAAAGCAGCGCTTGTAGTGGCCACCTCTCTAATATGGACACTACCTAGAAAATCACACACGCTGGTTATTTTGGCCTTCTCTCTTCAACGATTGCATTGAGGCAGTCAAACATTGTCCCAATTGCCAACTATTTTCCCCAAAGGCAAGAGCTACACCTGCTTCCCTCCATATTGCTATATCATTCAATCCTTTCTACAAATGGTTTATTTACTTTATGGAGTGTTGAACCCCATCTGATAATAACCACAAGTATATTATCATGGTCGTCGACTATTTAACCAAATGGGTCGAGACTATGCCAACATTCAATAACACTACGGCTACCGCGACCCTCTTTTTCTTTAAACCATGTTCTTGCTCAATTCGGGGTTCCAAAATAATTGATCTCTAACCATGGCCAACATTTCGAAGATAAGATATGGCATGATTTATCCTCTCTATTTGGCTTTGAGCACCAATATTCATTGTCTTATTATCCCCAAGGTAATGGACAAGTTGAAGCGGTCAATAAAATCCTTAAAAATATGCTTCATCAGATGGTGAATAAGCACAAAACCAACTGGAACCTTATTATCATCCCAGATTTGTGGGCCTATATAACCTCGGTTAAAACTTCCACCAGGTATATTCCTTTCCACCTTGTTTTTGGACAGGAGGTCCTCCTTTCGATCGAGTGTGAAATCCTTTCCCTTAACCTTGTCGTCGAACTCCTTCCAGACACTTAACCATTATAACAATGACTTATCATGCTTGAGCATGCCAATGAAGACCGTCATGTTGCATTGAAAACCATTGAAGTGGCCAAAAGTGCACCAAAGGCTAGTATGACCGAAAAGTCCATTCTCGTACCTTTCACAAAGGTGACCTTGTTCTTATGTATGACCAAGCTCATGATTTCCTAGGACACAGGAATTTTGAACCATTATGGCTAGGACCTTACATCATCCATAAGGATTTGGGTAAGGGAGCATACCCTTTAAAGGATTTTGAAGGCAAACTCCTTCCTAACCCTCACAATGCACTTTACCTAAAGATATTTTATCCATCCCCATAGAAGTGCATGTATTTGTTTCTTTTCTATTTTTAGGTAGCTTGCAATATTCACCACCATCTCATTTGTTTTATTTTTTCGCCTTTCAAATGGATCCATCATCCACACCATATATTAGTTATGCTGATGGTGCAAGTCGCTTCTCGAGGAATCTAGCCTCAACATCTTGGGCCATTTTTACCCCTTTTCATTCGTTAGTTCATTCCAACGGCGTATGCATTGGACCCGCCACCAATAACCAGGCTGAATATGATGCAGTGATAGGTTTTTTATTTGAGGCCCTTGATCATTGCATCCTTCATCTTCATGTTCGTTTAGATTCCTTTCTAGTTTTCATGCAATTGAATGGTGTTTATCGTGTGTATAATCATGTCCTATTTAGAAAATATCTACGAGTTAAGATTTTGGCACATGAATTTGAATCCATTACATTCAATCACGCTCCTAGAGCACAAAATATCTATGTATATACCATTGCAAATAACATTCTAGATTGGAATTTATCACATACACATAACAAAATTCAACCACAATACCAACAATGGCAAACCAAAATCGTCATTTAAAAAGATACATATCCATATTATGTATTGTCACATAAAAAACATAAGTGTTTTGAGTCCAATACACTAAATACATACGAAATTCCTATAGCATGTTACATAACCAAAAACAGGACCCACATGTCCTTATCCCTAATCATTATTTGGAGGCTCCTAAGAAAATGGCTCTGCACCACTAGCCCATAGGTCTCGAACTTCCTGAACAACCATAGCTATGCGTCCCTTGATGCCTTGCCACTCTGAGGAAAGACCAGTACACTCTTCTGTATACCGATCCTCTAAGTCATGCCAACCACACTCTGTCACCCTGGCCAATAATACATCGAACCTGCGACAAAGGTCCTTCAGAAGAGCCTCATAGTCTGGTCTTTGGTGTGTTATCGATCCAACTTGATCTACAGCCCCAGGCACTGTGGATCGTCCTGCATATCTTGTCGCTTTTACCAGTGCTATATCTGCATAACATAAGTTAATAATCAGTACCGCATACAAATTCTACAAAATTTAAATGCAACCAAAGAAGGAACTTTTACTTACCATCTAGACCTCATGCTCTTCCCAAAGGAAGTGGCAATTCAAGATCACCCTGAAAGTTCATACCACTGTATGGAGAGTCATCTATGTAGAGTGGCATATGATCCCAACAAGCAAAAAAATCTAGTCAGAACACTCGTGTGAATCCTCCTCCTTCACCTCGTCGTAGTAGCTACCCCCAGCGGCACATCCTGGGCTCCTATGGGCCCCCATCTTAGATTTGAACATGTGGATGGATGGTCGGGATCTTCTTAAAGAAGAAGGAGAATAAAATTGTCCTAAATGAATAGCTCTCATTGACCCGCCGCTTTCATAGTGTCAACTGTCATTTCAACGATGACAACATCATCTGGGCCCACCCATATTAGGTCCCTCTCAAAACACTCTCTACCAACACCATATGCCCTCCAGTAAGATCATGGAAATATTGGTTGCCCAAGATACACACCATTGTTGCGGCTACAACCCATTTCTCTAAGCATTCCAGGTCCTCAATCGTGATGGTTATTCCCTTTGCATGACCACCCAGTCGATAATGGTGCTCCACAAACTTTCCTATATGCCTCCCACAAGGCAGCACTGGTTGTATATCCCCTATCACCCCCAAGGGGGTAAGTCCGGTCAAAAAATAGATGCCCTGGATCGTGACCTAGATCTTGTGCCCCTGCACTACAAAGGCCTCCTGATCTAGGTCCCAATAACTCACAATCCTCGGTAGTAAGGGTTCACCTGCCCTCATCAGTGGGTTCTCCAACAACTTGATAACCTCATAACGAGCTAATGCTCCTCTCACTTCCTCGTTCCCCTGAATATCAGTCCAAAGAGTATCCAAGTCTCATTCCCGCCAATCAATATTTGACTCTGCCATACCTACAAGCACCATAATGTTTTTCAGTTGAGAGATAAAGATCCACATTAAACCAACTTGTTCTCAGCCCCCACAAGGCCAATAGACTAGTCCACTTTTTTAGTCCAAAACACAGTTTTTCCCTCAAAACTAAGAGCTTGCACTTTTTGGGCCCACATCTACGATTCAGAGGGTAGAATAGGCCCCAAAATCTGTGATCCGACCGTAAAGATGGACAGCAGCCTCCCACTGAGTGTTGAGACCTTAATATGAAAATGTAATCTGATTGAAATGCATAGTAAGGCTAGGATACCTACCTCCAACTGATAGATCCTAATTCTGACAGTCGTTTTATCTATTACGATCTCCACAAGATTTAGGTCCTTCTCCTCCTCTCCAAATTCACCATAGCTCACTTAGAAAATGAATTAAAATTGGAGGAAAAATGCCCATTTATAGGAAAAACCCTAGTTTTTTCATCGCCCATTGCGACCAAACCGTAGCTCAGTTTGATGAACCATCAACATCATTGGAAAGCTCTCACAGAGTAATATAACGAGTATTTCTCTATTTTGGTAATTTGAAACTTCCTCTGGAAGCCATTTTTTCCATGAATTTTCACTTTGCTACCAATTCAAACCGAATTTCTTCGTATGAGCCGCTTGTACTTTGGTACCACTTTACCTTAGCACTTGTCACCTCATGTGTTTATTTTTCATCACGAGTAACCATTACTTTCTCATATTTTTATGGTCCCCCTAGGCCTATCCTGTGTGGCAGCATCATTGAGTCACCCTTGTTCAGAGCATCTAAGTTCCGCATATTTGTTGGTTTTATTTCTAGCTACTTGAAGTGCCCATGGCATGCATGTCTCCTTCAGATGATCCAGTCAGATCTTCAGATCCCTTTCCTATTCGGTAGGGCTTCTTTGGTTGTGGTTCCCCCTCCCCATGTCACATGGAGGGGCATTATGTCTCATGTACTCAATTGTTATTGTATTCAGTCATGGCCTCTCTTTTTCCATGTGCATTATGTATATGAGATCCATTGTATTATTTTATAGCCCATTGATGCCTGCATATCATGTATCATGTACTTTTTCGCTCAGTCCCACATTGTTGGGCTCATCATTATTTTTTGTACTCAGTTATCTCGGTGGGTATGGGTATTCCTCCCCTGCCTCATTGAGGTCATGTACTCTAAAATAAAAGGAGACTTATATTAGTTAGTAGGTCTTGCCCCCTCTATGTCTTTCCTTCCTCGCTTCGTTTCAGTTATCTCTCTCTCTCTCTCTCTAACTCCCCTTTGGTGTCTAGTGATTGTATTCTCACAACGTATTTTGGTCATACGATTTACTCCTAACGCTCGTACGTTGGGGGGGAATTTGTTATCACCAAAAAATAATCACCTAGCCATTTATAACTAGGTGGATCGAAATACACCATGTAAGACCAATTTTACCATAGTAAAATTACTTTCACTATAGGAAATAATTTGATGCACCGTATTTTATTAAATTATTTTTTATTAAAACAAGAAACCCCATGAGGAATAATTAAATAAATCATTATTTATTTGATTTTCCTCTAGGAATAACTAATTAAATCATTATTTAGTTAAACTTCTTTGTCACATTTGACCCAATCATGAGAAATAATTAAATAAATCATTATTTATTTGATTTTTCTCTAGGAATAATTAATTAAATCATTATTCAGTTAATATTCCTTGTCAAATTTGAGTAAATCACTCGTGAATGATTAAAAAAATCATTATTTTTTTATTATTCATTAACCACTTGCTTGAAATAATAAATAAATCATTTGTTTGTTTATTATTTCTAAATAAAGGTATTTAACCAATTTAAATATATTTTCCCTCAAAAAATATAATAAAATATTCTAATTTGTTATATCTAGATTATGGTTAAGAATAATTTATTATTTCCCATTCTCGAGAATAAACCAATATTTTTGTTATAAATAGGAGGGTTCTCCATCTATTTATCACCATAATCATTGTCACCATGGTTATTATCTTCTTTTTGAAATTGAGATCCTATTTGAGTTCAACACATACTTTTGGGTTTCGGGTTTAATACATCAGAGAGAGAGAGAGAGAGAGAGAGAGAAAACTAAAGCATAGAGGACTGCCAAAGGACACATCCCATTTGAGGGGGACCTATAACCATCATATGAGTCTCCTTCACTAGAGCTAACAAAATAATCATAATATCATTCATTTTTTGAAATTTATTTGTCCATGGTATGGGGTTTTACATTAGTTAATATTTTTGTTGTTTAATATCTTTTGTTGCACAAATCTATTATATTGCAAGTTTCTTCTAACTTTTTGTTCCAGATCTGAAGAATTAGATGGTCATATCTATTGTTAGGTACATCAGTCACTCATGGGTTAAGTAAAACCTTTTTGGTACACCTTCCAAGATATTTTATGCTAACAAATAACTTTACCAAAGAAAAAATCTAAAGGAGACTTTGGAAAATAACCTAAACAAGATTCAAATGGAGATACTTGTGTAGATGAATGCTTGGCACGATTGTAGGCATGTTGTATGTAATGAAAATTCTCATCCCAAAGCTTTGGATGCTTGCTACAATATCCTTGAAGGATATGCACTGCAATTATGTTCACTACCTCTATCTAACCATCAGTTAGTGGATGAAATGTTGTGCCCTTCTTCATCTTTGTGCCCATGAGTTCCCATAAATTTGACCAAAACTTCCTGATAAATCGATAATATTGATCGGATAAAATATAAGTAGGTAAGCCAAAGTGAACCTACACATTTTGGAAGAACATTTGTGCAGTTTGTTCAGATGTGACATGTTTCTTACAAGGCATCAATACACACATTTTACTGAAACAATCCACTACAACATACAAATAATCATGTCCTTTTCTAGAAATAGGTAGTCCCCCCTGCAAAATCCATTGAAATACTTTCCCAAGGACGAGAAAGGGTAAGAAGTGGAGTATACAAATCCAATTTCCTATTACTTGGCTTACTAGTAGTGCACATAGAACATCCTTTTTCATGTCTTGATACAATTTCATTCATACGTGGCCAATAAAAATACCTTTGTAGTTAATACATTGTTTTTCCTACACCAAAGTGACCAACAATAAGATAAGTATGGGATTCCCTTATGAAATTAACTCTTTCACCTAGTGGAATACACAACTTTCCAAGATGATACAACAAACTGTTATGAACATGATAATCCAATTCTTCAACATGATTTTCTTGACTCAAAGTTGCATAAACATCTTTAAAATATTCATCTTGAACATATTGTTCAATATAAATTGCATGCACGATTTAGTTATTCTTAAGAATGATAGATACATTAACAATAAGCCTTGATAACATATCTGCAACTTTGTTGTAAATATCTTTCTTATACCTAATCACCAAATGAAATTGTTGCAGAAATATCATCCATCTAAAATTTCTAGCTTGTTCTAGCTTGGTTTGTGATTGTAGATATTGCAAAGTCTGATGGTCGGTATGAATAATTGTTTCTTTACCCATCAAATAATGCTTCCACTTATTCACACTTTGTACCAAAGTGTACAACTCTTTACCATAAGTTGGATAGTTAATTATTGCATTATAAAAGGTCTCAGAATGATAACATATTGGATTACCATGTTGCATCAACATTGCCCCCATAGCATATTCGCTTGCATCAATTTGAATTTCAAATGGATGCTTAAAATCTAGAAGTGTTAAAATTGGTGGTGTGAAAATTTTCTCTTTCAAAGTATCGAAGGCTTTATGTTGCTTCTATCTCCACTGAAAGACCCACTTCACACTTGTCAAAGCATGTGATGATGTTGAGATAGATGATAAGTTAGCGATAATTTTTCTCCAATATTGGGATTTCCCAAAAAGCTACTCACTTCTATTACATTATTTGGTTTAGGCCAATTCACAATGAATTCAACTTTGGAGGGATCAATTTTTTATTCACCACCTCCTACAATATGACCTTAGTAAACCAAAGAGGTTTTCCCAAATTCACATTTATGAAAATAATTAATGAAAATAAAACAATATCAGGAGAGACAATAAACTTTGGCAAAAAAGGCCTTAAGCCTAATTATATATTCACAGATAATAATGATGATACATGATTCACATAGATGAGACCTTATATTATAGAAATGAAGTTCTCATAACAAATTACCAATTTGGCTTATTGGTTGAACCTTCTCCATAAATTTCTCCACAATATCTACATGAATATATCCACAAATATATAATTTAATTTTGTGTGATTTCATCCCTAAATTTTCTCATTATTCTCATTTTTGGTCATACGTAGACTTCTAAAGTAAGTCTACTTTCATGATTAATAGTTTCATAAATTTTTATTTTGTGAATACTTGGACTTATTGATTGTTTATGTGAGTATGAGACTAAAATTCCCCTCCTCAATCATAATTCCATAGTAATAACCCGGTACAATCTCCAAGTCTTCATGTTGAAACTCCCGAGTTGACCCCACGGGGGCGTCACTGATAAAGCAATATTATATCACGTGCGTTCATATTGGGGTAAATTTTTTTAGCAAAACCCAAAACATTATATTGGACATATAACCATGGGTTAGAGGGTTTTTTTTTAATACATAGGAAATATAAATATTTTAGGGTATTTATTATTGATTTATTTTGCCAAATGGCTTGTTGTGCGGGCATGTCAAAAATAAACAAAGCGCCTCCGACAATTTTGTCATTGGAGCGCATTCCATTGCAGAGAACCATTGCCGTTCGATTCAGATTCAACAGATCAAAAATTCACCAAAGGCCAACCATAAATTTTTCCATTGGAGCACGTTCGATTCAGCGGAGGTTCATTGCCATTCGATTTAGCAGAGGCTGACCATTGCCATTAGATTCAGCAGAGGCGGATGGGCATTACAGACATCAGAGGTGGACGGACTAGGGTTTAGATAGGCGGTGGACGAATTTGAGATTCGCAAGCAAACTCTCTTGTCTCTACTATAGCTGCTGGAGATATCCGCTGATATCCGCTGGTGAGTCTAGTTTTGCCGTAGAAATCGCATTCTCAGAGCGCTAGAGTAGAGTAATATCATTTTTTTCAGCGAGAAAGTTTCTTCTGTTGAAGGAAAAGAACGATTTCAGAGTCTAATTATGGCATCTCCATTCAGATTTCTTTCTCCTGGAGCGGCCCAAGACTGCCTTCACAAGCCCAAGAAATGAGAATGGCTTTCGGAAGAGCTTCAATGTCAATGTGCATTCCAAGTTTCCCGCCAAGAATCTCTGCGCCTCCACCCTAGCCAATAGCCTTGCAGAGTATCCTCAGAGAGCACCGTCTCCGTTCAAGGATTCATTTTCCAGGCAAGCTGAGGAGATCAAAGAGAACAATGGGCCTAAGAACATCAGGCCTTATAAATCTGCAAGCATGAGGTCGCCCACTCCCAAAGGCATCAAAAGTTTCATGGCCCCAATGTTTTCAGCTGCTTCTAAGGTTGTTGAACCCAGAAAGAGGATTTTTATGGAGAAAAATGAGACTGTTGGTCATCCTGCTTCTTCAATGCAATCACTGGCCAAACTCCTGGTGAAATCGCCATCTGTGCCGAAGCCTCAAAATTTGGTCTTGTATGAGCCTATGATGGAAGATAGCCCACTTGCTAGAGAAGAGCATGAAGAAGTTTCAGTGGATTGTATGGAGGTGGACGAAGTCCAATCCACGCCGCAGACTAATAGCAAGGCCTGCAAGCTTCTTTTTGAAGCTGGGTTTGTTTCCAATCCCGACGAGGGAAAGGAACCGAACCTTGAATTAAGCGAGGAAGGTGAGTCATTAGCCTTTCTGGCTCAATTTCCTGACCCTGGCGACGAGCCCACAATCCTTCCACCCTACGATCCTAAGACTAATTATCTGTCTCCCCGGCCTCAGTTTCTCCGTTATCGTCCAAAAAGAGACTTAGAGTTGGAAGTTGGGGGACAAGATTGTGGGGAGCAGGGGTTTTTGGAATCTGGACCAGAAAGTGGGCTTAGCGAAGTCACAGAGATTAAGAAAATACAGTCCCTGGGAGACCTAATGGCTTCTATATGTATATCCACTGATTGTAGAGAAATCCATGAGGTTGAAGAAAAAGAAATAGCATCAGTTGATAAATCTGAGGAAACGCCCTGCAACACTGGTGGTGCAGCCTTTGAACCTAGGTTGAATATTTTTTTAAAAGAGCGGGCAATGTATGATGATGAAGATGAGGAGGAGGAGGAGAAGCCCTCTAGTTGGTTGAAAATGTCATTGTTGTTTGTATTTGTTTTGTTGTCTACTTCGGTTTCTTTGTTGGGATCGGGAAGCCCCGGTCTTCTGCCACCATCTCTGCAGAACAATGCATTGGCTAATGGTGAGTTTTATGCCTCGGCAGTGAATGTTGTTAAAGATGTACAAGGGTTTTGGAGAAAGGATTCTGTCAAAGATATGAATCATTCTCTTTTACAATATTCAAGGGAAAAATTCGATGTTATTGTAGAGAATGTTAAGTTCTGGGTTGATTCATTCTTGACCAAGCAAAAGGTGCTAAAAAATTATGTTATGGAAAGAACAATGGAGAACTCCTTTGAGAAAACCCATAGCAGTGGTATTGAAGGAATGGGTAATCATCTTGGCTTGGAAACTATTGTAGAAAGGTATATCAAGGACCATAGCCTTTCCTCCGATGAGGGCCTACTGGAGAAGGGGAGTAGCACAGAGGCTACTCTGAAAGGATTCGATCAGTTTGTTGCTTCTTCAGTTCATAATGAACATTCCACCCAAATATCCAGTGCAAGGGAGGGAGGGCATGTTCCAGAGGGGAATACTAAGCTTGAAGTTGATCTTCACAGTGCATATGAGAACCCGCCATCCTTTGGAATGCAAGAAAAAGACAATAAGGTTGGAGTACAAGAACATGGAGACTTAATGCCGTTATCTTCTACAGAAACCCTTCCTCGTTTAGACATACCTTTATCCTCCTACTCTGACATAGATGATGAAAACGATAGATACGGTTTTGAGGAATATATGTTCTCATATTCTTCATATAGAATAGACATTTCTGCTGCTTCTGAGGAATCTCTGCCTATGGTTCATTCTGAAGAAGCAGATAATATCAATGAAGCAGCAGACATTGATGAGATTCCTGAAACTACCGTCGTTCCTAACCATGACCAGAAGTTTGCATCAGTTGTCAGCGAAGATTCAGAAGTCAGTGAACCTTGGTTTCACAGAGCAATACAAAAGTCAAGCAAGAATCTGAGGCACTAGACATGGACAGCCAAACTCCTGAGAATGTGACTGTCGAAGATGAAAGTTACAGTGCTTCTCCTTCAAATGTAGATGGTGAGTACCTTGTGAAGGAGTTACAATTCACAGAGACGATTGACTCTATGATTTCCCAAGTGGAAGAGAGAGCACTAGAAGAATCTCCTTCATCTGTTGCAAGAGACTTCATTGGTTCTAGAGTTGATGCCTCCAACCTTCCAAAGAACTCAGTAAGAGAGCTTCTGCCTAGTCCAACTATAGGTTTATCAGTTCTAATAGCTACTGCATTAGCTGCTATTTATTTTGTTTCTGCCTCTAGGAGAAATTCTAAAATCCCTAGTGAATTTGGAGGGAAATCAGTTAAAGAAACGAAAGAACTAGGAAACATTTACTACTCCCCATACTCTAGGGTGCATTTTATGTCATCTCCTCAAAACAGAATAGAGAAGCGAGTAAATTACAGGCTTTCTCCACCTCGTGTGGAATTACTTGCTGAGTATTTTCCAGGAGAGATAAGCAGCTCAGATAGAAGTATCATCAGTAGAGCGAGTGCATATGACAATATTGCTCGGACATATGAAAGAAGGTCAAGAAGAGGAGACAACATATCCTCTACAACTGATCAAGAGTATTCAGTTACACCAGAGTTTTCCACAGACTCACCTTCTTATGGAAGCTTTACAACTTATGAGAACATTGTTCGAAAACAGGGTGGTCAAGATGAGGAGCACAAGGTAGTCACCCCGGTGATAAGATCGAGTAGAATCCGCAAGCAAGCAGTATCTCCTCTGTGATGTGAAGATGAAAACAAAGAGGGTTTTTTATATCCCCTGGTTCACATGGCTCATCCTATCTGATGAGAAATGTTTCTTTTATTGTTCTTGGGCATCATTTTACGTTTCAGAATTTAATTACTACTTAAACAATGCATTCCTCATTGGAATGGCAACAAGGCAGCAAGATTACATATGGGTTGTCTTAGTGCTCTGTGATTAAATTATTAGTTACTTGTGGATTTAACTGGTTTTTATTTGAAGGGAAAAAACTAGTGTACATATGGGTTGTCCCGGTTCTCTGTAAACTGAATTAGTTATTTATGGATTTGACTGGTTTTTATTTAAAAAAAAATGTAATTTACTTCATATAATATAATAAAATCATTCATTACCTGAGTGAAATACTTCATATAATACTCCTCTTCTTCAAACAAATGCAAATGCAGAATCCCCTTCTAGTTTAGTTTCCCAGTTTGTCATGGTCACGTTGTAACAGGTTCCTGTATGATACTGTTTCCTCCTCACCTTTGTTTTTATGTACCTTATATACCCTTGCAATTGTTGGTTCATCTTAAGATTCTTTTCAATTTGAATAGCGGAGAGATATTTCGAGTTCTGAAAGTCGGTATCTGCAGAGAATTTGACGGTGTCAATTGAGATTGGTGGTGTGTCACACATATCTGTTATGATTTTATGATCTCCAACACAGATAATAGCTCCATGGCATCGTCTAAGCCTAAAGGAAAGGAGGAGTTCTTCAGTAGGATTAAGGTTTTCTAGCTTGATTTGCCTAGTTTTCCTTTTGTCTTCTGTTTCTTTGTTTGAGGTTTTGAAATGTTTAACAGTTTGTCCATAAGAAGTCGGTGTTCATGAATTCTTTATTTCCATGGACACATAATGCAGAGTCGTCTTCTTCTTGTGTGTGAGAGAAAGGATGCATTTTGGGTGATTCATGAGGAGCAGATGTAGTGGGTCTGGCCTAGCTCTTTGCAAGTATGCTTGGAACCGACTTTATATAGAGGGAGTTCGGGAGAAGAGAGTTTTTGTATGATTAGCTTTGGGTTTTGTTAATTGGAGTCCGAGTTCTTGGTTGTTCTTGCATAAAGGGTTGAGCGATGGATTTCCCTTGTTAGGTGGCAATTGCTAGCGATGGTTGTCCTTGTTAGGTGGCAATTGCCAACAAGATATGTTGGTAGTTCAAATCTGATGAGAAGTTGAATACCAATATGGTATGAATGGATGATAAATACAAAATTTAAAAAAATAATGAGGGGGAAGGGTTTGCCACAGTTATCAATAGCCTGCAGTCTCCCCCTCCATGCTTGAGCTCTGTTCTCTCTTTTGTTTGAGGATTGATGTATGTTGCTTAGATGGTGGGATAAGAGTTGTAAAATTAAAGTGGCCAGTGTAGAGCTCCCAAGCTTGGTTCCCCCTTTTGTTTAAAGATTGGTCTGTGTTGCTTAGATGCTGAAATATGAGCTGCTGTAAAATTCTAGATGCTGTAAAGTTCTTAAGTGGTCAGTGGAGAGCTCCTAAGACATTATGAGATCATGGGTGCTGAAAAGGCATGAAACTATGTTTAAACCCAGAGCTTTGCCAACCTAGAATTGGAAGAAAAAGAACCAAAATTACTACAGGCAGCTTTACATTTCTTTAAACTTTTTATGTATGGATAATTTGATTATTAGAGTATCTTCTATTCTGCAATACATGGGATATGATTATATGTTTGTATTTGCAAGTTTGATTTTTTATGTATGTTCCTTTTTGCCACACTGGGGATATCAATTTATGTTTGCATTTGGGGATTTGATAATTGGAGTATATTCTAATTTGTCAAGCTGGGGAAGCCAAGCATTCTGTTGGACAGTTTCTTTGACTGCATCACGAAGATTGTTGCAACATTGGCTCTTACACGAATGGGTGAGGCTGGCTGCAGAGTTGACACTACAGCTAGGCTTGCCCAATGGAGAATAGAAAATTTGGCTTCTTATACTTCCTACAGGAAGTCCGATCCTTTCAAGATAGGGGTGTGGAATTGGTAAGCATCTTTATTCTGTTATTAAATATATTTTTTCTTGAATCCTGTGTTGGAAACTTGCATTTTTTAGTATGTATTATGCCAGCTAGATGAGATGCCAAAAAGAAATTATGTGCAACTTCCAAGTTCATGAAAATTTATTGTGTGAGACTGCTTGTGAAACGTTGGTGATTTTTATTTTGTCAGTTATCTATTTGCTATAGTAAAAGAGTAACAAGCTCTGCGATGAGCATGGGAGGATTTTATCTTTTTTATTCCTTGCAATATTTGTAGATGTTTTAGACTTCCTATCGTGTCTTAATTTGGCTTTACTTTTCTGATTTTAAGAATCAAATCATTAGTTCTAAGAATCTGGGTTCAGTCATCAAGTCCTATATTTTCGACATTTTATTCCTGATTTGTTGGTTTTTGTGATCTGAATCTCTCTGAAGGTTGATTTTGGCATCATAGTTTCTTTTGTCTTAGTGTCAAGTGAATATCTTGCTTTAATTTCTTCGTACTTCCTGCCTTTGGACATTTTATTTCAGATTTTTAGGTTTTTGATCTGTGCATTACCCAAGGCTTCTCTTCCTTCCTAGGCCTAAATCATATTTGTTTGGGGGTCAATGTGATTTGATTTATGATGAAGCCAAAGTTCATTTCCATTTCCAATGTCAATTTCCTGCATCATTGTGTTTGTAAGCTACATTTATTTGGCCACTATACTCCTATTTGACCATTATTCTTCAGCCCTACTCTTCTACTTGATTGCCACTTGATTTGAGATCTACAAAATGAGCGATTCTTGTTTCAGTGTCATGGCTATTGTTTGAAAAAATGTGACATATACATTTTACCGAGGTCTCCTATTTGAAAATCTAGGGGCTAGTAACATACTTGGGTCATTGTCTCCCCTCATTAAACTTTATGAGAAACCTCACCCTTCAATAAGAATGGTGTTCCCCAACAACTCTTCATATGAAAAATCAAGGAAGCATCCCCTTGAAGTAATTTTTATAGATATAATTTGCAAGAAAAACATGTTTAAACAAACACATTTTTTTTAGAAGTGCAGAATTATGGCCTTCCTTTTAAATTTTAATAACTAGGCAGAATATTTCCAGTCCTATGATAAGCCATTTGCTTTCGAACTTAAGAGATATACTAGCTACAATTGCATCTACTTTCCCTTGTTCTTCATGCCACTTATAAGTTATAAGTTATAACCTATTAAACCAAATCAAACAACAACATCAATATCATAAGCATTACAAGATAAAGAGCAACATCAATATCATAAGCATTGAAAGATAAAGAGTACTTTGTTAATGAAGTAACCAACCTCTTGTGGTTAGAATGTGCGTGTTAGGAAGAACTGATTTAATGTTTGTGATTGCATTTTTTTCTTTTCAATTATTTTTTCTCCCTTCCCCCTACAAGTATTGATAATGTACTATCTTAAATGTAAAAAAAATTTACAGATGAGGGAAGGGGTTGCTTAGACCTGATTTAGATGACATGACTCATAACACTGGTTTTAATTTTGTAGGCACATTTCAATAGAAAAAATTAAACTATCATATGTACGATGTTTTCCAGAACCTTCAAAGCTGTTGAAGGAGCAACCTCCAATAACATCATTTACTGTTCAAATTGCAGGGTATCAAGACTTTCAGTAAAGGCTATGGTACCTTCTGAAAGTTCGAAAACCTGCTGGTCGATGCCTTCATGAGGGTTAAGGTGCCCAGAGGGTTTTCCTTTTATTAGTTGGTCGTATTTTTCTGGTATTTTGTGCACAAATCAAGTGATTGCATTAGGAATTCTGAGCAGCTGACAAGAAGGTCGGTTCAGGGAAATTGCAGCTGCTCATTTTTGGGCGGTTGATATTTTTAGCAAGATGAATGTTGTAAAGTCACAGGTCTGGCAGTTTTGTAATCGTAAGCGTTAATAGACCAGGGGAGGATGGAGGGGCATAGATCCAGAGGCAAGAATACAATAAAGGGAGTGAGTTCCATAGGTAATGATCCACACGAAGGAGCCCCTTTTTCTTCTTATATTTTTCTGTGTTTTTTTGGAGAAGAGAGAGGCAGAGAATGGGCGTGCAGAGTGTGAAGACTCGTGTGGGCAAGTATGAGTTGGGACATACCCTTGGCGAAGGCACCTTTGCCAAGGTCAAGCTTGCCAAAAATACAGAGAATGGTGAAAACGTAGCCATCAAGATCCTCGATAAAGAGAATGTCCTCAAACACAAGATGGTGGAGCAAGTACCCTCATCCTTATTCATCTTTAATTTAATTTCTTGTTTTTTCGTTTTTTTGGTTTGTTGTTTCAGTGCTAACCTATAGAACAGAGCCTCTTGAAATTCAAAATTTCACCCCTTTTGTTTTTAAATTTTGGACAAGATGTCCCAAATTTCCAAAAACGCCCTTCTGTTTTTAATTTTTTTTTGGTTTGTGGTTTAAGCGCTAACCTATAGAACGGAGCCTCTTGAAATTCAAAATTTCACCCCTTTTGTTTTAAAATTTTGGACAAGATGTCCCAAATTTCCAAACACGCCCTTCCTCACTCTAACCCAAAAATTTCTTACAGGCTCTTTTCCATTCTAGGTATTGTTGTCACAACATGCTAGAACCTCCCTTTGACTGAGAAGTTTTGGGTGAGGTTTATATACTTTAAATAGAATTTGCACTTAGCCCACCTGCATGAAACATTCTCTATCCTTAAAACCCAAACCATGTTTATGTTTGTAGGAGATATAACCCAAAACTTTCGAACAGGCTCTTTTCCACCCTAGAAGTGTTACAGTTACAACATGCTAGAAGCTCCCTTTGACTGAGAAGCTTTGGTCGAGGTTTCTAGCTATTAAACACAATTTGCACTTAGCCCATCTACATGAAATATTCTCTATCAAGAAAACCCAAAGCATATATTTTTTTTAATGTTTACAGGAGATTTAAAGTTTGAAACTTGGTGGAGATACAAAACACTTATGCTTGGCGACTCACCGAGATCGATCAATAGACAGATACATATATATTTTATGTGGCCTCTCGAGTTTCACCTTGTGATGCCCTTCACATGGGTTACTATATATATATACCTTGTGGCACCTTTACCTTGGATGATGGGTTCTTAGGTATGTTTTGCACTGGATTCAATTTCTTGGTCATTATAACTAATTGTCATTGCAAGTGCATAGTCATAGACGACATAGGCCCTGCTTACATAGGCAGACAAGTGAGAATAGGGAGCTTGAGTCCATATAATCTTTTGAAACCCTAGTTTAATTTCATTTAGGGTGTAACATCTTTGATGTTATAAAAGCTTGATCTGTATCAACTTACTGCCAAGGCTTCTTTGGTTTGTGTTGTGACATCATAAGGTTGAGCAGGAATTTTTGTCATTGTATTTAGATAGTGCACAGCCAAGATGAAAACAGCTAGTCAAAATGAAATCTGTATAGCCATTTTTCTTACGTGTCTTTGATTCCTTGAGTTCTTAGACCTGTTGTCAGAAATTTGTAGGATATGTTGAAATCTTGGATATTTTCTGTTTGGTGGCATCAAATTTGAATTTTCCTCCTTGGTTTGAAAATGTACAAACTAAATGGTCAACACATGAGATAGGCACATAGAGCGCCCATTTCAAGGCCCAAAACTTTTGTGACTTCTTGTAGTTATATATTTGGTCTAAATTAAGTTAAGGTGAAAACTTGACCTTTTTCTTGCCATGTCTGTGCTTTACTTTCAAGAGTTCTGTTTCTAAAACCAAATGAAATTGCTAACTTTGAAGCATAAACAGACAATTTTAAACATAAAGCCCCCACTATGGCAATACATGAGTTTGGTTGCATAGCATCTTCAGTCCTTTGTTATTGCAGTGAACTGTGTATAGGCTATTTGTACTGAACGCTACTTGGTTATGTGGGAAATGATTTGTTGATTGATGATCACTAGGCTATATAGTTCAAATCTCATAGAATTAAAAGACATCGGAGGTAAGACACTGAAATTGATATATGTGTTTCTAGCTTCTTTATAGAAGTGCTATTATGGGTTCCAAATTACAAAGGGACATATCTGCAAGCTTCTAATAAGTAGACTGTAACTCTGGTTTAAAAATTGAAGTCTGGTAAAGGCAATCCAACTAGTAAATACCTTTGAATGTTTTAAAGTAAATATCTAGTTTATGAATTAAAGTAAATACCTTTTTGATTTGATGTATTTTGTGTAATATCACGAGTTTAGTGGATATGCAACCTCACTATCTGGGGGTGGGTGAAGTTCAGACACGTGTGATGGTTCTCACAATATAGACATGTGTGATTTTGATCAGATTGTTGATATATATTTGTTTCTTTCCAGTGTGAAGCGAGCAAATGGGCCAGTAGGCCAGTCTAGAGGAAATTCCACTGCAGGCCATCCTCAACCTAACTCTATCCCGAAGATTCAAAATGGTGGGCACATTCAAAGGCAGCAAATAGGGGGAAATCCCACTGCAGGATCCTCCCAACCTAATGTTAATGTGAAGAGTCAGAATGGCGGGAATACTTAAAGGCAAAAAACAGGAGGAAACCCCACCGTGGGCCCCCTTTTTTTAACATTCATTATGTCCCACATGTAGCACACCTTCCGGCATTCCTTTGCGCCTCCTGGTGCAATTGCTAGTTTAGATGTTTCCATGTATGTATGTAACAACATATATGTCATACCAGGTTGTAGAGCAACTTGTTACTCTCGGTGCAGTTTCCAAGAAAATAATATATTTCTTTTGCTACATTGACCTTCCAATTGATGAAGTAAAACTTATGATGAGTGTGCCTTTCGTCCCTAAATGTGTAAAAAATTTTACAGCTAAGAATAACTGCAAGTAAATCTAATTATCATTTAAAAACAAGAAGCCTCAGCAGGTCATTGTGGATCTTGCTTCAGATATTAAAGATGTAATGTAGACTAAGCCTAGAACCTAATTTCTATTGAGGCCATTGTACCTCAATAAATTACATTGTAGAAAACAATTATTCGAGTGACACCTTCCATTAATTCCATTTCAGCAATAGCAATCTCAGTTGTATACCATGAACCATGTCGTCAAAATTTTAAGGTTCAGGGTAAATAATTGAGATTGTTTTTGCTGAAACGGAACTGATGGGAGGTGTTGCTCGAATAGTTGTTTTGTACAGTTTAATTTCTTGGTGTACATTTGGATTACGTGGTTCATGGTATGTAACTGAGATTGGCGTTGCTGAGATGGAATTGATAGCAGATGTCTCTTGAATACTTGTATTGTACAGTGTAATTCCTCGATGTACATTGGCCTCAAATATAGAAAAGAAAGTATAGGCACTAAGTGCTCACTCCTAGATGAGGATCTAAATTGGTGAGAGTTAGTCCTAGCTATTTAGTATTGTTTTTATATTACAGTACCATTTCCTATTAACGGACGATAGAAGATAAGATAAGACTAGTTTTATTAATGGCAGTGGGCGACAAAAAGATAGGTCAATGGGGCTAAAAAGTACACCAGTTACAACATACTATGGGAGTGCCCATTACTTGTCATTAGGGATAGATGTAAAAAGTAGAGGGAGAAGAAGCATCCACATCTATATCAATCACTCTGGAGCTACCGATGTATTGCTTGATAATGTCAGCTGGGGAGTGTCAATATAGAGTCTACATATTTAAATTAGTACTAGAAAGGGGTTTGGAAAATTTCAGCCTTGAGTAGGGTTTGATTCCCAACTTGAATCATAATCTAGAATGAGATTCTTGATTTTGCCCATAATGAAACTGTCTAAATTAGCTAATTTGTAAGTCTACTTCAATTGTTACCAACCTATATCCTTTCTAAGCTAGATGATAGGTATCACGCGTTGTTACCAAATACAAATATTTTTTTTTATATTATTTTTTAGGCTCGAGGATTGGCTTGATTGGCCTTGGAGTCAGACATTGAACTTCTCAGAAGTGGGATGTCACGAGTTCAACTCCTGTGATTCCTTTGAAGTGGGATGTCACGAGTTCTGTTGGGGTTCCCATGTTTTGGCCAGGTTGAAAAAGACCGAAAGATGAGACAACATAGAACCACTTTGGGACCTTGGGATCTAGCCCTCCTAGGTCTAGAGAGGGATCTCTCTATATGAGTCAAAGGATACGTCTTTGAGGCTTAAAGTATAAGATTTTAGGCTAGTTATAGGCTCGAGGTTGTTGGTTTGATTGTTTGTGCTTGGTTGGAGGAAATCAGGAAAAGAAGGTCCAATATAAGACAAGGATGAGCAAAGAGGAGGCTTGGGCAGAGACAGATAACTCAAAGAATATCAAAGCCATTGGGCTATGGATTCAAGAAAGGATTTATTTGTGTTCAATGTGCAAGCTTTCAGTTGGGCTAGTCATCTAGAGCATTTGGATCTTGGAGATGGTGGTTGGAATGGAACATTAAGGATAGAAAGTGAGAGGAAGAGGACTAACCAACTCTGTCTATAGATCAGGCCAGAGGTCATTTAACTCCAGACCTGCTTGGACAGAATTAGAGGCAATTACGAGGGATCTTAGAAAGGCTAGCTGGTCGTGTAAAGATCCTAGTGGACAAGGCTAACACTAATCCCCAGTGTTCCCAAACCTTCTAGCTAAATCTTACCAAGAACATCTAAACATGGAATCCATCAATTCATACATCAGAGAGCAGGAAATATCATCCACTACACTGGTTAAATCAATAGAAATCGACATTCAGATACACATGTCAGCAGAAAACATAAAGGCTGGGAGAGCAGCAACATAAGGTACCTATCAAGGGTAAATCTTATGCCAAACTTCTGATGCAGGCCTGAAGAAACATAATGAAATGAGAGCAAGTCAATCACAAATACAGAGAAAGGGAAACATCACCAGCTACTTTAGATCAGGATCCAAAGAAACATGCTTGTCATATTAAAAGCAACACCAATCAGGTACATCATAGCCCATAGCTTGAACATTCAGTTTGAATACATCAAATCTCAGCCTATCTTACAATATACACAGAGAACTTGTCCTCAGGATGGATAACACTTGCATTTCATAGATATCTCATCAACAACCATTACAATGTTTCCTTCTGTGCTTTATAGCAAAGTGATGATCTCGGACTCCACCCAGGCTGAAAGTAAAACTAGCCTGTATCCTTAAACACAGTAATGAATGCAAGGCCGAGGCCCATTCTGCTTGATAATGCTGCATATTTAGTTTCTGTCACCTTCCTAGTAAGAGAACGATCTGCTCCAGATCTGATCTTGACATTTTGGCTTGTTGTACTCCAGGTGATTTGAACAGAAAATGAAGTGAACTGATAGGTAGGTTTGTCTCATAAATGCTCCGGTGGCTTTGAACTGTGGTCTGGCGGAAATCTCTTCGGAGTTATGGTGCGTAATAAAATCTGTTTGAGCGCCATGTACTCGAGGAATAAAAACATTCTGCTGATGAAAACCCTGATGTTACCTTTTGCGTGCGCTCAGGATCTTTTGATCAATCCTCGGGGTCTGTAATCTGCTGCTTTTCCTTCGAACGCACTGATTTAGGGCTCCAGATCTTCATTATCATGCCCTAACCTCTGTTGCTTGTACTGGATGACTCTGCCTTCTCATTTTGCCTCTGACAGTGGTAGCTCGGGCTTTTAATGGCGTTAAAAGATTTTCACTAACCTCAAACCCTGTTCTTTGAATAAACGGCCAGTCTTCACCTTCATGGGCCTTCTTCATTAAATGTACCGAAGTAAAAAGCTTTCCTGCACCTCTCGGCCGCTATATAGGAAACTGGGCGATCATGGCAGCTATTTCTTTCAAATATTCCTGCAAAAACACGAAGACAGTGAAGAGAACCATGAATATGAATGACGGAGGTGGCGGGTGATGCAGATGGGAGAAAAGGGCGCGCCACTTGGTCTCATCGGGAGGGAGCGGAACGGAGGGCTGATGTGAAAGGGGGCGGAAAATATATTATACACTTTGATGGATTAATGGTGTAAATTTAGGCTTTGGAGAAACACAACGATAATGTATGAAATGAACGGAAATGCATATGAGGTGGGGCCGGGGCGCGCATCGCAAAATCGCAAATGGAGAAAATGCGATGGTGGAGATCAGCATCAAGAAAAACTGCGCTTTGCGCTATTTCGACGAGGCAGACTTGCGATGAGCACAAATCGCAAAGTTGGAAAGTGCGATGAGCGCAGATCGCAAAAATGAAAAACGCGATGGGCGTTAAAATACAAACTGAAATCTGTGATCTGCGCTTTGCGCTAGGCGTCAAAGGGTTTAAAAATTGGTTCCAGGGTGTGGGCATATGGAAGAAAAGGGGCTAAGGGCGCAGCGGAAGGGGCTAAGCCTTATTACAAGGTCGGAAAGTGGGTTTTGGCCCATTTAAATGGAATTTGAAGGCCAAGCAAGGGAACGATAGAGGAGCAAGGGAGGAAAATGGCCAACAAAGGTTAGGGGAAGAATTTTAAGGGGATTTTGAGGGGATTTGAGAGGTAAGAAGGGAAATAGAAGGGGGAGACAAGGGGGACTAGGAGAGAGGCTAGGTGAGGGTGGAATAAAGGGGAAAGGAGGCCTTCGGGAATTTCTTCACAAACAGAGGGGCTTTATAATGGGAGTCAGCAGAGGGGCTCTTATCAAAGGACAAAGACACAAAGAGGCTTCAAGGATGATGTGTTTGCAAGGGAAATGCATTCCTTGAAGTCTCAACAACAATCTTAGCCCCATGTTTTGCTTGTCAAAAATTTATAGGGGGGCTAACAGTGGCTCCACGTGGGGATGGCTTCTTCTTGAAGGAGTCAAGAAACCAGAAAATGATCTCTTGGTGTAGGCCAGGTGCCTGCTGTCATGAGCCATCTTTCTTCTTCAATTTCAGCTGCCACAGTATGATAGAAACATCAGCAAAAATATTTCCCAACCAACCTACCTACCCAAACTACAGTCCTAGCATCTTCCCTTGGGTGCATTTGAGCTAGCAGACCCTTTACATTCATTTTGCAAAACAAAAACAAACATATCCATGAGGCCAGATTAGACTGTTGACCTCATCTATTTCTCTACCTAATCTACTACCTGTTAGGATTAGACTATCCAACAGGTTCCTTCGCCTATATTCTAAGACAGGAAATTTGAACACAGCCAAGCGAGGATTAGACTGTCTGACTTGCTGGGCAGGAACTTGTAGAAAACAAAACTGTGAAGGCATGAAATTTTGCAATTGTGAAACATCCTTCTTTCTTTCTTGTGACCCAGGTTTTGAGAATATTTGGGTCACCTCTTTTCTTTGCTTCATCTTTGGTTTTGGGCATATTAGAGTTGGATTCTTTTTCACTGCTGATCTTGATTTTGAGCTTGTTTGGATAAGCTATTCTGCTTCCCTTTTGGCTCAGATTTTGATCAGGTTTGAGCCATGATTTTTACCCCAGAGGTTCATATTTTGAGCATGTCTGAACCTCTCCTTTCATTCTGTTTTTGGGAACCTTTTCTCTTTTTCTGAAAAAGAAAATTTGCAATGATATGTACAATGAAAATAAGACTGGAAATGAAAAATTAGCAGAAATAGTGTTTGAGCATCCTGCCATTGACAGGACACCCAAGCAGCTCTGTACCATCAATTTCTTGCAAGAAAAATGCATTAGGACCCACAGTGGCCTGGATAACAAAAGGACCTTGCCAAAAGCTGTCAAATTTGCCATGTTTGCCTTTGTCCTCTCTCTTTGAATCCCATTTTAGAACCTTGTCACCAATTTTGAAATTTGAAGCTTTGGTTCTTTTGTCAAACTGCCTTTTGATGCTTTCTTGAATTCTGATAGCTCTGTTATAGACCTGCTCCCTTGTCTGTTGAAGGTGTACTGTTTCGTTTATTCTCCTTATCATGCTATCTTCTTCTGATTGAATCTCCTGAACAAGCTTGATCACTGGAACTCCCAAACTAGTAGGAAATATTGCTTCGGTCCCATAAACCAGCTGAAAGGGTGACATGCCAATAGATTTCTTTGTGGTGAGCCTGTCTGTCCACAAGGCATGTATCAACTTTTTATGCCATGATCTTTTATTCTCTTCCAGCAGCTTCTTGATGATTGTAACCAGGATTTTATTCGATGATTCAGCTAGGCCATTACCCTGGGGGTAATAGGCAGTTGAATGTCCAAGTGCTATTCCGTACCTATGACAGAAATCGATCATCTTTTTGGATCCGAAAGCAGCAGCGTTATCAGTGATTATTTTCCTTGGACAACCAAACCGAGATAGGATGAAGTCTTCCAAGAACCTAATGATAACAGAGTCAGTGGCATTCCTAGTGGGTATAGCTTTGATCCATTTAGTGAAGTAGTTTGTAGCAGTTAGGATCCATTTGTGCTGTCCAGAGGAGGCAGGATGAATTTCTCCTATGAATTCTAGGCCCCATTGCATGAAGGGACCTTCTATGGAGATTGGTTGCAGAGGGAGGGGACAGAGCTTTTTTTTACCCTCAAAGATTTGGCATTTAAAAGGTGCCAGCAATCTTGTCCTGATGATGAACCATGCCTCAAGGCTGGTTCAAAACGCGTCAACCGAAAATGTACTTGGTGATTTTCACCAAAAGTATTACAAAGAATCATTTTATGGACATCACCGATGAGTGTAGGCCATTAGTAACCAAATTTCCAGTATCTTATTTTGCTGTGGTTTTCCAACTCGTGGCCTTAACATTCCCCATCATGGGATTTCTTGTTTGACTTTTTAGCTTCGCCTGCATAAGATTTTTGAAAGAAAAGGCCATTTCGATTTTTCCAATATAGACTCTCTATCTATGACACAATAGTTTCGGCTTTGAGTTTCAACTGCCTTTGTTTTGGACAGTTCTGGAGGGGCATTGAGACTAGTGAGCACATAAAGGATGTCAGTATACCAAGGAGAGTTCTGAAACTGCTCTTCAACAGTTGGATGGGGAAATCCTTCCTGCTCATCTAAGGCATTCATCATGTTAATGTCCAAGGCCTGCAAATTTGTTTCAGCCATTAATTGGGCCAAGCCTTGACCTTTGATCAGTTTGGTGGGTTTTATTTCAAGGTCGTATTCCAAGATGGTAGCAATCCATTTGCCCCTTTTCCCATCAGGGTCTTGGGACAAGATATCCTTAACCACTATATTTGGCACATAGGAAATGGTGTGAGAATGCAGAATGTACACCCTAAAGTCCTTTAAGGCCTTAATTAGGGCATAGGCCTGATTTTCCATGATGTTGTACTTTAAGGGTGCATCTCTTAAGGCTTTACCGGAGAAGGCTATAGGCTGTTCATTACCTTATGAATTTTTCTGCAGCAAAACCGCAGCTATTGTATGTTGGGAAGCAAATGAAAAGATCAGAAAATATTTTGAGAAGTCAGGGCTGATAAGTACAGGGGCCTAAGTGAGTGCAAGTTTTACTGACTCAAAAGATTTCTTGGCTTCAACAGTCCACTTAACTCCTGCATCTTTCTTTAGCATTTTAGTCATTTTCCTAAGATGCACGGCAAGATTCGGGATAAATCTTCTAAGGAAATTGAACTTCCCAATGAAGGACTGTAGCTCCTTGATGTTTCTTGGATGTGTAATTTGAAGTATTCCCTCAACCCTCTGTGGGTCTATCCTGATCCCTTTCTCAGATATAATCTGGCCAAGAAGTTTACCTTCTTGCAGCCCAAAGACAGTTTTCTTAGGATTTAGGGACAGACCATACCTTCTACATTTTTCAAAAACGTTTCTTAGATGTTTCAGATGTTCTTCTTCAGTTTTAGAAAAGACAGTCAAGTCATCCAGGTAGATGACTATAAAGTGTCCAATCTCATCTGAGAAAGCAATATCCATTGCTCTCTGGAAGGTAGCTCCAACATTCATCAATCTAAAGGGCATTTTCACATACATGAAGGTGCCCCATGGAGTGGTAAAGGCTGTTTTGAGTTGATCTTCTGGGAGTACCAGAACTTGGTTGTATCCTGAAAAACCATCAAGCAGGGAGATCCTTTTAGAACCTACTACCTTCTGTAGGATATGTTCCATTCTAGGCAAAGGGTAGTTGTCTTTTAGGGAGGCTCTATTCAGGTTTCTGAAGTCTATGCATATTCTGATCTCCCCTGTCTTCTTCCTTACAGCCACTAAGTTTGACACCCAATCAGAAAACCTCACAGGAACAATTATGCCGGCTTCATACATCTTTTTAATTTCTTTCTCTACTGTGGGCAATTGTTTTGAATTGATTCTTCGAAGTTTTTGTCTGAAAGGCTTATGATTTTCTTTTAGTGGTATCTTGTGTTGTATGATGTTGGTGTCATAGGCCTTTAAGTCTTCATAGCTCCATGCAAACACATCAATGAATTCTTTAAACAAGTCAATGTATTTTTCCTTCATGTTTGCAGGTATAGACTTAGCCAATTTTATCATTCTGGGTTTGGCTTATGTGCCTATGTTGCATTCTTCTATATCTGATTCTTCATGTTCAATTGTGGGCCTTTTTTCTATGTCATCAAAGTCAAAAAGGTCTTCTAAGGGTGCCAGGCCTCTGGGTATGTTCCTATCTTTGGCCTGCAGCACTTCGACCTCTTCAATTTCTGTGTTTTCCTTATTTTCGTTGAAATTTCCGGTCTTATCAAAGAAAAGATTTATTTCTATGCTACTAGGTGTTTCTAGTTCATCTGGGGGATCCTCGCTTGGGCAGTTATCATCAGAAACTGAGTCTGAATCCAAAAATTCAAACTCATTCCTGCCCACCAGGAAATATTCGATCTGTTTGTCTCCTTCAAAGACTTGCCAATATTTTTCATTGTCTGGCACTGCAGGCTTGAATTTGGTCTGACTGATAATTTGTTGGTCAGCTGGGGCTTTAGGGTACGAGCTAGCTAGACATGCTAGTCCATTCAAAATTGCATTTTGGCCCCTGGGAACAAACACTAATTCATATTCGACAAACGTTTTCAGCACATCTAGAGTGTCATTCCTGTATGCTCTAAGCCTGGGGTGCTTTGCTGAATACTCACCATTCACCTGCTTGATAACTGACTCTGAGTCTCCTTTCACGGCTATCCTACGGGCTCGTATTTTTTTTAATAGATTTAAGCCCAAGATTAGAGCCTCATATTTTGCAATGTTATTCGTGCATTTGAAATGCAGATTGATATCATGGCTCTCTGCATGATCATCTTCAGTGTTACGCAGCCAAACTCCTACTCCAGCACTTTGTCTAGTACAGGACCCATCAAAGTTCATTTCCCACAGGGGTTCTTTGTTTAATTCGTTTTCATCCTCTCCCCTACAGCTGGGTTCATCATTTTGTTGAGTAGTAAGGTTTGTACTAGAAGAGGGGTTGTTTTGTAGTTCATTATGGGCGGAGATCAGGGAGGTGGTTGGCTTGCTGTTCTCATTCTGTTTCTGTTTCATTCAAATTTATTTTTTCAGTATTTTTCCCATGGTCCTCTTCGTATTCTTCTAGAGTAGCCATTATGTTGAAATCCACGGGCTGTATGTTACTGTTCTCTGAGACTGATTCTTCTGAGAATTGTTCATTGTAGAGGATGAAAGAATCCAAGTCTGTGTGCACAGAATACAATGGTGAATTTACAGGTTTCTCGGGGTTACTGACTAGGAATTTCATTTTGGATTCTCTATACAGTCTTCTAAGTTGGCCGAATATAGGGATAGTGGCATATGAGCCATCCATCTGCATTGTGTCCTGCATTTTGGCTCCCCATGATCTTGACAACAGCATGCCATACTTTGGTGGTACATCTTCCACCACAACATCTATGACCATACATTTGGCAGGAATCTGGGTTAAACTCACACATAAGTCTTTGATGAGGCCTAAACATTTTACTCTGCTAGAGTTAAATGAATATACGTCTTTGTAAGGTTTGGTGATTTCTAGGCCTAGCCTCTCCATCACTACCTTAGGCATTAATTTGTGTTATGCTCCAGAATCATGCATGGCATTGTGGAGTATTTTTTCATGAATGTTGAGACTGATATAGAAAGGTGGAACTACCCCTTCCTGAAACTTCCCTTCGATTTTTGGACCAAAGAGTAGGGCTGGTTGGTCATCATTCAGATTTACATAATCATTCATTTCTCCCAGATTCAATGCTTTCAAAATTTGCCCTTTATATACATCTTGAGTGGCCAGCTCAGATAATGGTACAGAGATTTTAATTTTAGCAATCTCACTCTCTAGATTGAAAGTGGACTGTGTCTTAGGAACACTTGACTATGTTTTATTTGCCACTATTTTGGTGGCTGAATCAACTTGTTGATTCCCATTATGTACATGTGTATGAACAGTTTTATCAGGAGTACTAACTGAAATGCTAGCACTGCTGGCTGGTTGACTTTGCATTTCATTGTCCTGGTTGTCCTTCTCATTATGTTTACCAGAACTTGGAGCTGTTGTTTTATTATCTACAGAGGTTGCTTTAGAAGTTTTGTCAGGTCTTTTCTTGATGGTTACCTCAGGAGTCCTAGTTTTGGAAGTATCTTGGCTTTTCTTGCTCCTAAGTTCATATTGTTCCCTGACCTGTAGCATGGCATCCTCAAATCCTAATCTGTAATCATCAGTTTCTAACCATTCCTCACTCCAATATGAAGGTGAGGGCTGGTCTTCTTCTGAATCACAGTTAAGGACTGAGTCCCCTGCTTCAAACATATTTATGGTGTTCCCCTCAGACCCTTCAATGATTCCCTCGTCTTCATCTAAAAAGTTTTCCTGAAATGGGGGAATAATTTGTTGATCTGACTCTCTTTGTCTGTTGGGGGAAACATTATTTCTTCTAATGTTTTGGTTCTGGTTGTTGTTTTGGACAACCATCCTCTTAATCATTTGTTGTAGTTCTTCCACATTTTTGGACAGTCTGTCATATTTGGGATCGGATGTGGAAGCTATGTTGTCATCCCTATAGGTTACCCTCTTCTCGGCTTTTAATCTTGCCCTTTTTTCCATAAGGTTTGCTTCTATGGTTATGGCTCCCTTCTGCATGTCTTCCAAGATGGTGTACTCTTTATCTCTAAGCTCGTAGGCCATGTCAGCATCAAATCCATTGGGATATTTTTCCAGGGCCATGCCTTGTGGAGGTTTCATGTGTGGAGGGAGAGCATTATAAATGCTGTTGAACCTAGTGGTGTAATCATGAACACTCTCTCCCACGTTCCTCTTAAGGGACATGTATTCTGCAAGGAGCTAGCGAGGGTTTGCTCTAACTTCCCATTTGTTTATGAAAGTCTGGTATACTGTGGGGAGATCTTGAATACTGCCAGGAGGCAAATTTTTAAACCATTTTTTCACCTCACCTCCTAAGCTTTGGGCAAAGATCCTCATTTTGATTGTTTCATCATCAATCTCCATGTAATCAAAAGAGTCCTCCATTTTATCTACATGTTGCTGAGTTGTTATGGACTCTTTAGCAGTGAAGTGTGGGATTTTTGACTGATAATCATTCGGTAAGGGTAGCAAGGGCTGGGGTAGAACTAAAGGTGCATACCAAGCTGCCATGATGATATTCTGGTGGGGTATAGGGTTAACTTGAGCAGCTGGTATGCGGATGACAGGGATCTTTGGACCAGCAGAAGTCTGTTGAGAAGATCTAGGGTGAGAGAGCCCCAAGTTTTGAAGGAAGTGAAGGTCAGGAGGTGTGGAAGGAGGGGTTTCACTGTCCCTAGTATTTGGCTGGTCTGAAACATTGAATGACCTAGTTCTAGGTAATCTGTTTGAAAGGTCTAGGTCGAAGAAAGGGTCCAATAGAGCTGCAAGGTCTTCAGGTGCAGAATTAGCTCTATGAATGTGACTGGAGATAGTTGGTCTGCTTAGTGTGGGAGATCTTCTGAGTATATTCTCTGGATTTTCAACTATTTCCGGTGGGTCAGGGTTGGGATAAGCTCTTGTATGAATGGTTCTGAAAGCCAGAATGCTGCTTATAAGCCGAGCAGCTTAACCCTACTTGTTCTTTCTACTTGTGGTTAATATTTCCTCAGGAACTGGCCTCCCAGTGGAGCCTTCATTATATTTCGGGTCTGGTCTCCCAGTGGAGTCTGATTGTGAGACCAAGATGATCAGTAGGCCTACAGATCACTAGTGGAGTCTTTTAACGTTTTAGGAACAATGGAGTCGCCAGGTGGAGGGTTTAGGATGTTTCTAGGGGTACACTATCCACCACAGTGCTCAGGCACTATCTCCTTTCGGGGATCTCCTCTAAAGCAACAAGCTCCAACCAGAGATTGACTGGGAGGGCATTACCAGATATGTCACCTCTGAAAAGAGGATGAGATCCGGAGGCTGCCTGGCCCTTTCCAGGCTCTGTCTAAGAGTATGGTGGATATTCAAATAGGGGAGGTTGATTCAAGAAAGGGGTGACTTACTGTCAACCTAACCAGAGCCCTAAGTTTCCGAGGTTTTTACGAATGTTTAAGGTGAATTATACTCAGAATCTCCCCAGCGGAGTCGCCATTATGTTGGGGGTTCCCATTTTTTGGCCAGGTTGACAGAGACCAAAAGATGAGATGACATAGAACCACTTTGGGACCTTAGGATCTAGCCCTCCTAGGTCCAAAGAGGGATCTCTCTATGGTAGTCAAAGGTTATGTCTTTGAGGCTAAGAGCATAAGATTTTAGGCTAGTTATAGGCTCGAGGTTGTTGGTTTGATTATTTGTGTTTGGTTGGAGGGAATCAGGAAAAGAAGGTCCGATATGAAACAAGGATGAGCAAAGAGGAAGCTCAGGCAGAGACAGATAACTCAAAGAACATCCAAGCCATTGGGCTATGGAGTCAAGAAAGGATTTGCTTGTAGTCAATGTGCAAGCTTTCAATTGGGCTAGTCATCTAGAGCATTTGGATCTTAAAGGGTAGAAGATGGGATGGAACATTAAGGACTGAAAATGAAAGGAGGAGGACCATCCAACTCTGTCTATAGATCAGACCAGAGGTCATTTAACTCCAGGCCTGCTTGGACAGAATTAGAGGAAATTACCAGGGAACTTAGAAAGACTAGCTAGTCGTGCAAAAGATCCTAGTGGACAGGGCTAACACTAATCCCCAGTGTTCCCAAACCTTCCAGCTAAATCCTACCAAGAACATCCAAACATAGACTTCATCAATTCATACATCGCAGAGCAGCAATATCATCCACTACATCGGTTAAACCAATTGAAATCAACATTTAAGAGTACGTATAACTGCAAAAACATGAAAACATAAAGGGCCGGGAGAGCAGCGGGAGAGCAAGAACATAAGGTACCTATCAAGGGTAAATCTTATGTCAAACTTCGATGTAGCCTCGAAGAAACATAATGAAATGAGAGCAAGTTAATCACAAATACGTAAAATTAGGAAAACATCACTACCGCTTTAGATCAAGATCCAAAGAAACATGCTTTGTCATATTAAAAACAACACCAATCAGGTACATCATAGCCCATAGCTTGAACATTCAAATTCGAATACATCAAATATTGGCCTATCTTACAATATACGGAAAGGAGAACTTGTCTCAAGAGGAAAATACTTGCGTTCCGCTGATTTCTCATCAACAACCATTACAATGTTCCCTCATGTGCTTTATAGCAAAGGATGATCCTAAGATCGACTTGAGAAGGTAAGTGAAAATTAAATGTATCCTTAAACACAGTAATGAATGCAGGGCCGAGGCCCATTCTACTTGATAATGCTGCATATTTAGTTTCTGTCACCTTCCTAGTAAGAGAACGATTTGCTCCATATTTGATCTTGACATTTTGGCTTGTTGTACTCCAGGTGATTTGAACAGAAAATGAAGTGAACTGATAGGTAGGTTTGTCTCATAAATGCTCCGGTGGTTTTGAACTATGGTCTGGCGGAAATCTCTTCAGAGTCATGGTGCGTAATAAAAGATGTTTGAGCGCCATGTACTCGAAGAATAAAAACATTCTACTGATGAAAACGCTGATGTTACCTTTTTCCTGCGCTCGGGATCTTTTAATCAATCCTCGGGGTCTGTAATCTGCTGCTTTTCCTTCGAACGCACTGATTTAGGGCTCCAAATCTTCATTAACATGCCCTAACCTCTGTTGCTTGTACTGGATGACTCTGCCTTCTCATTTTGCCTCTGACAGTGGTAGCTCAGGCTTTTAATGGCTCTGAAAGATTTCCACCGATCTCGAACCCTGTTCTTTGAATAAATGACCAGTCTCCACCTTTACGGGCCTTCTTTATTAAATGTACCGAAGTACAGAGATTTCCTGCACCTTTCGGCCGCTACATGGGAGACTAGGTGATCATGGTAGTCATTTCTTTCGAATATTCCTGCAAAAACATGAAGACAGTGAAGATAACCATGAATATGAATGACGGAGGTGGCGGGTGATGCAGATGGGAGAAAAGGGCGCGCCACTTGGTCTCGTCGGGAGGAAGCGGAACGGAGGGCTGAAGTGAAAGGGGGCGGAAAATATATTATACACTTTGATGGATTAATGGTGTAACTTTAGGCTTTGAAGAAACGCAACGAGAATGTATGAAATGAACGGAAATGCATATGAGGTGGGGCCGGGGCATGCATCGCAGAATCGCAAATGGAGAAAATGCGATGGCGGAGATCAGCATCAAGCAAAACTGCGCTTTGCGCTATTTCGACGGGGTAGACTTGCGATGAGCACAGATCGTAAAGTTGGAAAGTGCGATGAGCGCATCGTGTCGGTGAGCGCCCACCTTGGCGTTAAAAATAAAAACCGAAATCATAACCGCGCTTTACACAGCGTCAGCGGGTTTAAAACTTGGCTCCGTGGTGCGGCGTATGGAAGAAAAGGGGCTAAGGGCGCAGCGGAAGGGGCTGTTTTATTACAAGGTCGGAAAGTGGTTTTGGCCCATTTAAATGGAAATTGAAGGGCAAGGAAGGAATTACAGAGGAGCAAGGAGAAAATGGCCAACAAAGGTTAGGGGAAGAATTTTAAGGGGATTTTGAGGGGATTTGAGAGGTAAGAAGGGAAATAGAAGGGGGAGACAAGGGGGACTAGGAGAGAGGCTAGGTGAGGGTGAAATAAAGGGGAAAGAAGGCCTTCGGGCATTTCTTCACAAACAGAGGGGCTCTTATCAAAGGACAAAGACACAAAGAGGCTTCAAGGATGATGTGTTTGCAAGGGAAATGCATTCCTTGAAGTCTCAACAACAATCTTAGCCCCCTGTTTTTCTTGTCAAAAATTTATAGGGGGCTAACAAGTTCAACTCCCGTGATTCCTTTGGGGTTATGCACTGTAATCAATACTGATGGTCTACCTGGTTTACCATTTATGAATACTCGGATTCCTTTGGGGTTATGCACTCTAATCAATACTGATGGTCTACCTGGTTTACCATTTATGAATACTTGGAAATTGACATGTATTGAATACTTGGAAAGTGACATGTATTTTTTATGTATTGTTTTGCTATTGCTAGTTAATCAAAAATTAAAATTAGACATGATTAAATTGGAATAGGTTCAAAAGCAAGGGCTTCTGTGGAAGTGAAAAGAACTAATGGAAGTCTATGTGCTTGTGCGTTAATGACCAAGCCTTAAAGTATAAAATTGTCTAGGATTTTGATGTATTGAGTTGTCTAGCTAGATGCAAATAAGTCTTGAGTATATCTATGTATCATAGATAGCATGTTCTAAAGCTTATTAACAAAATAAATTTCAGTTGGTTGCTGCAAGATTTGATTCTTGAGGCATTATGGTTGAGCATGGTGATTGAGCATTTAATATCGTCACAATGTCTTGACACCTTTGGTGACATAAGATAACCTTGATTTGAAAATGACATTTATAATAATCTTGTGGATAGATAATAATGAGACTGTCAAGGGAAGTAATCTATAGACGGTGACCTATGTGTCCGTGATTGACCATGTTTCACATTTGTATACTAATGTTTAATGACAACATGACAGATCTTGCTTTTGTCACAATAACCTTGACATCTGTATAGCAACAATCTTCTTCGTGACATGGTGACAATGATCCCCTTTTGTGAACACTGTTGAAGATTCATCTTGAGGTTGTTGAATATAGTTGTTACAGTAATTATGACTGAAGATTAATCTTGAGGTTGTTGAGTATAGTTGTTACAGTAATTATGACTACATCTCCAGTGCTTCCAAATGGGCCTTGAAATTTCTGGTATCATTTTGAAAACACATTCTTGTCTTAAGCTAGTGAATATTGGGCTTATTAAATCTTCTCCAATCCAACCAAGATAGTGTTGTGACACCACAGATCCCTCCAAATGTGAAATCCCATCTTTGAAATATGCTTACTGAAAAACTTGGGGGTAGACCTACCTATCATGTTGATGTTGGCAAGGTTCACAAAACATAGCCACATAATACCATCCATTTGAACTTGGGGGAAACTGTCTACAATGCTTACGAAATATTTTTGATAATCCCGAAAACAAGAAATCTAGCAGTAAGAGCTCTTTAAATCACATCACCAAGCTTAAAAAACCATTAATGCCATCCACATGGGTCGTTTCCAAATGATGTCTTAATAAAATATACCATGGCGCTCTCATTAAAACACTAAAATTAAAAACAACAAAGAACAATGTTTTTATTTTTTTTTCATTAAAGCAAAGGGAGGGTCTCATAACTCTCATCCTCACCTTGCCTTTTCTTCTCTATATAACTCTCTGAAACTGTAACTTTTGTTGTTCCACCTTAATAAGACACTAGTTTGGGTACATGTGATTGTAGTTGGATTTTTGAACAAGAAGCTTTCAAAGGGAAGAGGGTCTAGACTTGTGATTGAACACCTTATTTGGTGCAAATATATTCATGAAGATTGATCAATTGATTTTTCATCATCATATAGATCAATTTCTATGTCATTTTATAGACATGCACATAATCAATCTTCCTAAAACATGGTTGATCTTTGTATGCCTTAGACCATTAAATGCCACAAATCATAGTGAGATGTGCTTGACTGTGGATTGAGTAATCACATTGTGGGAATACTAATATGCATCTCCTATGTATATCACAAGAAGAAAGGTGAATTTTAGAATGCATGTGGGGTGATAAGAGAGGCATCATGTCATTATGTTAAGGATATAAATATAAAGGGGTATAAAAAATGTTAATGAAAAAACGGATACCTACAATATCTAGTGAAAGTAGGGGGTTTTTAAATTGGGAAAATGCAATGGGTTAGTATTGGTAGGGGGTTAAATAAAGTGATTTTTAAAGGTATTTTCCAATATGTAGTCAAACTAAGGGTATTGTTTAGTATGCCACGAACGCACGTGCTATGCCATAGGTTAATTGAGTGACACCCCCGTGGTTGACCCTCAATGAAGAATTGCCTAAAAAAACACCAAATCCTTATGTCGAAAACTCCAATATGGAGAGAGCGAACCAAGAGAAGTGAATCAGTAGCAAGTCTGGTACATCCCTGAAAATGATTGACAACTCAATCTAATGCCAATTTGCAATGAAAAATGATCCATCTATCCTATACTAGGTCCAATGACAATCTAAGTGAAGAGAAGGAATGTCCACAAATATACTCTTAATCAACATCCCAATCGCTTCCCCATTGAAAAATTGTGTTGTTGTCAGAAGTTTCAGTCTGAAAACCATTATAATCAATCCACTTTCAATTTCATCATCAATTCCCCCCTTTGTTAACTGAAAGGAGAGATCAATTCACTTTATTTTTGAACTCCCCCCTTAAGATGTAGGAGATTTTCACCATTGTACTCCCCCTTTCAAACACATGAGAGTGCCATCTTCATTTTAACTATTAGCTGCAATATTTGTCTTCATGTGAGATTGAATTTTGCGATAAATCCTATACAATCATTTGACTATTGATAACCACTCCCAATGATCAATCCATGTATAATTAATCTTAAATCTGGTTGGTTTGTTTCATTTGCAATATTTCTCCGGCGAGTGGTTCTTCTTGCCACTATGGTGACAAGGATGGAGATCAAAAAATGATCTTCCATATGACCAGTTCTTTGACAATGTTGACATTTTGGCTTTTCTTCAACTTTCTCATTGATTTCTAATGTTGCTTGATCAAGAAATATTCCAGTGATGAACTTGATTGGTTTTGAATAATTAGGAATATGCAGATTGTTGTCATCTTTTTCATATCCTAAACCACGTAGATTTTTGTTGCATTTCATAATTTCTTCCCATGGTTTAATGATTGGCTTGGAAAAATAAGGTTGAACTTGTTTATGTACAACTTCTATACTTGAAGTTGTATCGTTGAGTGGCTTGGAATCATCTTCATCATTTGAAGTTGTGTTGTTGAATGGCTTATAAACATGACTCTTCTACTACATGTCATCACGTTGTAGTTTTGATTCAAGTTGGATAAAATCAACGGTCTCATGTGCATAATGTAGATTCCTTTTAAGATCAACAAGAATGGCTTTGTTTATTTTCATTGTGTCCTCACCATTGGATAGTATTAGATTGTTCATAAACTCTAACAATTGAATACTTTTCTCCATTTGAACTTGCTTGCTTGAACTCACGCTCGCTTGATTCTAACACTTGCTTGATTTTCACACTCGCTTGATATTAGATTTGAACTTTTCTTCTTTCAATTGGATGCTTACTTCGAAATTTTAGAAGTTAATGATTTTTACAAGTTCAAATGACTTTTTTATTACTTTTAAAGAACTCTACCCCCTATCAATTTGACTTAATGGCTGGCTTGGATTTTAGGGTCAACTGAGAATGCACCCTTTTTGTTACAACATGCCAATAAAAACTTCATTGACTTAACACTACAAAAAAAACTTATCACTATCAATATTAGCTATCCCTTATAACTCCAAATTACACACTATTACTCCAAAAAATTACTAAGTTCAAAATAAAAATCACTCCAAAATAAAAATTTTCAAAATAAAAGCTACACCTTATTTCTCCACACTTTATCTCTCCATTAAAAATTACCTCCATTAAAAATTACCTTATCACTCCACTATTTAACAAATTACCCAAAAAGTCACTTATCAATCCACTCACTTATCACTCCAAAAAAATATTTTAATGAAAATATACTTATCACTCCAAAAAACATTAAATATTACAAAAGTTATATTCTCAATATATCCCAAATCTACTTATTACTCCTTTTAACAAAAGTAACTTTTGTTAATATATTAAAGTCACTTCCTTATAGGCCATGAGAAAAAAAAATTTAAGCTGACTTTTAACACACCTTACTATTTGTATGAACATTGTCGAAATCAATGGAGCTCATGACTGGTATTGAAACACTTGATCTCGGGAACAAGTATATAAGCTGGAAATTTGGATGAGGGGTTTGACGGAAATGAGGAGTCTCCTTTATCATGAAAATACCACAAACAATGCATTTGCACAATAAATACGATTCTTTAAGCATCAGCATCATCAACAATTATAACACACAACACACAACACTGCTCCTTGTGATATATGCTCTTATGGATTCGGCCTTGCATAGCATTAAGTGATACAGTTCGTACACAAAATACAAGTCTCAACGCAGATGTCTCACACCACGCATCAATAACAATTTGTCTAATTCCACAAGTAGTGACAGCAACCTCTGAGTAGATCTAATTCTCCAAAAATAAAGAGATAATAGCTCCTCCACTTTTGTGATAGCGATTCCACGCGATTTTAGATTGCACAGATAACAAATAATACAATAGATATTTTGATATTCACATGTTTCTCTCACCGGAAATGCATGGTCTCAATTTTGAGATGTCATATTTGCAACAAACAAAACAATGATTGCTCGCAACGTTCTTTACACGCATGACCTTGCTCCAACAAAGTTTCCCTCTTCACAAAAACATGCGAGAGATGGCTAAATAATTCACTCAACAATGACTCCAAAAGAACAAAAACAATCTCACATTATTTTCTTATTTTTTCACAAACCTTTCTCATAGAGCATAGAAATGCTTCAGAGTAACATTTCTCACATAGCACAGAAATGCTTCAAAGTAATAGTCAAGCGAATGGTCTCTTTCTTGGTCGCAAAAATTGTTCCACAAATGGAACTAGTTGCAAACAAAATAATCTACAAAACCAAAAGATATACAATAAAGAATATCGATCTCCCAAATGGTAGTAGCTCCTTTTGCATGGCAACAATAATGCTCGTGGCTCCTTTCTTTATGCAGCTCCACACATTTTTTTTTGCAAGCATCCAACTCTTCCACGGTGCTATACAGAGTTTTTAGCACACTGACATCCACTAGGACTCTCAACTCACATGTCCATTCATAAGCACATGGTATTCCATATGCCATTACTCAACACCTTATTAAGATCTCCCATGGAAAACTACCATGGTGCTACCAGGCTCAAAGATCTTAATGCTTTTATACATTGAAAACAAAATAATATTAGGAGAGGCAAGAAAATTTGGCAGAAAAATATTTAATCCTAATTGTATATTCAAAAATAATAATTATGATACATGATTCACACATAGAAATGAGGTTCTTATAACAAATTACCAATTTTGGATAATTAGTTGAACCTTCTCCATAAATTTCTCCACAATACCTCCATGAATATATTCACAAATATCTAAGTTTATTTTGTGTGACTGCATCCCTAACTTCTCTCATTATTCTCATCTTTGTTCATATGTAGACTTCTAGAGTAATTCTACTTTCATGATTAATAATTTCATAATTTTATTAGTTTGTGAATACTTGGACTTATTGATTGTTTAGGTGAGTATGAGGCTAACAATTTAGACATCTTCAAATATACCTTTTACTTTTTCAATACATCTAAAACTTTATTTACATGCTTGACATGCTATTCATGAGTCTTACTAAAAATCGGAATATCATCTAAGTAGACTATGCCAAAATCATCAAGGAATGGTCACAATACATCATTCATAACTCTCATAAATGTGGAAGGTGCATTACAAAGCCCAAACGGCATATAGTAACCATTCAAAAAATCCTTGTTTTTTCTTAAAAGCATTTTTCCAAATATCATCTTCAACAATCCTTATATGATGATAACTACTTCTCAAGTATAACTCAGTAAAATATAAAACATCCTTTAACTGATCTAGAAAATCATTATTGCGAGGAATAAGATAATGATTCTTTATTGTGATCTTGTTCAAAGCTTGAAAATCCACACACATGCACCATGTACCATCTTTCTTTGGAACCAAAATAATAGGAGACTCACAAGGAGATGTATTAATTCTAATGACCCCTTTGTCAAGAAGTTCTTGGATTTGTCTTTTGATCTTTGCATTCTCTAATATTGACATTTTGTACATGCTAATATTTAAAAGTGGTGCGTCTTGCTGCAATTGTATCTCATGTTGAATTCCTCTTTTTGGAGCTAACCCTTTAGGTTCTTGAAACATATTGCAATATATATTAACAAATTCAACCAATTAATTCTTGAATTTAGAATCACATCTTGAGAAAGCTTCATATTCAACAATATCTTTAGCTTTTATCATCAACAACACAAAATTTGTACTAACATTCACAATCCTTTTCATTTGTCCTACACTAATAAGAGATAAATTCATTTTCTTGTGATGTTCTCTAACAAGATACTCAACTCCATGTTTAAAAAGATGATACTTGTTCTCATGATGATATAATATGTATTTTTGGTCATATAAATATAGAATCGCTATGACAATCCCACAAATATCAAGTGGTACAACATTAATCTAAACCTCATCTATAAAATTAGTAGTGATGGAAAATTTGAGTTTTAATTTTCTTGTCACTTGAAATGTGGCATCATCACATACCCAACTATTGGCGGTCTTGGAATTTCGTCAAACAAGGGTCCTCCCGGATGTGAATTCCCAATTAGACCTCACACTGTTTGGAGTAGGAGCCCCATCTGGAATATCGACCTAGTTTCCATGTATTCTTATATATTTTCCTTGACTCTAACTGTTAGCAAGAGAGGAGAGTGCACATGCACCTTCGAAAAGCAAGGGGAGGGGGGGGTGGTGTGCCTAGTGAGTGTTCGATCATATGTGTGTCAAATTCCTTCTACTACAGGGGAAAGGAAAATGTGGGACTCTAAGAGAGAGGTAATAGTACCACCCAAGAAGAGACGCACACAAACAACAATATTTGTTTAACAATCAGCATAATAGTCCACAAGGGATGCGATGGTCATTATAACCAAGGAATGAGAAAGGTATGTCTAATATCCAGCGGAATAGTTCACAAGGATGCTAAAGCAATAAAAACCATTACAACACATTCTCAATAATATAAGTACTAAAATAACATAAATATTTCAACTACCTTAGAAAATGTGAAAGCAAACATGAAATACAAACATCCGTTAAATATTATTAAAAAGATTCATAATTCATGCATGAAGAATGTGTTTGCCTTGAAGTCTTTTATTATTAAGTAAAATTGTCAAGACACATGTATACAATGAACATCACTAGCTCCAATAGTGGAGCGTTAGAGCCACTCCTTGCTCCACAAAAGAACTAACTTATCTCTCTAATGCTTTTTCCGGTGGATCCAAGGTGAAAAGTACTTTTCTCATAAAATGAGGGTGTATATATAACCAAGGTTTGATGCTTCACCCTCCTTTAGACTCTTTGAATAACCCCATGATTGTTTGACTTCCTATGAATTTTCAACTTGCATGACTCTTCATATTCCATTTTTGTCCATTGGAATTCCACTTTACAATACATTCGAATACAATTTACATGATCCACAATAATGATGTGGCATATGATGACTTGTGATAGGACATGAAATGACACTAATAACATGAACTGCGCGATGATTTCATAGTGCTAAGTTGTCCTTCTTGTTGCTTCTTTCTTTGTGTCTTCTTGAACAGATGGTATATGTTCTTCTTCTTCCTCCTCCCTATGACTTGAAGATGAGGAGTCTTCCATGTGATCTTCATCTTCATCTTCTATTAAGGCTCCATGTTCCTTTGTCTTCTTGCCAAATGATTATCTTATCTCTTCATCTCCATATGTCTCTTCTAGCATGTCCTCCTTCTCCATCTCCTTCTTCATCATCTTGTCATAGCATGATAGAGAACTTGTATCTAAAATTCACTCATAACAAGACGACATTAGTATGATAAACCCCTAATCTAAGATGGTGCACATTGATCCATTGACTGAGCCGGAACTGAGTGACAGGCTGGGAAATAGGCTCAGAAACTACGCAGTTGTGCAGCTCATGCAGTCAGGGGTGAAGCTTTAGCCTTGAGACTGCACAATGCATAGTTCAGGCTGGGTTGACGAAGACAACTATGTAGTCTGGGAGTTGAGGATGACAGGTCGAAGGAACATGAACTGGATCAACCTATTGCATAGTTCTGGAGGACATATGAGCCTATATCATTGTGCAATTGCGCAGTTCAAGAGCTCAGGGATGAGGCTTGAGCCTTAAGACTGCAAAGTGTGCATTTCAAGCTAGATTGAGGGTGGAAACTATGTAGTTATGGGAGCCAGTGAGGCGGGCTAAGGGGATGGACACTAAGTGAACATAGTGCGTAATTCCCTGAGACAAGGGAGGTTGGTCTACTACGCCGATGCGCAATTCAAGGGCTCAGGGAATGATCTTGAAGCTTAAAGTTGTGAAGTGGGTAGTTTAAGTCGGGTTGGGAGTCATGATTGCATAATTATAGAGGTCAAAGTTGGGGCTTGGGCACATAAACTGTGCAGTGCGGCAGTATTGGGAGGCAGGAGCTATTCATTGTGTAACTCAAAGCAGTAAGGTCACAACTAGAGGATTGATAATGTGCAGTGCACAACTTAGGGAAGGCAGGGTGAAGCTAGGTTTCCTGGTCAGGATGTTTTTCCAAAAACAACTAAGTGTGGGATCAGTGAAATTAGTGTGAATGGTGAAAAACATTGATTGTGATCACACACTTAGAATATTTTGATGACTTGAAAACATAGATCATCTAAAACACATGAACAAATAATTTCCCTCTATGTGACAACTTTATAACAAGTTACGACAAGTGAGACACGGAAGATACACTTTGCGATGATCGTGGAAACACTTGTGCAACAACGGTTAAAACTTTGGGAATGAGTGTGAATAATTTTTACATGGTTAAACCAACTCATTCACACAAAGGTAATCCCTTGAAACCACCAGAAACAAGCATGCATACATCGTGCGACAACTAACATATGAAAAGAAGCCAATTACTAAAGTGTCAACGACCCCTGTAATATGTGGATGACAGTGAAAGTAACACATGTAAAATCAAATATAACATGAAAACAACACTAATTAGAGTAAATACAAGCGAAAGTGACAACCAAAAACATGAAAATGACTTTCGCGAAAACAATGGTGCGTTAAAGCGACAGTTTGCAAAACTCACCGAAATGGAAGTACAAAGCAACTAGAATGTGAGAAATTTTCGTTATCAGTGGGGACGAACTGTCAACATGGATTGGACACTGCACAGGTATAGTTCTTATGGAACGTAATATGATTTTCCAAGATTGTGTAGAAGAATTCGCTCATGAACTTATTGCGGACTAGGCATGTGTGTGCAAGTGACTTCAACACTTCCAATCCAAGAGGGAGCTCAAAAAGCATCAGTTGACCAAAAAATGACTATGGAATGATTGATCACAATATCCATGGTAGGCTCCAAAATTCGATTGTACGCAAAATTTTGGAGGGTTTTTTTCGTAGCGACACATTGGTAGAACTCTAGTTTCTCTGCCTTAGTCAATTATTTTTTGCAGGGTCTAATTCTTGAGGAATTATTGATTCATCGTTTAGATTATCATGGCTTCCCCACTTACCTTGTGCATAAAAATTGTCCCCATTTTTCCTTTATTCGATTAACACGAGCATATGATCAGTGATCACACAATGTTTAGAATTATGATAGGGTAATGAAGTTTGTGATATTTATATTTTAAAAGTATCGTTTTTCATATCTTGTGTTTCTATGTTGCCAGTAGGCCTAGATAGTACCCCAACGGAGTCACTTCAGGGACACAAACATTGCTCTGCTGCTAGCCAGCCTGGAAAGTACCCCAGAAGAGTTTCTTGCTTCACCTCTCTACTCATGAAGCCTTTCTCTTATTTCACATTTATTTATTTACTTAAAGAGGATTGTGCATCAACACTTATTTATTTATAGGTGGAAGAAGGATCCCGACTAATTGAGAGCAAGAGAGGTTGTCCCTTCGGATAAGCATATCTAATACCTCTGACATTTCTTTACTCGTTTATATTTTCCCATTGTCCTTATCTACTTGATTGTATCATCTTGAAAACACCGAAACATAAGAACGGGTTTAGGCATGAGGTTTCTAGAATAGACAAGGAGGTCATGGTTCGATATAAGGCTTTATTAATGCAAGGATCATATTTTTTTTTCGGAACATCATCGACCAAAAGATATAACCCATACAAGGAACAAGGATAGAGTGTTAGAAAAATTTTGCAGTGTCATAAAGTCCTTTTTCTATTTTTCCACATTCCCTTATGAGCCAACAAAGAATATTCTTGAAAATTCCTCTGATGCAACAAAAGGAAAAGACGTAACCGAATAGAAAAAAAAAGGCTAAATAAAAACACAATGCAAGTGAAAAGTAAGAGAAGACAAGAGGGACTAGAGTAAACAAGTACGGGATGAGCATAGGAGGGAAAACTAGGATGCAACTAATCCTACTTCTAACCTAACTACTAGTAGGTTGGGGTCATGTGTAATGAAATTTCCAGTGAGGCTATTGTAGTTGTTCCCGACCTGCATCCACAGAGATACAAAAAATTAAAACAAATATGAATTAAGGTGCAATAAAAATGATAAAAACTTGAATAACTTGCACAAAATTTTGAAGGTCTTTCTTATAGGAAGAAAGAAGTGTCACATCCACTACTTTCATCTAATTTCCATTCCTATCTTTTTGATGAAAACCATAATCAGAAAAATCGTGGAAGCTTCTCGCGAATGTGTCTCCATGTACTCCAAAATACTTAGCAAGTGCGAGGGAATATCAAAAATTGTTATTTTTGATGGAGACTACCAAGTAAGATTGTTCCAACCATTTAACGATTGGATCATGTCACGATAATCCTCTTGAGAACCCCGAAATCTTTGAAAATATGAATTTTCATTTATAGGAAAGGGGTTACGATGGGAATCTTATGAGTGGAAATAAATTTGATCATATTCACCAGTGATTTCAAGACAATGAGGACCTGGAATAAACATCAACGAAGACTAAAGTGGCTCAATTTCCCGACAAAAATTTGAATAATGGGATATTGAACGTTGAAGATCGAAGGATGTAAAAGAAATGTCATTGGATGAGCTGATGGAAAGATGATAGGTTGAATGACAGTCACCAATGACCGAATAATTATCATATGGGCATATTAAAGCATCGGATTTCTAATTTGTAATTAACCAAGATAAATCAAATTGAACAGTTTCATGAAAGCTTAGAAAATAGAATCATCTTCTTCATGTGATGCATGTGATGCATGTGATGCATGTGACAATATATTCATTTGTAACTAGTAACACACTACACTAGCATAGTAATCATCAGAAGAAGTGGAAAGGAATGATAGTACAACAAACACATGACACCAATCAAGATGCAATTAACGAAAATGAATTTGATTCGCACAATAACTCATGTATTCATTTTCACTCAAGAGGATTTAAGGTGCGATGAAGAACAAGATTCACAATACGATATTCACAAGGAAATCTAGGAGCTTCTCATCATGAAACAAATATGATATATATGATTCCTTCAGCCAAAGGTGGTCTTTGGAATGATAAACTTCACAATTCCATGACTCTATGAGAGATACACATTCCAAATCTAAGTTTGATGCATGAGATTCGCATGAAGTAAGAAGTAAAATCTTGAAAGTTTGAAAGATCACATATGAAATACCAAACATCTTTGAAAAATAAATTTACAGAGTGAAACCATGCAAGGATAAGTATTGTGCAAGAGAAACCAGATATGAATTAGTGCAGGGAGCTCACCAAAGTCATGAGATCCTGACATAACCATCAACGAAAGTTGAAGTGCCTCGACTCCCTTGCAAGTCCCAGAACTTTCCAAGATTGTAAAATTGCATTTTGAAGTTTGAACTAGATCATGCATGGTTTTAGGATAGTTGATATTGTTGGTTTCAATAAGGCCACTTCTCACCAGATAGTAGCCATCTCTGTCACTGATTTTACCAGATTTTTCAACTTCAACAACCAGATTACTCAAATTGAAAGATTATTCTGATCACAAATTCAAAGATAAATGAATCGGGGAAGTTTCATGAGCAAGATGATTTGAAAATTTGTCTTCATGCAAGAGAAGAGATGGTGAGGGATGGGAAGAGTACTCAATGATTTGGTTTTTTTCAATTTAATCATGGAAAATATCACCACCTTGTGTCAGTCGAGAAGATAACTCATCAGATGAATAACCTAAAGTTCATGGAGTATCTCTGTCGCAAGAATATGCATCTCAAACTATGAAAAACAAGGGATTATGATATGGAGGGGAATTTTTGATGAGCACATCTTCTTTGACCGAATCATATTCTATATCTAAATTAAAATCTTCATGAGGGACTAAAATATCAGCTAATAAGCCTGGGCATTCTTGATTGCATACATCAACAGAGTCATCATCATTGGAAAAATTGTTTCCCAAGGCTACGGATTGATCAAAATAATTTATTACATTTGATTCATTACCTATATTAGTAGATTTAAAATCATCCAAGAATGGAAGCATGTCATCTTCACATGGAGGATTTTGGAAAATAGAATAAAGATCAAAAACCTCTTCACCCTCCTTCTCATCTACCTGTGTAATGTGATTGCCTTGCATCTTATCACAATTTGAACTAGCAACACGACAATCAAGAGAATGTGAAAAACTATCTGGTGGAACAAATTTTTTAGGTGGATCATGGCATAAAGATTCATGGCCTGTAGAGGATAGAGGATAATGGAAATCCATATCAGATTCGAGACTAGAGTTATGAACAATAACATGATCTTGCAAAATGGAGGAGTCAGTATTCACCTTAGGCTTCATGAGCCATTCTAAAATTTCCTCCATTGAATATGAATTATGACAAGTGGAAGAATGAGAGGATATATTAGTAATTTAATTAGCGCATCTCCCAACATTATTATAATCACAAGGAGGCACCCTCATCGGAACTAGAAAAGGAGGAGGACAAGGAATAAAAGGAATATTAGTTTCCTCCTTTGGAATTATAGGTGTCTCATGATTCACAAGAGTTGTGGGAGTGGGAAAATCAGGGGGTTCAGGTTCACCGTGTAAAGTGATAAGAACCAAGCGCTCAAACTCTTGCTTCAAGAAATCTCTATTCAGATATTCTTCTGGAATTTCATAGCAAAGGTGAAGGAATTGATCAGAAAAATCCTCAACTGATTCATTAGGCTTCATTATTAAGAGATTTATTCTTCTACAAACATTTCAGTTATTATACCTATCAAATGCTTCATGAAGCTCCTTTGCAAGATGGTCGAAAGAATGGATAGAAGCAACGAGTAATGTATGACACCATCAATTAGCGCGACCTTCAAATGTGAGGATGAGCAATCCAGCAATGACATCCTTGCAATACATTTTGTTAGAAAAGCACAAACGGACAACTTTAAATAGATGTTCACAAAAAATTAATTTACCTTCACCATCAAACTTAAAGTGGGACATGTTATGAATAACTTCAGCAGGAATGGTAAGATTGAGCTTTTTAGAAAAACATCCCAGGATTATGATTTGGGGAAGAGCCATTTTGAATAATAAATTCAAACGAGACTCAACGGGCACATCCTATCATTTGTCCCTCCTTCTAGTGACATTGTTGATGGTGTTGGAAATCCATCAACCAAGGGGTATCCCCGATGTGAAGTCTCAATTAGACCTCACACCGTTTTGAGTAGGATCCCCATTCGGATTATAGACCCAGTTTCTATGTATTCTTATAAATTTTCCTTGAATTTCACGGTTAGCAAGAGAGAGGAGTGCACATGCACCTTCGAAAATAAAGGGGGGTGTTCCTAGTGAGTGCACGATCGTATGTGTGTCAAAGTACTTCTGCTATGGGGGAAAGGAAAAGGTGGGCCTCTAAGATAGAGGTAATGGTACCACCTAAGAAGAGACACACACAAACAACAATATTTGTCTAATAACAAGGCTTATGTTACTAAGTAAAATTCCCAAGACACATGTATACAATGAACATCACTAGCTCGAATAATGGAGTGTTGGAGCCACTCCTTGCTCCACAAAAGAACTAGCCTATCTCTGTAATGCTTTTTTCGGTGGAGCCAAGGTGAAAATTGTTTTACTCATACAATGAGGGTTTATATATAACCAAGGGGTGATGCTTCACCCTCCTTGTAACTCTTTGACTACCCTAAAGACTGTTTGACTTCCTATGAATTTTCAACTTGCATGACTCTTCATATTCCATGTGTGTCCTTTGGACTTCCACTTTACAATACATTCGAATACAATTTACATGATCAAAAATAATGATGTGGCATATGATGAATTGTGATAGGACATGACACGACATTGATGACATGGACTGCATGATGATGTGACAGTGCCAAGTTTTCCTTCTTGTTGCTTCTTTCTTTGTGTCTTCTTGAACATATGGAACATGTTCTTATTCTTCCTCCTCCTTAGGACTTGAACATTATGAATATTCCATGTGATCTTGATATTGATCTTCTGTTAAAGCTCCATTTTCATTTGTATTCTCACTAGATGATCAGCTTATCTCTTCAACTCCATATGTGTCTTCTAGCATGTCCTCCTTCTCCATATCCTTCTTCATCATCTTGTCATAGCATGATAGAGTACCTATATCTGCAATTCACTCATGATAAGATGACATCAATCTGATAAACCCCTAATCTAATATGGTGCGCATTGATCCACTAACTAAGCCGAAACGAGATAACAGGTTGGGAAAGAGGCATAGCAACTATGTAGTTGCGCAACTCAAAAATTCAAGAGTGAATCTTGAGCCTTGGGACTACACAATGCAAAGTTTAGGCTAGGATGAGGAAGAAAATTGTGTAGTCTGGGAGATTAGGATGTCAGGTTGAAGGAACAGGAACTAGATTAGCCTATTGCATAGTTCTGGGGGATATATGAGCCCAAGTGATTGCCCATTTGCGTAGTTAAAGAGATCATGGATGAAGCTTGAGCCTTGAGACTGCGCAGTGTGCATTTCAAGCTGGATAGAGGGAGAAAATTGCGTAGTTCTGGGAGCGAATGAGGCGAGTTAAAGGGATGGACACTGAATGAACATACTTCATAGTTCTAGGAGACAGGGGAGGTTGGGATACTACGCTGCTATGTAACTCAAGGGCTCAGGGAATGAACTTGAGGCTTGAAGTTGCGAAATGCATAGTTTACGCTAGGCTAGGAGTCATGATTGCACAATTCTAGAGGTCAAGGTAAGGGCTTGGGCACAAAAATTGCGCAATGTAGAAAACCTGGGAGGGAAGAACTATGCATTGCACAGTTCCAAGAAGCAAGGTCACAACTAGAGGACTGAGATAGCTCAGGGAAGGTCGGGTGAAGCTAGGTTTCCTGTTCGGGATGTTTTTTTGAAAATGGCGAAGTGTGGGATCAATGAGATCAGAGTGAACGACGATACACCTTGACTGTGATCACACACATATAACATTTTGACGACTCGAAAACATAGATAATCTAAAACACATGAACAAATCATTTCCCTCTGTGTGACAACTTTATGACAAGTTACGACAAGTGTGACACGAAAAATACACTTTGCAACGACCATGGCGAACTTATGCGACAGCGCTTAAAACTTTGGGAATGAGTGCAACTTATGTTTACATGGTTAGAAAAACTCATTCACACAAATATAACCCCTTGAAACCAATAGAACAAGCATGCATACATTGTGCAACAATGATCATGCGAAAATACGCCAATTTCTAAAGTGCGGATGACTTGTGATATGTGGACTAAAGTGAAAGTAACACATGCCAATGCAAATATAGCATGAAAATGACACTAATTAGAGTAAAGGAAATCAAAAGAAACAACCAAAAACATGAAAACGACATTCGCAAAAACATTGGTGCGCGAAAGCGACATTTTTCAAAACTCACCGAAATGGAAGTACAACACAACTTGAATGTGAGAAACTGTCATTATAAGTGCGCACTAACTATCGACATGGATTGGAAATTGCACATGTATAGTACCAATGGAATGTACTATTCTAGTCCAAGCTTGCGTAGAATAATTCCCTCATGAAACTATTTCAAATTGGCCTTATGTGTACAAGTGACTTCAACAATTCCAATCCAAGACGAAGCTCAAAAAGCATCAGCTGACCAAGAAGTGACTATGGAACGACCGATCACAAGATCCACGGTAGGCTCCAAAATTCAAGTGTACGCAAAATTTTGGAGGGTGTTTGTCGCATTGACAACACCAACCCAAAGTTTTTGTTTGAGGTGTAGTACATAGATTAAGTTTCTTGACAACTGCTTCAGAAATAAGATTGAATTGAGATCCAATATTAAAGATTGTATCAACCTTTTTTTTTTGTAATGAACATGACATGAAAAATCTCACTTCTTTATCATTTTGAGATTCAACAAACTTACTAGAAGAACTAGTACTTGCGTTATAATTTATAGCTTTCATTCCATGGTTGTGATTTTAGTTTCATCACCTGAATCAGATCCTAGATCTTATTGAGTTGTAGCAGCAATATTTGGTTTCCCCTTGTTATTAAACTTCTTTGTTCTCAATTCTGGATGTAATTTACAACAATGGTCTTCATCATGGCCATGTTTTGAAAAATGTTTGCAAGTAAGTTTCTCTCCCTCTTTCTTGACTGTAGCACTCTTCTTCCCTTTTCCTTTAGCTTTATCCTTTCCTTTGTCACCAAATTTGAAGGCTTTATAGTTGGACCCTTGAGGAACATTCTTGCGTCTTGATTCTAAATGAGTAGCCTGAAAATATACTTCACCTAGATTGGTGGGATTAAACATAAGTATGGTATGTCTCAAATAAATATGCAATCCACCTATATATTTAAGAAGATTATCTTGTGAGGTCAAATCAACACCCAAGTTTAATGCTCTTTTTATAAATTCTTGTGTGTAACTTTGGACACTTTGACCTTTACCTTGTTTAAGATTTTTCCAATCCATTATTTATTTTTTCATGTAAGCTAATCGCTAAAATTGATTCATTAATGGAATTATAAAATTATTCCAAGACGAGATAATTTTACCACTTTTCTTCAAATATTCTTGAGTTTTGGTTTCCCGCAAGATCAAAGTTGCACCTCCCAAACAAAGAGAAGCAATTTGGATCTTTGTGACATCATCATCAATCTGTTGGATCTTGTAATAAACTTCTATTTGACGAATGCAAGTATCGAAATTTTCATCATTTACTTCTCCGTCATACATTGGCAATTCAAACTTGATATCAAGCTTAAGAAAATGAGACTTAGTATGTCCTCTTGGAGATGTAGGAGGAATTGGTCTATGTGAAGAAGGAGGTGAAGAAGGAAGTGAGGATGGAGGTGAAGGAGCAGGAGGAGGTGGAGGCTTGCTACCATCACCACCATCACCTTTCGGTTGATTAGAACTTCCTCCTTGCAACCGTGTTTTTCTTTCATTATAAAACACTTTCACCATCTCGCTTGTATCAAAGAAAGCTTTTATAAAATATCTCTCATCCTCAGATATCAATTCTTGTCCTTGTAATTATTCATGACCATGGCTTTTGGAATATGTGGTCTTCTTGATCCAATTTGAGGGTTAGGTTCTTCAAGTGTTCCTTCAACTCTTCTCAATCTAGACCTTGTAAGAATTCAAAAACCTTTCAAATTGTGTCAAACCTTCACAAAACCATGTTCTAATACCAGATTTATCCAAAAATTAAAGTGAAGGTTTAATTGATTAATTTGTAAGTTTTTTTATGTCTTTTTAGGAAATAGAACTAAATTGCAAAAGTACACAAACATAAGATAATTTGCAAAAAATTTACAGAAATGAGAGGAAAAAAATGCAGCAAAAGACAAGAGTAAAGTGATAATTGAGGTCACCCATTTTGGGCTAAGTCTTCGAGTTCAACTTCCAATGGTGACCTCTTCATTAAAAAATCTCAAATGTTCATTACATCAGTTTACAAGCTTAAAACTAAAATTATGACACTACCACACTACTCACAATAGTAAAAAAACCCCCATCTAATGTCTTCTTAAGCTCAAAAAGGTTAAAAATTGAGCAAATATGCTGCCTTCAAAATTTTGAATGCAAACTACTCCTCATAACCTCTCGGCCCTACTAATTTTGAAAAAAAATGGCCTATGGCCTATTGGTGAGTTTGTTTATTGTTTGGTCACAAGTCGAGGGTTCAAATCCCCCACCAACGGTTTCATTGGGCATTAATATATATTAAATATTTTTGTAGTATACCGAGGGGGAATAATATAGGGTACAGAGGGAGGTACCCAAGGTAATAATATGATATAATAATTTAAGAATGATAAATAAATGGGTCATAGTTAATAAATAAAGTGGTTAACCCATATTATGCAAGGGACCACATGTAGCTAGGGAATGAAGTGATAAGCCCATTATATTGGATGTATGGTATTGAGAGACCCATGGTAACTACCCATGCTATTGCATGTATGAAACCTATATAGAGGTTAGAGACTCTCCATTGAGATGGGTCAAGGATTATTGTATTGGCAAGCATATGGCTTGTGGAGTGATCTCCTTCCTTAAGGAGTGAATGTATGGTGTTGCCCTACCTCAAGGGTTTTGATATTAATGAAGATTTGAAGTTTTATCTTCTATGGTGTTATTTCTTGGGCATATTTTCTATTTCTATATATTTTCTTGTCAGTTCTACTACAAGTGGTATCAGAGCACTTTCTTGGGCAGAGTTTGGAGATTTGTTTTTTCATTTTTTTGCAGGAAATTTTTGGGCGGCGAGTTTGTAGAGCAGATCTGGAAAATTTGGCGAAAAATTTTCAGAAATAAATATCAGATCTAGATTCCTTATAGAAAAATACCCAATTTCAAAAAAAAAATCAGTCGAATCGGAGTCCGGATGAGAGTGATATCGCTGATTTAAATTCAGTTGTGTTGCAAAAACGTTTCTGACGACAATTTATGTACAACGGATCTCCTGACATTTTTAGTAGATTCTGATGCACAATATTAGACAACCAATTATAGATCTGAGCTCCCCTTGAAAAATCGTCCGATTTCAAAAAAACAATCGATCAAATTGGGGTCCGGATGAGGGATTTATCACTGATTTAAAATCAATCATTTTTTCCAGAAATTTTGTGACGATGGGACAGTTGCAGCACAAATCTATGTTTCTAGAGTGCCTAGATCGGGATTTCAGTCATATGGTTAGATGCAGAATGGCTATTCCATTTTCAAAAACAGGTTATATTAAGGATTCTGAGTTACATTGACCGATTAATGTCCATTTTAAATTTTTTCCAAAGTAAGTGATTTTCTTCAAAACCTTTACTTTATTTTATGGATTCTCGCAAGATGAATTTTACAGGAAAAGATGATGGCCCTACTATTGAAGATTTTTTATAACATCTCAAGGCTCAATACTGAAGTTTTTGGATATGCTCCATAGGGCTTCATCTGAAATATGAGGCAAATAAATGGTGGACCTCACTTGACAGCACAATGAGGAAACTTCCTAAGAAAAAATTTGAAAAGTCATTTTGGACAAGTGGTCTAAAACTGGAAAGAAGGACACTAAGAGACATAACGAATTATTTTCTACTAATATTTCCATATTACAGGTTAATGGAAGTATTCAGAAAGAAAACATCATTGTGTCTATCATTCCTAGTTGCAAGCATAATTGTATCAATGTTAATTTGGCTAAAAAATTGCAAGTTCTAGCAAAACATATTGAAAACACACAGGTTGATAATGAAGATGTTCAAATTTATAAAGATTTGAAGATTTCTATGGATAAGTATGTGTTGCATTCTGATTTTTATGCTTCAGATATGGATGTTGTGGGCGTTGTTTTGGGACACCCTTGGATGGAATCCATTGGTACTGTCAATTTTAATGTGCAAAAGAAATTCATGAAACTCTGGTATAAAAAGAAGAAAATTACATTGCACGATATTTGCATTAAGAACCATGCAGAGACCGAGGAGGCAGAAGCACAAATATCTAATGAGACAGACACATCAGATGATGAGCCTTTGATGGTAGACATCCAAACACAGACATCAAAGCAAGTACCAACAAAAGAACCTGACACCACTCCATCACCAATAATGGAGGAATTAATGAAAGATGTTCCATCAGTTAAAGCTTCAACATATCACCACCCGCATCACCCAGCAAGACAACAACCAGCAAGGTGGCAACGAATTAGCAACAAGGACAACAACCCCTGGACGACACATAGAGAGGTGTGACGATCCACTAACAACACATCAACAATGAAGAACCACCAGAACCCGCTTCCATGTCAAGCGAGCGAGGCACCGACTAGATCAAGTGTTCACCTTTCCCTTGGATGGCTAGATGCACATGAATGGTACCAGTGGAATACTCTTTTGAGTAGATCTTATTATTTGTGTTCTTCTCATGTTTCGGGGACGAAACATGTTTAAGGGGGGTGTAATGTAGTGTACCTAGAGGGGATAATATAGGGTATAGAGTGAGGTACCCAAGGGAATAATATGATGTAATAATATAAGAATGATAAATAAATGGGCCATAGTTAATAAATAAAGTGGTTAACCCACAGTATGTAAGGGACCACATGTAGCTAGGGAATAAAGTGATAAGCCCATTGTATTGGATGTATGGTATTGAGAGACCCATGGTAACTACCCATGGTATTGCATGTATGAAACGTATATAGAGGCTAGAGACTCTCCATTGAGAGGGGTCAAGGATTATTGTATTGGCAAGCATATGGCTTGTGGAGTGATATCGTTCCTTAAGGAGTGAATGTATGGTGTTGCCCTACCTTAAGGGTTTTGATATTAATGAAGATCTGAAGTTTTATCTTCTATGGTGTTATTTCTTGGGCATAGTTTCCATTTTAATAAATTTTCTTTTCAGATCTTCTACCCACAATATTTATTAACTATGGCCCATTTATTTATCATTCTTACATTATTACATCATATTATTACCTTGGGTACCTCCCTCTATACCCTATATTATTCCCCCTAGGTATACTACAATTTTTAATATGGGTTGTATCCCCTACCAGTAGCTCCACTCCTGGTCCTGCATGCAATTAACACAGTCATATGTACAAGGGTGCGGGTGGTAACACCACATACCCAAACCCTTTATTCCTTCGTTGATGGTCTTGTTTGGTATTTAGAACCATGGGCCATGTGCATGGGCAGTCGTGCCACCTGCCTTGCCCCTAGCCCCCACCATTCCACCGACGATTACGTACAAGTAGAAAACCTTGGATCAAGCCAGTCAGGCGCGCCCTTTCCCCCAACTGTCAGATGTTATCACAATAAATATAATTGTGCCCCAATTGATTAATAATAACTAGTTGTGGCCCGTTGGTCAGGCACCCATTTCATGAACTGGAAGTTGTGTGTTCAATTCTTGTGGATCTTGTCGATCGACTTAATAAATTTTTGGTGCCAACTCCAGGGCCACTTAGAGGCCTCTCATAGGGACACATTGCATCAATTGGCCCACATGGTGGCCTATGATTGTACCATCTCACCAATCTGTACAACCAATCCGACTACCAAATTCCCTCACATGATTGGTACCCCTACCCTCTATACATCCCAGTCATATGATGATGTCAGCACCACGTCAGCTTATGGATTACCACGTGACTTTCCATCCTAGCATCCGTACTTGCACAGTCAACCTGCAACTTTGATTTTTTTATTATTTGCCCAAAACTTTAGAATGTGATCACTTTCTCGTACGGTGATTGACATGATTTAAGCGTTTTTGGAATCAACGTGATGAGAAATATGAATTGGTGTTAGTTTCAGGATAATTTGAACACTTGTTTTTAAGCATTTTTTGGATCCCCTGGATCATTTACCCATTAATGGAACTTGAAAAAGGTCCAAACAAATCATTGTGCACCAATCGTAATATTCCATATGTCCTCATAGAACTAGAGGATAATTATACGCAATTATATTTCCCATACGAACAATGTTCAGAAATCCAAATATGGAGATAAATTAGACATACCTTCTACCTAGCTACTACCATGTAATACTCAAAATTCCCTCACTTCAATATGCTCTAGTGTTTGAGCCACAACATAGTCTTGTCTCCAAAGATTGTAGGATTTTTCCTTCTTTAGCTCCACTCTTAAGAACAATGGAACTATTGTACTCAATGACTAATAGTGTTTCCTAGCAGCTTATACAAAGTTCCAATTTGAACTCCCTTGAGTATTACCATTTATCCTTGAACCATCCTACATGTATCCTTTTCAAACACAATTTCTACACTTGCATCACTTGTCTTGCTAACAGAAATATAAATTTTGGCCAATCTTGGGATGTCCACAACACCAAGGAGTGTTGTAATACTTCCACCCATGAGTTTCAACTTGAATTTTTTTTGTCCTATGATTTTATATATCAAGTCATCTCCTACAAAAAATATCATCATCGTCACATCTTTTATACTCACAAAACACTCCCTCTGAGGAGTCATATGAAAGGATGCTCCTAATTCAACAAAACATGTCTCATGATCTACATGTACACTTGAAAAGTCCAAGTACACATCCCCTCCTTTATCTAAGGAGGTTTTTTCTTCTGTAAAAGGAGCATCATTATATCCCTTCTCTTTCATAGAAATTTAGGATCTACAATATTTCTTGTAATTCCCTCCTTTTCCACATCTTGAACTGTTGAATTTCCACGATATTGGGTCTAGGTTATAATCTTAGATTCACTGATGCTACCAAACCAAGAATCTCAACAAGAACTAATTTTCACATTGGAAAATATAAAGAAGTAAATCACACATGCACAATTATATACAATTTTTAACAAATATTGTACAATAATGTACAACCCAATATTCATTATATTAAACCAATATGAATAATATAGCAGTCTATGGAATACAAGATATAGTGACAATCTTCGTTGCAGCTTCTATATCGTATCTTGTCGTGACGATCCTTTGCTTTCATACTTCTCTATAGTCGCACCTTATTCCTTGAAAGGAAAACACATAGAGACTCCAGGAGGGCTTCCACCTAACACTCCTGCAAGTCACTTATGGTGCATGTACACGGGTTGATCCAATCTTCTTTTCTAGGCTGCCCAATCCTTGAGCTATAATCTGCCAATCTAACAGTCAATTTTTTCCATCAAAGGGATGCACATTAGGCACCAAAATTCACCCAACCTTCAGCTATCTTCATCACTTCAAGACTACTATTCTAGGGCTACTTTGGGTAGCCAACACACTTCCCTCCACCAGACCAACGACACCCAACACTCCACTTTAAGATCTGCTCCTAGTTGGGGTATTTAACAACCCAAGTCAACCCTGACAATTTTCTATGATAGGTTGCTTTTAAAACTGATCCAAATTGATCCCTCACTATAGAATCTTCCCACTGGTTAGGGAATAAAATCAGCACCTTCCTCTTTCACTTCTACAGACTACCATCCATCTCGAAAAGCAGCAAACTAAGAATGATAAACATACCTTTCAGCACTCATTGTCATTGGCTTCCTATGATTATTTTGTAATATTTTTGGCCCTCCTAGGGTTGACTGTAAGTATTGTTGCATCCCTAAAAATGTGACCAAATAAACTCCAAATTCTATGGTGGGGTCCTCCCTTGACAGTCCTCTATCACGCTGCTACTCAACTTCTAATGAATAGTTTTTCCAGCTCCTTCATGACCTCAACCTAACCCAAAAATATTCTTGTTCAGGTATGCAATTAATACGATGCATGTTCAAGAGAGAAACCACCCACAAACCATAATAAAACTGCCCAAAAATTATCCTCTTCCACACAATTGTCTCCTTCACACTTCGGCATGTTTTCACAAAGAATCTAGGGCACAAAACAACCCTCTTTATCTTCTACGATAAGGCTAGAAGATTGTGGCTACCTCAGAGGTAATAATTCCTTTTTTATTTTTCACTTTGGGTGAGTGAAATAACACTCACATCTAGTTCTATTTATATCCACGAGAAGGGATTTTCAAAACGTCCAACTAGGGATTCTACAACTATCAAGAGGCTTATTCACATAAAGCTGACCTTAACTCATTTTGTGCAAACCCAACCATAAACTTCAAAATTTTACAACTCCATTTCTACAACTCAATATCATATGATTCTCGTTGCGTTGGATTCATCTTGACGAGAGATATCATCCTCATCCATCACATGTCGAAATGTGCTCATGGTTTTGTCCCAAATAACAATGGGTGAAAAACCCCTACCTTGGGTTCCAAGCCCACAAGTGACTCTTGTGGCGCTTTTCCCTCCAAACCCCAAACCCTAGGGCTTGGAGTACCTCCCAAGATACTAAAAAATGAACACAAACATTCCTTTACAAATTTTCCCAAAGATTTAGATATTCCTCTAGATTTATATCTCCCACTTAAGGTCTTATTTTTATTTCTATTATGCAGGCATCCTCTTATAGAAAATATATTTTTATTCTAGATTTCCATGTTTTTCCATCTCATCTCCTCTGATAACAAGGATGACACTATTTCATTGAAACTTAAAGTAGTTGCATTAATACCTATGACAACAACTAAAATATCTCATAAGTCTATTAAACAACACAACAAACTAATGCACTTATCTTCATATGAAATTTTAATATCAATAGATTTTAACTAACTTATCATATTAATGAATTTATTCAGATGCTCCGTCATTGAGACTCCATCCTTCATCCTTAGGTTATAAAAAAATTTCCATAGAAACAATTTTTTCATTAGGGATTTAGATCGATACATAGTCCCTAACTCATTCCACCATTCCTTCATAACAACTTTTCCTGAAACATTTAGTAATATTAAATATAAGAGACACAACCATATTGTGCTCTTTTCCTTTCAGTCCAACTTAGCTCAGTATTTTTTCAACATCCATGTCGATGTTGTACTCAAATCCATAGGGGTCCACTAATATTTATCAACCAAGAAATATTTCATTTTGAGCTTCCACAACTCAAAACTTTTCCCATTTAATTTTTAAATATATATCTTTAAATTGGTCACCATTTCCTTTCACTACAAGAATCAATGTCATATATCTCTCACTACAATAGGGTGTATTGCAATCCCAATGCAAACTACTTATCCATCAAATCATCCCATTGAAGCCAAAATTTCTTTGATACCAAAAATAGGTTTTAACCTTGTACAATTCATTGTTGCAAATAGATTTTTAACAATACATAAATTATGCACACACACACACAATAACATAGATATTTTAACCTAGAAACCTAAACCGAGAAAAGAAAATGTTTTCAACATATTTTACTTTACAGTGTGTGTGTGTGTGTGTGGCATCCACAAACCACAAATCCATTTACCCTATATTAGAAAAAAAAATTGTAGTTCCTTAAAAAGGAATTACAAAACTATGGGCTAAACCACCACCATGTGCCACAAAACAGCTAAAATTGAAAAACATGTGCCAAAAACTACCAAAACCAAATGCAAAAATACCACCCAGTTTTTTTTCAGGGCCACTCTCATCAAACCCTCATGTAGGGGGGTTCCTATGAACCCCTTTACTAAGGGGATATTTTCCCCAACCCTTGGTGACCCCCCAAACAAGGGGACCTATCAACCCCCTGTGACCCCTTGTTGTGCTTGGTGCAACATATAGCGTATGGAGGTAGTCATGCAAATAATATAACACACACCCAACATGAATGGAAACCTTCAGTAAGACCTCAAGCTTATAATGAAGCATTCAAAACATTTGTTGACAAAATTATGTTTATATTTTTCTAAGGAAATAACCCTCCTAAAATGTTCCCTTACTATAAGGAAAGCAAGCATTGATACCAAAATATGAGTTGGTATATCTCAAAAGATCATACCATTACCAAAATTTATATTGTTGTATTCCAACCATATATTTTAATAGTCTATCTTATTCCTTGAATGTTTCCATTAGAATATATTAGACAATTATTGAATTCAAAATAGTGGAATTTTTTTCATAAGCATCAAAATATCTTCTTTACATTACCACTATAGCTTTTACTGTCCTAATTAAAAACAAGGTAGCTTTCACTATTGTTGATTTTTTTTAGATATTTAAATTTTGAACTAGGCGAGATGTGTAAATATGATGCCCACCATGTGATCTCTAACTTGAGGACTTCAATTAAATCCGCACTATATGTTCATCATACAGTTACAGAGCTAGAAATTCCACCCAATAAAGAAAGTTAGAGTGAAGTAATCTTATAAGCGAACTAGATTCAAGTTTTAAATTCAACAAAATTAAATGAAGAATCAATCCAAAATTCAACTAAATATAGAAATTAGGTTCTTGAAGTTGTTATGATAGATAATGGTTGAGTAAAGTAGAAATGGTTGCAAAATCAATCGATTCCATAGTGATTGATGCAAACAAGAAAAGATCAATAGAAGAAACAAAGTTATTGATAAATACTATTTGGAAATAAGAGTTGGGAAATAAAATATTGGAAGAATATAAATTAGGAAAAAAAATTCAAGAAAAACAAAGTTAAAATATTCAAAAGAAAGCAAGACTAGAGGATTTGATTATACAAATTGATGTAGATAAAAGTCAAAATTCTTCAAAAAACAAAAAGCATTATAGTCCATGGGGAGAGAGATGAAGTGGATGAATCCACCTTGTATTTTGAGGGAAAATATAATATATAAGTTCTTACATGGCTATTAAGTTAGTTACATGTGTTCTAACAAATTTTAATTAGAAACTATTATGAAAAAAGCTATAATTGAATAAGGAAATTTTGAGATTAACATTGAAGGAATTTTGATAGGAACTTTTTAGATATATTATTTTATATCTATAATGTTAAAAATTAAGCTGAACAATTCAAGAAATACCAACATCCTCAAATTTTCCCCAAAAGAACCACATTTTCAAGTTTCTATATTGGACCATAAGAAATGTGAGTTTGATATAGTTGTGCTTCAACCTAATACAATTAAGGATGACTAGATAAGATTAGAGAACAAGGATAAATACTATGAAATTTTTTTTTGATTTGAAGTAAATGCATGTGGTTGACAAATAAGAATGGCATAAAGAGACTAGTGAAATAGTATCTTGGAATCTAATGCAACTAATTGTAGGTGTTGTGGAAATTCAAAAGAATCTAGTTATCAAGTTAGTTGACTCTAAGATTAGAGAACAAGGATATAATACTACGAATTTTTTTTTTTGATTTGAAGTAAATACATGTGGTTGACAAATAAGAATGACATAAAGAGACTAATGACATAGTATCTTGGAATCTAATGCAACTAATTGTAAGTGTTGGAAAATTCAAAAGATAGTTATCAAGTTAATTGATTAGTTAAAGCATGAAAAAGTAATTAACAAATCAAGGATTTTTAGAATCCAATATCTATAAGATAATACCATTTCCTTTAAGATGAGAACGATTCTAAAATAAAAGCTTTATAATTAAAATTGAAAATCCTAAATGTTGATCATATGCAAATGAAGGAGCTAGTTCCAACTCTTGAAAAGGAGGAAGAATCAATTGCTAGGATTTAAAAATTAAAGAATTAGAGATATTGTTTGGTTCTCAAAAGTGATATATTGAGAAGGGAGATAATCACAGATACCATAGAAAATATTGCATAGATTTAAAGTATGTGTAAAGAGAAAATAGACTTATGGGTGAAAAAGAAAGTGATGATGAAGTTGCTATGTAATATTTACCACTAAAATTGCAAGGTTTCTAAACTTTTAAGTAAGATTTTATGATTATAACTAAGTAATAAAAGTAAAACAAGGAAAAGTATTTTATTCGAGTACTGACATAAAAGAGAAATAAGTAGCGACAAAGAATTTACAAGACCATTCATCTACGAAGGAACAAAAGATGGTTGATGTGGTTGATGATGCTAAATCAATAGATTTAAAAAAAAAAATCCCTTGAAGATTCCACATAACATATTTTTTTCTGCAGAGATGCCAAAAAACTTGTGTCAAGAAAGAGATACTTAATTGGTGCAAAGCATTTGATATGGGACTATATATTTTTTAATTAATCATTTCAAACTATAAATTTTAGGTCAACGAAGTGAAACTCTAATGTAACATATTCAAATTGAGGTTCATAAGCTGCAAAATAAAATAGAATATAATGTTGAAGTTATTGGGAAAGTGATTAAATTTTCAAACAAGTAGTCCCAACTTGAATTATCTCTTCTTGGGAAAATGATCAAACAATGATGGTGATTAATGCAAGGATGGTAAATTCCAAGATGAATTAATCGATTGAAATGTCTCGAAACACGTGCAATTCTTTTGACAAAGCTTACAAAATTAAGTTCATTTCCTTGTACAAGTTGGGTTTTCCACCCACATTAACTAAATATGAAAGAGTATATGGGTTCTCACTGTATACCATAAATTTGATTATTCAAAGGAATGATATAGAATAATTTAGTGGTGTAACAAAATCTCTAAGTGGAAAATAGATCATGGATAAGATGTTTTATGATTTTAAATAACTTATTTCTATCAATAGTTTGTATGAATCTTAGGCTCCAGCGTCTTATGATTTGTAAAATCCATTATGATTTGTAAAATCCATTTTAGGAAAATCATTGTGTTTAGTTATCCTATGGGAAATGAATGGAATAGGATAATAAGGTTTCAATTTAAAACCCAATAGCTTCCTACAACACTACATCTTCATCAATGAAAAGGCACAAAATTAAAACAATGTTAAGGAATCTATATGTGGAATGTTTCCTACTACATTTATTGGGATACATTAGGCAACTATTATGCAAAGCCTAACTACTCCAAAGTATCCACTCTTGCATATTTTTAGAAAAACAATTATCAAAATTAAGAAGCAATTGAAGGGTGAATATTTTAAAAGGAAGAAAGGAAACCATTCTAAGGGATCTATGTTTCTTTTGAGTACGGGTTTGGTCTTTTAGTGGTGTGAAATTAATAAATAAAAAATAATGTATTGAATATTTATAAAAATAGAGACTAATCAAAATATAGTTTGCAATTTTAATGATTCACTCTTTATTAATGTGTTTTTTTAATTTTTGTTTAAGTTTTTCAAATTTAATTAAAAAAAAAAAATCAGTTATTTATAGATATAAAGAGAGACTTTATTTGTATCTAGCATTTTAAATGGAATATTGAAAATTCGATCTCAAATATTTTATATTTGATATGTTGATTGTATGAAGTGGTATATTTGATCTATAATATTTACTATTGTTCCACATTTATGTATCAAATTATGCAATGTTCATAGTATGATAGGTTTGCCAAATATTTTTACCTTGATATATGATATTAACTTACTATGTTGTATGAAAGGAATTCTTTATGCTTTGAAATTTAAAGTCTTCTTTAATTTTTAGTGATTAACTTATGAGTTGTTAGAATTGTTTTTGCTAAAGTTGAGTGCATTGTTCAGGCAATGAGTATTAAAGACCACCACACCTCTTTGATATTTCTTTGAATATTTGTAAACTTCTAGTATCAATCACTACATATTTTGGTGACATTTAAAATAAAGTGTTTTCTCATATTTATTCTTTTTAATCTGCCACATTATTAAAATTGCATGTGTGTTAAATAAGATTATGGTTCCACAAGAATCTAAAAGAAATTGCATGCTTAACTTTGACTTTACTTCATCAATGTTGTCTTGTCTTTAAAGTCCAATTTAAATCATTAAAAAGTTTTAGTAGACTATCTTTCAAATTGAGGGATAGTCACTTTGGCTACTGAAAATACCTCTAATTCATGCCTTATCACAATCCCTAGCCAAAAAAATATCAAGGAACAACATTATGTTTGTGAATTATCTACAAATATTGATATAGTGGAAATATACATAGCTTGAAGATGCCACCTAGGAACCAAAATTTACTTCACAAAGGTGTCAACACCTTCGACCTCAAGAAAAGGATTCTTTAAAAGGTTCGAGAATGCTAGGGTTGTACGCTAACCTCCTTACATGGGGTGGTCGGGAGTCATTAAATAAATATATGACATCTTTTTTTAACAATATCTACTAAGTAGTTGATATGAGGTTAAATAATGCAAAGGGTCATCATTATGGAATAAATCCTATGAAATAAGTTCCATTAGATTAGTTAGTACTCATTAATGTTGGGAACACTAGTGATCAAGGTTTGGATAATGATTATCTATCTACATAGATGTGAAGCAATGTAATATTTTGTGAAGTATTCACATTGTGTTGGAGTGTTTCCCATTTGGAGGTTGTGTCTTCCAAAAATAATGAACGTTTATGTCTTTTTAGATTTTTTCAATATAAAAGTTATTATTCTATAGGTTTAATATGTATTTCCCTTTTAATTTCTACTCATAAACTTCTTAGAATATTTCTTTTAATTATATTATAATATATTAATAAATTATAGGTTCTACAAAGGAAAAAGGGACCTTATATGCATATATGAGTGTGCTATGGAATCAATCACTACCATCCGTGTGAAAAAATGGAGGTTTCTCCATATAATTATTCCTAATGAGATCACCATGTATGGAAGAACCCTTTACATGCACATAATTTACCTCCCATCCTAAATGAGTAGCAACTAAAAGAATAACTCAAACAGGGTCATCTTTGTGATAGGATAAAAGCTCTCCATGTAGTTAATAACACACAACTAAGAAAATCTCTTTTCTACCAAACAAGCGTTATAAAACTCAACAACACCATCTAATGTTTATTCTCGTAGATTTGTTGATGTTTGACAACATTCTTTCTTTGTGGTGGAGAAACCAACTCCAAGTCTCAGTTTTCATCAAGGAATTATATTTTTATTGATATCATTATGTCATTCAAATTAACCATGTGTGTCTTCATATGTATTAGGATCACATGCCTCTAGAACACGTGCCACCAAAGTAACACCATCAAGTTGTTTCTTCCCTATAGTTCTCCCTGAGTGATGAACAATACCCACATCAACATTAGCAATATTAATTATCTTTCTCACTCATAGAGGAATACTAGTTTCCCTTATACAATGATTACCTATAACAAATTCACCATGAAAAAGAATCATTATATAGTTAAGCAAACAATGATTTAGACAACTTGGCAAGTGTGTTTCAACTAAAATTCAAGGCGGTCATATGATTTCATTTCCTAGTCAAAGGTTGTTATGGTTATCACATTGATCAATATAGTGTATAGATCAGTGAAATTGTAGTTATTATGATTTCAAATGGATCGCTAATTAAAATCCTAAAATAGGAGTTCAGTAAGGGAAACCTTGAAGTATTTTAATCAAATACAACATCTCGTATGCAAATAACTCCTTATTTCACTAAATCAAACAACTTCATTAGCGAAATAAAAACCAATAGGATTCAAGATGATGATGTCAAGCATGTGGGATGATTCACCATTTTGGAGTTAAAATGTAAAAAGATTAAAAAATTAAAAAAATTAAAATAAATAAAAAGTAAAAAAACTACTTTTTCAACTCGTATTTTCAACTTATCTCCCTACGGTTTTACTCAAATTTTGAGCAGGAGTACTTTCAGGATACAAAATTTAATTATTAATCCAAAGATTACTCATGTTACATACTTTCGATAGACTCTTCTACATGAAAACTAAGAAATACATGAAAAACGTTATTACAATCACATTGTTTCATGTATTTCTTATTTTTTTCTTAGCAGGGTCCAAGTCCATCAAAAGTATGCAACATAGGTACTCCTTGGATTAGAAATTAATTATGCATCCAACGAGTGCTCTCACTCAAATTTGAATAAAACCGTAGGTAGATAAGTTGAAAATACAAGTTAAAAGAAATAGTTTATTCTTTTTTTCTCTTTAAAATTTGATGATGTAATCTAATCTTATTTTATTATTTCCATATTGTTTTATAATATTCCTTAGGAGGCTCATTTTAGACCTCAAAATTTATCTAATGATGGTTTTCAACTTAGTAAAGTTTCCCACCTTAATACAAGCATAAATTTTTGCATCTAACATCTTCTACTTATCGTCTAAAATATGATCCCAAACTATTATTCAAATGTTATGAGATGTTCCAAGAAGTGTTTCCTTCCTCTTTGTTTCTTTAAAAGGTTAATAATCCACATAATGTTGGTTGGAACCATGTTCAAGAGATAATTTGAGTGGTAGGAAACCTCTACCCAAAATCTAGTTGGCATAAATTTTCCCTAGGAAACATCAATGAAGGTCAAAACATACCTTATACTAGCTAATGATGGTTAGCCCATTGTAAAAATTTCATTTTGAATAAGTTCCAATGGTGTTTTTTCTCACCAAAACTTTCTTGTATCAGACACAAACTAATGATGCCTTCCAAGCACACATCCTTCACATACACCATTAGAGGGCACCATAATATGGATTCCATTAACCATAATAAATTTAAACATCAACTTCATACTCCAAAAATTTATATATCCTAACTTCTCATTCCATATTTTATTTTAGTCATCTAGCCTAAATCTCGCTTAATAAAATCACACAACATATATAGTATGGTATTTAGGGTCAATAATACCCTCAATAACAAAAATAGAGTCATTGTTAACATTCTTCATAACAAATCTATCAAGACATAATTAAACCCTCTTGCTAGTGTTAGTTAGTTAGGGATAGTCAGAAAACATATTATTAAATTTACATTGGAACTTAATACATATCAATGATCACGTCATTGTAATATTATTCCTTCTACAACCAAAGATAGTAAATGCGTAATCCTCTACAAAATATTTATGTTTCCTATATAACCTTATTTTACGAAGAAAAGAAAGATGTGTAATTATCCATACGACGACTACAACTAAACTCTATTATCCACAAACTTTTAGAAGTGTGCACATGCTATTCTTGATAAGGACTAGCATAGAAGGTAAAACTATCTCCCTTGCTTTATGAAAAATTATGTTGTAGGGAAATAAGTGGATTATTCAACTCCTTACGTTCAAAATTTTTAACCTTTTCCTCAAATTCAACGATCTTCTTCTAACAAGTGTTCCTAAAATGTATTTCCTTTCGACAACCCTGATGGACTCTGTATTCTTACCTTTATTACTCAAACATCGATCATCATGCTTCTTCTTGTCATTCTAGACAACAAATCCTTATTATCATAACCTCCATGATATTTCTCTCTACTGCAACCACAACATATTTATCTATAGTGATGTCGACCTATCCCTTAAGGAGATGGCCTTGTTTCTTATTATCCTTCATTAACCAATTTTCTTATGTGCTAATTAGGAAATCACAAAAAAGTAAAGCTCTTACCATATTCTTCTTTGGAAGCTAAACTAGCATACGATGTCAAAAATAAAACATCTGATAGTGTCTTTAAATTCATCATGCTCAGTGTTATAAGCTAACCATCCTTCTTTATGAGATTATTTCAACATTCACCTAACATCAACTATACTTCATACGAGCCAAATAGCCTTCAATTTTATGAAAGGATATACACTCAAAAGAGGTCAACTCTTTCTCAATTTCCATATTGAGTTCCATTAATCTTATAATAAGAAAAAAAAGGTAAAATTATTCTAAACTTGATTTAATTAGTCAATTCCACTTATATGAATGCAAATCTCTTTGAATATGTGGGTTGTAATGAATGCAAATCTCTTTGCCAAAAATCTTTACTATGTAAGAGCATTTATGTATCTTGTGCCCAAGTGCCATAGTTGTGGCCATTTTTAGTTGCATGCCCTTGCTTATAATTCTTAATTCTTCTACAAAGCCTAACAAATATGCAAGTCTAACCCTTTGTCAACTTCCTGAGAACCAAGATATGTTGAAGTGAGCAAGTATCAATGCAAGTAGAGAGAGAGAGAGAGAGAGAGAGAGTTGACAGACATTTTTACAACAGCAAAGCACAAGTGAGCAGTGATAAACATATGGAATAAGATATAACTAACTACCTGAAAAAGAGGAAAACACAGCGTGCTTGGATCACCTTATAAACCCTCGATATCTATGGTTTATGTCTTAAAATACAGACCATTATATTTTATCAATACCCTTATTAGCTAGCTTGGAAAACCACTATACCACTCAATTATTTACTCATTGAACCTTCCACTGTCTCTAGAGTGATACCAACTTCATAAGCATCAAAGTTGAGAAGAACTCGGTGTTCTAATACTCAAATTATTTTTCATGTTATCACTAATCTAACAAGTCATCAATTTGAGGCAAATGTAACTATTCTTGTGAGTGAACTTGTTTCCAACACTATAGTCGGTGCACATCCTCTAAGCCCCATCTTATTTGATACCAAAATGATCATGAAACTACATGGTGAGGTATTTTCTCCTAAGACACCTTGAACCAACAATTCCTACAACTCCTCCTACGCTTTCTTTGACTATAACATGCACTCTCTATATAGTGTTATATTTGGTAAAGGATACTCTAGTTGCCATTGTATCTCATGCCTAAATTACCACATAGGTTGCATTTGTTTTGGGTCTTGGAACACTTCCCCATATTCCTACAAAAAGTATTCCAATTTTCCCTTATATTTCTTTCTTGCATCCTTCAAAAGATGCCTTCACACCTATGGAAAGTTGGCGTCCTTATGGTTTTGTCTCAAGAAGCGTAGTAAATATTGGTTGTGTTAATCAAATCTCTTAGCTTAGCATGAATTCACCAAGGAGATCTTAGACTTCACTTTGTGTGTATTAATGATAAATGATTTGCTATCCTTCATTAGTGTATATTGATTAGCCATTCTTATGAATATATGGGTTACCAAACACTACATATAGATCAAGAGGTGCTATATTTACTTATTTTCCATCAATAAAATATGCATTGATAGCAATTATAATCATACATTGCTTAGTGATGTTTAACTCTACACTATTATTCACATAACCTAAAGGCCTTGGATGAGGCGATTGAACATTTTCAAACCAAACTAATTGACCAAGCCCTATGCAATGAGGTTTTCCCATGAACTAGAGTCGAATAAAGAATCTACCTAGTTCTTCTTGATTTGATTCTTGATATATAATAACTTCACCATCTCCTTCTCTTCTTTGTGATGGAAGCTACTTCGGTTCACCTCTTTTTCATTGTTGTACATGTTACAATATTTTTGTCCTCATATACACTACTCTATATTTTATTGCCAAAATTATAGTATCATTCTTCTTAACCAAGTCTTTATTTTGTTTCTTAATATTCATCACTAGGTGCAGCGTCCAACATATTTTTTTATGTGACCGCTAATGTTGAAATTGTCACAATGGCTATTAATTCAATGCACACATACTTTGTTTATAGTGTCATGATATTTCATTTTCCCGTCTTTCTTCTCACCCTTATTGGAAACTCTATATTGAACATTGAACCAAACCATTCCAATCCCCTTTTATTATCAAATTTAATGAACCAGGTCTATACATAAGGATTATTAATACCCTTGAAGGTTTTAATATAATAACCCATGTCCTTATGTTACTATGAAGGCCACCTAAGGACTTGACAAATGCATTTAGATTCAAAGGATTTATTCCCCATTGAATAGTTTTATTTTAAAACTCTATGAGATACTCTTCTATACTATGTGTTTGCTAATTTTATTGATAATAATGCCGCCAAATCCTTTATTGCTCTTCAACTTTGATAGAGTAAAACTAGGACTTGAGAAGGTATTTGAATATCTCCCACTTAGTTTTTGGTGGCTTTCCCCCAACATCATAACCTCAATATGGTTGTTGCAATGTCCTTTTTGGAAAATACTACTCTTTGATCGTCTCATATATTACGTACACAAAATAGGCATCTAATTTCGACAGTGGTTGATTTAAAAGTGTGCCAAGCTCACTTTTATAGGGCTTGATCTCAAACCTTCACTTCCATTTAAATAGGATTTTTAATAAAATTGATAACAAACGTCCCCTTGTGTGTTTGAGTTTGCTCCAAAATTTCTTCTCAATAGTAGGCATAAGAATGACCATGCTCAACCTATAAATACCATATACTTGGGTTCCCGACTACCCCTTCATTTACAAGTCTCCCCTGGTATTTTTCTTCCATGTCTAAGAAATTTTGTTACTTCTAAACCCTTCTTATCCCAATCTTAAGATCCACATGGCACAACTCTCCCACATATTTGGCTTCCCTAGGTCAGGGAAGCATATACCACTCACAAACCATAAATACTCAAATATCAATATGATTGATAAACCACCTTCATTGTTCCAATAGTAGATTTTCCAAAACAAAGTTAACCTTGAAAAGACCTTAGAAGCATAAGTTTAACCATACCACTATCTTTCTGTTTTTTTAATACTCCAAACATAGATAAAAACACACCAGTGATATCTTAAACAATGTGGCATATAAAATAGACTACAATGAAAATTGACATAATGAAACATGAATAATTACCTTGAAGACACATTATAGGAAAACAATAATCAAATGAATCATTATGCCATCCACCTCCTTATATTATGTAGGGTACAACACAAAATTACACCATTGTCCAGGATTATTATGAAGCTATGGCATTTTACGATGCTTTATAATATGCTTATGTTGCTCTTATAAACTATGTTAATATCTCATTTACACTCTTTGTACTATGGAATAACAAAGAACCAGTGAAAAATGAATAGTTTTCCACTATTTTACTAAGTTTTAAATACTTAATATTTGGGTTAGGTTTAGAGTTTCAAAACCCTCTTAAAATCTCCACGAAGCTTCTAATCATGGTAATCATGGTAAATTGGAATGGTCACCAGTTAAACATGTAGCGATTAATTAAACTATCACCTTGTCAAGATGATTTGCTGCAAGATAACTACTTTGAAGGATTTGAGAAACAATTTCAACCTTAAATGAAGAAACCTTGAAGTTGATACATGGAAATTTAACCTTTCTCATGTAAAGCATGACATATGATTCCTGCGGCTAACCATTTCATTTTAAAATTGTTTACAATACTTCTAATATAAAAAATAATAAAAACACATTAAAAATAATGAAATGTCATAAAATATTAAAAATAGTGAAATATAATATAATGAAATATTTTACCAAACATTAAAATTTTGAAAATGAGTTAGGTTTGAATTCCAAGATATTTTCTAAACATTAAAATTTTGAAAATAATTCATGTTTGCATTGAGAGATATTTTCTTTATTTAGGTATAAGGATATGTAATTTTTTGGGTTTTACTCTAAATTTTCTATGTTCTAGGTTTAGTTTTTTTCTAGGCTTTATTTTGAGTTATTTTTACCCAAAATCTTATAGGCATTTGTTGCAATTACAAATTTGACATATGAAATCTACATAATCCAAGTGCTTCAAGAATTATTGACAACAATGAATCCATTTATACATTCAAAAACACATTTTAAAGAAAAGAAAAACCACAACATCACCAAACATTAATCCAATATATATATATATATAAAATAAAATTCATGGTAAATAAAATATTTCTGTACTTCTTTTCTTTTTCTCTTATATATATCCTGACTTCAAATAAACTCTCCCTGACTTCAAATAAACTCTCCCAACGCTACTTAGCCATAAGAATGTCACAAGACATAGAAGTACAATGCCTTCGTTCATCCAATGGGCTATCAAAGTTTACCTTAGTAAATGAATCTTCACACAATTTAGAATAATCTATGTGATAATATTATATGTTAAAATCAACGTAGTTCAAAGAGCTCTCGTGGTTTTGACCCAAAATCCGGGAACGATTTTCAGAAAATCCAGCAAAGATATGTCAAACTTGTTTATAGTTGTTAAACATTAGTATTGTTCTTAGCCCTGCGGGTTTTTGATCTGCAATCCATTTCCAACGGCCAAAAATGGATTCCAAACACTCTAACTACCCAATTTTTGCAAATTTAGGTTGACCGGATTCCAGCGAATTTCTGCCGTCCGGGCCAAAACGCGGGCTCGCTAGACACGTCCCTTAAAATCTTATAAAATAGATTTATCATCAATGTGTTTACATTTAAAGAATCGGAACAAAACTAAATTTTATATATGTGTTTAAGGATCAACAACAGGTGGAATATAATTCCTTATTTTGAGCGTTCATTCTCGGTGCAAGTGTTCACAAAAATATACATATATAAATTATCGCTTTGACTCAGCATCGCATCGAAATTGACATCGCAGAGTAAATATTATTTTTCTTTAATTCCGAAGCATTTGCAGTTCGGCAATGGCAAAATGGACAAAGTACTGACGAACCATTCTCAAAATCGGTTTCATCTCTCTACACGCCCACGGCAAACCAGAACTCCTGATTTACTACATAAAAGGTCAATTTGTGTATAAAAACAAAGGTTCCTGACTTCGAAACCTGTTCAACAGTTTGAATGTCTCAAAGAAATATTAAACCTGTTAATGGCCGCTGGCCTGCATGTCTTCACATCGTTAACGATGCCTTGAGATGCTGCAAATAATCTCCGCATTCGTGCCCCACGCTCGTGCAGGATTTCGAATTTGATATCGATAAATCATCGAAGCATGTAATTCTTGTAAAAGAAGAGAACCATTTTGCGCGCATGTATTTCAAGGTCCTCCAGGGCGGAACATTATTGAAGCTTTGCTTCAATGAAGATTTCGCAGCCTCTGACATGAACTTCAATATTTGTTCTAATTTGCCTGTATTTCCAGTAAATATTAAAGGAATTAAAGGCAGAACTGCTTGATATTGAGAAACGGGCCTTGCTATTTTGAACTGAGATCGGAAATCCGTGTCAATTATCAAACGATCTTTAGAATCTGCTTCAGAGAATAAAATGTCAATGTATTCATACTCTCCTCTAGGGATTTTGTCAACTGTAGGCCATTTAACACTGCACAGTGCCGCGTTGTACCCTTTCAGCCTTAAATGCTTCACCAGGAGACGCCTAATACAAGTGCCGTTGCAGTTCATACCGCTCCATATATCAATATCGGCTGCATTAAAACTGGAAATTATAGATGCTATCACCACATGGAATTCTCTTTCCTGTGAAGACATTGACACCAACGCCTGCAGGTATGAAGTCGAAAATGAGAATCGATTCGAAACTAAAATAAATCTAACCTAAAATAAATCTGTTATAAATTCAAGAAATTTTTTGAAAGATCACTAAAAGAAGAATAAATGTGTACCTGTAAACGATCTTTAACTGTGTTGAAGTCTTCAGTATCACGTTCACCCCGGTGAAACCCATGCTCTGAAGTTCCGTTTTCTATGAAGTCCTGCACCATGATCTCTAGATCCTTTTCTGTGTCATCACCGTGGTTATCCTTCAAAAGATCAGGGTTCAAATCCTTTGTCCGCATCGGTCGGCCATTTAACATCTGTCTAGCTTCTAAATGTGACAGTTTGCATGTCTTATTATATTTCCTTTCAGAATAAAAAGGCATTCTCTTCTGCAAATCCAGCTGCCGAGCTTTGAATGGAGAAGAGGTTAAAAGAGAGTTGGAATTGGTCGCTTCAAGAACTTCAGAGAACGTCCACTGTACAAAAGAAAATGCCGGCATCTGGAAGGCACTCTGTCCGATTTGTGTAATAGAAACCTTTTCGAAAATTTTCGCGTCTCTAATCGTTTCTCCTTTCTCATACATTGAACTGATTTTTCCAGACATATAATAAAACCCGAAACAGGACTTGTACGAATGCTTTACTCTTGGTATAACTATCCGGCCTTTAAAGATAACCGACAAGAATCATATTGCTTGTGAAAGCAAGCAAGTTAGTAATAATATCCATCCTTGGCCAGTAGATTTGCTCCAACTCCAGCGATTGCGTCTGTAATGTGCCGTATTTGATCCGACTTCGTCGTTAAATGTGCTCTGCAACACGAAATGCCAATCCGTGCCGTAAAACTGGTTAATACTTCATTTCGAACTCTGAAATTAACCGTATGTGGATAAAATTAACAGCGTACCACGAAACCTCGATGAAATTCACAGGAAGGAGGAATCTGTCTCAAACGTACCGTCCATTTGACAATTAAAGTAAAATTTTACGATCTATAAAACCGAAGGCAATAATTTCGAGGAGACGTGGCCGAATCAAAGGAAAAAGGAACAACACACCTGATTAGCCACAGCACTTTACTGGCTTAGTCTATTGTCTTAATTTTAGCATATCTGACCGTTGAAACTCGGACATTACACCAGGCCTGAGGCGACTCACCTCCCTAGTACTACAAAACCATCATATATATCCAAAACTTCGATATACTCACCCGTAAGGCTCGTCTGTCAGGCTTGGCGCGGACTAAAACCTGTAAAGTTTCGATTATCAAGTCAAATCGTACCGCTTGGGGTGCCGTCTCGCACAAGCCAAACCAAAACTTCGTCCGGAGCCTTCTTTAAATGTTTAAAAATAAATTACGGATCTTTAATTCGAGTAAAGTTCCATCTGTGATCCTGCAAAGATTATAAAAATAGACGACAGATTCCCTAAAGGTTGTACACAGATTCGTTAAATAGGTGTCCGGAGAATTCAAAATTATACAGATTCGTTAAATCGGAGGAAATAGCTCTAAGCTTTACCTCAACCAGGTGGAATTCAGATGATTTTCTTTTTCTTGTTCTCAGCGGCTTCTCTCCACCTGTAACCTTACCCTGACAGGAAAAACGTTTATTTGAATTTTCATTTTTCTGAGTCGATAAAGAATGTTTATGACGCCATGACAGAGAGTGGCGGTGACTTTCGGACGCATAAAGTGGTCGCTTGCCGCTGGTTGGTAGGTATCGCTATTGATCCACTTTGACGGACTGATATTTTTACTCGTTCCCAGTAATATACTATATATTTCTGAATATTAGACTGGAATGATGTGACTAAAGTAATCGCATGCTGTAATTAATGTTATAATATTGTGTTTAAGCGTAATTGTTGGTGACTTTGTGAGATTAATAATTCTCATTAATTTTTCATGGCACACGCGTTATTTTTTTTTAGTTTACTTAAGCACCTTGTCCTCAAATAAGGATGGGGTATTATTATTTTATTTAAGCAGATTATCTTCAAAGTAAGGATAAGGATGATGTATTATTAGTTTATTTAAGCAGATAATCTTCAAATTAAATGGCTTTTAAGGTTTAAATAAAAGTTTATAAATAAATAGTTTATTAACTTATATTTGTCAAAGCTTTGTGAATAAAATATTATACATTTTTAAATGGATAATTTATTTATTTATTTCAATCAAACTAGTGACTATTTTATTAGTAATATATTTTTTTCCAAATTCAATTTATAATTTTATGTAATTTATAAAAATATTGATATAAACCATTTAATTGATTAATTTTTTAATCTAAATAGATTTGAGATAATATATTCAATAAATATATCGAATATGGAAATGAATATTTAATATATTTTATGAATTAAATTAATAATTAGATAAATCAATTTATTTATGATAGAAATGGTTCTCTAAATTTAAATTATAATTTTGTTTTATTGATAGAAATTTTGAAAGGTAAAATTTCAATCTTATTTTTCAATTTTTAAAATTTGAATAATGAGAATAAAATATTATTTTATTGAAAAAAAAAATGATAAAAAAATGAAATTATCTATTTATTAATCCTATACAATAATGATGGTAGGGCCTACATTATGCTTTAAAATTGTTTTTGTTTGGTTAAGAGTTCGTCTTTCTCGGACTTAAGGAAACAAGTTAACGGCCCAAGACAACAGGGGTGAAAGCTTGCCCTCTTACCGACCACCAGCGGGTTATTCCAAGTGGAGTGGTTTTCCTTGAAAAGGTGATGAGTCAACCTGCATTCACAGATAGCAGCCAGAGATGGTTGCCCTCACAGCTGGTTTGACAATTTTGACAATTGAGTTATGATAGATTTCCCAACCGTTAAAATATACAATGATGATGGCTAATGCTTATTGAAATTAAATTTGGTTCATTAAATCTTAATAATGAAATGGATTTACTTGGTTTGCTATAAAATTGTATTTTCATGTTGAAAAAGTTTTATGATAAGTGTTTGTAAATCACCATGATTTTGATGAGTTAAAAGGCTAGAAAGGTCAATATTGTGACTAATGTTTTGAAATTGAGATCCAACATGCATGCATGTAGGATATTCTAGGAGAACATGAATTTTATCTTCAATCCTCTGAGGGTCACAAAGATGACAAATTCTTTCAACCCATGATGTTTTAGGAATTGTCCAATGCCTATTTTTACTATGGAGTTTAGAAGAGTTTGTTGTTACTTTTGATCTTCTAGATTAGGGTTGATCACCTCTTTATATTATCTTATTTTCTAATTCTTTATCACACCCAAATTTATCCTTGAATAGATAAGTACTAATATTTTTAATAATAATTTTATTATTTTAGAGTGTAACCTCTTTTTTTTATTCCCTAATGTTTTAACTAAGACTTGACTAGTTATTCCTCCATGTTGTTTATCTTATCCTTATACATTAGATACATATTCATACTTATCTTCTTAATAGAGAAAAAAACTCATTTCTATGACTAGGATAGGATAATGTGTATTACCTTTAATTTAGGGATTATAAGTTATAATTTTATTTTTTTGCTTTATATTTTTCCATGGTTCTTTATAAATGTTGCAAAGATCAAATACTTCGCAACTATATAAGATAATATGAGTGGAGAGAGTTCCAAAGGGGAGTTTCTTAGTATCCCTTAGTCAAATGTGTGATGACTTACCATTGTTTTCAAGCCCATAATAATATTTGTACACTCCATTTATCATTTTCTCAATGCTATAGTTCTATTTAAGTTTGTGAAAATTGATTCCAAGATATTTGTATGAAATTCCTTCCTCAAGTTGTTATTATCATATATGAAAATAGTGTAAGTGGCCTTTTTGGATTTAATTATCATAACCTTGGTTTTGTTAGTGTTAACAATCCAAACTATACTAGAGCAAATCCTTGAGGATTTTTGTTTGTTTGTTGAGATCATAAAGACTTCTCACCATAATAATAATATTGTCAAAATAAGGTAGAAGGAGGATGACTATACTAGTGAGACTCGTCTCAACACACCTTACTTCTTCCAAAAAACCCTCTAACCTATCAATGTATATGTTAGAAGGGTGGGGCACAAGGGACGACCTTGCTTAACCCCTATATTGTGATTGATTTCTTTCAATCAACCCTCAATATTCATAAACTTCATAGAATCTTATCATGACAACTCTCAACTATAAGGTTATCTATTCTACCTATTCCAAAGGTTAGTCCTCTACATTGTATCAAAAGCTTTTCTAATGTCAATGAAATAGCAAAAGAGATTGGTTGTCATTCCTTAATAATAATACAATGCCTAACATAGTTGAATGATAACTCTTTCTCCATTTCTTTCTAGCCATATGTCGATTTTTTTTTAATCCAAAATAATTCTATATAATTTAATTATAAAACAACTAATCATAATAGTATTATAATCAAAGAGATTATTTTTATTTCCACTTTTAAAATAAATGAAATAAAACTTTAACTTTAAATTGCAAAGAATATATATATATATATATATATATATATATATATATATATATATAACTTTTAACCAATCAGGGGTGGCAAGAAGGGATGGATTCTCTCTAATCCCGAAGGAATAATTGTCGACCAATATGCTTGGCGCTTGGGAAAGAAGTCCAACAACCAAGCAGAAGCTTATGGTCTCTATCTGGGGCTCCTCTTAACCCACCAAATAGGAATTAAGAACGTTATAATTCTGGTAGACTCTTTCGTGGTCATAAAACACATGCGTTCCAACTCCACTGCCCATAAAAACAAGTTAAATCAACTGCTTCAACGAACCCACTATATTATTTCTTCCTTTGCTAAATTGCAATTTTACCATATTTTAAAATCATTAAACACAGAGGTAGATTCACAAGCTAATAAGGCTTGTCAATTTCATGAAGGGAAAATTGTTGTCAATGGAACCTATGGTTTTTTATCCATCCCTTAAGTCTCAATATGGAAGTATTCCTATTCCACCCCTCCTAGGACTTCTTCTATCAAAGCGCACTTAGAACTTAAACTTCCCTCCCTATCAACTGCTCCCTTCTCGACCCCTCTTTTCACCACTCCTCCTCCTCGACTGCCTTGGGCTCTCCTCTTCGGCATCCCCACCTAGCATAATGTGATTATCCAACCTTCATTACTCCTTTTGCAAGGTGCTTTGAAAAAAACCCATGTGATGTCTCATGGATTGAAGGACCTAATAAGCATGGGAACTCTCTTGTGTATCTCTCAGATTATGGTCTCTCACTATAGTTTTCAATTTTTCCCCATGTGAAATCCCTCTACGAGCAAGTTGCATTTAATCCCTCTTATCTAGATGGGACAACTCAACCACTTGAGAGCAAGGATGTCTGAAGCGAAGTTTAATTTAGGTTGCAAAGCAATGATGGGGTCACCATGGGATCCTGGGGGCTCACAACCCTCTCCTATGTATCACACGAGGCTCCTCAATGGCTCATTCTATATATTGGGAGGTTGTAGAACAAATTTCTTCATTCTGTTGGAGGTCAACAGGCTGTGCTAGAAATTAGATAGAGTACAACCCCTTCTAAGGGGGGTTGTGTAGTCCTTGGCTAGTCGAATTCATTGTTCGAGGCCCTGCACTTAAATTGGCTTGGGGATGTTCTACTCCCCAGCCTTGGGTGTCCCTGCATTTAGAGTAGTTTGTTTTTCTAGGCTCGGCTTGTGAAGAAATTGGAGCGACAATTAGGATCTTGTTCAATGTATTTTTTCAGAGTTTCTCCACAATGGTGTATGGATCCTGGGGTTGTCATCGTTCACACTCGGGTAGGGTGGCAAGGGACTACTCCGAAGATTTCTTCAAGGCTAGGATGTGCCCACCCTTTGCCTCCTACTCTCCATAAGCCTGTGAATTGTGTGCAAAGAAGCATGTGGATTTGCGTGCTGAAATCTTTGACTTGCAGGGGCTTCTTCATTAGCAGAGGGAGTCAACCACTGAGAATCGGGATACAATCGAGGCCAAGAGAAGCCAAATTGCACGCCTAGAAGACAAGGTTGGGACGCTCATAAGCATGCTTGAGGACCTCCAAATGAAGTTTACCAAACAAAATTCTCCGACCGTAGAAAAAAAACTCGGGCTTAGACCTTAACATCCCTGTTATTCCTGAGAACTATGTTAATAATGTCTGGTTTCCTATATATCTCTCTCTTATCACAGTTCTGTCAAGTATATACTAGTAGAATAATAACAACATTGTTTATATTTCCACCACCGAAAGTTGAGGGAGGCCTTAGAAATCAAAAAGAGGCTAGTCAACCTTAATAGGGATGATGGGTGGATTGTTAGATTTTAGAATTTTTGTTTAAAAAATTAGAAATGTATAAATGTTTAGATTTAATAATATTTTAATAATATAAGAATATTCTTAATCATATTTAATTTAATGAATTAAATCAATTTTTTTTAGGAATGAAATTAAGGATTTTTAAATTGCTTTTTAATTTAAAAAATTATATAATATTTTTGTGACCTCCACTTATTTTAATTTTACAAATTCTAAGCATTATATAAATTAAATGGCTAATAAATTATATAGTTTGTACTATTAATTTTTATCAACCATTTAGTTTGTATAGTTGTGCTAGTTTATAATATGATAAGCTTAAATATTCTATATTTTTTCAATAATCACATTAAAATCCAACAATGTAAATATTGGCGAAATAATTATTTTACATTGTTTAAATTATATTTTTAATATAACATATAAGTCCCTCTAGTACAAGCGCTTGAGAATGGGCCTTGTTAGCAAGACAATTTTTTGTCAAACCTCACAGGGGTAATTGTGCCTGTGCCTAGGTTGTGATTTCTCAAACTAAACAACTTAAGAAAAAAAATATAACATCATCTCATAGACATTAAAATTATATAATATTTATAATTTCAAGCTTTCCACTCAAATTTTAAACAAAATCGATATTAAAAAAAAAAAAAAAACATAATTCATTCCAATTACACTATTATTGAATCGCATATGCGGTCTTGCTTTGTGGCCATACATACAAACACCCATGGTGGTATCGATCTGCGGTATCCCATATACATATTTTTAACGGTGGCGCTCTATATAAACTCGCTCTGTGGTGGCATATATGAATGGTGGTGGTCTCTTCCTGCACATATAAACTCACTTTGTGGTGGTTGTCTCTTCCTGCAGATACACTTGATATTAAGCTTTGCGGTCTCGCCCTGCAAATACATTTGATATTAAGCTTCGTGGTCTCGGATCTTCAGTCTAGCACATTTGAATGGTGGTCTCACTATGAATTTATTTAAATTATAGAAGGTCTCGCCATGTGGACTCGCATCTGCGGTCTTGCTTTGTGGCCATACATACAAGCACCCGTGGAGGTATCAAACTGTGGTATCCCATATATATATTTTGAATGGTGGCGCTCTATATAAACTCGCTCTGCGATAGCATATCTAAATGGCGGCAAACTCTTCCTGCACATATAAACTCGCTCTGCGGTAGCAGTCTCGCCCTCCAAATACACTTGATATTAAGCTTCGCGGTCTCGAATCTTCGGTCTGGCACATTTGAACAGTGGTATCACTATGAATTTATTTAAATTATAGAAGGTATCACTCTATGGACTCTCATCTACGGTCTTGCTTTGCAGCCATACAGACAAGCACTCGTGGTGGTATCAATCTGCGGTATCCCATATATATATTTTGAATGGTGGCACTCTATATAAACTCGCTCTATGGTGGCATATCTAAATGGTGGTCTTGCTCAGTGGTGTTATATATCTGAACTCAGAAAATTTAAATTTTCTTTGCGGTGGCTCATACTTTGTAGTTTTCTGCAATTATATTGTGCTTATACTCAAATCCTATGATACATTATGGTTGATACGCAATAAACCTTGTTCATGCTTCCACAAGGGTCATTCTGAGCTCCGTTTGGGCTCTACTTGCTTAGCGATCAAGTTCTTGGAAGCCTTTGGATCAATGCAGGCTAAGGTTTGAAAAACAATTCGTTGAATTCAGTCTGTGGTGGCTTAGTGTGGTCGAGTGATATATAAACTCTACAGTCGGTAACTCTGCAAGTATTTTATGATTCGATTGTGATTATACTCAAAGCCTCTAATTCATTTTGGTTGATACACAATAAACCTTATTCATGCTTCTGCAACGATCATTTTGAGCTCCTTTTGGACTATGTTTTGCTTAGAGTTCAAGTTCCAGAATCCTTTGGAATGATGAAAGCTAGGGTTTGAAAAATAACCCACTACATTCGATCTGTGGTGGCTCGGTGTAGTCAATTGATATATAAATTTTGTGCTTGCCCTGCAGAGTCTGGCTAATGACAAGTTCTTTTGAATTTCAATTTTGGGATAGTGGGAGCAAGATTTATATGTGCCAAAGGCTCAGCCTCCAAGGTGCGGTGACAACCTCACATTGGTTCTGCTTCACAGGTGCACAAGTTCTCACTTACCCTCCTCGTGTTAAGTTTTTTTTTATTACATGATGAATACTTGGCCTCATATTTCTAAGCCCCCCTCTAGCAAAGGCAGACCAATTAAAATTACATTAGATAAATGTCTCTATGAGTACATTGATTCTTTATAAAGACGAAGAGAAGAAAGAGAAAATCATTTTAAATTAGAACTAATGGCAATGCTTGATAACAAACACAAATCATTAGAAAATAAAATAAGCACACTTGAATTGAACTCCAAGAAATGAAGGGTAAAATTCAAGAAATAGAACATAGTAAACAAACAATGGTCGAAGAAAATGACACTTTGAAAAGCGAGATCAAAAATCTAAAATAACAACTACATAATAACTCAGCCCTAAATAACAAAAAAAAAACTTAGATATTTAACCCATCAAAGAGGAAATTAATTAATTAATTGTTCTCAGCCACGAACGCCACAAACGAGCCTTAAATCTTATAGTTGCGGGTATAGAAGAACAAAACAATGAAAACACATTAGAAATGGTTAAAGAACAATTAAAAACAAAATCTCAAATTAAAACAACCTATCTCATGGAAGCAATAAGGGTCGAAAAGATACTTGAGCATAAACACAGACTCATTTGTGTCAAGGTCAGTTGTCATGAACATAAACTGGATATACTCAAGAAATCCCAAGCCTAAAATGAACAAGAATATTTATAAATGAAGATCTCCTTCCAGAAGACCAAGCTAAACTTAGGAAAGAAGTCCAAAAGGTCAATGATGCAAGAAAGGTCAGGAAATGGGTAATCATTAGGAATAGGAAAGCTATTATTAGAGATAGAGTCTCAAGCGCAAGTGATAAATAGGGATTTTCATCACTCTGGATCCCCTTCTAGAACTGCAGTGGCTCTCCATGGTGTAAAGGTTCTATGTTAATTTGGATCCCAAGTGATATTGACCTTATTCTCTTAGTTGAAACATGGGAGCATGATGAATCTAGAATCCCTCACCTCGATGGTTTCACTCTTTGGTCTGGTTGGAATAATAAATCCTCTCGGAGGGGTTTTGGTGGTATAGCTTGCTATATAAGGATCACTTTTTCCTCTCACATCCGACTTCATAAAATCGACCCCTTCAATCAATACATTTGGATCGAAATCTCTGATTCTACCACCAATAGGATATTTCTTGCAATCTGCTATTTCGCTCCCATCAACTCTACATCCTATAAGAAGAACAACTCGGATAAGAATTGTCCTTTCAATTCTTTAGAAAAGGAAATCTTCAACCTAAGAAATGATGGTAATATCATTTTACTGGGAGACTTTAACAAGCCATTAAATTAAGCAACAAATCTAACCCCAACCCCTTGTGGCTTGATGAAGATAGTAACTTAACAAATAAATTCAAGAGAAAATATGAAGATATTATTGAGAACTTATTCGGCACTGAGCTCCTCAAACTTTGCAGTTCCAAGGACCTAATTATTTGTAATGGTATTAGCAAGTGGCCCCTCTCCGGTCAGATGACATGTTTCCATGCACTAGGTAGCAGTGTCGTGGATTATGTAATTTCTGGCATCCTCTTCCTCAACCATATTACAAAATTGAGCTTCTTAATGGATTCGAGCCTGAATTTGAGCATAGACCTCTATCTCTATCCCTCAATCTTGCTATGCATACCACCCACATGCAAGATACCAATGAAAGAAAAAGACGCATTCACTTCGATAGAAGTAAAACCGACCTCTTCTTAAGGGATTTAGAGAGAGATTTAAGCCCCATGAATTAAAATAATAACGTTGATCAAATTTATTACCATTTCACTACTATCCTTGCCAACAACATTAGCAAGTTTTCTAATGAGATTTCGTTTATATAGTCTAATATAACTTCTAATCCATGGTATGACAAAGATTGCAAAATGGCCAAGAAAATGATCAGAGACGCTCCTAATGAAATAATTAAGCTACAAAATATCATTATATACAAAAATATCATCAAGAGGAAGAAAATATCATATATTAATAAAAGACAGGATTATATTCTCCACCTTTCTAAAGTCACGCCCAAAAAAGTTTGGCGGAATGTTCTTGTCAGTAAAACCAAAGATAATCATTCTATCCCCTTAGAAAACTGGGACAACTATCTTAAGAAGTTGTATGACTCTCCTGACACTATGGGCACCACCTTAATCACTCCAATTAAGGAGGATGTATTCTCTCTTGACGACATTGAGTCTGGTATTAATAAGCTCGCTAATGGGAAAGTTAAATATATTGAAGGATACCAGGCTAATATCCTTAACATGGGAAGATCTATCCTCATTCCTTATCTCCACAAGCTTCTTAATTTGGCGGTAACACATGGATTCCCTCAGCTTTGGACGTAAAGCCTTATTGTGCCTATATTTAAAAATGGGGACAAGAGTGTTCCATCCAAGTATAGGACCATTATGGTTAGCCATATCCTGGACAAGCTTTATGGGATCATTTTGGAGAAGAAGCTTAGTCTTTGGCTTGAAAGCCAGGGAAAAGAGCTAAAGGACAAGCTAGTTTTAGGAGACATCACTCAACTATTGACCATCTGTTCACTCTTAGAATCATTGTGGAGGAATGTCGCAATAGTAAAGTCGATCTCTTCTGTTGCTGTGTGTACTTTAGAAAATATTTTGACACTATCCCTCAAGATAAACTTTGGGAGAGACTTAAAGAGATCATGGTCCCTCCTGAGCTGACGATTAATGTGACCCGTCTCTACGAGACTATCACTGCCAAGCTTAAGACCAACGAGGGGTGGTTTAAAGATATTAAATGCAATATTGGAGTTAAGCAAGGTTGTCCCCTATCCCCTACCCTTTTTGTCATATACATCGATAAGCTAGAGTAGTGTCTGGAATCTGTGAGGTGCAAGGGCACCGAGCTTGCTGGTGTTCTCATTACTCTTCTCCTTTATGCCGATGATATCATTCTTCTTGCAAAAATCCAAGATGACCTTGACAAGCAGCACCATATTTTTCATGACTACTGCTCCAAGATGGGTATGACAATTAATACGAACAAGACTAAAGTCATGATTATTAAATCCAAAAAGATCACCTATGGTAGTTTCATGTATAATAACCAGTGCTTAGAGCAGGTTTCTTCTTATAAGTATTTGGGCATTGACTTCCCTCGTCATCTCAACTGGAATTATAGCATCGAGAAAAGGATTATTGGGGGCTAGAAAGCTTATTATGAGCTTGAAAACAATTTTAAGTCGGTCGATCTTTATATTTGGAGCAAAAAGAGGTTCCTCTTTTAGACCCTTGTCACCCTTGTTGTCTTATACGGATGTGAAGTTTGGGGTTGCAATATATCCAGAGAGTCATGGAGGAAGATTGAGATGATTCAAAAGCAATTCATAACCTACAACCTTAAGATCAAGGGAAATACTCCCTATCCCATCCTCTTGATCGAATCTGGTTTGTCCCCCATTGAAAGTACGACTATGTTTAGATATCTAATGTATAAGAAGAAGCTTGACAACATGGAATAAAAAAGGCTCCCTAAAATTGCTTCTAACTATAGTCAAAACTGTCACCTTCCCCTCAAGCGCGGGTGGCATAAGGATGCTCAGTCCTGGCTCAACCATTGGGAATTATGGAGGAGCTCAGTATAGGAAGCAGAGATAATATCAAAAATACTATTATCTCCAAGTTTAAGGACAAGTTGTGGGAGGATCAGTAGTTGGAGGGTAAAAGGAAGCTAAGATACTATAAGGAAGTGATCAACCCCACTCTTGATAATCATAATTATCTTTATGTGTTGTCCAGCAATAAGAAAAAAATGAGCATCGTTAAGATAAGAACTAATTCCCATGAGCTTCGGAGTGAGACCAGGCAGTGGGCTATTCGCAAGAGCCCTTGGAACGATAGAATCTGCCAGATTTGCGATTCTAAGCAGGTGGAAGATGAAAAACACTTCATTTTAGACTGCCCGACTCTTACTCACATTCACTCTCAATTCCCTACCATCTACCACACTTCCAATCTTCTTGACCTATTAAGCCAACCCACCTATAGTGATCATGGAGCACTTATTTATCTTCTCTTTGACCATAGAAACAAGATTTTGAAGAATCAAACTTATTTTCTTTCTTCTCTCTTAACATCCGATAGAGCGCATTGATCTTAATAGGCGATAACCATCATCATCATTAAAATATTGTATTATTATATTTATAAAATATTATTATTTTTATACCTATAATGGTTATTAAATTAAACTTTAAAAATAAATAATATTAGAATTGCAATTTAATTGAAAGATTATAAATAAAAGTATGATCTACTTCATCTTTTTGGCATTTTAGAATTTTTAGATAAATTCAAAAAGACCAAATATGTAATCCCGTGGTATTATTGTTTGCTCATGTGCATTCCAAATTTTGAAAATAACTTTTTGGCATAATTTCCCTACAAATTCAATACCGGTGTGGATTTATTTTCGCAAGTCAAATAAGGTGTTATAAGTCTTAATCGAAAGTTTCGTTTTTTCCATATTATCGACATCAAAGATATTTATTTCCAAAAAGCATGTTACATCCAATTACTAAATAAAAGAATAATTATATTGGCGTATTATCTGTCAATAAAATATTATTATATAAACCGGATTATTACGTCATTAAATCAATTTCAAGGCTCGAAATTTGTCAATAAAATATTATTATATAAACCGGATTATTACGTCATTAAATCAATTTCAAGGCTCGAAATTTGGGCAGTAAAACTTAAAATTCGGATCCCTCATAATAAAGAAAATAAAATCCAACCAATAAATAATAGTCAAATATTCTGAAAAGACAATGTGTACAAGGCACGCCTCTTGTAATAGTTATTCTCTACTCAAGTATTTTTCAAAAGAGAATGTGTACAAGGCATACATACTTTAACATTGATTGTCATATCTAGCCACGTATTCTTATTAGTTTTCCCATTCATAAATTATGTATTTTTTTATTTTTTATTTTAATTAAGCATTCGTTTATAAATGAATTAAAAATAAAACAATTATATATTATGATATAATATTTATATAATAATTTAATGGGGTGATTTTTTTTTAATAATTTTGTTTAAAATTTAATTGAAAATAAAGAAATGTAGAAGTCCTTGCAAAAATTTCATGTAATAAATGTTAAAAAATAATTACGATTGATGGGACATGTATTTCAAGATGAATGTTGGGGAAAACATTTTAGTGATGTTTATTTCGGTTATTATGGCTAAAAGAAATTGACAAAGGCTTTGGAAAGCTATGAGGCATTAATTGACATTTTATTTATGAAAATAATGTAAATTAGGGGAAAAAGGAGGTGAAAGGTCACAGGTTGCATGTGAAGAGGAAATTGAAGGAAAATAATGGAAAATGAAGAAAATAGAGGCATAATTGATAAAAAAATCTTCTATGGATCAGTTGGGAAGCTTTTGCTCACATTTTTGGAGTTCTCTCATCATTCCCTCTCTCTCTCTCTCTCTCTCTCTCTCTCTCTCTCTCTCACTCACTCTTGGACACAAAGTTTTCTTGGAGCACTTTGGCATTCGACCAAGAAAGGCAAGAAAGCAAGAAGACGGAGGAAGCAAGCAAGGAGGAGCAGGAATCAAGCACCTACAACAAGATTCTTGGTAGGTATCGATTTGCATGTGTATTTTCCTTGCTAGATCTAGCATGCATGGTGTTGCATGTGGTTCTTTATTGTCTTGGCATGGGTTTTGCCAGGTTTGACATTGTATTCAACCAACTGTGACATGTATTCAGCCTAGCCTTGCCATTTCCAGATAGCCATGGTGTTGTGGAGTTCTCATGTTTTAGTTTAGTTGGATTACCGAATGGATTCGAAGCTAAGTGATGTGGATCTCCAAATGATTATAGAACTTGTTCGCTTGTTGCCTCAGTTTAGGGCCCAATGACCCCTGATTCAAACTGTGGGTTGTGGTAAACCCTGAGAGGTGGTGGTTTACTCTCCATTTTAGGCATATGAATCTCGAGTTTGGAATTGCGGTAAATCCTGGAGAGTATGTATCGGTTTAGGGCCTAGTGACCCATGATTCATATTGTGGGTTGCAGTAAAGCCTAAGAGACTAGGAGACAGGAAAATTCCTCACGGTTTAGGTGAAAAGAATCCGGTGATATCCATGCTTGTGTTGGCCTAGTGATCGAGTGTAGATCACGGTAAAGCCTAGTTTATGATTGATGAGGGTTTGGTGGTTTAGCCTCGGGATACCTTGGCTGGTTCTTTCTGTTTGAGTCCCACATTCATGCTTGGAATATGGCACGGGGGTGATTGGCTAAAGAGAGATTTGGCTCAGCCAATCTATAGTAGGGTGGAACATGGAAGTCCCATCTCTGGTTGTTGTTTACACTCATTAATGAGGAGCTCATTCCTTTGGTATTTGGTATGCAAATGTACTGATTATTATGTGGATTTCATTGATGAGATATCCATGGCATTTATGTTGTTATTATATCGGTTATAAGCATGTATTTTATCAGTGATGATGTATGGCTCTATCTATTTTTTTTCATGTAAATGAATATACAATGTATTATTGCAGCTTATGATGTAAGGAAGCAATGCTTCTTAGCGATTCTCATATAAGTATTTGACCCCTATGTTTAATTCTATTGTTTACACTTGTAGATGCAATGTTTGTGACATGTTTGATGAAATGCCTATCATGGATGGGTGGGGTCAAATGAGTTCCCAATGATGTGATTGCTACCATGTATTTGTTTTAATGTTATTTATCCTCTCTTAAAGTTAGAGGAAGTTCTAGGCAGTGACATGGGCTCCAGGGCTAAAAATGTTGCACAAATCCCAGAGTTGTTGGCACAAAATTGAATGTTTGGGGCCTTGGCCGCTACCTTTCTAAGGCTAGCTCATGGTTAAGGGTCTATATCACTCCCTTTCCATTATATGCCCGCGGCTAAGGCTCAAGAGAGTCAAATTTCAGCCCCCCTTCAAGTTTCAAGGGTCTGGGAGGGTGGTTTACCTCTTGGAGGTGTTGTTGATGTTTTGTAAAAGGTGTTTGTTATGTTTCCATCAGTTTTACTTCCTTAAGGCCACCTAGGAGGTTGAATCTCATATTAGTAGTCTATTGCCACATGTTTACCACAATTGGTCGGTTACTTGGGTAGGTGTGGGAAGAGGGTGTTACAAAGTGGTATCAGAGAATGGTTCAACCCTTGGACTGGATGGGCGGTGTGTTGGTCATGCTTTTATGTTGGTTGCATATTTTTTTCTCATTCCTATGGTGTATGTGTTTGTTGCATCCATGTTGTGTTGGCCATGGTGGCAGTGGTGTCGCCATGGAAAGCTTGATGGTGTTGTTGTCAACATGTTTTTATGAGTGTATGATGGGTTATGTGTTGTTCTCGCTTATGTATTGTCTGTGCACGCTTTCTTACATGTTGCTACATGTTGTGTATGCATTACTTAGTCTATTCTAGGTCATGTATTACTCATGCTTGTGTGTTGCCCATGTATGATTTCTTATGTGATGCTAAGTGGGACATGAACTGGTCGTTCATGATTGGTTATACATGTCAAGTGGGTGAATATGGTCAAGTTTGCATTGATTTGGTGAAGGTTGTTGTGCATAAGGTAATTGTATGCAATTAGCTCATCATGTTGATATTGGTATGTTATGACGCTAATGCGTTGGCTAAGATAGAGCAAGAGATGCAGACCATCAAAGTGAAGTTGCAGCATTGGACCTCGAGGCAAGAGCATGTTGTCATAAAAGTTTGGATTTTGGGCATGGAGGTATGTAGGTTAAGGATTATTATATGCATTATGGTTATGAGTATTCATTTATTTTATTGATGTTATGATTACATACATTATAGATGCTATTTGATTAGTGCAGTTATGTGTACATGTGTCGAATAGTCATGAATGATAACAACCCGTGGTGGTATGCATTGTTATTGTTGTTTTATGTTAGTTATGTTATATGTTGTTGAGGAGTATGATATAGGTTAACTCGTTGTTTTTGTACGATAATTATCTTGATGATTATGTTACATGTTGTTGATGAACATGATATATAGCTTGTTATCGTTATATGTAACTTGATTATTAGGTTTATTTCATTAAGATCTTGATATTATATGTATCGTATTGCTTTGGATTGGCTTATGCAGACAGTTAGGGTTATTACCTTCATGTATGAGTCAATATATTTGTGATATTGTATTATACTAATCTAGGCTAACTGTGCATATGTGATTTTTATGCATGAATGACAATTGTTTATGAGTTTATGATGTGAACATGTTATTTAATTACTTTTATGGATATCCTGATCTTATTTATGTTGAGTTGAGGTGTTGTGAAGTTATATTGTGCTAATCTAGATTGATTTTGCAGACAAGATAATCTCCCCTAAGAAACATTGAGGTATGAGTTTTCTCATGTCATATACTTTGTACTTGAACGTTTGATTATGTCATCTATTTGGTGTTTGAGCGTGGGGTATATTATGACATCTATCTACTATTGAATGTTTGATTAATCACATAATATGAGCATGTTTCTATAAGATTGCATGCAATAATGATCTTGTTTTAAGACAATTGTAATAACACGTATGCGTTAAGACAATTGATATGTACTTGATTATAAGTGGGTGATAGTTGTGGAATTATGTATTATGACCAATGAATGTGAGCTGATTGTGGATTATGACATGGTTGTTATCCTTGGTAAAATTTGATTTCAAATTGATAGATATGTTGTCTTGATCTTTGGTACATACGACTGACATGTGCGTGTGCTTAGCAGGACAAGGTAAGATAATTGGTATATTGTTATATTTAGTTATGCGCTAACAATTATGAGTTTATGGCAGTATGATGCAGGGATTGCATGGCAAAGAGATTGCCATGAAATCTTGAAGAAGGACCAGGTTGAGTTTTCCTTCGGAAGCATTGGGGACCCATTGGGATTGAGTCATGGTGTTTGTTGCTAGTCATGTACTTTCAGTCTTTTTGATTTGTTTATGCTTGATTTGTGGTCTTGCTTGCGTCTAATGCATGATCATGCCACTGTGTTGTGGTGTCGTATTGCTTTTAGTTTTTCATGGCCTTCTTCTAGTTTGTTCTCGTTCTTGCCTTTTATGTTTTGAGAGTATTGGGGAATTGGTTTAGGAAAGAGGAAAGTAATGGAGCTCGAGGATAGCTATATGGTACCCAATAGGTAATGTAAGACACAAATTAAGCTCAGTGCATGAGTAAGCGCAATGGAAGGTAAGAATATGACAATCGGTTGGATTGGTTGAGTCCATTGGGTAAATGGAAAATGACAAAGTAGGCAAAGTAAATGGATTTGAGGCGTCAAATGCCTTGGCTATGTTGGGAACTATTGTTATCAATGTTGTGCATGATGTGCACATATAAATGGAGTTCTCTTAACCTAGACCTTATGATATATAGAAATTGTGTTGTGATCATGATTATGTTGACGTTTATATATGTATACATATTGGTATGTATGTATGTCATTACTTGACAGGGTCGTCATGGATCATGATTGAAATGCTAATGCTTATATGTATATACGTGTCTATGTATGTCGTTGTATGACATGATGATGATTTTTTTATGATAATGATTATATATATGTATGTATGTATGTATCTATGTCACTGTCTGACATGGTTGTCAGGGATCATTATTGTGGAGGAATGACTGCTTATGCAGGTGAATGGCATGAATAGGCTCTTGAATTATGAGGAATCAAGTGGGAAGAGTAACACTGACAGATCTATGAGGTCAGTTTCATGTGGACATGAATTTATATTACATTCTGGTATTATGCCTATGTTTATGTTATGGATGGGTAATGTTGAGGAGTACATCAACGAAGTGAAAGTAGTGTGATTTGTGACATGCTAGGATAAGGATTGATCGTAGAAAAACACTAGAAGCAAGGTTTCTTTGTGGGGCTAGTGTGTGGTCTATGGATGTGTAGTACTAGTGTTGTGCTTATTGTATATTTAAAGACTGTACCTACGGCGATGTGTAATGTTTCATATATAGTATTGTGTACATATGATGTTGTATGCATGTTGTATATATGGTGTTGTGTGTATATTGCATATTCAGTGCTAGGTATAGATGGTGCTATGTACATGTGAGATATTTGGTGATGTGTACATATCGTACTGTGTGCATGTTGGATGTGTAGCATTGTGTGCATGTTGGATATGTGGTGTTGTGTACGTATGGTACTATGTGCATGTTGAATATGCAGTGTTATGTACATATGGTGTTGTGTGTGTGATGTATATATGGTGTTGTGTACCTGTTGTACATGTAGTGTTGTGTGCAGGTGGTGTCATGTACATGTCGTGCATGTGATGTTGTGTACCTGTGGGGTCGTGTACATTTCATGCATGTGGTATTGTGTAAACATTGCACAAGTGGTACGGTGTACATTTTGCGTTGTGAACACGTTGTGCAGGTGGTGTCATGTACATGTGATGTTGTGCACACGTTGTGTAGGTAGTGTTGTGTACAAGTGGTACTGTCTACGTGTTGTGCATATGGTACTAGTATACATGTGGTATTGTGTGCATGTCATACATGTTGTGCTGAGGGCATGCGGTACTATGTATGTGCATATTATAGTCGTGGTATCGCAAAATGTGTATTCGTTGTGTTGTAATCTATGTACATATATGTATATGTATATGTATTGTGTTTTATTGTACACTGGGTGTATGTGTATGTGTTGCATGCTGGTGTAGGCATATCTATTGTGTTGTATTGTACACCAGGTGCTGGTGTATGTGTCTTATGCCAGTGTGGGTGTGTGTATTATATGGTGTTGTTTGTCGTATGTGTGTGTACATGTTGTGATTTACATTGCGTGTATGTGTATGTGATTGAAGAGAAGGCACTGGGTGCTCTTCAGGTGTGGAACCGATCCAGTGTGTTTATAGAAATGATAAAGGTAGAAGTAAGGACCGATGAAGGATAAGTATAGGTATTATATTGAATTTTTATTATGCATATGATCTATGATTTTGACTTATGATGGTTACATGTGATTTATGATTATGGTTTATGATGATTGCATGTGATTCATGATTTTGACCTATGATGGTTTTCTTTTGAGCTAACTAGATGTGATATGTTTAAACATGATGATTTGATCAAACAACCAGTTTGACTTGTTGTGACAGGAATTAAACAAGATTGAAAGTGTACCTTATTGACGAGCTACCAATGAGGTATGATTGAAATTTATTTGAATTTATTTTGAATCTAATGGAAATTATGTGCTTGGTACAGGAATGCATGAACATGCATGTTTGGATGGTTGAAACTGACTGTAAGAATTAGCAGCACTAACAAAAGGAATTGGAAGCAGCAGTATGTTGGTAAAGCACTTCAAGAGCAGGGCCATTGTAGGACATTGGTACCCAATAGTGTCCACTTATTTCCATGAGCATGCTTTGACCAGTATGATGGTTTTGAGGCAGGTATATGCCTTGGTTGTTTGAACTTTCGATGCAATGAAACCTTGCCAAGGGATGGACTGCCAAGGATGGGCTACCAACAGAACTTGGAAGCTGAGTGACTGCATGGAAGGGGTAACCGAATTTCCCAAGGGAATTTGTGGCAGAGAAGGGAAGGTTGAGGATGGATTTGTTTTGGTCATTAGCATTGTCATATGGAATCATATGCACTTTGGAAGTGTGCCCTGGAACAATGAGCTAGTAATTGTTCACTGAGGGTACAGTAGCGCAGGATTACAACACTAGACATTGGATGTATCTTTGGCTATGACAGTGGATTCTGGACTTCCTAGGAAGGAGGTGAATCCTGGTATTAATTTGAGGGTGGAGGTGTGAGCCTCTGGATTCCCTTGTTGCTGATACATGAATCATATCCTTCTATTTGTTGGTTGAGAAAATGTTTATATGTCTATATTTGTATATTGTTGTAAATATTGTAATCAGATCTGTTATAAAACTCCAATAAGTGGTATGGTGTCATTTCATTATAGTTGTCATGTTTTTATGATGTTATGTTGGTTTTATTTTCAGCAAGGTGATTATTGTAAATACTACATTGAGTTATGTTATAAAGCTCCATGGGAAGTATGGTTGCTTTTTAGCGGTTTTTCTGAGGTATATGTGTGGTTGAACATTGAGGATGGTGTCTCCCAAGGGGGAGGGTTCTGTAACAGCCCTATCGAAAATTCCATGTAATAAATGTTAAAAATAATAACCTGTTGGGTGTGGACCTTGATTTTCATCCTAATTCAGAGATCTTTGTTTCAGCTAGATGTATACCCAAAGAAGACTATACACCCCTCCACGTGGGGGGGGGGACTTGTCCCCCACGCGGGGCCCGGGGGGGGGGCTTCCCCCCAGCTGGTGGGTCCGGGGACCAGTGGTCCCTCGGCGGGGGTTTCGGGGGTAGCGGCCCCGAAGCTAAAAACAAATGTAAATTTTCCTTGTAAAAGTATTGTAATTTCTAGTCAATCTGGGCCGTTCATTAGGCGAATGATCTGACGGTAGAATTTATGTTTGATTTATGGTTTTTTTTCCCTAGAAGGCAACCCCTTGTTTTGTATGAGGGCATTGTAATTGCGGCTGTGTATTGTATGTGTATTCTCAGAGCGAGAAATAGATAGAGAGACTGTGATAGAGAATAGAGGATATTGCAACGAATCTGTTGTAAGTTGTGTCTCTTCATTTTGCTAGATAACAGAAAGGAAGGATTGGTTGTTCAGGGTGGACGTAGCCCAAATTGGGTGAACCACATATATCTCTGTTTCTTTGGTTTTATATGATTTATGTGTTTGTGTTTCCGCATATTTTATGTGTTTCATTTCTCTGTAATATATAATTTTCTAATAACTGGTATCAGAGCCAAAGGTCTATTTGGTTGTTAAACTTGCAAGAAAGAAGGGTTCCTAGTTCGGGTGGGAGTAATGGCGGAAAATGATAAGTTTAGGGTCGAGAAATTTAACGGCCAAAACTATGCGTTGTGGAAGATGCAGATGGAAGATTATCTGTATCAGAAAGATCTGTACCTACCATTTGAGTGGAAAAACAAAGAAGTCAACGACTATGACAGATGCGGAATGGGAGATTCTTGATAGAAACGCACTTGGAACAGTACGTTTGTGCCTCGCGGCGTCAGTAGACTTCAATATTTCGAAGGAAACAAAAACATAGGGTTTGACCAAGGCATTGGCGAAACTATATGAAAAACCCTCGGCCTCAAACAAGGTATTTCTTATGAAACTTTTATTTAATATGAAGATGTCGGAAGGTGGAACTGTTGCAAACCATTTAAATGATTTAATACAGTTACCAGTCAATTAAATTCTGTAGGGGTAAAATTTGATGATGAATTTATGGATTTGTTAGTTATGTGCTCATTTCCAGAAAGTTGGAATGGTTTAGTTATGGCCATTGGTAACTCTTTCTCTAGATCTAGTACTTTAAAGATTGATGACATTGTCGGTGCTATCCTTAGCGAGGAAATGTGACGAAAAAGCTCTGATGAGACATTGGGTAATGCTTTGAGTGTAGAGACTAGGGGAAGAAAAATGGAAAGAGGAAAGAGCTCAAAATTTCGCAGTAAATCAAGGAAATGCAGATCCAAGTCCATATCAGGGACAGTGTACTGGAAATGCGGAAATAAAGGACACCTGAATAAAGACTGTAGATCTTAGAAGGGAAAAGAAGGAGACACACAACAAGAAAACAATCATGGAGAAAATGTGACAGATGATGTGTTACGAGATGATTTGATTCTTTCTTTAGAAAATGTTACTGATTCCTGGGTGGTAGATGTTAGGCCCCCTATGAAATTTTTGACAAGCAAACAGGGGGCTAAATGTTTCTGAGCCTTCAAGGAATGCATTTCCCTTGAAAACACATCATCCTTGAAAGCCTCCTTGTGCCTTTGGTCCTTTGATAATATCCCCTCTATTGATTTCCGTTATAAAGCCCCTCTGTTATGAAGAAGAATGCCCAAAAGGTCCTTTTTCCCTCTTATTTCACCCCCACTTAGCTTCTATTTTGTTACCCCTTCTATTTCCCTTCTTACCTTTTCAAATCCCCTTTATATCCTTCCCCTATCCTTTGTTGGCCTTTTTCCCCCTTATTCCTTTGTCATTCCCCTTCCTAACCTTTAAATCACAATAGAATGGGTTAAAACCCACTTTCCGACCTTATAATAGGGCTTAGCCCTTTTTCTCGCCAGCCCCTTTTAAACCACTTCCCCACGTAACCCTTACCCAAAACCAAGCGCTTAATGCCTTGGGGGTTGATCGCATGATCGCATAATCGCAAAAGTGCATGTTTATGTGAGACACTCCATCAGCCATCGCAAATATTTGTGATGCGATGGATCGCGTCGCAAATATTTGTGATGCGATCGATCGCGCCATCGCACTCTCCGCCCGATCGCAACTTCTCCTGATCGCAATATCGCATCGCAAGTTCTGTTCTGCGATTTGCGATTTCTTCCCACTCCCAATCTGCGATTGCGATGTTTTTCCCCCGGGTCCCACATTCGTGGCTCCGCTTCATTGTTTTTCCCTGATTTTCTTTATAATTCGCTCAAGTGAAGACCCTTGGGCCTTTACACTATAACTCTTTTTTCCACTGCTCTCAACTATTCCACCACCGTCCCGCTAGGTCTTCGAAACATTCCTCTGCCACCACTGCCCGGGTTTGTAACGGGTCTATTGTATTATGCAGACAGCATAGAGAGGCCATTCCAGCCTTTGCCAGCAGAGCAAAAGAGATTCAAAGGGGTTAATTGATATGATTAATGTTTGACCCCGCATTCAAAGGAAAAGACGCAGTTTGAATACCAATGCATGCAATAAGATTTATCTGTGTTTAATATTCAGCAGAGTACTCTTCTCTCAGAATGACACCTTCCTACAAGAAATCTCCATGCCTTCTCGAGCCCTGAAACGATTAATTACACTGACTGAAGCTCATTTAAGACAGTCGGGCGGCAGTTGGAGGTATGGAGAGACCTTGCAGATTTTCCGCCCAGTTCATTTATTCCAGAAGGCAGTGCAGAGTTCGAAACTGCCGTAAGGACTTAAAGAACATATCAGAGGTCAATCTCGACCTGACAGACGCTTCCAAAAAGTCTACAGAGTACAACACAACGCCATTAAGAAGAATGGGCTCGGTCTCCTCCACCATTCTGTCTTAATCAGACTCATATAATTTGTATCTACCCCCGCTATTCTCATTCTCCTATAAGAGGTCCGGAGAACATAATGTAAAAGGTTGTTGTTGAGTTGCTGCTATTGCAGTTAGAGGGATTCATTCTGACTGTTAGAGCTGTCTTGGGAGGGAGTAGCAGAGTAGTTGTATGTAATAGGTTGGGAGGAGAAAGCCTGGACTGTATTAGCCATTGAGCTATAGTGTACATGACTGGTTTTGCATCAATTAATCAAATCACATTTCACAGGATCTTGGTCTATTACTATTGGTGATGTTTTTCCTAACTCTGTTTATTACATTTTCATACTGTTTCATCTTCCTCTGGTAGGCAACAGAAGTATAACATAGGATTCACCCTTGTTAGGTGCCCTATGTTTCCTGCTCTCCCTACTTTAATGTTTTTTGCTAAATGTGATATCTAAGAATTGGTTTCAGTCGATTTAACCAGTGTAGTGGATGTTATTGCCTGCTCTCTGATGTATGAATTGGATGGGTCAGTTCTTAGATGTTCTTGTTGGGTTTAAGCTGGAAGGTTTGGGAACACTGGGGATTAGAGTTAGCCAATCACCTAGGATCCTTGCGACCCAGGTGGCCTTAGAGTCCATCAACATTTAAACTTATCTCATTTTTGCAACACAGGTTGCTACTTGGGCCTGGGTTAATGACCTCCCAGTCCAGTCTCATGGCCCCATGTCTCTTGCATTTTGTAGAGTATGTCCAAGCAGTGCAAGGTTAAATGACCTCTGACCTGATCTATAGACAGAAATCTGGTTGTCTTTCCTTCTTTCACCTTCTCTCCTTAATGTTCCATTCCATCATCTCTAAAGTCTCTAATCTATAGATGACTTGCCCATACAGGCCTTGGCTAGTGGATGCAAGTAATTTCCTTTCATGACTCCATAGCCCAATGGATGGCACTGTCTTGACCTATCCTCTTTGCTGAAGCATCCCGCTGCTATGTTCTTTTTCTCCCATTACTTTCTCAGCCTATGATATCCTAACCAACCCGGAAACCAACCAACCAAATCATTTAAAACCCCCCTTTGTGCTTCATAACTAGCCTAACATCTCATCTTGAGCATCAAAGATATATCATTCTTTGCTCTATTTGGAGAGATCCCTCTCCGGGTCTAAGAGGGCTAGATCCTAGGGCCCAAAAGTGGTTCTGATGTTGTATCATCTTTTGGTCTTGCCAATCTGGCCAAAACATGGGAACCACAACATAATGGCGACTCCACTGGGGAATCTGAGTGCATTTCACCTTAAACATTCTTAGGCACTCAAAGACCCAATATCTCTGGTTAGATTGGCATTCAATTGCTGATGGTGGACAACATCCTGCTTCAGACATTCAAATTCATCCACCTGGCGACTCCACACTCCATAACTCTCAAAGACTCCACTGGAAGAAGAACCTGAAAGATGGCCAGGCCTCATAGAAGGATAGAACACACGGGTTGGATTTGGTTTAAAGAATTCATTATTTTTGTCTACCATTATGTTTTTTCCTACTTCAGGCCTAATCAAGTGTACAAAGACAAGACCCAAAATGAGTATGGGAAGGATCTCAAGCCTCAGTCTTCAGACCACAAGCAGACCTGTGCTCCTGTGAAGAACCTGGTGGAGCAAGAGGCTCATGTTGTACCTCCCACCCCTAAAGAAGCTTCAAGCAGCCATGAGCCCATTGTTACACCACCCACACCTATAAGGTCATAGAAAGATACAAGCCTCTGGTTTTACCCCTTTTCTTCCAACCCATTCCTGCAGAGCTTATAAACCAGTTGCCTCATTTTAATGGTGAAAATAAAAGGGCCACTGCTGAAGAACATGTTCAAAATCTTGAGGATTTACTTGAATTATATGAAATAGAAGAAGATGATGTGTGCATTAGAATGTTTTCCTTGTTGTTTGCCTTGTCATTACAAGGAAATGTTAAGAGTTGGTTCAAAGGCCTTCCGGAGGCAAGCATTTTCAGCTTTCATCAATTTTCTCAAGTTTTCCTTGATAGATGGGCAGCCCCTAAGAATGCCCACCTGATCCTAAGAGAGTATCAAAATTTGAAAAGGCAGCCAGGAGAGACAGTGCAAGAATTTTCAGCCAGGTTTAATAAAGTATACGATGCAATACCTTCTGATATAAAACCACCTTTGGGATGGGCACTACTGCACTATCCTAGTTCTTTTGATCCTGAGGTGGAATTTCATATAAGAGAAAGGGAGCCTTCGAGCCTGGAAGAAATGAACAACATAGCAATCACTATCGAATACAACATAAAGCGCAGGGAGGAAAGATTAAACGCAGCAAGGAAGGACCGAACAGAGAAAATAGCGCAGATCTCTTTAGAGAACAAGTTGGAAAGATTGATAAAGACTGCCAAATCCTTGCTAAATGTAAAAGAGGAAGAATATGAGGTTGAAACTGGAAATGATGATTGGCAGCGACCTACACCTTGTCCTCGAAAAGAACGAGCCAGGTTACTACAAGCAATGAGTTACATGCCAAGCATGTATGATGAACAAAATTTTGAATCAGAAGATGAGCTTGCAGTTTTTTGTGAAGAAAGACTTGCCGTGAGTCCCGAAGATTTGATGGGTGACGTTGCTTACAATGATGATTTATATGATGAGCCAATGCAGCCCATTTATGATACTGATGGAGAAAACGTTGAAAGCATGATAGCAGACGAAGATTCATTGAATTTTCTCTCTGCTTTATATCCAAACATCAGTTATGCTTGCCAAGAGGACGAAAGCCAACAGTTTTTCAGTGCAGAGGACAAGGAAGAAAGAGTTGAAGAAAATCTTGAGCGGAACGAAGAAGCCATCCCCATGTGGAGCCACTGTTAGCCCCCCTATGAAATTTTTGACAAGCAAACAGGGGGCTAAATGTTTCTGAGCCTTCAAGGAATGCATTTCCCTTGAAAACACATCATCCTTGAAAGCCTCCTTGTGCCTTTGGTCCTTTGATAATATCCCCTCTTTTGATTTCCGTTATAAAGCCCCTCTGTTATGAAGAAGAATGCCCAAAAGGCCCTTTTTCCCTCTTATTTCACCCCCTCTTAGCTTCTATTTTGTTTCCCCTTCTATTTCCCTTCTTACCTTTTCAAATCCCCTTTATATCCTTCTCCTACCCTTTGTTGGCCTTTTCCCCCCTTATTCCTCTGTCGTTCCCCTTCCTAACCTTTAAATCACACTAGAATGGGCTAAAACCCACTTTCCGACCTTATAATAGGGCTTAACCCTTTTTCTCGCCAGCCCCTTTTAAACCACTTCCCCACATAACCCTTACCCAAAACCAAGCGCTTAATGCCTTGGGGGCCGATCGCATGATCGCATAATCGAAAAAGCGCATGTTTATGTGAGACGCTTCATCAGCCATCGCAAATATTTGCGATGCGATCGATCGCGCCATCGCACTCTTCGCCCAATCGCAACTTCTCCTGATCGCAATATTGCATCTCAAGTTCTGTTCTGCGATTTGCGATTTCTTCCCACTCCCAATCTGCGATTGCGATGTTTTTCCCCCGGGTCCCACATTCCTGGCTCCACTTCATTGTTTTTCCCTGATTTTCTTTATAATTCGCTCAAGTGAAGACCCTTGGGCCTTTACACTATAACTCTTTTTTCCACCGCTCTCAACTGTTCCACCACCGTCCCGCCAGGTCTCCGAAGCATTCCTCCACCACCACTGCCCGGGTTTGTAACGGGTCTATTGTATTATGCAGACAGCACAGAGAGGCCATTCCAGCCTTTGCCAGCAGACCAGTAGAAGAGATTCAAAGGGGTTAATTGATATGATTAATGTTTGACCCCGCATTCAAAGGAAAAGACGCAGTTTGAAGACCAATGCACGCAATAAGATTTATCTGTGTTTAATATTCAGCAGAGTACTCTTCTATCAGAAGGACACCTTCCTACAAGAAATCTCCATGCCTCCTCGAGCCCTGAAATGATTAATTACACTGACTGAAGCTCATTTAAGACATTCAGGCGACAGTTGGAGGTATGGAGAGACCTTGCAGATTTTTCGCCTAGTTTATTTATTCCAGAAGGCAGCGCAGAGTTCCAGATCGCCGTAAGGACTTAAAGAACATATTAGAGTTCAATCTCGACCTAACAGACGCTTCCAAACAGTCTACAGAGTACAGCACAACGCCATTAAGCAGAATGGGCTCGGTCTCCTCCACCATTCTGTCTTAATCAGACTCATTTAATTTGTATCTACCCCCGCTATTCTCAATCTCCTATAAGAGGTCCGGAGAACATAATGTAAAATTTTATTGTTGAGTTGCTGCTGTTGCAATTAGAGGGATTCATTCTGACTGTTAGAGCTGTCTTGGGAGGGAGTAACAGAGTAGTTGTATGTAATAGGCTGGGAGGAGAAAGCCTGGACTGTATTAGCCATTGAGCTATAGTGTACATGACTGGTTTAGCATCAATTAATCAAAGCACATTTCACAGGATCCTGGTCTATTACTATTGGTGATGTTTTTCCTAACTCTATTTATTACATTTTCATACTGTTTCATCTTCCTCTGGTAGGCAACATAAGTATATCATAGGATTCACCCTTGTTAGGTGCCCTATGTTTCCTGCTCTCCCTACTTTAATGTTTTCTGCTAAATGTGATATCTAAGAATTGGTTTCAGTCGATTTAACCAGTGTAGTGGATGTTATTGCCTACTCTCTGATGTATGAATTGGATGGGTCAGTTCTTAGGTGTTCTTGTTGGGTTTAAGTTGGAAGGTTTCGGAACACTGGGGATTAGAGTTAGCCCTGTCCACTAGGATCCTTGCGCGACCAGCTGGCCTTTCTAAGATCCCTGCTGTTAAACTTATCTCAGTTTTTTCCCTTGGAGTTGCTAAAGCATACCTGGAGTTAAATGACCTCTGGTCCGATCTATAAGCAGCCCCTTTGTCTCTTTGAGAGCTGCCTTAGAGTATGTCCAAGCAGGTCTGGAGCTAAATGATCTCTGACCTGATCTATAGACAGAAATCTGGTTGTCTTTCCTTCTTTCACCTTCTCTCCTTAATGTTCCATCCCATCATCTATCTAAGAAGATCCTCTAGTATAGATGACTTGCCCTTTGGAAGCCTTGGCTAGTGGATGCAAGTAATTTCCTTTCATGACTCCATAGCCCAATGGATGGCACTGTCTTGACCTATCCTCTTTGCTGAAGCATCCCGCTGCTATGTTCTTTTTCTCCCATTACTTTCTCAGCCTATGATCTCCTAACCAACCCAGCAACCAACCAACCAAATCATTTAGAACCCCCCTTTGTGCTTCATAACTAGCCTAACATCTCATCTCGAGCATCAAAGATATATCATTCTTTGCTCTATTTGGAGAGATCCCTCTCCGGGTCCAAGAGGGCTAGATCCTAGGGCCCAAAAGTGGTTCTGATGTTGTCTCATCTTTTGGTCTTGCCAATCTGGCCAAAACATGGGAACCACAACATTAGATTCAGGGGCCTCATTCGATGCCACACCTGATAAGAAATATTTTCATGACTATGTTCAAGGAGATTTTGGACAAGTTCGTTTGGGTGATGATAAACCCTGTAAAATTGTTGGAATGGGTAAATTTATTGTAAAACAAAAGAATGGAAACTAATGGTTATTAAAAGAGGTAAGGCATGTCCCAAATCTGGAGAAAAATTTGATTTCAACAGGGCAGTTAGGCGGTGAAGGTTGTGTGAAAACTTTCACAGATAAAACTTGGAAGGTCACCAAAGGAGCCCTCGTAATAGAAAAGGGAGAAAAGGTTGGTACATTGTATTTATGGAATGGTATTTCTAAATCTGTTAATGCTTTAACTTCTAAAGGAGTAGATGCAACATTATGGCATCATAGGCTCAGACACATGAGTGAGAAGGGGATGAAGATTCTTCACTCAAGAAATTTGTTTATGGGTTTGAAGAATATTGATTTGGATTTATGTGAGAATTGTATTTATGGAAAACAGAAGAGAGTCAGATTTCTTAGAGTTGGGAGAGAAAAGAAGAGGAAAAAATTAGAGCGTGTGCATACAGATGTATGGGGACCTACTCACGTATCATCTCTTGGCAGCTCTTGTTATTATGCTACTTTTATTGATGATGCAACTAGAAAAACTTGGATTTATTGTATTCATTATAAATCTGATGTATTTGATACTTTCAAGAAATGGAAATCTTTGGTTGAGATTGAGACGAGAAAGAAGTTGAAGTGTCTGAGATCAAAAAATGGAGGTGAATATTGCAGTAAAGAGTTTGATAGGTTTTGTTCAGAGCATGGAATTCACAAAGAGAAGATAGTTCCAAGAACACCACAAGGAAATGGTGTGGCAGAAAGGATGAACAAAACAATCATGGAGTGTGCAAGTTGCATGAGATTGCATGCAAGATTTCCTTTACAATTTTGGGCAGATGCTGTAGATACTGTTGTTTATCTAATAAATAGAGGGAATTCAATTTCCTTGGATGGTTGTATTCCAGAGGAGGCATGGACAGGTAAAAAGGTAAACTACTCTTTTTTAAAGCCTTTTGGTTGTGACGCCTTTGTCCATATTAATAAAGAAAATAGAACAAATCTTGAGGCAAAATCAAAGAAACGTACCTTTATTGGATATGGTGTTAATTATTTTGGTTATCGCTTATATGATTATGAAAATCAAAAAATCATTAGGAGCATAGATGTAATATTCAATGAAAAGGTCTTGTATAAGAATCAGTTTCAGGAAAAGAAACATGAAAAAGAGAAAAAAGAAAAAACGGTTCTTGATGAGATCACAGAAAAAATAAAGGTGCCTGAAACTAATAATAATCAACATCTACAACAACAACAACCACCAGAACAACAATAGGCACCTCAAACACCTCAAAGTGGTGTCAGAAGATCTACTAGGATAAGTAGACCCCCTGAACGATACTCTCCTTCATTATATTATTTACTGTTGACTAATTCTGGTGAACCCGAATGTTATGAAGAAAAAATGCAGGTTGAAACTAGGAAGAAGTGGGAGCTAGCCATGAAAGAAGAGGAAAACTCCTTAATACATAACCGGACTTGGGACTTAGTTAGGTTGCCTACAGGTAAAACAACATTGCAGAATAAATGGGTTTACAAGCTGAAGGAAGAAGATGGAGGAAAATAGAGGTACAAAGCTATACTTGTGGTGAAGGGGTTTGCACAGAAGAAAGGTATTGATTTTGATGAAATATTTTCTCTTGTTGTTAAGATGACTTCAATCAGAACTATTTTAATTCTTGTAGCAGCGGAAGATTTTCATCTTGAATAGTTAGATGTAAAGACAACATTTCTTCATGGAGGTTTGGAGGAAGAGATCTATATGTAGCAACCAGAAGGATATGAGGTCAAAGGGAAGGGAAAATTAGTGTGCAGGTTAAAGAAGAGCTTGTATGGCTTAAAACAGGCTTGAAGGCAGCGATATCTAAAATTTGACAGGTTTATGTCTGAACAAGGTTATATTAGATGTCACTATGATCATTATGTTTATGTAAAAAATAAAAATGATGGCAGCTATATTATATTGTTATTGTATGTAGATGACATGCTTGTTACAGGGTCTAACATGCAAGAAATAAATGTGCTCAAAAGAAAATTGGAAAATTCATTTGCAATGAAGGATTTGGGAGTTGCAAAACAAATCCTTGGTACGAGAATAACTAGAGACAGGAAAAATCACAAATTAACACTGTCTCAAAATGAGTACATACAAAAGGTGTTGAAAATATTAATATGAAGAATGAAAAACCAGTTAGTACACCTTTTGCTAGACATTTAAAACTTAGTAAGGAGATGTGTCCCAAGACCCAAGAAGGAATGGATTATATGTCTAAAGTTCCATATGCATCAACAGTTGGAAGCTTAATGTATGTAATGGTATGCACGAGGCCTGATATTGCACATGCAGTGGGAGTTGTAATAAGGTACATGAACAATCCAGGAAAAGAACACTGGATGGTAGCGAAATGGATTCTCAGATATTTGAGAGGTACCACAAATCAAGAATTATTCTTTGGTGGTTCAAACATTGCTCTACAGGGATATGTTGATGCAGATAACAAGAGGAGCACTACAGGGTATGTATTTACTGTAGGTGGAACAACTGTCAGTTGGGTTTCAAAAATCCAAAGTGTTGTTGCACTTTCAAAAATAGAAGCAGAGTATGTTGCTGCTACAGAGGCGAGTAAAGAAATGATTTGGTTACAAAGGTTTGTGGATGAATTGGGTAAGAAGCATGATATGGGCACGTTATACAGTGATAGCCAAAGTGCCATTCATCTTGCAAATAACTCAAAATTTCATTCTAGGACTAAACAAATGCAGCTCAAGTACCATTTTCATATGGTCAACGTTGGAATATGGATAGTTGAAGCTAGAAAAAGTACACACTAGCCAGAATCCTGCAGATATGCTAACAAAATTTGTAACCAGGGAGAAAATGAGATTATGCTCAATTTCAATTGGTCTTCAAGCATGATGATGAGTATGAGAAACATCCAGGTCCAAAGTGGAGTCACTGTCCAACAAATGAAGCAGTGGTGGAGTTGCTACAACTAGTCTCCAAGTGCGAGATTGTTGGGTGTGGAGCTTGATTTTCATTGAGATTTAGAGATATTTGTTTTAGCTGGATGTATACCCAGGAAGACTGTACACCCCTCCACACAGGGAGGTGTGGGGGGGACTTGTCCCCCTCACAAGGTCCGGGGCTAGTGGTCTCCCGATGGCGGTTTTGGGGGCAGCACCCCTAAAGTTAAAAACAGATGTAAAATTGCCTTGTAAAAGTATTGTAATTTCTATTCAATCTGGGCTGTTCATTAGGCGGATGATATGATGGTAGAATTTATGTTTAATTTAGGGTTTTTTGCCCTAGAAGGCAACCCCTCGTTTTGCATGAGGACATTTTAATTGTGGCTGTGTATTTTATGTGTATTCTCAGAGCAAGAAACAGATAGGGAGGCTGCGATAGAGAACAAAGGATATTACAACATATTTGCTATAGGTTGTGTCTCTTCATTTTTATAGATAATAGAGAGGAAGGACTAGTTGTTCGAGGTGGATGTAGCCCAAATTGGGTGAACCACATATATCTGTGTCTCTTTGGTTTTATATGATTTATGTGTTTGTGTTTCCGCATATTTTATGTGTTGCATTTCTCCATAATATATAATTTTCTAACATAACCACGGTTGATGAGACAGGTATTCCAAGCTAAATGTTCAGAAAAAAATATCCTAGCAGGTGTTCATTTTAGTTATTATGGATAAAGGATATTGGAAAAGGCTTTGGAAGACATGAGGCATTAATTGGCATTTTATTTATGAAATAATGGAAAGTAGGAGAAAAGGGAGGTGAAAGGTCACATGTTGCATGTGAGGAGGAAATTGGAGGAAAATAATGGAAAATGAAGAACATAGAGGCTTCATTGATAAAAAGGCTTTTGAGGAGAAGTTGGGAAGATTTTTCTCACATTTTTGGAGATCTCTCATCGTTCTCTCTCTCTCTCTCTCGGACACCAAGTTTTCTTGGAGAACTTTTTCATTTGACCAAGAAAGGCAAGAAAGCAAGAAGAAGAAGGAAGAAAGCAAGAAGGAGTAAGAATCAAGCACCTATAGCAGGATTATTGGTAGGTATCAGTTTGCATGTGTATTTTCCTTGCTAGATCTAGCATGCATGGTGTTGGATGTGGTTCTTTGTTGTCTTGGCATGGGTTTTGTCAGGTGTGATAGTGTATTCAGCCTAACCTTGCCATTTCCGGATAGCCATGGTGTTGTGGAGTTCTCATGTTTTGGTTTAGCTAGATTAATGGATGGATTCCAAGCTGAGTGAGGTGGATCTTTGAATGATTATAGAACCGGTTTTCTTGTTGCCTCGGTTTAGAGCCTAGTGACCCCTGATTCAGACTGTGGGTTGTGGTAAACCTTGAGAGGTGGTGGATTTCTCTCCATTTCAGGCCTAGGAATCCTGAGTTTGGGATTGCGGTAAATCCTGGAGAGTATGTCTCGATTTAGGGCCTAGTGACCCTTGATTTAGACTGTAGGTTGAGGTAAAGCCTGAGAGACTAGGAGACAGGAAAATTCCTCACTATTTAGGTGGAGAGAATCCAATGATATCCATGCTTGTGTTGGCCTAGTGATCGAGTGTAGATCACAGTAAAGCCTGGTTTTTGATTCATGAGGGTGAGGTGGTTTAGCCTTGGGATACCCTAGTTGGTTCTTTTAGTTTGAGTCCCACATTCATGCTTAGAATATGACACAGGGGTGATTGGCTGAAGAGAGATTTGGCTCAGCCAATCTATGGTCGGGTGGAACGTGGAAGTCCCATCTCTGGTTGGTGTTTACTCTCATTAATGAGAAGACCATTCCTTTGGTATTTGGTATGCAAATGTATTTATTTTTATGTGGATTTCATTGATGAACATATATCCATGGTATCTATGTTGTTATTATGTTAGTTATAAGCATGTATTTTATCAATGATGATGTATGAATCTATCTATTTTTTTGCTGTAAATGAATATACAATGTATCTATGGTCAAATAGATTGTATTGAAGCTTTGATGTAAGGGAGAAATTCTTCTTAGCGATTCTAAGATAAATATGAGACCCCTATGTTTAATTTCGTTGTTTACACCTGTAGATGCAATGTTTGTGACATGTTTGACGAAATGTCTGCCATGGTTGGGTGGGGTCGGATGAGTTCCTGATGATGTGATTGTTGCCATGTATTTGTTTTAATATTATTTATACTCTCATAAAGTTACAGGAAGTTATTGGTAGTGACCTGGGCTTAGGGGCTAAAATTGTGACACAAAACCCGAAGTTGCAGGCACAAAATTGACTGTTTAGGGCCCTAACCGCTACCTTGCTAAATCTAGCACGTCACAAAGGGTCTATAGTCACTCCCTTTCCATTATATGCCCACAACTAAGGCTCAAGTGGGTCAAAATTCAACCCCCCTTCAAGTTTCAGGGGTCTGGGAGGGTGGTTTACCTCCTGGAGGTGTTGTTGATGCTGTGTAAGGTGTGTTTGTCATGTTTCTGTTGGTTCCACTTCCTTAAGCATCTAGGAGGTTGAATCTCATATTATTAGACTATCTTCACATGTTTACCTCAGTTGGTTGGTTACTTGGGTAGATGTGGGAAAAGGGTGTTACAAGAAAATTATAATTTTAAGTTTGAGTTTGCACAATGTATATTGCATATCTGTTTTCACATTTAAAAATATAATTTAAATGATGAAACATTGTAATTTGAAAATTACATTATTAAATTTCAAAAAAAAAAAAAAAAAACACTTTATTGATGAAGATGGTTAGACTAATATGGTTACTTCTTTACTTAACAGGTCAAGAAAGTTAGTAGTGATCATATAAACTTACATGACCTATTTTTTTTTATAATAAATTTAATATCAAAATATTATTAAATTTAAGTAAAATTAAAAAAACATTATTAAAATAATATAACTTATATATATTTTTAAGATAAACCTGATATGAAAATATTATCAATTATGAGTAAAATTGAAAAAGAATTTTAAAATAATATTGAAAACAATTTTTTTTACAAATTTAAAATAATATTATCTTTTAGAATTATTGTTCCAAAATATTTTCACAATTTTATGAATAATTTTTTCTAACTTATTTTAAAAGTTCATATTTATATTGGTTTACAATATGTTCATTTGAAAACTAAGCCCATGCTAACCTTATTAAAGAATAATCAATGTTCACTTGGCAAGAAAATGTTGAAACATAGAGGTTATATAATTTCAAGGAAAAGAATCAAAATCATTCCAAATAAATTGAATTAATAAATATTATTATTGGGCTTAATGGTTAAGAGCATGCCTTTCCTCTTAAGAGGTCATAGGTTAAAACAAAAAATGAGAGGGTAGAATCTGTATGCCTTCGTAGACACAACAGTCAAATCAATGCGTGGAGGGAGTCCCTTGTCCCACAAACAAAGAGTCTCATATACCAATTTGGTGTCTGGTTTGGCCATGACCTAAAATTGGATAATAATAATAAAAATTTATAATTTATAAAAAAATATGCAGTGATGGTAACTTCAATTTTGACTTTCAAATTGGTTTTAAATAAAAATTATTTTCCTTTTCATAAAAATGTTTCAAAGTTTTGAATATGGTGTTTGCATTTTGTTTTAAATTTTTGAATATGATGTTTGCATTTTAATTTAATCTTTGGTTATTTTATCATTTTTAAAAATAGAATGTGATGTTTCATGAGAATTTGTATATTTTTATTATATAAAAGATAGAAAATATCATTTGAAATAAAAAACCATAATTTTGAAGATTGTTTAAAAACTATTTAATTTAAAGTAGTTTTTTTTTTTTTTTAAATAAACATGTATAATAGATTATATTAATAAAATTGAGATCCGACCCATAATCATTATAATTCATCTAAGAACAAGAGTTATCAAAATTCCATGAAAATTTGGGATTAAGCACGTAGGATCAATCCAAACCTTCACTTGAGAACTCCATAATGCTTCAAATTTGTTCCCATTCCACTTGAAATCTTTTCAGAAGACCCTTAAAATCCAAATGTATTTGCATCCCATTCTCAACTTGATGCCATTTTTCTTTGATTGGCTTCTGATTATCCTTGGAGAGTTTCTTTTCATCTTTTTTTTCCAACATCGTTCCAACCCAAATTTTATGGAGAATTTGTCTTCTCACCATTATTTGAATGATCTCTATTGGTAATTTCATTCAATGGACCCAATAAAGGTTCTTCTGCATCTGATTGATTGGCCCAAGATGGAGCTTTTTCAAGTTTGATTTATGGAGAGATACCCTTAAAGGAAATGGATTTAGAAGCCTTTCCCTTGTCCTTTAATGGATGTTCAACCTCATAACTCTTTTCTCCTAGATAATTATTTGATGAAGCCCTTGGAGTACGAGCTTTCACTAAATTGTCAAAAGCATGTACATCCTTATCGGTATTTGTTTTTTTTGCTGCTGAAAAACCATGATCTTTAGGAAGACCATTCTTGAGTTCTGAAAATTTCTTATCCTTTTGTAGATTGGCCTTATTACAAAAAAATGTGGGACTCATCCTCTTTGAGGATATTAGAATAATACGAATTAGCACCATCCCACTATCTTGGTTTTGAGCTAGTTTTTTGGGCTTTTCTCTTCCCAACTTTGGCACAATTTTTAATAGAATGCATGGTTTCATAACAAGCTCTAAAACAAAAAGAGATATTTTCGTAATCCATTTTTTCACCTAAAAATAGTCAAGACCTATTAACTTGATTTCAATGGGAAATTATTTGTTAAAATATATTTCAACACAAATGTGAGCATATTGTAGGAATTTACAGGGAGTTTGAAGAGAGCGATAGTTTAAGTGACCAAATCGCTTATGCCAAAGTTTTCTCACTTCATCACTATGAGAAACAAAAATGGAGGGAAGACATGACGACCCAAAGTTGTCAAAATTATACAACCTTATGGAATCATCAGCAATGCCAGTAGCTAAAATATGCCTAGGATCTTTGAGGTCCTTGATTACAACATCATGAGGTGAGTATTCAACTATTTTCCCTTCACCTAAATGAGTTATCTGATAAACAGATAGAAGGTTGCATGACAATGTAGGAACACATAGTACATCATTAAACTGACCATTATTCAGATGAATGGTTCCAGATCCTACAACAATAAGATATTTATCATCACCAACATAAATATGTTTGGTGTTAGAATCATTTAAAGAAGAAAACATGGCTTTATTTTTGGCCATGTGGTAAGAGGCTCCAAAATCAATGAGCCACTCATGAGAATGAGAAGAAGAAGATACATTTAATGCATAACCAGATGCTTGAAAGCCACAGCAAAAAGTGCCATTCCTGAAGATGAAGGTGACGAGTTCTCCAAATTGATGTTGTGCTTCTTCATTGCTGCTTCTAAGCCTTCCATCTTCTTAAAACATTTGGATTCTATATGGCCATCACGATTACAAAATTTGCAATGTATATCTGTCTTATTCCCTTTGTTTTTATTTTCCTTATCATTTTGGTGAGTTTCTTTTTCAGTTTGTGGCTGAAATTGCTTAGGACCCTTGTTTGGTTTAGGACCATATTTTTTAGGATACTGCTTCTTGGGATTTTTTTGATATGGTTGTTGTTGGGCTTCTAAGGCTTTCTTAGAAGCGTTTCCAGAAGTGATAAGACTAAGGTGTAAGATTTTTTCTTGTTCTCTTATCAAAGAATCACAAAAGGCATCAAAATAGGGGTTCTTGTAGGCGGTTCCTGAAGAAATGATGGCTTCTCTAGTGGAATGGAAGGTGGAAACAAATACAGAGTATGCGGGGCAAAGATTAGAAAGAATGGAATAGATGCGGCTACCATCTTCCTTTTTGGACTTACAACCTTCTAAAATAAGTCTAGGGGTCTTGAATTTGGACAAAAAATCTTCAATAGAGGAGAAATTATTGGGGTCTAAAGTAAGCAACTCATTTTCAAGCTGCTGGGCCCTGATTTGTTTTTGAATGCCAAAAAAAGTATTTAGTTTTTTCAGGGCTTCATCAAGGGTGTCAATGTCAAGGATATGAAATCGAAGATATTGAGAAATGGACATTCCTATCAACCCTCGTGCTTTATCTTGTTTATTTTCCCATTTAGCGGCTTTATCATCATCAGAAGTTTTAGTTTCTTGTCCCGTGGATATTCTATAAATCCCTTTACTTCTAAGTAAATCTACCATGTGAGGTAGCCATTTGGAAATAATTGGTGTTGTTAAGAATAACTGGCCATGCACTTTCCATTTTTTTTTTTTTTTTAAAAACTAAAGCTTAAAAGAGTTGAAACTAACTACTCCAATGGAAAGGTCTTGAAAAATTAGGCCGACTAAAAAAAAAAAGGCTCGAAAAACAACTTCCGGATGAAGAAGTTATGTCTTCGGTGTATGTGCTTTTTCCTGCACAAAAAACACAAAAAATTCGAGCAAAAAAAACGAAATGCATTCCTTATGGAAAAACGTTATATTTATGGTTAGCTTTACTGACAACTATCTATTTTCTCACTATTTCTGATTTCCCGAGATCGCACAAAAACACGGGGAAAGAGCATACGTAGCAACAAAAAATCCCCTCTTCCTGATTCTGATTTGCCAAGATCGCACACAGCGCAAAGCAAAGAGCAGACACAGAGAAGAGGGTATAGATCCAACAAATATATAAAACCTAAAAACTGAAATAAATAGAGGGAATCGAAATAAGCGGAACTATTAACAAATATAAGTGCAAAACAAATACTTTATACCTCTAGATCTAAACTGACATAACTTGGGCAACCAGAAACCTTTTCGCATGAAACAAAAGGGGTTCCTCACTGTAACAGATGCTCCAGACACAACAGAGTAGTTCTCTAGGCTCGAAAATGTTTAGAAATAGTAGATCTAGAAAATGGCAGTCGCATGCAGTCAAACCCGATTCGAATTTGGATCAACAACGGATGCGACCCTCAAAATAGCTCTGATAGCATGTTTTCTTTACAGGGTAAGTTTCTTAGATCAAAACCCAAAGGTCACCACTCACAAACAGATCACAAATCAATACACCAGTATTATCACGTGGTTAAAACCCTCGAAGAGGGAAACAATCCACAACTTGAGCCAATGCGGCCACTTCAGGAAATTTATTAATATAAAAATAAAAGTTACATATATTTCTCTCATAAATGGTTACTAGAAAAATGACCCTCCATGATCTTTAAATAGAGATCGTGGACCAATCAGGTGTTAAGCCACGGATCGAGTGTCGTCAATACCAAGGAGAGAGTGAACTGTCGGATCACTACAAATCGTGATCATCGGATTATAAGTGACAAATGTACATAGTAAAGAAACACACTTTACCTAACTCTACACTAGACCAAGTTATACTTAATTATTTCCTATGTGTCGGTAGAAGGGGTTGGCTTAAGTCTTCCATGTGAAAGTGGTGTAGAAGATCATAGGCATACTTGGAATGAGAGAGGGTAATACCTTCTTTGGATTGCAAGACTTGAAGACGAAGGAAATAATGCAAGTTTCCTAAGTCTGTCATTTCAAACTTATTTTTGAGGCTAGACTTCACATGGTTTATATGGCTGGGATCACTACCAGTAAGGATAAGGTCATCAACATAAAGAACAAGGATGGTATAGGAAATAATTAAGTATAACTTATTACAGTGTAGAGTTAGGTAAAGTGTGTTTCTTTACTCTGTACATTTGAACTTATAATCCGACGGTCACGTTTTGTAGTGATCTGACGGTTCACTCTCTCCTCAGTATTAACGACACTTGATTTGTGGCTTAACACCCAATTGGTCCATGATCTCTATTTAAAGAGCATGGAGGGTCATTTGTCCGGTAACCATTTATGAGAGAAACATATGTAACTTTTCTTTTTATATTAGTAAATTACCTGAAGTGGCCATGTTGGCTCAGGCCGTGGACTGTTTCCCTCTTCGAGGGTTTTAACCACGTGATAATACTGGTGTTTTGATTTGTGATCTGTTTGTGAGCGGTGACCTTTGGTTTTTGATCTAAGGAACTTACCCTGTAAATTCCTACACATATGTGAGATTTAGGTAGTGTTTAGTAGCATCACAATGACAATAGAATCTTTCTAAGGCATTAACAATTGCTGTCAAAGAAGGAAGGTTCCACATATGCAAAGGGAGGTTGGGGAGCCTTACCCAAACCAAAGTAGTAGAGATTGAAGGGGAACTGGGGTTGTATAGAAAGACCTCCATTGCCCTAAAACCAAGGACTAGATGTAGAAATCAACACCCTATCTTCAACTTTTTTCAAATACTACAACAAAGAATCCTCTTGCTAGGGGATAGATGTTCAAATCATCGAAGATTAAGGGTTTCTATTGCTTAGAAATCCAAAATTGGAAATTGACAAGACTTGGCCATAACCCATTAAATCCAAAAATCAAGCCAGCCTCTTAGAAAAAAATCGCATCATTAAGAGCATCAACCATCAGAGGGGCCTCAATCAAAGGGGCTTTGTGAACAATCATCCTATAGAAAGGACTCGAGTCTGATTTCACTATGTAATGAAAGGAGGGAGGAGCTACAACCTTATTTCCTCTCAGTAAGGCATTACTAGAGCCTAAAACCATTTCTGAGCCCAACGACGAGGAAGTTGAGGGTGAAATCCCATAATCATTAGGGGAATTTTGAGGTCTAAAATGGGCCTCCTATGGAAATTATAAAATAACAGTGGATATAATAAAATAAAATTTGCTTATGTCATCAAATTTAAGAGGGAAAAAAGGAAAATTTATTTTTTCAATTCATATTTTCAACTTATATCACTATGGGTTTACTCAAATTTCGAGCGGAAACACTCATTGGATGCAAAATTTGAATTCTCATCCAAGGAGTACCCATGTTGCATACTTTCGATGGACCTTGTTGCACGAAAAATGAGAAATACATGAAAAATGTGATTGTAAACACGAATTTTCATGTATTTCTCATTTTTCATGTAGTAGGGTCCATTAAAAGTATGTAACATGGGTACTCCTTGGATTAGGAATTAAATTTTGCATCCAACGAGTACTCCTGCTCGAAATTTGACTAAAAACTTAGGGAGATAAGTTAAAAATACAAGCTCAAAAAATTAGTTTTATTATTTTATTATTTTTTAATATTTTTATTTTTTTACTCCAAAAATGGTGAATCATCCCCCATGGTTGACATCATCATCTTGAATCTTATTGGTTCTTATAAAGTTTATTTTTGTTGTACATTTTTCTTAGGAGGCCCGTTTTAGACCTCAAAATTCCCCTAATGAAACAACACACATAGAACCAAGAGATCTGGAAGCACCCACTGTCAAGGAAGATTGAGAAAAATTTATATCAGGAGACAAACCCTTAAAACTAGCCATAGAGGAAGCTAAGGTGACCGGAAAGGCTTCCATTGAGGGCAGAGCAGAGGAGTTCAAAATATCCACTACAGAGTGTTAAAACTGGAGCTGCAGTGATAGAATAGAGGGAAGTCAAAACACCATTTTCATAGGGGAAAACCATCTGGAAATTTCAAAACATGGGAGGAGAGGTGTTGCCTAGGGCTGAAAATAAGCCACCACAAATGAGAAGTCATCCATAGGAGCCATCTAAACTCTCATTTTTTTTATGTTAAAGGGATTTTAACTATCATATACCTATTAATTAAATGATATATATATATATATATATATATATATATATATATATATATATATATATATAAAGCGAGTTTCAAATATTTATACATCAGAACAGTCTTCAATACCTTTTACAATATAAATGTCAACCACATAACAATATAAATGGATATAAAGATTGTAATATTTAACCTTAAAATCATATTAAAAAAAGAAAAGGAAAAGACAATATAGTAGAAGATGCATTTAAAAAAAAGATATATATTATTGCGTGAAATCTTAATATTAATTCCAAAATCATAGAAAACATTCAAATAGAGTGTGAAAAAAAAACCCTATATTTTCTCCCTAATCAACATTATATAACAAAACCCAAAATTTGTGAGTAAAAAGGTTGTTCTTTGGTAGAAAGGAAGGACTTACCTATCCTCATATTAAAAGTTTAAATTAAGAACATTAAAATATGGACACGATTTTCCATTTATAAGATAAACAAGGATGGCTGCAAGGCAGCTAGTCCCTGCCTTGAGCTGGGGAGTTCGAGCAGTGAAGTCACTTAGCATTCAAAGTGACCATGAACTTAATGCTAAGTTTAGTGAATTTTTTGTTGAAGATGCAAACAAGAACCTGAGATTGAATCTACCGGAAGATTTTTGTTTTTAAGTTCAGATAACACATGCATTTCACCAATGACGATGCCAATGATAATTTAAACCTATGCTACACAGAAAGAAGTTAAATGAAAATAGATCTGAAACAAAAAGGTAAATTAACTCAACAAAGCTCTCTAGTAAAGAAAGGACCAATTGTTAGAAGTCATTTTATCTTGTTGTGTTGGCCAAGAAATGACTTCTTTTTTTTCAAGCATGCCAAATTTTATTGAGTCAGAGACATTCTACATGATAATGAAATGGAAAGCCAATCACGCTGCCAAACTTAATTTGAGTTATTCATTGATTTAGTATGAACATGAATTGCCAAGCCAATCTCACTGGAGTGGATGCATTTAACCTTATAAGTAACAACAGTTATTTTTTAATATTATTGTCTTGAAGGTAACATTATATTTGTGTACCTGCTACAAATAGAGGCCATGTTCCAAGTAAAGATGAGATATGCATCCTGCTGAAGAAGCAGACAATCCCTGAAACTTCAAAATTTTCTATCGAGATTGGAAACCAAATTATTCACTAAATGTAGTTTTATCCTTAATTATATGAGGTATGGATGGCTTCTTTACAGCTTTCTCTTATGGGATTGTGAATGGCTGCTTCTTTACAGCTTTCTCTTGTGGCACTGTGAATGGTTGAGCACTCTGGCTGATGATGGAGATTCACAATGGATTACCATGGCCGAACCAAAGTGATGGCATGGAGGTGAGAAGGGCAAGAGGTGAATCGGTTCAAATTTCTAGAGATATTCATAGTGCTAAAACATTGCCTTCATTTGTTGAAGATTATAAAGATTGTAAATAAGAGGAAATTAGCCTTTCCAATCAGAGATAACTGGAGCTTTAACCTGACGTACCCAGATATCATTGAATACAAAACATAGTTATTGGTCTACCCAATTTCGTTACATATGTTAGATTTTCTTTTCGCTTTCGATATTTTACTCTGTTTGAAAAATTCATCTGACGTGCCATTTTTACTGATATTTCTATTAATGAAATAATCAAAGAAATTTTGTTGAAACTTCTCAAGCAGTAGAAAAAATTAGGAAGACGAATTCCGACCAGCAATGAAGATCGGGAAAAGTTAGCAGGCATTAAAAACCTGAATGAGATTTGAATCCCAGCGGCAGAAGACTGGGGACTAGTGGCACATACTCTAGTAAGAAACCAACATCTTCATGGAGCACCATCTCCCATAAAATCCATGATGAGAAGGAAAGGCCATGAAATTGGAAAGGAAAGCGTTACTGACTCCCGAGAGATTATGCTACCTTTCTCAAGGTTTCAAGGCACTAGCACAATCATTTATTGATGATAAATCTACTTCTCTCAAATTTGAAAACCAAATTTATTTAAGGAACAATTGAAAACCTAAGTTATTTAATGAAAAATAGTAAAGCGGGAATGTTGTTTTCAACTAAACCTTTCTATAGGAAACCATTAGTATAAGATCTGAACTTCTGTCAATTTTTGTTTCAAATGGCATGGAGGAAATTGTAACATTCATTTTTCCAAGGACAGATGGAACCTTGGACAATATTAGATGGTCCAGGGCTAATATGTTTTGATATATTAAATAATTATCTTAATCTTTAAGATAAAAAATTAATGTAAATGAGGTAAAACCTTAATGCCATCCTTTTCCTCCTCAAGTTGTCCTTTGAAAAGGCATGTTAAAGGTCTTACTCCAACACCAACAACAACAATATCTGCCTATAGTTCCCTGCCATCCTTCAACTTTACTATCTTAACCTGCAAAAATTATGCTTTTTAGTCCTACAGAATCCAGATACCTGGTTACTAGCTATATCCAATGATGACGTTAAGGGCTAACACTCAAGCATGCTAAATGAGAATGTGAAGCTAGCAATCCTATCTAGAGAGGCCAATGAAATAGTTCCTGAATCATATGGGGAACAATCCCAGGGCAATTTGATGTGCTTTCCTGCAAAATTTAACAAGAGTCAAATAGCTAATAGCATAAATGTATCCGCCAAGTGGTTAAGAAACAATACCATCATTATAGGTGGCTCAATGAGAGAAACCTAATATAAAATCTTAATATAAATAATAAATTTGTACATATAATAAAAAAACCAAAACTTAAAAATTTAATAATTTAATACAAAATTAGATAAGTAAAGTAAAATAAAAATAAAAGAAAAAACTTGTTCTTTGGAGCTTGCATGCATTTTACGCGTGTCTGTTAAGTGCTCCGAACCAATTCGTGTCCCCTCTCCCGTTTTCAAAGGTCGAGTAGTAGGGCAACAGGCGAATGGGATCTGGGGCATGAATAGATGCCACGGGCTTTGCTGCCATCTTTTACTCTCTCTGATGCTGGGTCTTTAAATGAGATTGGATCTATTTCTTGGTCCATGAAAAGAAGGAATAGCTATGCTTCTTATGGCTCTCGAAAAAACTATGTATATGGATATGGGACTGGAACAGTAACTCGATCTTGAAATGTATCTGCAAGGCCACTTTTAGGTAGGTCTCGATAGAGGAAATGAACTACTGGAAGGGATGCTTAGGTACGTCTTGACAGGGGAAACGAACTACTGGAAGGGATGCTGCTTTCTCTGTTTCCATCTCTTTTCCCCTGCTGCTCTAGCTACTATTGGTGCTTGAAAAACATATGTTGGTGGTTCTGTTGCGGGTGAAGCTAATTCAACTCTATCTCGAAATGGAACTGGTTCTGTTACTAGATCTGTTACTCTAATTGCAACTGGTTAAAGGCCGAATTCAGATTTGTAAATTACAAATTACTATATATTCAAATTTGTAAATCATTGTAAATAAATTGCAGTATTTTCACTGTAAATATAGAAACAATTATTTTATTGCTTGAATTTGTAGAAATGAATAAATTTAGAATTTATAAAAAAATTACATGCATTTTTGTAAGCCAAGAAACCAGTGGCTTCATATTCAAGTATTCAATCTTATTCTTTTCGTATGCCCACCCATCTGCAAAAGCATCTTGTGAGAAAAATATATAAAGTTTATGAAATGCCAGAATATTGATAAGAAAATTCATGTGAGCATGCCTGATGAGCCATAATGTGCCCCCCATTCAAAATAGTTTGTGAAAAGGCGAAAAGGTTATTTCGCGAGAAACTTTCTCTACTGAGTCTGTTCTTGTAAGTTATCAGCTTCAGTACTGAATACTGCTATCGCTATTGGTCTTGAGGGTGACCAAGCCAACAGTGAACTGTAGTTAATGAGAACCAAGCTGTGGCTATAGATAGTGCTTCTGTGAAACGTATTGGTTGGGGGAATGACAAATCCCCGGATCCCAGCTCACTATAAGTCCCTGCCAAAAATTCTAAATAGCTATGAATTGCTACAACAGGTTTCTGTACAAGATTCCTTGTTGCTTCCTTTATGCCACCTAAAGCACCCACCAAGAAAACAAGTTTCTATGCTTCCACTTGAAGCACCCACCAAGAAAAAAGACGACCTGGACTAGAATAGAAACAGAAATATGCTTCAAAGCCCTGAAGCACATCAAGAACAAAGAAGAAGCGGCCATCAAGAACAAAGAAGCGACTTGGAATAGAAAACATAAATATGCGCAAAACCAGATGTCACTAGTTAGCAACTGTCACTAGTCACCAGCAACCAGATGTCACTAAAGGCAACCAGATGTTAGGAAAGGCAACGAGAAGTTACTTGAAGCAGTGAATCATCATCTAAAATATAAATAATAAATGATGGCTGCTATACACATGCGCTTACTTTTCTTTATAAGCTTACTTCCCTTTATAATTTAAATAACATTTAATGCTGCGAATTAATGCTAGCATTAATTTATTGTTCGTAAATATGAATCATACATATGCTATAATATCCATGTTTATAGCCTCCCCGTCTCGGGAAGAGGCCAGAACCACGAAAAAACGTAGATCGCCCAAAAAATTAGGTAAATTTAGGTAGTAGCACGAAAAATTGTTGTACTTGTTGCCCAGACTAATGTTAACAGGGACTATTTTATTACTATAGTCCCTGCCATGCCGCAAGCGGCATGGATTAATAAGGTTTCTTGCAACTTATTATTACATGTGGCAATCATTATACTAGAATGGTATGCACACACACACACACACACACACACACACACACACATATTGAAATGGAAACTATCCTAAATAAACATTTTAACATTTTACAATTAGGGTTACTTATCCTTTATACACTTAACAAAAAAAAAGGAAAGAAATATTTGTAAATCCCATATAATGAATATCCTTATCTAAAGGGAAAGATAAGATTTTTGTAGTAGGTGATCAATTAATGATGCATGTATTCATTATGGCCATTAAGAAAATAGACATGTCTAAACAAATTGTACACACCACAGATGTCTAAACAAAATGTAGACACCTTCTATAAAATACTTTATATCGGCTAATGGTTTTACTAAGTTCATAATTAGCAATATATGTGCAAAATTCAAAAATAAATATTTATAGAAGGATTTTTGCAAATAAGGTAGAGTAAAGTCAAATATGAGTTTTAAATATCTTCCACAAACAAATGGAGAAAGAGAGATCATCAATAAGTTCTTAGTCATATCTTTGTCATTTTTTTTTTGTATAGAAAAATAACAAAAAATTGTTTATTAAATACATTTGGCTCAACCATGGTATAAATATATATAACTAAGATGACACAGTTTAAACCTCTGTATGGATATGAACCACCAAAGGTGAAAGACCTTCCACTATTTAGTGTTCCCTCATGATGATATGTGTTTCTCTCTAAGTGAAGTTGATATGTAAATTATTGAAATGTCACCATGAGGATATGTGTTTCTCCCTAAGTGAAGTTGATATGTAAATTATTGAAATGTATGGTGACATGTCCCAAAGTGTATAACCATTTCTACCCTAAAAACTATATTACAACCTCCCATTTCAATAGCAAACATGTGAGTTTTAAAATGATACTCAACAATCTATAGCTTCACATTTTTATATTGTCTCTCACATTTACTTATTACCACCATTGATTTTCATAATTTGAAAATTATATATGTGATGTACATAAGAATGGGTTTCTTGTGTCACCATCCTATGACTAAAAGTGTATGTGATGCCACTGTCAATAAACACAATCATTTTACAGTGTTTCATGTATCCAATCAATTTCAATGTTTCAAGTGTTGAGAAATTTAATAGGGCATAGAGAGAAATTTGGGGTACCTTGCAAGGAGATTACAAGGGGGGCTTCGTCATACATAAGGGTGGTGGTGTCTTCCAAGTTTGGCTCAACGATAAATTCAACGAGAGTGTCTTTTAAGTATTCTTGTGTGATACATTTATTTGAATAATTTTTGGTCTTTATATTTATGCTCTTTGAAATATTGCTCATGACAACTATAGTATTGATGTTCTACCATCTCTTTTGGAGATAAATTTTGGATTCTTAATGGTCAAGAGGTGGACGAGATAGGGGTAGTGGCCACAAGAGGGCCATGATGAGTAGGGAATGAGGGTCTTTTGCTTTGCAAATTTGTCATTGTCACAACTTCTTTAACTTTACCCCAATCTTTCAACCATGGATTTGGGTGCTACATCATGAAATGTGTTTTAATTGTCTCCTTAAAACCAATAATAAAACATTCTTTGAAATGAAAATCAAATATATCTTTTATATAAATTAAAAATACCACAATATAATCAACAATTTTATCTATTTAATATGATTTTGTTAATCATTCCTTGTAATTGCATTGGGAGGCACTCTACAACCTAGTATAGGGGAGTGTGTAGGCGTAAATGTTTGTAAATTTTAACATTTAACATAACAAATGTAATGGAATGTCAACCCTAATTAAAAATTTGGTAATTAATGTAATGTAGACCCTTACAAAATACAATTATGTATAAATAAAATATAAAAACTAATTAAACACATTACATAGATCAAATCAATATTACATTTTTTATTGTGGCTTAGAAGAGAGTTAAGAGGACTTAAGGAGTTGTCAGGGCTAGGACTTGCATCCAAAGTTCTTAGATTTGCAAGAATTGGGAGTCTTCTCTATCTACCTATATTTTTAATTTTCCTTCCTATGTCTATTAGATAAACAAGGTAAAGTGAGATACACAAAATCAACCCCTTTTTCTCTTAGACGGTGAGTAGTCTTTCTTTGCTTGAATTTTCCTTTAAAATCTTAGAGTTCCATTGTTTTTCCTCTTTTTTGTTGTGTTTTTGTGATTCTGGTAGATTTTGAAATTATATTAAGATTTTGAACGTTTAAGTTGTTAAGGCCATTTTATGGAATTAATTTTAAAGTGTGAAATTATTTTAAGATTTTGAAAGTTTAAGTTGTTAAGGCCATTTTACGGAATTAAGTATAAAGTGTGGAGAGCACATAAGCCGCTTCTACTATAGCTTGGAAGAAATTTTTATTTTTCTTTACATTGGTTTTCCAAATTCTAAACAGATTTTTAAACTTCTTTTCACTGTTTTTGTATATTTTTTCAGTTGTTTTCCAAATTCAAAATATTATTTTAAATATTTTCATATTATTCTACATGCACTGCCAAAACAAGTGCTTTTTGACTGTTATAATCAAGATTAGGATTCCTATTTTTGTGATGAAATAACGGTGATTGTGGATCCGCTTCTGTTGGTCGTTGGAATCACAAGTAGGTTTTCACTAAGTAGTAACAATACTTTTCTTTTTCTTTTAAGTTTACCTGAACTGATCTCTCACAATGGTTCCATACTTACATAGTAATATTATTTCTGCATCTCTTTTTATTTTTGCCCCTGTTTTACATTTCTTCACACTGTAGAAGTTTGTTATTTAGATTAGGTTTAAATTTAACTAAAATATAAATTAGGTTTTTGGTTGGTGATGATGTAAGCCTATTGGGGAAAGGGAAATTGACTCAATGGTTCCATCTTTTCTTAATTTTATTGTAATGAAGATTTTAGAGTGACTTATTATTATTTTGGTTATCTTTAATATTTTTCATCCAGGTGGATATTGGTGGCCACCCGCCTATTCCACTTGGGGCCTCACCATTGTCTCTTTCAGTTTTTTAGTTTCGTCACAACTTATTATTTTTAGCAGTTTTTCGGGTCTTAAACTTCTAGAGCCGTTTTGAGGCCCTAAACAATGTTTTTGGGCATCGTTTTTCTGGAAAATTTGATTTCATTACAAAATATACATGCACAATTAGTATTTGTAGTCCTCGGATAGATTTTTCTAACGATATATCATGTGCATCAAACAGAGATAGTATGCCAAAGTTACGACCCCAGGAAATTGATGTACCAATTTACCTCGACGAGGCCCATATTCTGACGTTTCATTTCCTAGGGTTATATTTTTGGATGTTTAGGGTTTTCCATTGTTTCTTAGTAATATATAGGCCTTCAAGCCTCATTGTAACACAAAGTTCAAAGGCCTATAGCCGCCACATATCTTCTCAGAGATAAGCTACTAGTGCCCTAGCTAGTTTATTTCCATTCTGCCTGTAAGCAAATTTCAGTGCTTTGATATTAATGAAATGAAGTGTTATTTCCATTGCATATTTGTGTTTATGGTTATATGTGTATTCTATTGTGTTCCTGTATAAATCCAGATCAGTGGTATCAAAGCAGTCTGCTTTTCTCGATCCTTCTTTGCATGTCCCCAACGAGGTCGAGGTATAAGGAGTTAGAGCTCGATCTGGTTGAACCTTTGCAAGATCATCCTCGCAAACCCCGACAAAGGCCCATGGGGGATGAAAAAAAATATGAGGGAGTAGGAGATCCTATCAAAATATTCCTCGAGGAGGCCCTCGAAAAACAAAGGAACACGATGATGGATAACTTTGTCCAGATCCTCCAACAACTGCCCACCGACGACGCATCTGCATCCAGTAGCCACTCTTGAGGCACAACTCCATTTAAGGTACAATTAAACTTTGACATTCCCATATTTTAGGGTCAAATAGATGCAGATGTTTGAATCTATTAGAAGGATATTTCTCGGTTCATGACTTTTCCGATTGAGAGGAGATTATTTTTTCACTCCTCATAGCTACCCCCCATGTCAAGGACTGGTGGGAAACCTACTGTGAGAAAAGGGATGAGACAAAACCCTCTCTATTCTCAGCCATACCCACTTGGAATTCTTTTCAAGACGCCATCAAGGAACAATACTATCCCATGGGGAGCTATGAGGACAAGTACATACAATGGACCACGATGCGGCAACAAAGGGATCAAGATGTGCATGAGCTGACGAATCTGTTCCATACCCTGCGCACAAAGTTGGGTATCAAAGATTCAGAGAAACATTTGGTGCTAAAGTATCACAGTTGTCTGCATAGATACATTCAGGAGGAAATGGAGTTCCTCGACATCTCCGCACTTGGTACAACATACTGGTATGCTACCAAGATTGAGCTTAAATTCAAACAGAAGAAGCGAGACTTTGGATCTGCGAATCAAAAGCAAGGGAAAGGTACCCCCAAACCATAGAAAAAAGGACAAATCCAAGGCATGGTGGCCCAAGACAACCTGCCAAAGCTGCAAGAAAATAATAACACCGTGAAGCCAAAGAAGGACACAGGAAAGTGGTGTGAGTTCCATAAGAGTTCCACTCACAACACAAGTGAGTGTCGGGCCATGCAGTTGCTGGTGGCTGAGATGAGGGCTTCTGAATCAAATGCATGCTCTGATTCTGAATCAGAACCTGACAAAGGGAATGACAAAGGGAAACATATTATTGATGCGGAGCACAACGCCACTGTCACCACTGCGAAGATCCAGAAGGAGGAACCAGAAGATCCAAAGGAGGAGGAGCGTCTCTTCCACTCCCAGATGTGGGTTAAGGGTTCCCCGCTATAGTTCATTGTCGACAATGGGAGCCAAAATAACCTCATTTTAGGAGACTTCATGAAGCGGTTGGGCTTGCCAATCACATTACTCCCACAACCATACACCATCGGGTGGCTTCACCAAGGATGGGATCTCCACGTCAGCGAGCAGTGCCGCCTTCCCTACAACATCAAGCCCTTCACGGATGAGGTATTATGTGACATCGTTCCTCTTGATTTTTGTGATGTATTATTAGGCCAACCATACTTGTGGAAGCGACATGCTGTGTATGAGTCCTGACCTCGCGTTGTTATTGTTACTTTGGGAAATAAGTTGTACAGGATACTAGAGGTACCATCACCTACCACTATCTCTTTGGTTACTACAAAATAATGCAGTAAGCTCATTTCCAAAAACACGAACTTTGTTTAGCTAATGATCTGCCCCCAGGGCAAGAAGAAGATTGTGGCCATGACCTCCAGACAGGGCTCCTCTCCACGACAACAAAAAATGGACAAGGTTATGGAGGAGTACGAGGACATCTTCACCTCACCCATATGGGTGCCTCTGCAATTTCAGTTCAAGCACCCCATTGATCTGACCCTAGGTGCGCCACTACCTAATGGACTAATCTATCAACGCTCTGTTCTGGAGAACGATGAAATCAAGACGCAGATTCAGGAGTTGTTGCAAAAAGGTCACATCCAGCCGATTTCATCACCTTGTGGGAGCCCGATCACGTTGGTACAGAAGAAGGATGGGACTTGGAGACTCTGTATTGACTATCGGGCTTTGAAAAAAATCACTGTCTAGAATAGGTACCCGATCCCACGGATTGATGAACTTCTAGACAAACTCAAAGGGACAAATATTTCAGCAAGATCGATTTGAAGTCTGGGTATCACCATGTAGCAATCGAACCCTCCGATGTGTGGAAGATTGCCTACAAAGCCAAGGAGGGCCTTTTCGAATGGTTGATCATGCCTTTCGGGTTGACGAATGTTCCCACAACCTTCATGAGGTGGATGGATGACATCTTGTGGCCATTCACAAACTCATTTGTAGTGGTGTACTTGGATTACATTCTGATCTTCAGCCAGACTTGGGAAGAGCACCTCCACCACATCCGACAAGTCCTCCAAACACTGTTGCAACACAAGTTGTGTGCCAATTTGGATAAGTTCGCATTTGGCATGATCCAGGTTCAATATCTGGGATACGTTATTGATGAAAGGGGGTGCATGTGGATCCAACAAATATCCAAGTCATTCGGGATTGTCCATCCCCAACCACTCTAACAGAGCTCCGCAACTTTCCGAGGCTTGCTAATTTCTACCGTAGGTTCGTGTTGGGATTCTCTCATATCACTTGGCCCTTGAGTCATGTCACCAAGGGAGGAGCGCCCCAATGCTCACAATAACAGACTTGCAACAACCATATGAGATCAAGATGGATGCCTCTGACTATGCTGTTGGGTCAGTTCTTACTCAACAAGGACATCCAGTGGCATATCACAGTGAGACATTGTCCGACACAGTTCGCAAGTATCCCACTTATGACAAAGAAATGTATTCCATTGTGTAGGATTTTCGATAATGGAAGCATTACATTTTGGGGAAGGAAACAATCATCCACACATACCACCGACCCCTGCAGTTCATACAGACACAAGGGAAGTTGCAAAACAATCACCATCAGAAGTGGTCCACATATTTGCAACAGTTTCATTTGAACATCAAGTACAAGAAGGGTAGCACCAATAATGTTGCAGTCTATTTTAGTCGACCACCGATCATGGCACTAACCACCGTTCTCAACTCTTGTGGGCACGAGACTTCTAATTTGCCACTTCTTTACAAGAGCGATCCAGAATTCGGTCACACAAACAAGGCACTCTTGGGGGGTACGCAAGTTCTAAATTTTCACCTCCAAGATGCACTATTATGTCACCTGGGACGCCTTTGTGTTCCTTCAAGTGAGCGTGCCAAGATGATATTGGAAGCACACTACAGTCGAGTCGTTGGGAATTATGGGGTTGAGAAAACAGTGGCAGTACTATAGAAGTATTTAAATTGGCTGAACCTTCGACAGGATGTCGGGAAGTACATTAGATCCTGCACTTCTTGCACCATTTCCAAGCCAACCATCAAGAAGCAAGGCCTCTATACTCCGCTACCTACCCCTAGTCAACCTTGGGAATCCATCTCCATGGATTACGTGTTGAGCCTTCCTTCTAATAAGCATGGAAACGACTGTGTTTTCGTGGTCGTCGAAAGATTCTCGAAGATTGCCATTATGGCGGCCTACAAGAAGTATATCACAACATAAGCCACAAATAAACTCTTCTTTGAATGAGTGTGGGTGCACTTTGGGATCCCCCAGTCTATCATCTCAGATCGAGACAGCAGGTTCCTCAGCACAGTTTGGTACAACCTTTGGTCAATGTTGGACACCAAGCTCACCAAGTCCACAACTTTCCATCCCCAAACTGATGGCCAGACAGAGGTCATCAACAAGATGATTGTACACATTCTGCGCATGTACAATTCAAAGCATACATGCACATGGGATGAGAGCCTCCCCTATGTACAACATAGCTATAACCGGGCTCTCCACAACTCAACCGACCACAACCTCTTTCAAGTGGGCTTGGGATTCCAGCCACTATGTCCCATTGACGTAGCCATGCCATTTGCGACTACTTAGGCTGATTCGGCCCATGTCCAGTCTAAAGCTGACAAAGCGAACAACTTCATCGAGTGCATTCATCACATCTGCCAACAGGTTCATGACATATTGGACAGAGCCAATGCCAAGTACAAGCAACGACATGATCAACATCGGGTGCCACACAACTTCCAGGTGGGCGACAAAGTGTGGCTACATTTGTAGAAGGAGCGCCTCACTGGAACCCACTGCAAGCTTCGCCCGCTCCTATATGGGTTGTACACCATCACCAAGGATGTAGGGAACAATGCCTTCGAGCTCTGTATTCCACCATTCCTTGGTCTGCACCAAGTATTCAATGTGGACTGCCCTCGTCCCTACTTCCCACCTCTACTGTACACCTCTGACATTACAGAAAAACTCACACCAACAGAGTTAAACCCAGATTGCATGGAACAGGCCACCATAGATTGTATCATGGAAATTCAAATCAAGAAAACTCGTGAACAGAAGATCCAACTATATCGGGTTGTCAAAGTTGGCCAACTCCTGCACCAAGGCAAGTGGTTCACTAGGGACCAAGTTCAGCAGAAGTTTCCTCATCCCATGGAGGAACTCAACGTAATGGGGATCATTTATTCCTAGGGGGGGAGGAATGATCCAGGTGGATATTGGTGTCCACCCGCCTATTCCACTTGGGGCCCCACCATTTTCTCTTTCAAATTTTCAATTTCGTCACAACTTATTATTTTTAGCAGTTTTTTAGGGTCTTGAACTTCTGGAGCCGTTTTGAGGCTCTAAATGACGTTTTTTGGGCATCGTTTTTTTGGCGAGTTTGATTCCATTTTAGAATCTACATTCGCGATCAATAGTTTTAGTCCTCGGATAGATATTTCTAATGATGTATCATGAGTTTCAAACAGAGATAGTATACCAAAGTTATGACCCCGTGAAATTGATGTACCAATTTACCCCGACGGGGCCCATATTCTGGTGTTTCATCTCTTAGGGTTAGTTTTTTGGATGTTTAGGGTTTTCCATTGTTTCTCAATGATATATAGGCCTTCAAGCCTGATTGTAACACAGAGTTCAGAGGCTTGTAGCCACCACATCTCTTCTCAAAGATAAGCTACCAGCGCCCTAGCTAGTTTATTTCCATTATGTCTGTAAGCAAATTTCAGTTCTTTAATATTAATGAAATGAAATGTTATTTCCGCTGCATATTTGTATTTATGGTTGTATGTGTATTCTATTGTGTTCCTGCATAAATCTGGATCAATTTTTAATTTAATAAAAATATAGTTAATTAAGTGTTTAGAACAAAGTATTATTTTGTTATATCTAAGACTTTTGTGATCCATAATGTAGATAAATGTATTTCAGATTAATCACATCATAAAGATTTGGTCGAAATTTCGAACCAACTAATGTTGTTCATCCTCAGGACAAGGTGAAGAAGTTAACCAATCTTCATAAATAAATAGTATGAATGCATCATTACCTAGAGATAGTCGTTAGAGAGTTACGTAAATAGTTAGTTAGTTATTAGGGGATAAAAATCAAATTAATTAATATTAAAGAATTTTCAAATTTTATTGATAAATTATAATAAAAATTATTTTATTACCAATATCATATATTTAAATTTTAAGAATATTGGTTATTTAAATAATAATTTAACTAAAAAATAAGGGTAAAAATGGGTAAGAAGGATCAAAATAATAGTGTCTCTAAATTTCAAGAAGTCTCAAGAGGGATGATGGTTGGAAATTGAGTAAGAGCTAGACTCCATCTCTCTAGATGTGATTCCCTCATGTTCCCTCCTATCTCGCTTGGATTGTTATTGTGTTTTGGCTCTTAGTTTTCGGTCGGTGTTTTTTCCCCTTTTTGTTTTTCATTTCTTATTTTCTTCCTTATTTTTAAAATTCCCCTAGCATTGCGTTGTTTTTATTTTTATTTTAATCTTTCTTCCTTATTATTACGCCTTAACGCGTTCTTATTTGAAAACAACTCCCCTAGCTGCCAATGTGTCCATGTTTGAGCCATTGGATCAAATGTTAGACGATTGAAATGTTTTAGGCCATTAGATCCACAAGTAAATTGTTTTATATATGTTTTTTATAATGCTAGTTTTTTTTTTCTTTTTTAATAAGTATTAAGTATGATAGAAATGTTGTTATGTCATGTTTAATTACGTCGTAAGATGTATTTATTTGAAAACAACTCTCCTGCTGCTTCTCTATCATAATATTTGCCATTCAATCTTTTGTTAGACGATTGAGTAAAGATTAATCGTTGATTGGAATAGCGACAGTTGAAACAATTACAACTGGCTCTTGAAGGTTTGAAATTAGTTTTGCATCTGCCCAAACTACTCAAGCATATTACGCAACTACTATAGCATATTACACGGAAGGCTTTTCAAATGCTCATGGCTTCTCTGCAGAGATCAAAACTCTGGGTAGAATCCGCCATCAACATGTTGTTAAATTGTTAGTATTTTGCTTGAACCATGACACTAATCTTCTGGTGTATGAGTATATGCCGAATGGAAGCCTGGCGAAGCTGCTTCAGGGAAACAATGCCACGCCTCTGGATTGGAATACCAGATACAAAATCACAGTGGAAACTGCATAGGGGTTGAGCTATCTTCATCACGATTGTCGACTGGCCATCCGTCATCGCGATGTGAAGTCCGGAAATATTCTTTTGGACTCCAATTTTGAAGCTCGTGTTGCAGATTTCAACTTAGCCAAACTTTTGCATCAATCTGGTACGTTGGAATCAGTTGCAGGGACCTTTGGCTACATAGCTCTAGGTAAGTAGTTGTTTCATCTTTAAATGTTCAAGTCATCGATTTCTAATTTTAGTAGAGGGTTTCCAGAAAGTTTAACTAAGCTGCTAGCTTTACGAAATTCTATGGTCTGTTATTGAAGTCCATGATCTGTTATTGCCAATTATAAACAGATTATGTTGAGGCAAAGAAGCGCTGCATCATAAATAAAAGCAATTAGCAAGAGATTCCAGCCTCAAATTCCTTACTTTTGTTTTGAAGGGAGGTAAGTTGTGAAAATGTACACAAGGGAGGCATCTGAATCAGTGTTGCTTTGAGATTCCCCTGTTTCATGTATTTCCTTATAATTGGCATCCAAATCTGCATTACTTTCATATTCCTCTTCTGTTTTTGTATATCCTTGTAATTTTCTTTCATGATGAAATGCCTCTACTTTTCTTTGCAGTGTTAGCACACACCATTGTTCTGTCCAGGGTAGAGTCAAATCACCTTTCATCGATTACTGTCTCATAGAGAAACCTTGAGGATGTCTCGTAGGTTTGAGATCTCCTCCTCTATTCCTTTGAATGGTGAATCTTCCTAAACTCCTATTCCTTTGAAATTTGGGTTATCCTCAGCTCTCAACTTTGCAGAATGTCAGACTCTAAAGACAACTTCTCAACTTTGCAGAATGTCAGACTCTAAAGACAACTGCCAAGGTCCACAGGTAGTCCAGGAGATGACGAGAAACCTTCTTAATGCCCTGTCCCCAGTTACATAGTTTTAACTGCTAAAAATTTATTTGGGTTCATTTTGTGCAATCTGTTCAGGTTTGCATAGACAGTTCTACATCAAGTCCCACAAATTTAAAATCCATGTCGTTCAAGTTTTGAGTTAGTCATATGTTGTTTTTTTGTCTGGATTCCACCTAGGTCACGTTGTATTGTTTCACTGGTTTACCTAGTAGAATAATTCGTACTTTCTATTCTCTTGCAGTTTGCAATCTCTTCAGTGAAAAGTGACTATGATGGCTAGCATTCCTTTTCCTTTTTAACACTATGATTCACATGCGAAATTGCGCAATAAAAAAGACATAATTTCCAGTAAAAATGCCTCTCTGCAGCGATGTACCTACGATACCGAGTATGCATGTGGCTTTTCAGGCTTAAATTTGATAAAAGACAGTAATAACATCTTGAATTCAAGGAACCTTGTTCATGATGGCGAGAACATCTGCTACAAAGACGCGGTGACTACTTTTAAAGCGAGTATGGCCAGGTTGACTATCTCACCGACTCTTCAGCCGACATCAAGTCGTACTGATCGGTCATAATTCTGAAGTTTAGTTATTTCCCATTGTGTTGTCTTACAAGTCTATCTATTTTTGTTTGGGCGAGGAAGTGAGCTCAATTAAATAGTCAAATATATACTATGTCTATAACTAGATTGTACCTCCATGTTTTATGCTCAAGCAATGTTGTGGTGTCTTTCAAAAGACCGTGCATATAGTTACTGCAGCTCCAATCTTATGAATCCATAGCGCTAATTTAAGATTGGATTTCCTTAGGTTTTTTCGGCACAATTCAGCCGCACAGTTTGAATCCAATGTTAGACGAAAGGGTGATGTGTTATCCAGCCTATATAAATTTATACCAATTTATACCATAATAATGATAGTGAGATTTTGTAACCAACTTATAAGATACCATAATTTTTTTTTTAATTTATATTTAAAGTGTCGTAATATTTTTTTTTTATATTTAATATGAATCGAAAAGTAACTATGAAAAAAATATTAATCATAATAAAATATTTTAATAATTTAGTTAAATTAATAATAAATAAAGATAATTGAAATTTATAAAATTTGTTTTTTTTATAAATGATTTTATTTTATTTTATTTTATAAATTAGTGTCTTTTTCATTCTTTAGTGTTTTGATGTTTTGAAAGACTCTAGAAGGACCATTATAGACAATGCAATAATATTTTTTATATTGAAACATACAATCATAGATAATAGATTACAAAAATCATAGATAATAGAACATCTCATTTTGTTACAAAAATCTTTTAATAGATTTTTTCCACAAATTATAAAATACAATCAATCTTATTCGTTTTTTCAAAGTAAGTATATAGTGTTTGTTTAAATATATAACTATAACAAAATGATAATAAGTTCAGATCATGTTCATAGATGTTATTCCATAATAAGTATCAAAAGGCTTATCATGATACATATCACATTGATTTTTCTTTTTAATAAGTTACATTGAATTTAGGTTTTGGTGAGATTATGTCAAATTACACAAAAATAAAACTAAAAGTAAATTAAATAAGTAGATTGACATAATGTAATGAACATTTTAACTAAGTCAAAATACAATAATAATAATAATAATAATAAACTATAAAAACAACCCATGGTATTGACCCATGGTATTCATGTATTCATGCTGAAATTAAGATGGCCTAGATCAATATTAACTATAGAAACTATATACATAATTGTAGCTAAAACAATCTTCCATGTTTTTTACTTTATAATCATAAACAATTTTCATATTATATGATGTCAAAGTTACTCAAATTTTTATTCTAAAATTTTAAACATAGTTTTTCACTACATAATTTTAGCTTTTCTAATTTTTTTATTTTTCAATTCCAAACAAAACTTACAAAAGAAAAAACCCACTTAGTTCGGAAGTTTATAGTTTTACAAAATTGACACTATGCTATTAAAAATAGAGTAAGTTGAGACAACCTTAAGGGGTTTTTTGTACAAGTTTTATCATAACCTTTCCCTCCATCCAATATATATTGTAGAGTCTATAGTGTATTCTAGTTTATAACCTCCCTCCATCCAATATATATTGTAGAGTCTATAGTGTATTCTAGTTTATAACCTGATCCACAATCAAAGAAAATGGCTAGGGATTTCACAAGTTATTAGTTTGTAACCTGATCCACAATCAAAGTAAAATGGCTAGCGATGTCACAAGTTATCATTCACACAGCGATATATTGACAGTCTCGATTAAAATGGATCTTATTAGATGCATGGTAGGTAGAGACACTAAAAAATTCAAAATAGATATATGTTATGACATCCATATTGTTGACAAACCATCCAAATGTCCCATCTTATATAACAATTTATAACAATAGCCGCTCAATTTACTCTCCAATTTTTGAAAACCCCACCCATGCTCGGGAGATCACAGTGTAAAATCAAATGTTCCTGTTTTTTAAAGGGTTTATAAACAAAAAAAGACAATGAGAAAGTCAATATTGTGGTATAATAACTGATTTTTGAATCATTGTGACAAACAAAACATCACATGAGCTCACAGAATATATCTAATGCTATAAGGATATGAGATGATAACAAAGTTTTGAATCATGATAACTAGGTGACAACCAAAACAAAGTTTTAGCCACAATAAAAAAATCACAACAACTCACAGAATATATCCAAGGTTGCAATGAACCCATACATTGGGATGGTCATCATGGGAATTTCAGTGCACATAGAACACCACCCTAAAAATTCTATACTCTTGATCAATTTAGAATAAGCTAAGGTGTCTATATTGGATTCTGAGATGGGTGGTACAATAATTGAGGATGCTTCTTAAAGGGTAAGGGAATTTAGATACTCTATCCTTCCACCAAAGCTATAACTAGCAATTGCACCACATGTTGCAAAGGAAACATTGTAAGGTTGTGGTATAGGAAAGAATAGCATATAAGAAAGAAGAGGTAGTAGGATCTTTCTCAGCTCCAACTGATCCTCCAAAGTAAGGGGTGGAGAATTATGTTTACTGGACCTCAAATAAAAATATCCATATTGGGTAACTAATGTGGAACAACTTATTTGTTATTAATTGCATGTAAGATGTGTTTTTTCATAATGGATGAGACATTTTGGCCAAAGTACTTAAGACCTCTATATGACAAACGCTGCATGTTTATTTTTTTTCCGGCATGAAAAATGCACTTGGTTTTTATGACCAAGTTGGGAAGACTTCACCCTTCCATGAAATTATTTGCTTCTATCAAATTTGCTTCTATCACATTCGCAATGTTGAATTCCTCTGATACTACTCCTAGAACTCTAACTTTGCTCTACAATTAGAATTATTTTACAAAATTTTCTAGTTGATAACTCTTATCATCAATATCTTTGAAACCTCCACGACCTGCTTCCATGGAAGCAAAGTTTTCCTTTCATTCCTTCACGATGGCTCCCTCTGCAAGATATTGTTTCTTCTAGGCTACTCTTTCCTATGCTATTGCCTTACGATGTTTATTTTGCAACATGTCCAATGGCTCAAACATGGACACAGAGGTGGCTAGGGGAGTTGTTTTAAAATAGTGATGCCTTAAGGCGTAAAAATGTGATACTCTATTGTAATTTTCTCTATAAATGTGATGGAAAGTGTCCCCTAAATGTTGACAATTTCATGGTTAATGTAGTATAAGCTACATGCAAATTTACAGTCTTGTATACAAGATCAATAAAGCTATGACCAATATCCACCACCATAGAGCAAGATGTGTTCACCAATTCAACAGTTGCTTCCAAATATCTCTCAGTGCTAGAGTTTTCTTCTCAATAAACTTGTTTTTACTACACTTGAACTGATGAAATCCATCCTTGTTGCATATAGGAGCATTTAGTTCTCATAAGAAGACTGTTATACTGTGTCATAATTTTCTCTACAAATGTGTTGGAGTTGTTTTCTCAATAAACTTCTTTTTACTGCTCTTAAGTAATGAAATCCATCCTTGTTACATATAGGAGCATTTAGCTCTGATAAGAATAGTGTGATAGTGTGTTATAATTTTCTCTACAAATGTGTTGGAGTTTCTTTCTCAATAAAATTGTTTTTACTCCTCTTAAGTGGTGAATGCAATTCTCACATGTAGATGAACTTGGAGTAAACTCTAATTATGTTAATAAAATTTCTCTTTATTTACATCTATGCTAGATAGATTGTACTTGAATATATTTAAAATATCTTATTTGACTTAAATGCTCATTTCATACTTATGTCGGAGGATTATAAATCACCAAAGGATTTTCACCCCCAATTTCCCATTTCAATATCTATAGCAAATTTTTTATATATCTAAACAGATTATGTTGGTTTACATATATGTTTTCATCCCCAATTGCCTATTTCAATATCTAAAACAAAATTTTATGGTTTATAACTCTTATCATCAATATCTTTGAAACCTCCATGACCTGCTTCCATGGAAGCAAAGTTTTCCTTTCATTCCTTCACGATGGCTCCTTCTCTTCAACATATTGTTTCTTCTAGGCTACTCTTTCCTATGCTATTGCCTTACGACGTTTCTTTTACAACATGTGGTGCAATTGCTAGTTACACCTTAAGGCGTTCTTATTTGAAAACAACTCCCCTAGTTGCCAATGTGTCCATGTCTGAGCCATTGGATTAAATGTTAGACGATTGAAATGTTTTAGGCCATTAGATCCACAAGTAAATTGTTTTATATATGTTTTTTATAATGTTAGTTTTTTCTTTTTCTTTTTTAATAAGTATTAAGTATGATAGAAATGTTGTTATGTCATGTTTAACATTTTGACTATGTCAAATTACACAAAAATAAAAGTAAAAGTAAATTAAATAAAAAGAATGACATAATGTAATTAACACTTTAACTAGGTCAAAATACAATAAAAAATAAAAATAATAAAATAAAATAATAATAAACTATAAAAACAGCCCATGGTATTGACCTATGGTATTCATGTGGAATGTAGTTTATTTAAAGGGGGAATTAAAGATAACTATTTAGGTTTTGGTGACTTTTAAGTTAAAACTATGTTATTAAAAATTTGTTAGATTTAAATAAAATTTATATCATAAAATTAAACTCCACACAAGCCAATTAATTTAAATTAAATGTATAAAAGACACTATTAAAAAGGAAAATAACTATTTAAAATAAAAACAATAAAATAAAATAATAATAAACTATAAAAACAACCCATGGTATTTATGTGGAATGTAGTTTATTTAAAGGGGGAAATTAAGATAAGTATTCAGGTTTTGGTGACTTTTAAGTTAAAACCATGTTATTAAAAATTTGTTAGATTTAAATAAAATTTATATCATAAAATTAAACTCCACACAAGCCAATTAATTTAAACTAAATGGATAAAAAAACACTATTAAAAAGGAAAATAACTATTTATGTATTTAAATATTACATTTTTGTGTTAGGATGCTCTCCAACAAAATATGATAGAAATGTTGTTATGTCATGTTTAACATTTTGACTATGTCAAATTACACAAAAATAAAAATAAAAGTAAATTAAATAAAAAGAATGACATAATGTAATGAACACTTTAACTAGGTCAAAATACAATAAAAAAAATCAAAATAATAAAATAAAATAATAATAAACTATAAAAACAGCCCAAAACAACCCATGGTATTGACCCATGATATTCATGTGGAACGTAGTTTATTTAAAGGGAAAATTAAGACAACTATTTAGGTTTTGGTGACTTTTAAGTTAAAACGATGTTATTAAAACTTTATTAGATTTAAATAAAATTTATATCATAAAATTAAACTCCACACAAGCCAATTATTTTAAATTAAATGCATAAAAAATACTATTAAAAAGGAAAATAACTATTTATGTATTTAAATATTACATTTTTGCGATGCTCTCCAATAAAGTATGATAGAAATGTTGTTATGTCATGTTTAACATTTTGACTATGTCAAATTACACAAAATAAAAATAAAAGTAAATGAAATAAAAAGAATGACATAATGTAATTAACACTTTAACTATGTTAAAATACAATAAAAAAATAAAAATAAAAAAATAATAATAATAATAAACTATAAAAGCAACCCATGGTATTCATGTGGAATGTAGTTTATTTAAAGGGGAATTAAGATAACTATTTAGGTTTTGGTGACTTTTAAGTTAAAACGATGTTATTAAAAATTTGTTAGATTTAAATAAAATTTATATGATGAAATTAAACTCCACAAAAACCAATTAATTTAAATTGCATGGATAAAAAACACTATAAAAAAAAGAAAAAGAAAATTAAGGTGGCCTAGATAAATCTTAACTCTGAGGGATCAAATGTCTTGGTATGCAAACCTCTTTTAGAGTGAAAAGAGAATTGATCTCTCTCATAAATAATATAGATCTAAACTAATTATTTTTAAATGTTTATAACCATTATTCCCTTAAATTTTTACTTAATAAAATGTATCTTAGCAATAATGATGAATGTTCATAATTCTTATTTCTTAAATAACATTAAATTTACCTTTAATTAATTAATTGTAATAGTTTGTAACTACATACATACTCTCTGGGATTTTTTTTTATGTTAATGAATATCAAATTTCTTATCTTAAATGTTTTTTACTTTATAATCATAAACAATTTTCATATTATATGATGTCAAACTTACCAAACTTTTTAGAAATTTTAAACAAAGTTTTTCACTACATAATTTTAGATTTTATAATTTTATTTATTTATTTTTCAATCCCAAACAAAACTTACAAAAGAAAAAACCCATTCAGTGCTTCTTGTAGATTATAGTTTTACAAAATTGACACTATGTGATTAACAATAGAGTAAGTTGAGACAACCCCAAGGGGTTTTTTGTACAAGTTTTATCATAACCTTTATTCTACTTTATAACCTTATCCACAATCAAAGAAAATAGCTACGGATTTCACAAGTTATTAGTTTATAACTTGACCCAAAATCAAATAAAATGACTAGCGATGTCACAAGTTATCATTCACATAGTGATGTATTGACGTTTTCAGTTGAAATGGTGGCCAGGGACACTAAAAATTTCAAAATAGATATATGTTATGGCATCTATACTATCTACAAACCATCCAAATTTTCCATCTTATACATCTATTTCTAACAATAACCACTCAATTTACTCTCCAATATTTTAAACCCCAACCCATGCTGGGGAGATCACAATATAAAATCAAATATTCCTATGGTTTTTTTATAGGGTTCATAAACAAAACAGATAATGAGAAAGTCAATCTTGTGGTATAATAATTGATTTTTGAATCATTGTGACAAAAAAAACATCACATTAGCTCACAGAATATATCTAATGCTATAAGGATCTGAGATGATAACAAAGTTTTGAATCATGATAACTAGGTGACAACCAAAACTAAGTTGTAGCCACAAACAAAAAATCAGAACAACTCATAGAATATATCCAAGGTTGCAATGAATCACATACATAGTGATGGACCTCATGGGAATTTTAGTGCACATAAAACACCACCCTAAAAATTATATACTCTTGATCAATTTAGAATAACATAAGATTTCTAGATTGGATGTCGAGGTGGGTGGGTGGTACAGTAATTGAGGATGCTTCTTAAACGGCAAGGGAATTTAGATACTCTATCCTTCCACCAAATCTATAGAAAGTGAGACTTGTAGATTATAGTTTTAATAAAATGACACTATGTGATTAAGAATAAGTTACAAACATAAGTAATAAGAGGAATGTACATGACAGCCATGGTAATTAGTGTTATTCTTTGTATTATTTTTATTTAAAATAGTTTTGTTTAAACTAGTAATTTGTATTTGTATTTTTTTAAATGAATATTGTTAAATGTGGAATTGAGTAAAATGTATTAATTTGTTATTCTAATTTTTAAGATTTTTTTTCAAAAATTCAAAGTATGGTGAGTTTTATTTTATTAAGCTTTACTCTAGATGTGGAACGAATGAATCTATCTCAAGTCCCAAACAGGATTCTTCTTTCTCGTCTTATTCCAGCTTGCACCTTAACACTCCTCCTGTCCTCCTCCTTGCACAAATTTAAACTATGAGGCACAAGGTGGTTGCTGCTTATAGGAACATTTAGATATGATAAGAAAAATGTGATACTCTATTGTAATTTTCTCTACAAATGTGATGGAAAGTGTGCCCTAAATGTTGACAATTTCATGGTTAATGTAGTATAAGCTACATGAAAATTTACATTGTTGTACACAATATCAAGAAATCTATGGCCAATATCCAACACCATAGAGCAAGACATGTTCATCAATTCAACAGTTGCTTCCAAATATCTCTCAGTGCTAGAGTTTTTTTCTCAATAAACTTGTTTGTTCTACTCTTGATGAAAGCCATCGTTGTTGCATATAGGAGCATTTAGCTCCCATAAGAAAAGTGTGATAATGTGTTATAATTTTCTCTACAAATTTGTTGGAGTTTTTTTCTCAATAAACTTGTTTTTACTACTCATAAGTGATGAAATCCATAGTTGTTTCATATAGGAGCATTTAGCTCTCATAATAAAAGTGTGATATTGTGTTATAATTTTCTCTATAAATGTGTTGGATTTTTTTTCACAATAAACTTGTTTTTACTAGTCTTAAGTGATGAAATCCATCGGTGAGTCATATAGGAGCATTTAGCTCTGATAAGAAAAGTGTGATACTGTGTTATAATTTTCTCTACAAATGCGATGGAAAGCCTCCCATGAATTTTGGCAATTTCATTGTTAATGTAATATAAGCTAAATACAAATTCATTTCTTCTACACAAGATCAAGAAAGCTATGTTGAGTAGCCAACACCAGAGAAGAAGCCATGTTCACCAATTCCATAAATGCTACCGAATCTCTCTCGGCATTGGAGTTATTTTCTCAATAGCCTTAGTTTTACTTATCTTGAAGTGATGAAAGCCACCTCTCCATACCTTTTTTACTATATTCACAAAGAACAAAAGAAACCAAATTCATATCAGTGATATTGAAAAAACAAGAACATGGTAGACACCAGGGAGATCATTGGTAAAGAACATTGTGATATTTTGAATATTTTCAAAGATCATGAAGAAACTAATACATAGGTGACCCAATAGGAAGTGATCAATATTAAATATGGAGGAACTGCACCAAAAATACCTTTGATTTTGAAGGTAGAAAATCACAATCTATTTCTTTATTCATGAGGCATTCATGTTGGCATGATCAGACAAGGTCTTTAACTTAACTTCAACTTAATTGTTTATTTTTAAATTAAATTAAAACACACACACACACACACACATATATATTCTCTTCAGCTATATATTATGATTTTAATATGTTTTCAATCAATAAGAGGCTTCAGAGTTTAAGAACTATATCTTATCTTTGAGCACATGATTCTATTAAAATTTATGAAACAAATTCAATTTTTACAACTTGTATTTTTAAATATGTGATTTTGGAAGTGATGATGGCTTCTTTAGACACTTTATTATTATTGCAAAAGAAAATTGAGTATACCATTAAGGACTCTGAATAGTTCGTGTAGCAGTTGCATTACTTATAACAGAATTTAATATCCTTTCTTGTTGATACATACCACCTAATCCATGAAAAATTGTAACCATGTCTGCAATGATATATGCTAATCATTTCAGTTTTATGTTGATGCCAACAAGCATAAATATGCTTCTAATTTTCAATGAAGTAGTCTTCAAAAGTTCCTAGCTCTATTTTAATTACATAAATGCATTGAAAACCATCTGATAGTATTTAATTCAGTTGTTTTAATTGGACGTGTTGCAAGCTGACATACTGTTCCAAGAAGTTTGCTATATCTTGTCAGTTTAGTAGATAATGGCGCATAGATGAAAAAGAATAAAAAGTTATTTTAATGTCTATGAGGCTAAAGATAGCTTATGGGATAGATTTCTTCTCTATCTTGCTCTTGTATTCGGTGAAGAATAAGTTATTTTAACGTCCACGAGGCTAAAGATAGCCTATAGGACATATTTATTCTCTATCTGGTTCTTGTATTCGACCATTTTCCTGTGAAGTTTCACAATAAATGTTTCCAGCTTCTCAACAAACACCTCGCTGAATAAATTATCAAAAGAGCTAGTTGCCAAAATATCTACATAACTTTCCATGTTGTCTTTAAGGGCTTCACATTCTAAAATGAAATGCTTTTCTGTTTTCACTTTTTCGGAAGAACAAAAAAATCCATACTCTTTCCTCTGACACTTCTTTTGGCCTTTTCCAACGCCTTGTTTCACAAGGAAGTTGATGAGAATTAGTCCTTAATTGAGCAATAAGAATTTTGGCTCTCCAAGAAATATTGGCCCCTGTGTATGCTTTTTGTTGATGATTATGAGTGGGATTAAACTCTTCAATATAATACTTTTTCTTTCTCCCTAGCTCCTTCTCCCAAGTATGTTTGTGGAACTTATCCATAACAAAAGCTTTTATGTCATTATTGTTTTCTCAAGCAAATGCCCTATTTGCTAAACCATTTGTTATTTTGCTACATCCAAGTCTTCTTTCTTTTACACAATATGTCATTAAACACAACCTTAAGTCATCTGCATCTTTCTATTTACTAAAAATTTTTAAAGTGCGTTATGACTCGCGCCATATCAATTGCTTCAATAGAAACAACCCCTATTTCCCTTAACAAAATAGCATAAAAAAATTGCACTTTTAATTTTAACTTTGTTATAAATCAATAAAGTGTTATAAATCTTAATCTAAAGTTCTATTTTTTCCATATTAACAACATCAAAGATATTTATTTCCAAAAAGTGTTATAAGTCTTAATCGAAAGTTTTATTTTTCCCATATTAACGACATCAAAGATATTTATTTCCAAAAAGTGTTATAAGTCTTAATCGAAAGTTTTATTTTTTCAATAGTAACGACATCGAAGATATTTATTTCCAAAAAACATGATACGTCTAATTACTAAATAAAAAAATAATTATATTATCTGTCAATAAAATATTATTATATAACCCGAATTATTACGTCATTAAATAAATTGAAAGGCTCGAAATTTGTGCACTAAAAGTAATAATTCGGATCCCCGAGAATAAAGAAAATAAAATCCAGCTAATTAAATAATAGTCAAATATCCTGAAAAGACAATGTGTACAAGGCATGCATGTTGTAATAGTTATTCTCTACTCAAGTATTTTGAAAAAGAGAATGTGTACAAGGCTTACCTACTTTAACATTGATTCTCATATCTAGCCTCGTATTCTTAGTAGTTTTCCCATTCATAAATTACGTATTTTTTCTTCATTAAGCATTTCATTTATAAATGAATTAAAAATAAAATCATTTTATATATACATTATAATTTTAAATTTGAGTTTGCACAATATATATGGTATATTTCACTTTATTTTCGAGGTTTTTTTGTTATGTCTGGGTTAGTGGTCTGGTTGCAACACTCTCAGAGCTTTGTCATGAGGTTAGTTTAATTTGTCTTTATGCTCTTGAGCTTCTCAGGAGGATTGGGTTGTCTATTAGTTTTACAGGGTCGTTGTATTTATGGTGGTATGTCTGCATCGGGATTTTGGTTTGGAAGAGTAAATGGGTGATTCACGGGGTTTCTTTCTTGCAGTCTCTAGCTTTTTACCTTTGTCCTCTAGCAGGTCCTTGGCTCGGTAGTGTCCCTGGGAAGCCGGATGCTTCTGGGTTTTGGCTACCATCAGAGTCGGTTAAGGGTTTGTTGTTAGTTTCTCAAAGTAATTGCAAGTACATTGATATGGAAGAATGTCACGTCTTGTTGCCCGATCCAAGACACACCCGAGGCAGAACCACTCAATTTAAACAAACCTTGTATTTGTATTGGTTGATGAAGAGCCTTCTGGCTAAAGCTTAAGAGAAAATTTCATCACGAGTGGCTGCGATAGCTTAGGGGTTTCCAGACTATGGCAAAGAGTTTCATAAAATCCAGTGCCAATTTTAGAAGTAGAACGGTCGTCTGCACCGTATTGAGGAATATATTCCATTCATTCCACAAACCAAGCTCCCAGGATCCAGTGCTAAGGACCTAGCTCCGGTTGAGTCTGTTGATGATGATTTTTTTGCTCACTATTTCTTTAGTTTGTCCTTTACTATATGCAGAGAAACTATACTTTTCAATATGTTTCTGTTATGTTTTCAGGTATCTAGAGCCTGGGCAGTTCAAAGGCAACCAAACGTACTTGGCATGGTTGATTAGACTTATTATTTTGTGTTTCTGAATGACTTATCACACTGTTAGGTGGTCAACAGACTTGGTTCCCCTATGAGCAAGTTGAGGCTACCTAACCATATGCATGTGGATGTAGCTTGCCTTTTTTTGTTAACCATCTTATGAACGTTAAAGTCATGTACAATCTTATGGACGTTAACCATCATCATCAATAAGATGCTTTTCTTTTTATTTTTTCATTGAAATTTGATAAAGTAATTCTCAAATTATAATGTTTCACCATTTAATATATATATATATATATATATACCAGGATTGTCACGGCTATCAACCACCACTTCCTTGGTGAGTAGAATAAAGAACTTGAGCTCGTTGTCCCAACTATAGACCACCACAACTAGAGACACTTGTTAAAGAATAATCAATGTTCACTTGGTAAGAAAATGTATAGAGGTTATATAATTTCAAAGAAAAGAATCAAAACCATTCCAAATAAATGGAAAGGTCTCATAAATTACTAAAAACCAAAAAACACATAAATTAAGGGGTTTTTGACTTAATAAAATATTATGAATAATTTATAAAAAAATTATGTAGTCATGGTAATTTTAATTTCAAGTTTCAAATTTGTTATTGAAAAATTTATTTTCTACGTTTCATACAAATGTTTTAAAGTTTTGAATAGGGTTTTTTTTCAAAACCTTTTTTAATAAAATGTGATGTTTCAAGATTTAAAATTAGCATATTATTGCTATAAGAAATATAAGAAATATCATTGAAATCAAAAATCATAATTTTGAAGATAGTTTAAAAGAAAAAACCATAATTTCTAAGATAGTTGAAAAGTTAAAGTGATTTTTTTTTATAAAATAAATGGGTATAATAGATGGGTATTATGTTATGATAGGTTTTCCTACCGTGTAGAAAAAATAGATTATATTAATAAAATTCATATGATAATGAGAGCTGTCAAAATTCCATGAAAATTTGGGATTAAGCATGCGATATCAACCCAAATTCTCACTTGAGAACTTCATAATACATCAAATTTGTTCCCATTCCACTTGAAATATTTCCAGAAAATCCCTAAAATTCAAATGTATTTGCATCTCATTCTCAGCTTGATGTTATTTTGTCTTTGATTGGCTTCTCATTATCTTCAGAGAGTTTCTTTTTGTATTTTTTCCAACTTCGGTCTAACCCATGGTTTCTGGAGAATCTGCCTTGTCATCATTCTTGAATTATTTCTGCTGGTAATTTCATTCAATGGGCCTAATAAAGGCTCTTCCACATCTTCTTGATTGGCCCAAGATGGACCTTTTTCGAGTTTGTTTCTGGAGAGATACCCTCAAAGGAAATGGATTTAGAAGCCTTTCCATTGTCTTTTAATGAATGTTCAACCTCATAACTCTTTTCTCCTAGAGAATCCTCTGATGAAGCCCTTGGAGTACTAGCTTTCACTAAATTGTCAAAATCTTCTACATAGTTAACTGTCTTTTTTTTGTTGCTACAAATCCATGATATTTAGGAAGATCATTCTTAACTTCCGAAAATTTCTTATCCTTTTGTAGATTGGACCTATTACAATAAATATGGGGGGGGGGGGGGGGGGGGTTGCGCGGGCAAGGAGGGGATCCTCTTTGAGGACAATATAATGATATGAATTAACACCATCCCGCAATCTTGGTTTTCAGTTGGTTTTTTGTGCTTTACTCTTAACAACTTTGGGACAATTTTCAATAGAATGCATGTTTTCATAACTAACTCTACAACGAAAAGACACATTTTCGTAATCCAATTTTTGCACCAAAAAATAGTCAGGACCCGTTAACTCGATTTCAATGGGAAATTCTTTGTTAAAATCCATTTCCACGCAAATGTGAGCATATGTGAGCTACAAGTAGTGTTTAGTATCATCACAATGATAATATAATCTTCCTTAGGAATTACCAATTGCTATCAAAGAATAAAGGTTCCACATATGCAAAGGGAGGTTGGGGAGCTTTACCCAAACTAAAGTAGTAGATATTGAAGCTAAAAGAGGATCAGTGGAGGGGAACCAAGGTTACATAGAAATCCATGCACTTCCCCAAAACCATGGATCAGATTTAGAAATAAAAACTGCGTCTTCGATTTTCTTTAAAGACTACAACGAAGAATCCTCTTGTTAGGGGATAGATGTTAAAATCATAGAATTTTAAGGGATTCCATTGCTCATAATTCTAATATTGGAGTTTGACAAGCCTTGGCGAGAGGCCATTAAACCTACAAATCAAGTTGGCCTCTAAGAAGAATTTTGCATTATTGAGAGCATCATCCACCAGAGGGACCTCAATCAAAGGGGCTTCGTGAACAATCATCCCAGAGAAGGAGGGACCTGAGTCTTATTTCACTATTTCATGAAAGGAGGGAGGAGTTGCAACCTTATTTCCTCCCACTAAGGCTTTTTTTTTATAATTAATTAATTAATTTTATTTTTATTTTTATTTATTTATTTATTTATTTTTTTTAATTTTAATTAATTAATTAATTAATTTATTTTATTTTTAATTTTTAATTTTTAATTTATTTTTTCAGATGAAAAAACAAAGAATATTCATTGATATAATGAGTTCTTACATACTTCCTTAGCAAAGAATCAAAATCAAAACTCACCCAAGAGATGGGGACAAATCCTACCAAATAAAACAAAGGAACAAAATAACGAATTTCCCTAAACAGATCGATGGATTAGAAAAAACAAACACCTAGCCAAAACCCAAAGTGAGCCACAACAATAACTGAGAATCTAGACATATCGAAGAAAAACATTCGTAGCTCAAAGGACCCAGAAAAATAAATCGATCCATCAATCCATGGCTCATAAAACATAAATCCAGGGACACTATCTAGCCCTTGCATGGACAAGCCATCAACATCCATGTTTTCTTCCTCTCACTAAGGCATTACCAAAGCATGAAACCATTTTTGAGCCCATCGGCGAGGAAGTTAAGGGCGAAATCCCAGAATAAACAACACACTTAGAAGCAAGAGATTTGAAATAACCCACCACCAAGGGAGACAAAGATGATTTTATATCATGAGACAAACCCATAGAACTAGACATTAAGGAAGCTAAGGCGACATGAAATACTTCCATAAAGGGAAAATCATATGAGTTTAAAACATCCACTACAGAGAGTGTTGAAACAAGAGTTGCAACAATGAAATAGAGGGAAGTCGAAACAACATTGTTAGAGGGGAAAACCATCTAGAAATTTCAAAGCATGGGAGGAGAGGTGACTGAATAAGGCTAAACCCTAGCCACCACAGATGAGCATTCATGCATAGGAGCCATCTAAACTGTCATTTTTTTAAAATAATGTTAAAGTGATTTTAATTATCATATACCTATTAATTAAATGGTAAATATATATCTTTTTAGGAAGCAATTTTCAAATATTCATACATCACAATAGTCTTCAATACCTTTTAAAATATAAATGTTAAACATGTAACGGTGTAAATGGATATAAAGATTGTAATATTTAATCTTAAAATTATATATATATATATATATATATATATATATATATATATATATATATATATATATATATATATATATATATATATATATATTATTGGGTGAAATCTTAATATTAATTCCAAAACTATACAAAATATTCAAGTTGACAAAAAAACTATATTTGCTCCATAATCAATAATATATAACAAAACCCAAAATTTGAGAATCAGAAGGTTGTTCTTTGGTAGATTGGAAGGACTTACCTATCCTCATATTCAAAGTTTAAACTAAGAATATTAAAATAAGGGCATGATTTTCTATTTACAAGATAGATAAGATTTCTTGCAACTTACTATTACATTAAATAATCAATATACTAGAATGGTATACATAAAAGCAAATACATATAGCGAAATGCAAACTATGTTAAATAAATAGAATTGTTAACATTTTACAATTAGGGTTACTCATCCTTTATACATTTAACATGAACAAAAAGGAAAGAAATATTTGTAAATCTCATATAATAAATGTCCTTATCTAAAGGGGAAGATAAAATTTGTGTAATAGTTGATTAATTAACGATGTGTGTATGCATTATGGCCATTAAGAAAAGAGAAATTTATAAACAATTTGTATACACCTTTTGATATGTCTAAACAAATTGTAGGTACCTTCTATAAAATAATTTATATCATCTAATGGTTTTCCTAAGTTCATATTTAGCAAAATTTGTGCAAACTTCAAAAATAAATATTTGTAGAAGGATTTTTGAGAAGAAAGTAGAATAAACTCAAATATGAGTTTTACGTATCTTCCACAAACAAATCGGGAAACAAATTTCATCATAAGTTCTTAGAGTCATATCTTTCTCATTTTTTGTATAGACAAATAATGAAAATTGGTATAATGGTTACATCTGGCCCAACAGTGGTAAAAATATATATAACTAAGATGATACACTTTAAATCTCTATATGGATATGAACCACCAAAGGTGAAATACCTTCCACTATTTAGTGTTCCCCCATGAGGATATGTGTTTCTCCCTAAGTGAAGTTGATATGTAAATTATTGAAATGTATGGTGACAAGTCCCAAATTGTATAACCATTTCCACCCTAAGAACTATATTACAACCTATTATTTCAATAGCAAACATGTGAGTTTTGAAATGATACTAAATAATCTATAGCTTCACATTTTTATATTATCTCTCACATTTCCTCATTACCACCATTGGTTTTCATAATTTGAAAATTAGATATGGGATGTACATAAGAATGGGTTTCTTGTGTCACTATCCTATGAATAAAATTCTGTATGATGCCACTGTCAATCAATGTAATCACTTTAGAATGATTCATGTATCCAATCAATTTCATTGTTTAAAGTGTTGAGAAACTTAATAAGGCATAGAGAGAAATTTGGGGTACTTTGCAAGGAGCTGACAAGGGGGGCTTCGTCATACATGAGAGTGGTGGTGTGTTGCAAGTTTGGTCAAACGGTAAATTCAATGAGAGTGTATTTTGAGTAGTCTTGTGCGATACATCCATTTGAATAATTTTTTGTCTTTATATTTATGCTCTTTGAATTATTTCTCATGATAATTATAACATTAGTGATATGCCACCTTTTTTGGAAACAAATTTTGGATTCTTAATGGTCAAGTGGTGGGGGAGATAGGGGTGTAGAAATTATACAAACAATATGTATATCATGGATTCAATCTGATATAACAATGTACTAAAGCTAGATACTGAATCACTTCTACAAATTCAATTGCGGAAATTTAAACACAATCACCAATCACATGAAGCAAAGAAGAATCAGTCAAAACACAACACAGATAATTTCTTGGGGAAAGCTTGCTTCTCAAAACCCCTCTATCATATATTCTATATTCCACAAGGAATCATGAAACAATTACAATGCACTCTTCTCACAAGAGTCTCCTGCAATCTACCTATCGTCTCACACTGATCCAGACAAAATCGGGCCAACACTTAGCCAATTCTCAACCTGCCTTCAACCTGCCTTGTTCACGCAATAATGCAATCCCTATTCTTTAGTAATTTCAGCCTTCCTCAATTGCGCTGAGTATCACGGGCATCATGTGGTGTTTTAACTGCATCTGGGAAACCTGCTAATATCACAACTGATAGTTAACTTCCCTTTAACCTTTGTCTCAACTGGTTCTCCACTAGAACTGACATGCATGCAGCTAATAATAGTAAATCATCAGTTGCATGTTAGATCACTGATTGTGAATTAAATTATATTTAATTCACTTGATCTCTCACTAGAGCAACAAACATTTACTACTATCACAACTGACTTTAACTCACTTAACTGAGTTAAATTGATTACACGTACATTAACTAATGCAACAACTACACTTCGAACTATATTACAACTAGAATTACTCTGCATGCCTCACCAACTACCCTCAACTCTAAATTCATGAGATAACTGGTTTTATCACACTCAATTAACTATTACAAGTGATTATGAGATAATATTACATTTTATTGTCCATTTTAATTAAGGGAAAATTAAAATAGACATGCACCAAATTTAGCCCACACCAGTGTAGGTGCTTCTAGGACCTGTGGTCTCACACTAGTGTAGGTGCGGCTTGGACCTCCTGGTCCCACCTTAGTGTAGGTGCTGCTTGGACCTCCTGGTCCCACACTAGTGTAGGTGTTGTCATGTTGTTTCTGGATGCCAATTTCATTGTTTCTTGTTGAAAACTTCAACACTCCCTTTCAACAAGAAAGGAATGTCATTGCATGCAACACTTCTCTAGTGTTTCTCGCAAATGCAACCTTTGCATGAAACACTTCTGAAACTGAATAGCCTCCAAACAACTTAATCGGTCTAATGCATCTATCATCAGAGTATTTTGACTGCTGCTAGCTGTTGCACATGTCTACTGGACTCTTTTCGCTTTTAACATCTGCATCCACGCACTCTGCATTGCTACCAACTCTGATATGCACTCCAGTATCTTACACATGTCACTCTAATTTCTATCTTCTTGACATATGAATGCATTAATCTAACCGATCCTGCTATTGTTGTACCATGGGCTCCTCATAGCCAGGTTCGATCCATGAGACGCACCATCTCTAGGATCTTGCCCAAATTTCTTCTTGGGATTATTCTTGCACATCGACCCACCTCACACCTAGAGGTATAGTTGCATGCACTCCCTATTCCCATTTGGCTCAAAATTTCTCTACTTGAGTGGTTTCTGCCACTCCATGATCCTCCGCATGTGGTTGCTCCACATCTTGAGGTTTATTATTTGGAACCAAGAGTTCCTCATCTACATGTAAATCAAGCTCCCTCTCAAGGGTCAATCACATAGCTTTCTCACACTTCCCCATGGTTGGAAGCTTTGTATAAATCGCATCTACATCAATTTTATAGAGATTATTCACACGAATCCCAAACTTCTTGGCTTGTCCTGTTGCTTTGTGTCGAAGGAAAACTTTTCCTTCACTGAAAACAACATCATAGCCTCTATCCTCCAACATTGCAACTAGAACTAAATTTTTCTTCAAGCTTGGTACATGCATTACATATTTTAATAAAAATGGTTTACCTAGCTGTCTGTAGAAAGTAACTGTATCAATCGATAGCGCTATACCTTCCGTCGTCACCCATTTCGATATGCATCTGGAGGTCCTTATCCTCCAAGCTACTGAAAAGTTCTTTGTTTCATGTCATGTGGAAATATGCACCATTATCCAAGTACCACCCTGATCCCATTGCACTTGACACCATGCATGCGATCAATGAGAAGTCAAGCTCAAATTGCGAGGCCAAAGCCTCCCTAGCTACAGATCCTAAAGCATTCTTGTTCTTCTTCTTTTGTGGACAGTTAGTGGCATAATGCACATGCTCGTGATAATGAAAACACTTCACTTTGGACATGTTCCACTTCTTGCCATATTTAATGGACTTGGATTTGGAATGGAATTTATTTCCTTCCCCCTTATTTGCCTTGGAATCCAAAGCATAATCTTCTTCATCTTAATTCTTAGATGAAGATCCATCTCTGGTATTCTGTTTGAACTCCTCTTGCGCCAAATCCGACCAAAGTCATTCCCAATCTGGCAGCTTTTCCATTCCATCGAAAGAGTCCTGATAATTATGCCAACTATTGGGAAGTAGTAGAAGAGCTAGGCTCACCCAATCATCATCAACGATAGTAAGGCCAATGCTCCCCAGCTCATCCTGACATTGGACAAACTTAGTTAAATATTTTGGCATGGAGTTGCCTTTCTCCATCTTGATATTCCTGAGTTTATCTTTCAATGCCAATTTCCTATGATCACTGCTGCCCTTAAATAGATCTATCAAAGCTTTCCACACTGCATATGGTGTGGCTTTGCCATGTAGACTTGAGACAATGTGGTTTCGTACTCCCTCTAGTAAGATCCTCCTTGCCTTTGCCACTTTCTTTTGTCATGCATCAAGATTTGCATCATCTGTCACAGCGGGTTTGGGAACATAATTGTTAATGAATTCATTCAAGCCATTGTGTTCGAGTATGTTGAGTAAAATAATTTGTATTAGATTACTAACATAAATTATCAATCCAGGATCCATAAGAGTTGTGAGACATACATGCACAATATATGATAGGGATTAGTTTATGAAAACTAAAAACTAACCTAATCACACCATTCCTATATTAACTTGAAAATCTATTCTACATTCCGGAATTAAAATTTAATCTATTAGCATAGTTGAATTCTAATCTACACTTTCAAAATTCAAAACTAGTCTAAACTTCACAGTTGTTGTGTAATCAAATGCAAGTTATGGATCTCAATTCAGAGCTAATGTCACGACAATGATAGGATCCATAAAAGCATGAAATATAACTTCAACTATGTGATTGAAATTCTAATCTATTCTTTTATAATTGAAAACTAATCTAACACACATGCATAAATCAGAAACCTATGGTTGTTGTATAACTGAATGCCCAAATATGATCCAATTTGAAAATGACAAAGCCAATTTCTTAAGATGACTTAGCGAGCACAAGATTCAACAGTCAACTATACATGTAAATAACTACATAAATCAAATCTAATCTAGCATTCTTCATGAATTCAAAAACACTCTTACTGAAAAGTAAATCTACAATCGACCGGTCGAACACACTTGCATGAATGGAAAATATAAACTATCGAACTTTCAATGAAATGAAAACATCATAAAAATTAAAATGAAATTACATACTTGAAAGAAATAAAAACTAATATCAAAACAAAATTGCAAAACAAAACTTATTCTATCTTACATTCTAATATGCTTTATGATATCTCCTACTTCACATCTCCATCCATGCTTGGAACCTCAAAGCTTTATTCAAGTTCTCCAAAATTACAAAGTACAAAATAATAAAATTAACAAGATTACAAATAAAGGAAAGAGATCTCATATTTATAAAAATTCCTAAGCAACCTCCTCATTAATGAAGACCCTTCTTCCTCTCCTTTGATCCATAATATTCTCAACCAATTTTCTAACCATAAGCCGCATATGCCTCCTTCAAATCTCCTTCATATCATGAAGATAATTTCGAATTTGATCGTTGGGAGCCACATAAGAGAGCCTTAGAAGCTTCCAATGAACCTACACATGTCACAAAACTCTTTCCACTTTTAAGGTATAAGCATATGCATATTATTTCCTAACTTTTGATCACAAATTCACTTAAAAACACTAGAAATTAATAATGTTTGGAAAACACAAAGGGTAACCCAAATGATGATGAAAGTGAGATGAATGTAGTGACATGGTAGTGAAATGGAGGTGAAATGGCGGTGATATAGTGGACATGATGGTGAAAGTGGATGTCTTTTTAGGGACAATTCTGAGACCCAACATACCCCCAAACTGAAGTTGTTGCATGTCCTCATGCAACCTATTACATTGATTCATCTGATCTTTGAATTGTCTTGCTTTTGAATGAGCTTTGGCTTGTATTAATTCTCCTTTAAATTTGCATTATCATAGCATTTGATAACTTCATTATTTTTGCAAAGTTTTCTTTGAAATACATTGGATTGTAACATTCATCTTTATGGTTGGTTCTTGTGTGACTACCAAAATTGATGAGTATTGGTTCTTGTGTAACAATACTTTGTTTATTCTTAGTTGCATCCAAATATCTGGAAAACTTTGAGAATTTATCTTTTTAATTAGCCATAAGCTCATCAATTTGATGATTTGCAAAACATATGATCTTTTTTATTCTTAATTCAATAGTAGTTGTATGTTGGATATATGGAAGTGATGTGGAATAAGATGTAAATATATAGAGTGATACCCCTCCCCCCCAACTGATGTTTTTTTTTCATTTTATGAAGTAAGGAAAGGAATATTATGGAGTATTTTTCCAAAAATTATAACTTTAGCATTTTAAGGAATTGCATGATAAAAAGCTAGAAAAGAACATACCTTCACTTACCTATGAAACGGATAAGTTGTGCATATGTAGCTGCTGTAAAAACCTGATCCGATGCTTCTTCAATTGGTCGTGCAAATGGTGGATTAAGTTGTGAGAGTGAGTCTTTATTGTTGCTAATGAATTTTCCAGATCTTCTACATTTGCTACATTTGCTAAAATGCTGAATAATGATGGATCTGATAGTCTTCATGTCGCTATCACACATTTGCACAATTCTTATCTACGTGAATGAATTTTCAGATGTCGAACATAGTAATAAATTGTTGAATTAGTGGCCATTAATGTATGCCACTAATCAACACGATACTCTCACCATTGATGAAAATGAGAGTCAAGATGCCTAAGCACATCTTGCTAGGTACGAATAAATTTGCTGATGTCAAGTCACCTAGAAGATTTGTAAAACAAGGGACATTAAAGTATTCCCATTGTTTGTCGGCAAGAGAAATTTCCATTAAGGCATGCGAGCCTCAGGGTAATTTTTAAAACTCAAAAAGGAATATAGATATACAGTTTTCTATGAAGCAGGATTTATTTGGGAAAGGAAAATGAACATAAAAATGAAAAATTTAATGAGCATGTAAGTGAGCTTATTGCTATTATTCATGAGTTAGGGGTGGATGGAAGTGAATGAATGTGAATGGATATTGAACATGAATGAAGAATGAATGTGAATGGAAAATATGAAGGGAAATGAGGTGAATGTTTTATTAAGAAGCACAAATTTAATGGAGATAATGAAATCTGGAAGGCTTTCCAGTGTTGGATCTGATCTTTATTAGCATGTGCTCATGCATTTTTGTTTCATCTTTTTTTTCTAATCATCTTCTTGTGAAATAAATGTGGTCTCTGAGAGAGACACTATTCGCTTGTAGTCATCTGTCCTTCCCCCTGAAACCTGCAAAAAAACTAGTACTTATTTTGCAATGGAATGTAAGAATTTCAAAAGAGAGAGGTGATCATTCTCTCTGTTTATGACATTTACACAAAAAAACTGAGAATTGGTACTAATAAAACAAGTTCACGAAGGAAAACCAAAAGAATTTATACCTCTGTCGAAACTAATGCCTCAAGTTACTTGTTGTATCTTTTCAGAAATTTATTAAATTTTTTATTCTTTTAAACTCTTATGATACCTTTCTCACTGTGTAGATCTCGTTGAGATATTTCCAACGATGCTTGAATCGTCAGAATCCGATATCGTATGAAAAAGTTAGGCTGATTTGAAATTTGAGTGAAATGGTAAGGTTTCTCAGTTGCATGATTGATGTTCAACTGCAGAATGTGCACAGATTCTATAGCTAAAATCCTGAACAGAAAGTTAAGTACACATAGCTATGCAAATAATCAATCTGATCTTTAAATTCAGTAATACCTTTTCCAAAAGAACGAGCAAATCCTTATTTGTTTTATTTACTGAACATGATTATATATATATATATATATATATATATATATATATATATATATATATATATATATATATATACTAACATCCCCACTTGGCATAATTTGGTGATCCAAACTTCATTACTCTTGATGCGAGGCGCTTTGAAAACGACCCATGTGATGTCTCATGGATTGAAGGAACTAATAAGCATCAGAACTCTCTTGTATGTCTCTCGGATTAGGGTATCTCACTAGAGTTTTCAATTTTTCCCCATGTGAAATCCCTCTACGAGCGAGTTGCATTTAATTCCTCTGGTCCAGATGAGATGACTTAACCACTTGAGGGCAAGGGTGTTCGAAGCAAAGGTCAATTCGGGTTGCAGAGTAATGATGGAGCCACCATGGGATCCTAGGGGCTCGCAACCCACTCCTCTGTATTGCACGAGGCTCCTGTATGGATCATTATGTATATCAAGAGGTTTTAGGATGAATTTATTCATTCTGTTGGAGGTTAGTAGGTTGGGAAGAAAATTAGATAGAGTACAACTCCTTATGGGGGGTCCGTGTGTTGATTTGGGTACATCAGATGTGCTCTAAGTCTCAAAATTTACAGGGAGGCTTAGGCACATGTATTCCAGATAACCTAGAAATCGTTTTTGAAAATTCCACGCAGAGTGTTTTTTATTAAAATAATCAATTATTTTTAATGGGAACCTAAGTCTAAAATTAGGAAAATAAAATAATTAAAGGGTATTAATAAAATAGAGTGTGAATCTTCTAGAGAAGATGAATATGAAGTCAAAATTTAATCTTAGCCATTTATTAACGATTTAATCTTGATTGTTGAAGTCTCAACGAGAATATTATAAGAAGGACTTGATGAATCATTTGGAAGATACATCGAGAGAGTCTAGAGATCGAAAATCTGAAGTGAGCATTGTTCAGATAGCAGACCGATCGAGTGATTATTGCAGAGAGGGGAAGAGATAATTGCTGGTTACAAGTTTTCCTGAGCCAGGGAATACACTTCAGAGAATATAAAGAGCATTATGAAGAGGGGTAGCGTAGCAGCTACACAGAGCCTACGCAGAGCTAACAATGCAGCGCAGTAGCCTTGAGGAAGTCAGTGATTCAACTGATGATCAATCAGACCCAGTGCTAGAGATTCAGGGTGTGAGACCGGGAGGGGCCAGAGGGTCAGATCTAGCCAGCAGAAGAGCCACCCAGTAGCAGTATCTCAGTCCCCACATAGAGTGACATATAGACTGTGTAGAGACCGCACAAAGGCAGTGGAGGGCCTGTCATTCTGGGGTTTGGCCAGTTTGGGTTTCCAGTGTCAGTGTGTGAGGTAATCTCACCAGCTCTTTGTCACTAAGATTCTTTGTGAGGATAGACAACAAGGCATCTCAGATTGTATTTAGAAAATTACTGCATAATAAACAAGCTCTCAGTTGTTGCACCGATTTTCCCGCATTGGGTTTTTTCGAGGACATTGGTCCAAAAACAAAAATGTCATGTGTCTATGATTTATTGTTGCTCTGATCTTGTTTCGGCACATTTATTTTCCATAGTTAATTCGTGAAGGCTGTAGTGTGTGAGTTTTCGATGTTTACAATATAACATCGTAAATAATTTGTTGAAAGGAATTAACAAATGGGAGAATTCTCATAAATTGCTATAGTAGGATTCCAGATCTAGGAACTTTCACAAGGTATCAGAGCTTGTTTAGAAGTGCAAGGGGAGCAAGATATCAGATCCAGTAGATCCAACATTGAAGAAGAGGATGGGGATCAAAGATCTACATAAGAAGCAGATCGATTTCCTTGGTGATTGCACAATCCAAGCGATGAGGAATATATATGCAAGGAAATATCTCTTTGAGTGAGTCGACAGAGAGGTAGGATTTTCCAGTTTGCAGTGTGTCAGAGGAAGAGGGAATAACGCAACAGATCAACGCTGATCAACAAGCTGGTGGGATGCAATTTCTTTGTAATAGTGATTGCTGGTGCAGAAAGTAGTAGAAGACATGTTGAGGGAATTTTCTTCCTTAGTGAATTCCTAGCCAAGGAATTCTAATTCTTAGTTGTTGAGCAACAATGTTGAGGATCATATCTACATACTCCAGCAGGGAGTGCATAGGCTAGCGTAGCAGTTGTGTAGAGGAAAGAGGGAGCAATTTGACATTTGTTTGGCAAGATGACCATAGATGGGTAGGATCCATGGGAGAGTAGCATATTAGATCCAATTGTAGTAGATTTCTTACATGGATCAATATCCTTGCTACAGGAGCCCAAAAAATTTAGTAGCAGGAGGATCACAGTGTTAGTAGGTGTAGTCATTCTTTCTAATGACAACTACATAGCTAGTTGCAGTCAATACCTGGGAGATAGCTGTAGATCTAGTTGCAGTGACATAGGCAGTGTGAATTGCCCAATTGTAGTAAGCGGGTGTAGTTCCATCCAGGAGATTCCCAATGCAAATCTGTGCAGTCTAGTTTCCAGCACAGGAGGACAATGTGATTTTTCAGGAGGGAGCAAAAAGATTTCCCATAGGGAGATCAAGACTCAGAGTGAGTACAGTTTCAGAGGGAGCAACCTTATGGAAGCTAGTACTTTAGGATTTGAGGAGATTAGACTCATTATTGTAGTAGTTGTAGTAGCATCACAGAAGCATCAACATAGTAATAACAACATCAATTTGAATAGATCAAAATTTGCCATGATTTCCCATATATTGTCAGGGGGGAATTAGGGTGATCTGGAGCTGTAGTTCAGCAGAACTGCAGAATGGCCATGATCTTTGAGGAGTCCACCTCTCAGATCATCACCTTTCTACGGGATCCCAAATAAGAGGTAGCAATATGGACAAGTTTCAGTTGGTGAAGAGGAGTGCATAAGTGATAGTGCAGTGGCTAGAGAGCGCCAAAGACTGAATAGTGCAGAGAAGAGTTGGTAGCAGTGCAGGAAGGCACAATGCAGAGTCAGAAGCAGTGCAAAGGCTTCATTGGGACAACACATAGACTAACAATAGTTAGATCTTTAGTATGAGATGTATCCTACTGAACACTTAGTTCAGTTTTGGATTTCTTTTTGTTGCAGTAAGAAACAGAGTTGCAGTGCAATAATAATTGGAAGCAACATGCAGGGTCAACAACAGCATAGATGCAACAACGCAATGTTGGTAGGAAACAGTGTCAGACATCAACAATGCAAAGGGAGATGTGCAGAATCATAACAGTACTTCAGCTGGTTTTATAGCTAGATCACACCTTGTACTAAGAGGGAGTGTTGATTTGAGTAGCATCGGATGTGCTCTAAGTCTCAAAATTTGCAGGGAGGCTTAGGCACATGTATTCCAAATAACCCAGAAATTGTTTTTGAAAATTCCACTCAGAGTGTGTTTTATTAAAATAATTATTATTTTTAATGGGATCATAAGTCTAAACTTAGGAAACTAAAATAATTGAAGGGTATTAATAAAACAAAGTGTGAATCTTCTAGAGAAGACGAAGATCAAGTCAAAATTTAATCTTAGCCATTGATTAAGGATTTCACCTGTGTTGTTGAAGTCTCAAAGAGAAGATTATAAGGACCCGATGGATCATTTGGAAGATATATCGAGAGAGTCTAGAGATTGAAATTTTGAAGTGAGCAGTGCTCAGATAGAAGATCCATCGAATGATTCTTGCATAAAGGGGTAGAGATAATCATCGGTTGGAATTTTTCCTGAGCTGGGGAATACACTTCAGAGAAGACGGAGAGCAGTACGCAGAGGGGTAGCGTAGCAACTATGTAGAGCCAACAAAGCCAGCGTAGTAGCTTTGAGGAAGTCAGTGATTCAACTGAGGATTAGTCAGACCCAGTGCCTGAAATCTGGGGTGTGAGACCAGGAGAGGCCAAAGGGTCAGATCCAGCCAGCAAAAGAGCCACCCAATAGAAGTGATGCAATCCCCACACAGAGTGAAGCATACACTGCGCAGAAATTGCATAGAGGCAGTGGAGATCTTGTCATTTCGGGTATGGCCAGTTTGGGCTTCGAGTGTCAGTGTGTGAGGTAATCTCACCAGCTCTTTGTCAGTCAGATTCTATGTGAGGATAGCGAGCAAGCCATCCCATATTGTATTTAGAAAATTACTGCATAATAAACAAACCCTCAGCTACTGCACTGGTTTTCCCGCATTGGGTTTTTCTGGGGACATTGGTCCAAAAACAATGGTATCATGTCTCTCTGATTTATTTTTGCTCAAATTTTTTTTTTCCGTGCATTTATTTTTCCATAGTTAATTTTTGAAGGTTGTAGTGTATGAGTTTTCAATTTTTACAGTAGAACACCGTAAAGAATTTGTTGAAAGGAATTAACAAATAGGAGAATTCTCATCAGTTGCTGCAGTAGGATTCCAGATCTAGGAATTTTCACGTTGTGTAGTTCCTAGCTGGCCAAAGTCATTGTGCAAGGCTCTATGCTTGAATTGGCTTGAGGATGTTCTACTCCCAAACGTTGGGTGTCCCTGCATTCACAGTAGTTTTTTCTTCTAGTGTCGGCTTGTCAAGCTATTAGAGCGGTGATTAAGAGCTTGTTCAGTGTATTTTTTTAGAGTTTCTCCACAATGGCATATGGATCCCGAGGTTGCTATCGTTCATGCTTGTTGTAGGGTGGCAAGGGACTACTCCCAAGATTTGTTCAAGGCCAGGATGTGCCCACCCCTTGCCTCTTGCTCTCCACCAACCTATGAATTGTGTGCCAATGAGCATGCGGATTTGCGTGTTGAAATATTTGACTTGCAGGTGCTTCTTCATTAGTAGAGGGAGGCCAATGAGAATCATGATATGATCGAGGCCAAGAGAAACTAAATTTCACACCTGGAAGACGAGGTTGGGGTGCTCAGAAGCATGCTTGAGGACCTCCAAATGCAATTTTCCAAACAAAATTCTCTGACTGTAGAAAAAAACTCGGGCTTAGACCTTAATCACCATGTTGTTCCTAAGGACTAGCCCTGTTAGTAATGTTTGGTTTCCTATGTATCTCTCTATTATCGCAATTTTGTCAAATATACTAGTAGAATAATAAGATTAATGTTGAATTTTGAAGTTTCGTTGGATAATTAAGCCTAGTTTGATAATATGCATATGAAAAGCATGAATCCCAATGATATATTGAAACTATAAATTTTCCAAATATTTGTTGCATCGAAGCACAAACTTAATGCAAACAATACTCATTGTTGTTAAAAAATCCAAGAAATTAAATAAAATATTATTTAGAAAATCCAAGAGATTAAATATAGACTAAGAACTATCATCAAAGAGAATATGTACACAGCATGCATACCTTCTTAACAAAACAGTTATTTTCATACCATCATGGATTCCGAATTTTAAACAGAATTTTGTTCTGAAACTGAATAATCATGGTCACATCAAAAAGATTTTTAGATGATGTAACTTTTATAAGGGTTACATCGTAAGATAGGTGTGGGTTCTCATTAAATGATTCTACGTGTATTTTGTTTTCTTTTCTTTTTTATAATTGCATTGTAATTTTTTGTGTGGTGATATAGTGGTTGCAAAATTGTTACTATATATTATTTAAATTGTTTTAAAATATTTGAAAGAATAAAATATTTATATTTACGTCGGAGGCGTTTTCTTTGCTGGTTTTGGGTGAGCAAACACTGTTCACCCCAACCAATGAGAAGTGTTTCTCAACGCCCTTCTATCCGGTTATATTTTGACATGTTGCGAAATAGTATTGGGTGAGGTAGCCATCGTGGGTGGGTGCTTAATTCGTTCTGCCCGTCCTCTGGCCGTCCTCGATGAGATCATCGTTGCCTCCAGATTTTTCCTCCTGTTGTTGCTGCTGCATGGAGTTCTCGTTGAGTACCAACCCAGGAACCTTGGTGATCACATCGTGGGTGTTCACGATTCTCAGAACTTTGCATCCCGTCTCCTCCATTGTTTCCCCCAATGAACGGTTGCCCACTCGTGGCCCGCCGAAGGAAAACACAGTCACTGGAATTTGGGCTTTGCCTGCACCATTCTCATTGCCAGAATTGAGCTCTTTCTCCATCTGGTAAGCCGTTAGAACAGCCAAGGCTGCACCCAAGCTCTGACTAGTGATTGTAATACTGATTTCTTCGCCTTCATACAATTCTACCAGCCGCCGCACCTCGTTCACGACCTGATCCGAAGCACTTTTTCCTTCGGGATCCTTGGTAGTGAACAGACTCCAAAAGCCACTCTCTACTTTGGTCTGCGAACTTCGCCCAGAATTGGGGCTTTATTTACAGTTAATTTTATGAGTTTTTAAACCTGGTTTATGTGTTGAATTTACTGACCAACGATCCCTGAGGAGGATCGATGGCAGTCCTATGTAAATAAAATGTCATAATGTGAATTGTCACGGAGTATGGTGGAACTGAACCTGCGTTGGTTTACGGGGTTGAGACCTGAGAGTTGAAATTACACTCATGTTGAAGCAAAACGCAATTAGTTGATACAATGTTGATTTCCTTAATTCAGAAATCGTACGCTTGCTTGGAGGTCAATTGGCATCATAAGACGAATGGTTTCATTCGAATGCATTAGGGTTTTAAGCTCTTTTGCAGCGTTTTGAAGTTGAGCGGTTTTGAAAGAGATACCACTGGTATCGCGTGCCTTCTGGGCCGATGGTGGTTTGATCATTTTGGAACGCGAGTCAATCATATCATGACACCTCGCCATCACATTACTGCTTATGTTGCGTAGCTGCTGAGTGTTAAAGTTCGGTGAGCCAATTTACGCGAGGCCCATCTGGCTGAGCTCTTTGGAGATCAACGGTATCTGTGTTAAGGAGTTGCATGGAAGATAACGTAGGGCATGAGCAGTGTTTCCTTGAGGGGTAAACGTTTGTTGAAAACTTGATGTGTGGGCCCGATAGAATGTTTACATTTGATTTAAACACATTGAAAGTCTTATCCCGGGTGCTTAATCATTCATTCAACGGGTTTAATATAATAAAGATGAAGATTTAACTGTTTGTTCCAATGATAGAAGCGTTGATTAATGCATTTTAATACTATGATCTGGGAGGGTTTTAAATGAAAGGTTGCTTTGTCTAAAGCGCTTCCGATATATAGATTTATATGGAAGTGGCATATTTCCCATAGGTCCCAAGATTGAAATATCGAGTTCAGGTCTATGAATCTGCCCTTGAAGCAGTTTTGAGGCGAACCTGCTTATAGTGGGTTTCGCTCTTCATCACCTGTATATCGATCTATCCTCGGAATCGTCTTCAGATGAATTGCCATATAATTTGGCCAAATTATCGAGACTTTTCTTGAGTGGTTCGATTCCATCACTTCTTTCACGATCTGTATACTTGACACAGTTGATTCGCAGAGGAGACAAATTCAAGACATTTTCATATTTACATGGACAGTTTATATTACTTAGCTAGGGATAACACAAAAAAAAAAAATGTTTGATAGTTTAAAATCCAATATTCCATATCGTCACAAACTTTTTATTTTCATAAAATTACTTCCCTTACATATCTACCGCCTTCCGGCGTTCCTTTGCGCCTATTGGTGCAATTGCTAATTATATTTATATTTATAGGTATGGTTTATTTTGGATTAGGTTTTTAGAATTTTTAATTACAAAAATTAAAAAATTATGAAACGTTGAGATTTGAGATTTAATAATGTAAAAATATTTTTAATCATATATAATTTAATGAATTAAATTAAATATTTTTAAAATAATTTTTTAATGGATGAAATTAAGGATTTTTAAATTATTTTTCAATTTAAAAAATTATACATTGTGTTTGTGACCTCCACTTATTTTAGTTTTACAAATTCTAAGCATTACATAAATTAAATGGCTGATAAATTAAATAGTTTATTATTATTGTTTATCAACCAATTAAATTATATAGTTGTGCTAGTTTATAATATTGATTTATATGGTTGTGCTAGTTTATAATATGATAAGCTTAAATATTTATATTTTTTCAACAATCGGACTAAAATTCAACAATGTAATTATTGACAAATAATTATTTTACATTGCTTAAATCATATTTTTAATATAACATGTCAAGTTATACTAGTACAACCAATCAGTGAGGATGAGCCTTGTCACCAAGACAACCCAAGATCAATGCTCCCAGAAGTGGTTAAATCCAAAAATGTAATTATTGACAAATAATTACGTCGTAAGGCGTCTTTATTTGAAAACAACTCCCCTAGTTGCCTTTATGTCCTAATCTGTGCCATTCGATCCTATGTTAGACGATTGATCATGTTCAACCATCGATTCAAATTCAAATTCAAGTTGGGCTAACAGAATTGGGCTAACATGTGGCAGTTGGCAGTTGCGACTCTCGCGATTCCAAATTTGTTGTCCATCCAGTTCCCAACTGCACAACTGCACAAATGACTCTTGCAGATGCATGCACTGGCCTCTATTTGGGCAGTATTTTCAAGAATCTCATTGAAATATTTGATTTCAGGGAACCTCTGCATATCAATATAGAGACTTTCAGGCCAGGAAGGTAGAGCCATTCAAGGATAGGGGATAGAGAGACATTTCGGGAGGGACCATAGCCAGTAGAGAGGGGCTATGCACAGTGAATTAATAGGCGTTATGAATTGGTGCTACAAAGATTAGGTGCTAACCATGAGGCAGGGTTGCGCCAATGAACAAATAAGCGCTGCAAACAGGTGCTACGAGCAATGAGGTGTTGCCATGAGGTGGTGCTCCCTAGAGGTGCTACGAATGAATGCCACGACTATGTGCAAGGGACAAGGATATGTGAGTGATACCATCCCATAATGATTTACAACAACGCTGTTATATATGGTAATATACAATTTGAGTCTAATTTGCTAAATTTAGTCTAGATAACAGGCAGACGCCTAGGCACGTTTTGAATCATCCTGGACTGGGACAATCAACAAATGGCGGGCTGGTTGAATCAGTATACTCTTTCCTTACAACTAAGAGTGAAAACCACCATTCACCAAAGCTGAACGAAGCTCTAGAGGGTTTCAAATATGTCGGGCACTGTCGATTTCAGGGCACCTCTAAAAAAATGTGCATAGATAAGCTTTGCTCCACATATAAATACAACCTTCATTATAATTGTAGTTGACCTCCCAATGGCTTATGGAGTTCTTTTGGGTTGTGATTGTTCAAATAATTAATCACAACCACGGTTTGTATAACTTTGCATATTAATGATAAATTAAAATGCATACTGCAATATTCACAAGCATATCCATACTCTTGCATTTATTACAAAGGCGACTCTTTGTTTTACTCATGATGCGTGAAATGAATTTTGAAGGGCTGTACGGCCTTCAAATGAAATCATTGCTTCGGATCTATCATATACATATTTGTCACATAAATAGCAACTAACATGGCCAGAAAGCGAACTCTTAGTTAAGATTAAAGGTTATTTGGGCACTAGTACCATGCGAAATTAGAAATGGCTTATCAATGTTAAGGTTCGTAAAATCAAAGAAACCATTAGATTCACTTGGAGCTGGTGCCAAAGAGGATATGTTGTCTCTTGCATTTAAGCTTTCACACTCAAGCTTTGGCCTGATCATGTGGATTGCATGACGTGTTTTCTTTTTTTCACCAATGAAATATTTGACGCATTTTAAAAAGAATTCTGAGAAATAGTTTGACAAACTGTCTAATAGTGGAAGCATTGCTTAAAGCATATTGAAAATAATATAATACTTGTATTGTTGTGCAGGTAATGACGTATGGTTACAAATGGGATAATACATTTATGTGAAACATATTTGTAGGTGCATCAAACAACTTGTCTGGTTTGTATTTGTAAACTGTCACACCTGCCATGGAAATGGGCCCTTTAAATTCCTAACGCATTGGTCGATCTTTGATGAAGAACATGTTGTAGTTACTATAAATATGCTAGAATTCTTCATTTGTTATCTTTCAGTTGATGATTCTTTTCATGATTCAGTGTGTCTTATAAGCTACACAGGCCTTCCACATCTTGACTTTTTTTTTTTATGATTTAGTATGTTTTATAAGCTGCACGGACCTTCCACATTTTGATGCATGAAAATGCAGAAAGTGGCTATGTCATATTTAACATTTGGTACAAGTAAGAACACATGAAACACTACCAGACCAAGCTTTAAATGGTGATTCAACACAGATGTTACTTTAGCCAATTGGAACCTGCGAGTGATTTATCTTGATTGTGGTCGTTTATCAAAAGGTGGGAAATCAACTTCAGATAATACTCCTATTTCGAACTGGCAATCAAATACAAACACAAATTTGCTTCTCTGCAGCTCTCTTCTCTTTTTATGAAACTCTGCTTAAATGCAGTCAACTAATTATCATGCTAGAATCATCCAACTGTTTCGTTAATATATACCAAGTGCTGGAAGAAAATATGAAGAGGAAGAGCAAACTGCTTTCCCGAGCTCTTGAGCACATGATATTGTTTCTTCTAATGTATTTCTGTGAAACACCGAGGGATCTTCTAACACCACAAATTGTTCAGCAAGACATTCAGAGGACTGCAACACACGCCTCTATGTGAAAGATCTGTCAGAAATAGCCAACTTCAAGAGTTAGATTCATTGACATAGATATGTTACTTGATTAGAAGAGAAATTGAAGATTAAGTGATTAATATAAATGACAAAATAAATATTTAATGAATGTCTAGTTTCTATCCTTGCCATTAGGAGTCATGCGGGGGAACCATCTTTCTCATATGTGTCTAAATCTTGAAACATTTTCTGGTCAAGTTTAGGATGCATTTTGAAAATTAAGGCTCAATCCTCAAGTCGATGTTATACTTACTTAAATTTGGTATTTATTTGCCGAAACTTGCTAGTGAAGAATGATGCCCTTGAAGCAAATTAAGAAATTTTAAGAGTTGTCTATTTTTTTTTTCCGCTTTTAGGTTGCTTGGGTAACTTTCCAGGTTTTTAATGCAATATATTTCTTTCGGAGGAGATTATTTGCTCTTCATGGGCTGTTAAATGTGATTCAAATCTTCTTTTTATTTTTATATCCTTTTATTGGAGAAGACCGTTTAATAATAATGGGTGGTTGAATGCCATTTGTCCTTTTTAAGTGTAATTTTCGGTGCTTTATTAAGTAATTAATTGTACAAAGTTTATGTGCCTTCTTTTCATATACATTACAGAATGTTTTTTTGATTGGAACTCAAATATTTTAGGTTTTTCATTTCTGATTACTTATTTTGTGGTTTATGAGGTTCACAATTCATCAACCTCACAAGAAAAGAAAAAATTATGAGTTGAGAAATATAATCAATATCTCTAATATCTAAATGATTCTTGGTGTCATGAGTGTTTTTGTGGAACCAAATATTATATTAAACATCATCAAATATGGGTACAACGACATCATCTAAGAAACCTCACCAATCTCTTCCATTTTAGTTTATTTAGGAGGTAAAGACAAGAAATGGAATAAGTTTCTATGTATTCAACTCCAAAACATTGGCAGTACTGGCAGTGTTTTGAGCAGAGGGACTAGTAGGGCACAAAAAGAGGAAGTAGTGATCTAGTTCCTAGTACTAAGTATAAATGAAGAAAGATTCTCAAAATGCAAGTTCATAAAAATGTAGATGCAACTACTCCCTTATTTGACAAATAAAAAAATGCAACAATATATTCTTTGGCAGACTCATAATGTTGATCCTTGAATGTTATGTTACAATATCATTTGGTGGTAAAAGATAATTTTCATAGAGTATGTCAAAGCTTATGCATGCTGACACTGATGACCAAATAACCTTCTAGAGAAATTTCCATCTGTTTTTCTCTGGCACTTCCAAATTTGAGTGTTAACAACTTAAAGTATGGTGTCGCCTCAGCAAAAAAGTTGATACATTTCACAAAACTAAGGAAGCATGAAGGATACTAATCTCTTTCCAATGGCCATAGTTTTGATCATTTGTACTCTAAATAAGACTGAGATTAAAATTTTGAAATTGAACTTGCACTTGACTCTCTGGCCATAGTTTTTTATAATGTTTCCTCTAAATAGGCATGAGATTGAATTGTTGAAATCGAACTTGCACTTGAATTTCAAAACTCAACCAAAGCCATTTACCTAAACCTGTTTTTCCTTTGCCAACAGAGTGGTAGGAACGAGTCTGATGAATCTTGCTCCACCTGTTTCCTAGGAAGGTTTTATTTAAACTGTTAACAATGCATTATTAGAACGAGACAAAGTCCAATATAATTTTCAATTTACATCAGGTTCTTTTATCCATATAAATGGTTGCCCCGTCAACAAGGGAAGGTTTACATTTAGTAAAATTCGGAACTAATTAAAAATTAGAGCCCATATCCCTAACTCGGAGAATCCCCAGAGATGCCAAAGAAGTTTGAAGATAGAATTTACAAAGAAGTTTGAAGATATATATTTATCAAAGAGAGACACCAAAGAAGTTTGAAGATTGAATTTACAAATAAATTTGAAGATAGATATTTATCAAATATGTCTAAGAGATGCCAATTTACAAAGAAGTTTGAAGATAGATGTTTATCATAGAATCCATTTTTAACAAGCTAAAAACAACGTCATAGTTGCGAGAATCTTAACACAAAGGAGAAACAATTACTTCAGGTGTAAGCTTATCTAATAGATCAAATTATTTCAGGTGTAAGCTTATTTTAGAGTGAAAAAAAATAGTGTAATTTTTCATTATTTATAATGTATTTTTGAATGCTATAGAGATTACATATATGCAATTTCAAGGATCGCCATAACTTAATTTGAGACACTCATTTAAAGATAGAGTTTCCCATATAAGTTGCAGATTTTACACCAAAAGTTATGAATAATTGGGAGCTCATGCCTAGCTTATTTTCATTTAATATGTGATGATGTCTAAAATATGTGAGGTTGTGATGAAAATTTAGAATTGGAAATATAACCATCATATTCTTGATTAATTCATAGTATTTTATTTAGCCTACTTGTCTGTATTTTTTCAAAATCTATCAAATATTTGCTATTGGAACTTGAAAAACTATCTTTGAAGATTAAGAAGCAATCTATGTTGGAAATGTTATAGAATCTATAAATTTGACATAATGTAAGTGATTTCTTATACCTTGAATGACATTTTCTTTACTAATTTGTATCTTCAATGATGTTTTATATGTCACAATTCTTATCGAATTTATGCCTTACAGTATTTCCTTTGCAACATCTGGTGCAATTGCTAGTTATTTTACATAACTTAAATCATATTTTTAATATAACATGTCAAGTCTTACTGACAACCAATTGAAAATGGGCCTTGTCACCAAAGCAACCCAAGATCAAACCTACTATATCAAAGTTTCTCAAACCACTAGTCAAACCTAAAAAATCACAAACAATTTAACAAAAACAAAAAAATTATAACATTATCTCATAAACATTAAAATTATATAATATTTATAATTTCAAACTCTCCACTCTAAATTTAAACAAAATCCATACTTAAAAAAAAAAACCTAATTCATTCTACATTATTATGAATTTAGGATTTATTAAAATATTACATTATTGTATTTAAAAAATATTTCTACACTATTACGAATTTAGAATTTATTAAAATATTATATTATGTATTTAAAATTTAATTTATTTTTATTTTTATACATCTAATGATTATTAAAAAAAAATTTAAAAATCAATAATATTAAACTTACAATTTAATTAAAAAGGTATAAATGTCTGTGGGGTCTTGGTTAAACGGTGATGAGGACACTCATCACAGGTTCAATTCCCTTCCCCGTTCGGGGTGATGTATTTGGACATGTTGATGAAAATGCTGTAAAAAAAAAAAAGAAAAAAAAGTGAAAAATGAAAGGAACTACCAAGCTTACAAAAAAAATAAAAATTTAAAAGATATAAATAAAATTATAATATACTAAATTGTTTTTGCCATTTTAGAATTTTTAGATAAATTCAAAAGTACCAAAATATGCAATCCCATGGTATTATTGTTTGTTTTTGTGCTTTCCAAATTTTGAAAATAACTTTTGACATAATTTCTCTACAAAATCAACACTGGTGTGGATTTATTTTCACAAAGTAGATGATGGCATATAGAATAAGAATAAGAAGTTACTTTAACGTTTATGAGGTTAAAGATAGCTTACGAGATAGATTGCTTCTCTATATGGCTCTTGTATTCAACCAAGAAAAAATTATTTTAATGTCCACGAGGCTAAATATAGCATATGGGACAGATTGCTTCTCTATCTAGCGCTTGTATTCGACCATTTTCCTTTGAAGTTTCTCAATAAACACATCCAGTTTATCGACAAACCCCTCACTGAATAGATTATCCGAAGAGCTAGTTGCCAAAATATCTGCATAACTTTCTCTGCTATCTTTAGAGGCCTCACATTCTAAACTGAAATGCATTTTTGTTTCCACTTTTTTGGAAGATCCAATAATACATACTCTTTCCTCCCACACTTCTTTTGGCAATTTTTCACAACATAGTTGATGAAAATTAGTCCTTAATTGAGCAATAAGAACTTTGGCTCTCCAAGAAATTTTGGCCCCTATGTACCCTTTTTGTTGATGATTATGAGTGAGATTAAATTCTTCAATATAATACTTTTTTTTTCTCTCTAGCTCCTCCCCCCAAGTACTTTTGTGGAACTTATCCATAATAAAAGCTTTTATCTGTTTACTGTTTGTGGACATATTCTCAAGCAAATATCTCATTTTCTAAATCATTTGTTACTTTTCTACATCTAAGTCTTTTTTCTTTTACACAATATGTCATTAAACACAATCTTAGGCCATCTACTTTCTTCCATTTGCTCTGATACATATAATCACTAAATCAAAAAATAATTATATTATTGTATTATCTGTCAATAAAATATTATTATATAAACCAGATTATTGCGTCATTAAATCAATTGTAGGGCTCGAAATTTGAGCAGTAAGAGTTACAATTCGGATCCCTGAGAATAAAGAAAATAAAATCCAACTAATAAATAATAGTCAAATATTCTGAAAAGACAATGTGTGCAAGACATGCCTATTGTAATAGTTATTCTCTAAAGTATTTTGAAAAAGAGAATGTGTACAAGGCATACCTACTTTAACATATATTCTCATATCTAGCCACGTATTATTAGTAGTTTGCCATTCATAAATTACGTGTTTTTTCTTCATTAAGCATTTCATTTATAAATGAATTAAAAGCCAGCATATTTATGTGAGATTAATAGTCGAGTCCATGAAAGAGTTATTAATTCAATAATTTGTAGTATTAAAGACTCATTAATTCCCAATAGAAATATTTCAATAATTGATTTCCATTCACAATGTATACAAAATCTGTTCATTGAAGGATGCGGAAATCTAGTTGATATGACCACTGATGCACCAAACCTCCTCGGTAGTCTATGTATGATTTCTCATTGTAGTCAATCTATGTAAATAGTTTCATTTAGAACATTCAAGCCTAGTTGATATGACCATTGAAGCACTTAATCTCCTCAGTAGCCTGTGTATGCTTTCTCAATGTAATCAAATATATGCAAATAGTTTCATTTAGAATATTTAAGATAAACAATTGAATGGTTCTATTCCTCTTCTATTTGGGTTATAGGAGTACTATCAATATAGCTCGAGAAGAAGGTTATGAACAATTAAATTTTTGTCTTCGGGTCAATATATCCTTTCTGATTTTCATAATCTTTGTGGCTTTTCAATGCAGTGATTTGGTATTTTTATTGACGGTAAAATTCAAAAGGTGACACATATTCACAAATAAAGAATATGAGTATAGGAAGTGCTTAAAAGTGTATTTAATAATAGGAATAAATAAAGAAAATTTAAGATATTCAATGGTATTTTCCATGAATTATTTCTCATTAGCTCCTATTAGTTCGTGCTTGTTTGGATGTTACAAGTGTTAGAAATTCTAAACAAGGGAAAATGGAGACGAAGTAGGCTACCACCTATCAAAAAAAATTATTTTAGGATGAGACATTATTACATATAAGGTGGAACATGTGAACATTTAGACAAAAAAATTTCAAGACATGGTAGGGTTAAATATGCAATGAAAGGAGAAAACACACACCCCAAAGTGGGGGAAAGAAAATTCCAAAATGAAAGGTTGTACATCCTTTGAAGATAAAATAAGTGTTTTGGATGGTTCGAACTAATAAAAGATATTTGATAAAAGGATCCATGATGTACCCAGATGAGACATGTGGTAAGAACAATATAGTGGTTATATATGCCCATGGGGAGTAGAATAGATGATGACATGGTGTTTTGTTAAGGCACCCCGCGGTGAAAAGGTCACCAATTTGGAATATGTGGGAAGAAAAGGCTCCATGATGTATCGAATGAGACATATGGTAAGAACAATGTAGTGGTTATATATGCCCATGGGGTGTAGAATATACGATGCCATGGTGTTTTGTTAAGGCACTCCACGGTGAAAAGGTCCATGGTGTTTTGTTAAGGTACTCCACGATGAAAAGGTTATCGTTTGTAACCCATGGGAAGAAATACAACCATGCTAAGGGCTAGTGTGGCCCATGCCAGGTAGATGGCATTCAAAATTTTCTATAAAACAAATATAAAACATCATTTATGTTTTTTTATGGTGGCTAATTATTCCAGTTTAATCTCATTGCATGATTAAATGAAGTTAAATATACTTATGGAGCTTGATAATAGGAATTTTAAGCACTCACCTTTAAAAAAAAGTTTAAACATATTCATTTTTGTAATTTTTATTTTTTATTTATGATAATCATCATTAGAATCAAATTATCCAATTGTTGGTGAAATTGTAATTTTTTATTATTTAAATTGCATTTTTAAATACATAAGTAGATTTAGCTCAAATTTTAGTATATTGGGGTTGTGGAATGTCAACAATTAATATTTATACTTCTAACCATTTTTTATTTAATTTTGAATAAAAAAAAATTGTAAAAAAATACATTAAAATTTTCAAAATTTAAAATGTTTAAACTAATGCAAAAAAATAATTATATTTCCTTTAAAAAATTGATTAGATAATGATGCTAACAAGAAATATACAATTGAGAGTAAAATCAACTATATTAATTATATTTCTTTTAAAAAATTGATTAGATAATGATGTTAACAAGAAATATACAATTGAGAGTAAAATCAACTATACTAATTTTAGTAGAAGACATTTAATATAACAAAAAACACCTTTTCCATTAAAAGAATTTAAGTCAAAATTCTCATACTCTTTTCATGACAAGAATACATTTAAAACTCAATGAAAAATCCTCAAAAACATCATTCCATTCTTTTAAAAAAAAAAAATTCCCTGTAACTTTTATTATGATTAAAATTTATATCAAAATTTTATTTTATTATGATCAAAATTTTATTAAAAAATGATAATTTTATTATAAGATTATATCAATATTAATTAATATTGATGTGAATTTATTCTTTATATATTGAAAAATTATTATCTTATTACAAATTTATATTACTCGGTAACTATTCGTTTAAATATTTATTATGTTCACATATATTTTAAATATAAAAATTTAAAAAGATTATGTAAAATATAATCACATTCCTAATTTAAATTTTATTCATTATATTATTGATTTTCATAATTAAAAGAATAATATTTATAATTCTAACATTCTTTTAATTGATATTAAATAAAATTTTGTAGAAAAAAATACATTAAAATTTTCAAAATGTAAAATGCTTAAACTAATGAAAAAAATAATGTGTTTCTTAAAGAAAAATTAATTAGATAATGATGTGAACAAAAATATATAATTGAAGGTAAAATGAACTATACCAAATTGAATAGAAGGGATTTAATATAACCACAAACACCTTTTCCATTAAAGATATTTACAAATAAAAAGAAGTGAGAATTTTGATTAATTTATATAAATAAATTTAAAACTTTGTGTAAAATCTTTAAAAACATCATTCATTCTAAACAATTTTATAATATTAACATGTATTTTAAATTGAAAAAAATTGTATAAAATATAATAACATTTAGAATTTAAATTTTATTCATGATATTATTAATTTTTATAGTTAAAAAAATAATATAAAGTTTAAAATAAGAAAATAAAAATAAAGAATCATGATATAATCTAAGGTGACATTCTCTATATTGGAACCTTGGAACCTACACAGATGATGCATAAAACTTTCAAAGCAACACCCTGTTTTTAAAAACTAAAAAACTAAACGTGGCCCTAAAATAAATAACGTGGTATAGGGTGATTGACAACGAAAAATGTAGCTTCCAAATTTCCAGTTCAAAGGTCGTCTGGATTCATAGTGCATTTATTAGTGAATTAAAAGTTAACCTGTATTTTCACATCTATTAAAAAAGTGTCGTCTATTAATTGGATGCGGATAGGCGACGAAAAGAGCTCGAAGAACTCCTCTTTATAAAATGCATTCGGCATAATAAAATTATTTTTATATATTAACATATAATAATTTAATGTGGTGAATTTTTTTATTAATTTTGTTTAAATTTTAATTGAAAATAAAAAATTTTATAATTTTAAATTTGAGTTTGCACAATATATATGGTATATTAAACCCTGCCTTTGGGGCCTTTTGTTGTTTCTAGGGTTATTTGTCTGGTTACAACGTCTTTAGTGATTTTCCATGAGGTCAGTTCAGTATGTATTTATGTTCTTTAATTCTTTGGGAGGATTAGGATGTCTGTTGGTTTTAGGGTGTCATTGTATTTATGGTTGTATGTCTGCACCAGGAGTCTGGGTTGGAAGAGTAAATGGGATATTCGCGGGGTTTATTTCTTGCAGTATCTGACTTCTTACCTTTGTCCTCTGGTAGGTCCTTGGCTCAGTAGTCTCCCCGGAAAGCCGGACGCTTCTGGGTTTTGGCTACCATCAGAGCTAGTAAAGGGTTTGTTGTTATTTTCTCAAAGTAATTGCATGTATATGATGCGCTCGGCCTCTGGAAAAGGCAAAGTATGCCAAAGTTCGAGGGGCCGAGGTAAATGTTCAATGGGGTCTCCAACAGCCAACCAACCCAGATCCTCCAGGGGCAAAGCTCGGGGTCGCAAACCAGTCTCAAGCATCATCAACGATGCAACTACAACATAACTTGAGGGTACCTCAGATGAGGTATGCTAGTTAATTGAGGAATGGGGAGGAGAATTGAACAAATAGGCAAGTATGATGGACATTGATATTGAATAATGGCGCATCTCGGTGCCTGATCTAGGACACACTCGAGGCAGAACAACTATGTTTAAACAAACCTTGTATTTGTATTGGTTAATGAAGAGCCTTCTGGCTAAAGATTTAGAGTAGTTTCTGTTAGGAGTGGCCGCGGAAACTCAGGGGTTTCCATACTATGGAAAAGAGTTTCAGAAAATCCAGTTCCAATTGCAGAAGAAGAACGATCGTCTGCATCCTATTGAGGAACATATTCCATGCATTCCACAAACTGAGCTCCCGGGATCCAGTCCCAAGGACCCGACTCTGGTTGAGTCTATTGATGATGATTATTTTGCTGGATGTTCATTTATTTTGTCCTTTATTGTATGCAGAGAAACTATATTTTTCAATATGTTTCTAGTTATGTTTTCAGCTATCTAGAGTCTAGGAAGTTCAAAGACAATCAGACATACTTGGTATGGTTGATTAGACTTTCTTCTTCTTCTTCATTTTTTTTATTTTTTCTCTGGATGGCTTATCACGCTGTTAGGTGGTTAACATACTTTGTTTCCCTATGGGCAAGTTGAGGCTACCTAGCCATATGCAAGTGGATGTAACTTGCCTTTTTTGATGATTAATGAAAAAGAAAGGTCCAACCAAGCTTACAACACACACACACAAACACACATATATATTGTATATCTATTTTTATATTTAAAAATATAATTTAAATGAAGAAACATTGCAATTTGAGAATTACTTTATCAAATTTCAATGAAAAAATAAAAAGAAAATTACCTTGTTGATGATGATGGTTAACTTCCATAAGACTATATAGGACTTTGAGAAAGTAAGAAATTAACTAGGACTCTTTAATATTTGAGGAAGGTTTATTATTTCAATTTAAGGTGGATGAGGATTTCTTGATTTTTATTTTATTTTATTAATTGATGGCCTGGATTGATTCTCAAGGGAATATGCTCAACATATCCTTCAATGCTTATCAATTGTTGTAGTGTGTTACAAAGTTTGTTAGGTTGCATTGGCTTTTAATAAATTTTAAATTGTAAATTCATTTATATATAAGAAAATTTTATTTAGCAAAATGGTCCATTACTTTAATAAATTAAAAAATTAGATTTGTGTCACATGGCTCCCCACACACCAATTCCATAGGGAATTGAGATTATTCCAATTCTAATAAGTTCCTCCATGATAAGTTCCTCATTATTATTTATAACATTGATTTATATATAAGAAAATTTTATTTGGTAAAATGGTGCATTTTACAATAAGAAGTGTAATTTTTTTTTCTCAACTTAAAGCTGACCCATAACCTTTTTATACATGGTTAATCAGGTAAATGTGTGTGCATTACTGATGCATTCTTAGTGTTGCAATAGTTTTTTTGGTTATATTTATGAAACCTTTGACTATATCAACCACATTAATATTTTAATCATAATTCATCAATTTATTTCTATGATAAAAAAAAAAAAAGAGAGAAAGTATTTGGAGATTATTATATTTTTGCTAAACAACAGTTAAGAAAGTTGGTAGTGGCTATATAAATTTACATGACCTTTTTATTTTTTTTAATAAATTTAATATCAAAATATTATTAAATTTAACTAAAATTTAAAATATTATTAAAATAATATGACCTAAATATAATATCAAAATATTATCAAATATGAGCAAAATTGAAAAAAAACATTTTTAAAATAATATACAAAACACATAAGTTTTTTTAAAGCATTTAAAATGATATTATCTTTTAGAATTATTGTTCCAAAATCTTTTGACGATTTTATGAATAATTTTTTCTACCTTAAAAGTTCATACTTATATTGGTTTACAATATGTTCATCTGCAAACTAAACTTATGCTAACCTTATTAGTCCCGACCTACGATTGCGCAGGGACTATAACGATCTAAGCAAAATTTTGGGTTGCCAATTTTGCTTCACCCAAATTTAACCAAAGTTTGGATTGGACCTCTTATTGCAAACCTCACGTGTATCACGAAAATGTTTACAATGGATATTCAAAGTTTACACTAAAACTTTCTGGGTTACATGCATATTTAGTCTTTCATATTTTACGGTACTAGACTAATGCTAGCATTAGTCTTCTGACATGGTACAAATAGTCAAGTGCTGAAAAGATGATAGAGAATGAATGTAAAATCTACATAAACTTTTCAAAATTCAAGAAGAAATGGGATTAGTTCATAAAATTATTTTATTATTTTTTCCTAAATTATCACATTACTGTATCTCCATATAATTCATTAATGAATATGTTTAACTTACAGTCAATTGCTTATTGAACTCAGAAACTAATTTATTCTTGAAATCGGAAATTATAGCGAGTGTATTCCATTAAGTTTAGTTGTTGGGCTCTTGCAGACATGGGAAAGAAATAATTGTTTACATAGTCATTCCCACCAAGAATAACGCTCACAAGGACCTCTGAAACTAGGTTTCTAGTGGCTGGAACCCCTGTGATAGCTTCCACTCTTCTATGGTATTGCAACTCTTCTCTGGTATTCTCTAAAGTATTCGAACTGTGGTTGGATCCATATTATATCTATCTACTCACACAAACGAGCTCATACTTACAAAACCTAAAAACCTAAAAATAAAATATAGAATAATAATTTTACAAATATGTCAACAAACTAATATTTGATGGTTTTCAAGTTTCTGTGATCCTTTATTGAAAAATAACTAAATTTGGATTTTCTAAAGTATTAACAAAACTATTGAACTAATGTTTATTAAAATAATGAGACAAACAAAATCGAAAAACTAAAATACGACACAACAATGATTGAATTGTATTGAATAACAAGCATGTTTTTTATTAAAAAAAACGCTCATATATAATAATCAATCCATAACAAACCAAAAAAATACTAATTGTTTCAATATCCGCAAATTGCAAATAGATTTTATAATATAATAAATTAAGTAGAAATATTGTTCTGTGCATAGCATAGTCTTATTAAATAAATGGGAAATATAATCAATAACAAAAATCATTGAATGTCTCAACATCTGCAAATTGCAAGTCCTACAAAATGTTTCAACATCTGCAAATGGGAAATAGAAAATTACTGATATTACAAAAGTATTAAATAAGCAGGAATACTGTTAAATTACATGGTAGCTCTAATTGTAAAAAATCTACAAAATAAATAGGAAATAGTAGTCGAATGCAAAAATAAAGAATTTATATGTCGATCATCACCAAAAATCTCATAACATGAGCATACCCAACACCTCTTAGAAAAGTGGTTTGTATATGGGTCCACATGGTGGTGTGTTTTTCCATGTGTGTATGTTTACTAATTATTATTATCGTTGTAGTTTAAAAAACTTCACAGAAAAGTCTGGAAATTCTGGTAAGATTTTGAAAATTTTGGATGAAGGTTTCTTAAAATCTTATTTACAGTTGATAAATTTCAATATTTTAAGTGTTTTTAGGGTTTTTGATAGTGTTGAATCCATTTCCAATATCAAAAATACTATTTAAATACTCCAACTACCTAATGTTTTGAATTTTTGTTTACCAAATTCTAACAAAAAAAAATTACCATCCAAACTATTTTGTGACATCAATAAACAACTCCATTATTATCCTATTTTGTGAACAGGTCGACAACATACAGGCACACGTATTGGTGGGAAACAAAAGGAACACAATATTTTTTTCAGAGAGAAAGGGAACACAATATGCATATATGCGGTGGCTTTACCGCGTTACTCATCATTGAAATATAGGTTGGAGACCCGGTAGGGACTACTGTCAACACTTGTTAAAGAAAAATCAATGTTCACTTGGCAAGGAAATGTATAGAGGTTATATAATTTCAAAGAAAAGAATAAAAACCACTTTAAAAAAAAAAACGCAGAAATTAAGGGGTTTTTTACTTAATAAAATATGATTAATAAAAAATTATATAGTCATGGTAATTTTAATTTCAAGTTTCAATTTTTTTTATTGAAAAATTATTTTTGGCTTTTCATATAAATGTTTTAAAGTTTTGAATGTGTTTTTTTTTTATAGTAAAATGTGATGTTTCAAGATTTAAAATTAGCATATTGTTGCTATAAGAAAGATAATAAATATCATTTGAAATAAAAAACCTAGTTAAAAAAGTTAAAGCGATTTTTTTTTTTAAATAAATGGGTATAATAGATTATATTAATAAAACTAGGATTTGGCTCATAACTATTACAATTTATATGATAATAAGAGTTATTAAAATTTCATGAAAATTTGGGATTAAGTGTGTAGGGTCAACTCAAAACCTCACTTGAGAACTTCATAAGACATAAAATTGTTCCTATTCCATTTTAAATATTTCCAGAAGACCTTTAAAATTCAAATGTATTTGCATCCCATTCTTAGCTTGATATCATTTTGTCTTTGATTGGCTTCTCATTATGTTTGGAGAGTTTCCTTTCATATTTTTTCCAACTTTGGTCTAATCCAAAGTTTCTGGAGAATCTGTCTTGTCTCCATTCTTTGAATGATTTTTTCTCGTAATTTCATTCAATGGGCCCAATAAAGGCTCTTCCACATCTACTTGATTGGCCCAAGATGGAACTTTTTCGAGTTTTTTTTCTGGAGAGATACCCTCGAAGGAAATGGATTTAGAAGCCTTTCCACTGTCTTTTAATGGATGTTCAACCTCATAACTCTTTTCTCCTAGAGAATTCTCTGATGAATGCCTTGGAGTACTACCTTTCACTAAATTGTCAAAATCTTCTACACAAATACCCATCTTTTTTTTGTTGTTGCTGAAAATCCATGATATTTAGGAATATCTTTCTTGACTTCTGAAAATTTCTTATCCTTTTGTAGATTGGACTTATTACAATAAACCGGTGGAGGATCCTCTTTGAGGATAATATAATGATATGAATTAGCACCATACCACCATCTTGGTTTTCATTTTGCTTTTTGTGCTTTACTCTTCACAACTTTGCGACAATTTTCAATAGAATGCATGTTTTCATAACAAGCACTACAATGAAAAGAGATATTTTCATAATCCAATTTTTGCACCCTAAATTAGTTAGGACCTTTTAACTTGATTTCAGTGGGGAATTCTTTGTTAAAATCCATTTCCACATAGATATGAGCATATGTGAGCTTCAGGTAGTGTTTAGTAGCATCACAATGACAATAGAATCTTCCTAAGGAATTACCAATTGCTATCAAAGAAGAAAGGTTCCACATATGCAAAGGGAGGTTGGGGAGCCTTACCCAAACTGAAGCAGTAGAGATTGAAGCCAAAAGAGGATCAAAGGAGGGGAACTAGGATTGCATAGAAATCCCCGCACTGCCCCAAAACCATGGACCAGATTTAGAAATAAACATTGTGTCTTAAACCTTTTTTTTAAAGACTACAACGCAGAATCCTCTTGCTAGGGCATATATGTTCAAATCATAGAAGTTTAAGGGATTCCATTGCTCATATTTCTAATATTTGTGATTGGCAAGCCTTTTCCATAGGCCATTAAACCTACAAATCAAGTTGGCCTCTAAGGATAATTTTTCATTATTCAGAGCATCATCCACCAAAGGGACCTCAATCAAAGGGGCTTCATGAAAAATCATCCCAAAGAAGGATGGACTTGAGTCTTATTTCTCTATTTCATGAAAGGAGGGAGGAGCCGAAACCTTATTTCCTCTCACTAAGGGTTTTTTTTTTCTTTTCAGATGAAAAAATAGAGAATCTTCATTGATATAATGAGTTCTTACATACTTCCTCAGCAAAGAATCAAAATCAAAACTAGGCCAAGAGAATAGGACATATCCTACCAAATAAAATAAAGGAACAAAATAACGAATTTCCTAAATAAATAAATAAATAAAACCACCTAGCCAAAACCAAAACTGAGCCACAACAATAACTGGGAAACTAGACAGATCGAAGAAAAAAATTTGTAGCTCAAAGGACCCAGGAAAATAAATGGATCCATCAATCCATAACTCATAAAACATAAATCTAGGGGTACTATCTAGCCCCTGCATGGATAGGCCATCAAGCTCCATGTGTTTTCCCTCTCACTAAGGCATTACCAAAGCCTGAAACCATTTTTGAGCCCATCGAAGAGGAAGTTGAGGGAGAAATCTGAGAATAAACGACACACTTAGGAGCAATAAATCCGAAATAAACCACCACCAAGGGAGACAAAGATGATTTTACATCATGAGACAAACCCTTAGAACTAGCCATCAAGGAAGCTAAGGTGACATGAAAGACTTCCATCGAGGGAAAAGCAGAGGAGCTTAAAATATCCACTACAGAGAATGTTGAAACCAAAGCTGCAACAACGAAATAAAGGGAAGTCGAAACAACATTGTAAGAAGGGAAAACCATCTAGAAATTTCGAAGCATGGGAGGAGAGGTGGGTGACTAAGGCCAAACCCTAGCCACCACAGATGACCATTCATGCGTAAGAGCCATATAAACTCTCATTTTTATTTTTTATGTTAAAGTGATTTTATTTATTGTATATCTATTAAGTAAATGGTAAATATATATCTTTTTAGGAAGCAATTTTCAAATATTCATACATCACAATAGTCTTCAATACCTTTTGCAATATAAATGTTAACCACTTAACGGTATAAATGGATATAAAGATTGTAATATTTAATCTTAAAATTATATGTATATAAAAAAAAAAGACAATATAGTATAAGATGAATTTTAATATATATATATATATGTGTGTGTGTGTGTGTGTGGGTGAAATCTTAATATTAATTCCAAAATGGTAGAAAACATTCAAGTAGAGTGTGAAAAAAAAACTATATTTGCTCCATAATCATAATATATAACAAAACCCAAAATTTGAGAGTAAGAAGGTTGTTCTTTGGTAGATTGGAAGGACTTACCTATCCTCATATTCAAAGTTTAAACTAAGAGTATTAAAATAAGGGCACGATTTTCCATTTACAAGATAGATAAGGTTTCTTGCAACTTACTATTACATTAGATAATCATTATACTAGAATGGTATGCATAAAAGTAAATACATATAGCGAAATGCAAAATATGTTAAATAAGTAAAATTGTTAACATTTTACAATTAGGGTTACTCATCCTATATACATTTAACATACAAAAAAGGGGAAAGAAATTTTTGTAATCTCATATAATGAATGTCCTTATCTAAAGGGGAAGATAAGATTTGTGTAGTAGTTGATTAATTAACAATGCGTGTATGCATTACAACCATTAAGAAAATATACATTTCTAAACAAATTTTATACACCTTCTCACATGTATAAAAAATTGTAGGCACCTTCTATAAAATACTTTATATCGGCTAATGGTTTTCCTATGTTCATATTTAGCAAAATATGTGAAAAATTCAGAAATAAATATTCGTAGAAGGATTTTTGCAAAGAAAGTAGAATAAACTCAAATATGAGTTTTACGTATCTTCCACAAACAAATGGGGAAAGAGAGATCATCAATAAGTTCTTAAAGTCATATCTTTGTCATTTTTTTGTATAGTCAAATAATGAAAATTGATTTAATGGTTACATCTGGCTCAACGATGGTACAAATATATATAAATAATATGACACACTTTAAAGCTCTATATGGATATGTACCACCAAAGATGAATTACCTTCCACTATGTAGTGTTCCCCCATGAGGATATGTGTTTCTCCCTAAGTGAAGTTGATATGTAAATTATTGAAATGTATGGTGACAAGTCCCAAATTGTATAACCATTTCTACTCTAAGAACTATATTACAACCTGTCATTTCAATAGCAAACATATGAGTTTGGAAATGATACTCAACAATCTATAGCTTCACATTTTTATATTGTCTCTCACATTTCCTCATTACCACCATTGGTTTTCATAATTTGAAAATTAGATATGGGATGTACATAAGAATGGGTTGCTTGTGTCACTATCCTATGAATAAAATTGTGTGTAATGCCAGTGTAAATCAATGCAATCACATTACAATGCTTCATGTATCCAATCAATTTCAATGTTTAAAGTGTTGAGAAACTTAAGAGGGCAAATAGAGAAATTTGGGGTACCTTGCAAGGACCTTACAAGGGGGGCTTTGTCATACATGGGAGTGGTGGTGCCTTGCAAGTTTGGTTCAACAGTAAATTCAACGAGAGTGTATTTTAAGTAGTTTTGTATGATACATCCATTCGAATAATTTTTGGTATTTATATTTATGCTCTTTGAAATATTGCTCATGATAATTATAACATTGGTGTTTCCATCTCTTTTGGAGAAAATTGTTGGATTCTTAATGGTCAAGAGGTGGAGGAGATAGGGGTAGTGGCCACAAGAGGGCCATTGTGAGTGGGGAATGAGGGTCTTTTGCTTTGAAAATTTTTTATCGTCTCAACTTCTTTAGCTTTGTCCCAAGATTCCAACCATGGATTTGGGTGCTACATCATGACATGTGCTTCAATTGTCTCCTTAAAACCAACAATCAAACATTCTTTGAAATGAAAATCAAATAGATATTTTATATAAATTAGAAAGAGCACAATATAATCAATAATTATATCTATCTGATATAATTTTGTTAATCATTACCTGTAATTTCACCAAGAGGTCGTCTACAGCCTAGTATAGGGGGTGTGTGTAGGCTTAAATGTTTGTAAATTTTAACATTTAACATAAAAAAATGTAATGTAGTGTCGACCCTAGTTAAAAATTTAGTAATTAATGTAATGCCAATTAGGGGTATTTTGAGGTCTAAAATGAGCCTCCTAAGGAAATTATAAAATAATAGTGAAAATAATAAAGTAAGATTTGATTACATCATCAAACTTTGGAGGGAAAAAAGAAAAAACTATTTTTTCAACTTATCTACCAAAGTTTTTACTCAAATTTCGAGCTGGAGTACTTATTGGATGAAAAATTTAATTCACCATCCAAGGAGTACCCATGTTGCATACTTTCGATGGATCTTACTACACAAAAAATAAGAAATACATGAAAAACGTGATTGCAATCAAGTTTTTTCATGTATTTCTCATTTTTCGTGTAGCAGGGTCCATCAAAAGTATGGAACATGGGTACTAATTGGATGAGGAATTAAATTTTGCATCCAACGAATACTCCCCCTAGAGATTTGAGAAAAAACTTTGGGAGATAAGTTGAAAATACGAGTTGAAAAAGTAGTTTTATTATTTTATTATTTTTTAAACTTTTTACCATTTTACTTAAAAAATGGTGAATCACCCCCCATGGTTGACATCATCATCTTGAATCCTATGGGTTCTTATAAAGTTTATTTTGTTTGTACATTTTTCTTAGGAAGCTCATTTTTTACCTCAAAATTCCCCTAATAGTAAACCCTTACAAAATAAAACTATGTATAAATAAAATATAAAAACCAATTAAACACATCACATAAATCAAATCAATCAGACATTTTCGATTTTGGGTTAAAACAAGGTTAGCAGGGCTTAAGGAGTTGTGAGGGCGAGGAATTCCATCCAAGGTTCTTAGATTTGCAAGAATTGGGAATCTTCTCTATCTACTTATATTTTAATTTTCCTTCTTGTGTTTATTGGAGAAAAAAGGTAGAGTAACATACACTAAATCGACCCATTTTTCTCTCAAATGGTCAGTAATATGTCTTTGCTTGAATTTTCCTTTAAATGCTTAGAGTTCCATTGTTGTTCCTCTTGTATGTTGTGTTTTAGTGATTCTTTGTAAGATTTTGAAATTATTTTAAGATTTCAATCTTTTAAGTTGTTACAGTCGTTTTATGGAATATTTTAAAGTCTGGAGAGTGCAAAATATTTTAGTGTAGCTTGGAAAAAAAAATTATTTTTCTTTGCAGAGGTTTTCCAAATTCTAAACTTCTTTTCACTTTTTATAGTTGTACCTTTTGTCACTTGTTTTCCAAATTCAAAATATTATTTTAAATCTTTTCAGATTTTTTTGCATGCACTTTATGTCACCAAAACAAGTGCCTTTGACTATGATAATCAAGATTAGGATTGTCTATTTCTGTGATGAAATAAGGGTGATTGTGGATCCTTTTTCTTTGGTGGTTGGAATCACACGTAGGTTTTCACTGAGAAGTATCAGTACTTTTCTTTTGCTTTTAGGTTTCCCTGAACTGATATCTCTCAATCGTTTCATACTTAAATAGTAATATTAATTTTGCATCTCTTTTTCTTTCTTCACCTGTAAAATTCATATTAATGAGTTTTACAGATGAAGAAGTTAGTTATTTAGATTAGGGTTATATTTAACTAAAATATAAATTAGGTTTTTGGTTGGTGATGATGTGATCCTACTAGGGAAATGGAAATTGATTCAAGAGATCCAACTTTTATTAATTTTGTTGTAATTTAATAAAGAAGCAAGTAATGAAGATTTTAGTTACCTATTATTATTTTGGTTATCTTTAATATTTTTAATTTAATGGAAATATAGTTAATGAAGGCTTTAGATGAAAGTATTATTATTTTTAGTGTCTTCGTGCCAAGAGGCACTCTCCGATCTAATATGGTAGAGATGTTGTAATGTAATGTCCGGTAATTATAAAATTAATAATTATAGTTATAGTTATAATTATGAATAAAACATTTTGGCTGGGTCAAATTACATAAAAATAAAATAAAATAAAATAATGATTATAATTATAATGAATTAAATTAATAATTAAACCACCATAGATCCATCTTAACTCCTGATTTACTATGCCCTAAGAGGGATCATATATTTTAAGATGCAAACTTCGTTTGGAGTGAAAAGAGATTTGATCCCTCTAAACTCTTTGTAGATCTAGAGTTAAGATAAATTTAAACTGGTAAATATCACATTTAAAACCAATATAAAATATTTTACAAAGTAAATCCAAACAATAGGATCATTATATTTATTAATAAAAATATTATTATATATACAAGATCATCATATGATTAATATAAAAAAATTAAATTAATTGTAAGGCTCGAATTTTTCTCTTTTGATGTTAACATGTGTGTTAAAAGTTATAATTCTCGATCCCTCTAGTTTTTTTTATATATAATTAGTTAGTCAAGTAGTCGTGGAAAGACAATGTGTGCAAGACATGCCTATCCTAATGGTTATTCTCATCCTCAATTACTTGCAAAAGATAATGTGTACAAGACATGAGGTGGGGAAATATTTTTACCCACTTGTGAGGCTTAGTCATGGAGATAGGATGACTACTCAAATAAGTCAGGGGAATATGTTTATCTGATTTGACTTCTGAGATTTTTCTAGATTTTAATTTAGTTTTGATATTTTCTCATTGGTGTAGCATAAGGATTTTTCTAGTCCTTCCTCTAGTTCTTCATGTTGCTCCTTTATTTTCACTTTCAAATCTAGAGTAATTTGTTTAAATCTAGTTTCATCTTGGATTTGAGGTAAAGAAAACTAGAGATTATTGATAGTTGAAGAAATTATGGTATTTACGGTGGCGTGAAGATCTTCAACATGTCATTTTCATGCATAATTATTTTAGAAGAAAATATGTACATCCATGCCCTTGAGTGTTGCGTTGGTCTAGTGGATATGTTCTCTAATAGTCTATAGTTGATGACTTGTACCATTAATTATAGATTCATCTTTGTGTACCAACATGACAACTTTGGCTTGTTTGTATTCTTCCTCAAGGAAAATTCCTTTGAATGGTGGAAAGATTGAAGAGGACTCAATTTTGGTTCCATCTAGGCCTATCCACTTATGTTTTTCAAAAACCACCCCCCCCCCCCCCCCCCCCCCCCATCGTTTGAACACTAGGAATTTCTTGTAATTCTTTCCACTCATAAAATGATATCCAACAATCATTTTGTTGCATGTACACTTTCCATTTTAGTGAAACACTTTTTTTTTGTTGCAATAGTACTAACATTGAATTCACTTGCTTTTGGATGTGTAAAAATATCCCAATTTATCATTTTCTTCATCCATTCCTTATCGACTTTGTATTTATTACATCCTCTCATTAGTGAGAAGAATTTATGCATTTGTGGCTTTGAGGGCCTTTTACAATCATTTGAAATTTTATTTTGGAATTTGGAGGCAGGTATAACCTGATCTACTTTTTCAATGTACCCGAGACGATATCTGGGTGTGCCAAGTGGCCTCATTCGACTAAACATCTCTGTCAATCTAGGATCTTGGTTTCCCAAAGAGGGCAGAGAATGGATCATCAGCACATGGTCATGTGGGAATGAAATGTCTACACATTTTGGATGGAGACATGGTTCAACAGACATAGTATTGGGAGCTTTTCCTGTTCGGGGGTTATGATTTTTATGTTCTTGTAGAAATCTTAGAGCATCCAAATTTACAAGATATTTACAAGAAGGAAATTCGACAATTAAATAAGTAAACTGTAATAATTTGGCTTGTTCTAAAAGGGAAGTATGTACACAATAAAGAGTCAATTTAGGAATATTTTTTATAGTTTCCATCAGAGATGAGGAAACATACTTTTTGGAAGTAGATGGAAAATATAAAGTGGTTGAAAATGAGATTTCTGAAATTTGTATAGTGGTTGTAGAAATATCTAAATAGATTCAACTGATCTTGTAATGTACTAAAACAAAATTCTTAATCAATTCTACAAATTGCGGAAACCAATTTCAATCGCACAATCACATAAACAAGTAAGAGAAAGAATTATTAATCACACAACACAAGATGTATCTAGGGAAAGCCTCAGCTAAAAATCTCGCTGTCTGTATATTGCATAAAGTCAATAAAATGAAACAATACAATCTTATTTCCCTTCCTTAGAAACCTCTGCACTCTGTTGATTGTCTCACTCTGATCTAAGCAAGTTTGGTCCAATAATTAACCAAATCCTATCCCTTGTCTGACCAGCCTTTCTTACACATTCCTAAGCTAATTGAGCTCCTATTAATTAGGAAATTCCCATCAATAGATTGTGCAATAAATCCAAGGCATCTTGATGACCTCATGCATGACCTGTACAATTTTCTAATTTTACTACTAATATTTATCTTCCCTTAAACTCCAATATCAACTGGGCCTTCCTTAGAACTGACATGCAACATATATTTATGGAGAATTATCAGTTATCTGATTGATCACTGCATGTGAATCAAATCATATTTAATTCACTGGATTTATCACTGGCTCATCCCTCAGTTAGAACTATTTAAATTGATTTTAACTCAAATAATTGAGTTAACTAATTTCAGCTCAAAATAAACTTCAACTTGACTGCCTAAAACTTAGAGTGACCTCTACATGCCTCCAGTTTTACCTTCAACTCGAATTGACTTAGCTAAATAATTATTCCTGGCTCAGTTAACACTTACAAGTTGTCATGTGATGTGGAATTACAATTTATTTCTTATTTAATTAAGGGGAAATTAAAGTAGAAGTCCCCTTGGGTGCCATTTCAACACTCCCTCTCAACAAGAAAGGGATTGTCGGCTACCCTGATCCTGCCTCTATGGAACTCAAATTTTCTTCTTGATAGTGCCTTTTTTAACATGTCTGCATCTTGCTCCTCCGTGGGAATGTACTCTAATGACATAATCTGCCTATGCACACAATATTTGAGATGGTGATATTAGATATCAATATGATTGGACTTGTCATGAAAAAATAGATTAACCGAGAGTTTGATGCAACTCTAGTTATCACAATAACTCACCATCAAATCCATTTTTCGACCAAACAAACCAAAAAGTATCTTCCTCATCTAGATGGCCTCACATGCTCACTAACTGGCCACCATGTACTTTGCCTATGTTGAACTAGGTGCAACTGATCTTTGTTTCCTATTGTAGCAGGAAATTGTTGTTGATCCTATGCTGAAGATGCCCCTTGATGTGCTCTTCCTGTCGGATGGACTCCCTGCCCAATCTACATTTGTGAAGCCTTGAAGCTTCACTCCCTCTGTCCGTTTGTACCATAGCCCATACTTTGTAGTGCCTCTGAGTTATCTCAATACATGCTTGCCTGCCTTCCAAAAGAGCTTGGTAGGCTTAACCATAGATTGAATAAGTTGGTTAACCGCATAGCATATGTTTGGTCGTGTGTTCACCAAATACATGAGTGAACCCACAAGCTTCCTATAGATAGTAGCATCTACTACCTCGCTTGAAGTAACATCCGCCTTCTTCCAGTTTCCTGCTAGAAGATTCTCCATGGGTTTGTTCCCCTCCATGTGGAACTTCCTGAGGATCTCATTGGCATACTTGCCCTAAGATACAAATAGCTCCCCATATCTTTGTCATATTTCCAATCCCAAGAAATAGTGTAAGAGCCCCATGTCCTTCATCTCAAATTCTCTTGCAAGATCCTCTTTGCAAGATTTGATGAGTTGCTCATCACCTGTCAGTATCAAATCATCGACAAAAAGTACTTACGTACGATTTTAATGTTTTAGTACTTACGTCTGATTTTTGTAACAAATCATCAATGTTATGTGCTGAATTGAACACCTTATGACACAATTTCAAATTTGAATCCTCTACAATATATCTTCCCATATCCATTAGATGATCATGTGTATGTGTATTATTTTCGTTATCGAACTCTATAAGGCACTTGTTGATTAGATCTCGAAACCCCAAAGAACCCTTCCATCTTGATCCATTCCATATTCTTAAATTTTTATCCCCATTTTCTCCAATGAAAAAATAACCAATATCTAAGAATATATGTTTTTCCTCTTCAATGTATCATAACTAAGTTTTAGTCTCCCTTGTATCTCATAAGGAAGTATTTGTTTAAGACTCTGTAGTTGGTTTTTCCACTAAAATTGGTCATCCTTTACGTAAATATGTGTGTTAAACAATTTCAAAGATAAAGGAAAAACATCACATGTTTTTATGAATTCATCTACCTTAGATTCAAATCCTAGGAATGGATACGACTGACTGAAAGCATGGGAGTAGAAGAGTTGAAACGAATGTTGAATCTCCAGGCCATTTAATTTGTAAATTGATTTATCTTCAACCTTTGAGCCTTTGAGAACAACTTTGTGTCGATATGTAATTAATATTAAGATATCAGAGTTGAGAATTATTCGAATCGGTAAAAATGCATCCAATTGATTCACATTATCTACATCATCTAAAATCACTAAAGCTTGAGAAGATGAAAGATGGTTTTTCAGAATATCTATGCCTTCATCAACGTTGTTTATTTCCTTGTTTAATCCATTCAAACTCTTCAGAATTTTTCTCTGCAATGAATTTAAAACGCTAGGAGAAGATTATTTCTTCCTATTAAAGAGCTCTTTTACGAGCATTGTCTTCCCTATGCCACCTAACCCCAAAATACCAAGTATGTGAGGTTTCCCCATATGCTAAAAAATGTTTTCAAAATATCTGACCATCTCATCCTTCCCTGTTGGATATTTTTCCACGTTAAGCCCTTGTCTTTTGACCTTTTTAATACACATTCGGCAACCTTTTCCAGAAGCTCCCCCTCATCGCTGGTGATTTAGAAGAAAATAAATAGAGATAGTGAGAAACAAATTGAGACATATTTATATCCATCCCACATAAAATAATACCATACCGAGAGGAAGGAATGGAATTCTACCCATTACAAGCCTCAAGCTCGAAACCACATATACCCGCGACATGAGAGAGGCCATTTCTCTACTTTTTAAGAGTGGAAAAATTGTATCTCTGTGTATGTTCATGTTTGATCAAGGCTTAGGAATACAATCCCTTTTGGCCCTCTTTCCACCTTGGTTCATAGGGTTTCACGTTATAAAATATGGGGATAATGGAAACACTCGTCTTTAACATAAAGAGGATCTCCTCCATACACCAACGAGATTTTTTATATCATGGAGAAAAAATTACAACATGGATGAAATCTTATTTAATAACAGTTTTTATTTGAGAAGAAATCACCATCCTTTAATTCTTTGGGGTCTAAAAGAACTTGGTATCCATATAAAAGAAACCGATGATAAAGGTGGTTCGTGAAGTTTTTCTTCGTGTCAATACCATGGTGGTTTACAAATATATCATACGAGTGATTATTATGCAGATTAATAACAATGGAGGTGGAGGCAAAGGCAGAGGAAGTGCCCAGGTTAAATGTGGGACGATGATAAACAAAATAAGGCGATGAAACTTCAATTTCTATTTCAGATGGAAACTCAATGGAAGTGAAATAGAAAATTCACACCATTTTTTGCAAGCAGAGCATAAGATGCTTTAGGTCATGAGTAAATACTGAACCAGAAAAATTTTCAAACTTTGCTTCACTTTATAAGTGTAAAGCAAAGACTGACTAAGAGAGCATAAGAAACAACTTATAAAAGTAGGGTAGAATCCATCTCCTACAACGACCCTCAAATAATAATATTAATAATGTTGGATGTGGCTTTTTGGAGTCTCCATTAATTGAATAACATAGAGAGATTGTTGGCCTTTCATCTTCTAGTGGGACACATGTGACTCTTCCTCCCTTTTATTATTACTACTTTCCAAACTTTTCTTATCAACAATCACCAACCAACAATAGAGTTTTTTCAAGTCTATGGTACTGGGAATTGGGGAGATTCGATCTTGGGTGTAATTATAATAATGTTATATGTTGCTATTTGGAGTTTCCATTAATATAATAACACAAACGTCTTGTTGGTATTTAATCTTCTAGGGTCACACATGTGACTCTTCCTCTCGTATATTATTACTACTTTTCAGACGTTGGTTGCCCAGAATAACCATCTCGCTCATTTTTAAGTCTTTGGTAATGGGGAGATTCCTGCCTTCTAAAGTGTGTACTCACAAAAGGAATATCTTTCACAATTTCTACCCACGCTTGATTCAATGCAAAGTCTATCTGCGTGTAATTTTGCATGACAAGGCTGAAAAGAGATCATGCCACCAATGTGTGAGAAAAGGAAACTCTAACAGATAAATTTTTTCTCTTGATAAATTAATGATATATACAAGAAGTTATAATACAGATTAGAATTTTGGCCATCGGTGGATTTAAACCCTATATTGTTGAGGGGGGAATTCAAAACACTAAATTAGTTTGTTTTTAGTGTTAGTGCAATTCAAAATGTTTATTTACAATTTCAGAGATGATGTTCTCAATGGAAACATTGGATATATTTCACATCATCAACTACATTGCAATAGAGCTTCCCATCAAAGTTGTAGATTTTACACCAAAAGTTATGAATAATTGGGAGGTGATGTCTTGTTGATTTTCATATAATATGTGACGATGTCTAAAATTTGTAAGGTTGTGATGCAAATTTAGATTTGGAAATATAGCCATCATATTGTTCATAAATTAATATTATTTTATTTAGCTTATCTGATGTCATCTACTAGTAGTATTTTTTCAAAATATATCAAATATTTTCTATTGGAACTTGAAAGACCATCTTTGAAGATTAAGAGGCGATCTATGTTCGAAAGGTTATAGAATCTATTAATTTGGAAAAATGTGAGTGATTTCTCTTTATCTTCCAGTTTTGAATAACATTTTGTTTACTAATTTTTATCTTCCATGATTTCTTATATGTCACGATTCTTGTCGAATTAATTTATGCCTTACGACGTTCCTTTTGCAACATCTAGTGCAATTGCTAGTTTATTTTACTTTTATTTTGATGTAATTTGACCAAGTCAAAATATTTACTTAGCATAACAAGACAAGATAACATCTCTTCCATGCTGGACTCTTCACGCAATAAAATAATTTATATTTTTACTAATATATTGAAAATTATGCATATATTTTATAAAAGAAGAAAATGTAAAATATATAAATTTTAATCACAGCCATTTGACTACTAAGTCTACACAGGCATGCATACTTTACCCCCCTCTAGTTTTGACTGTGCTAAGTCTTAGAAGACATACATACTTTACCCCCTTCTAGTTTTGAACTTATAACCTCTTAGAAGGAAACACTTTCTCTTAACCCTTAGGCCCAGTCATAAAATCAACAAATTTTAAGTGCCATTGAATTTCCATATTTAACAAATTTTAAGTGTCCCAAAGATTTCAATATTAAAAATAAAAAAAAACAATAAATATAAATTTAGTATTTTCGCAAACCATATCAACGAAATGTATCAAAACATTGTAGGAATCAAAGTCATATAGGAGAAGGCTTTGATCCTTAAGGGAAGTCCTTAGGGAAAGTCATTATCCTTTAGTTATAGGTTTAAGTTTCATTTGTTTTTAAGTTTGATTGTAATGTAATTTGATAAAATATTGTTTAATTTGTATAAAAGTTAAGTTAGACACTAAATTAGTGTATGATTTTTTTTGAGATAAGGAACATGTTTTTTTTTGTAATATTGGCAGGACTACATCTTCAACATGTTCAATATATCACTCTGATCGGGGCAAGAAATTGAACCAGTGACTTCAAATCAAGGAATGAGCACCATCTATCCAAAACCTCATAGACGTTTCCTTAAAAAAATTAATATTATAACTTACAAAAATGTGCATACTATACCCCTTAAATTTTAACCTAATCATATATTTATAATCATTATAACTTATATATTTTTAATACACTATAACTTTATATATAATTAATTATATTAAACTTATATATATAGGTTCATAATTTAAATTTAAAACTCATCATCCCTACTATATTATGTGTCAACCCTATTTACTTTGTGATTTATGGGGACACTCTCATACCTAAAATGTAATTCATATTTATTGTAACATTGCACTGGAGCATTAAAAACATATCAACCCTAGAGCTTGTGTGGGGATAAAGCATTTTGACAAAGTTTTTATGGAGTGATCTTTTTTTATATCACTACATTGGAGCATTGAAACCTTATTCAACGTTAGAGCTAGTGTGGGGATAAAGCATTTTGACAAAGCTTTTGTCTACAAAATTAGGTTGTACTTCCATATTCCAATGTTAATTTTTTAATTGACATTTATACTAAGTGGCAACTTTATTTATTTGTTAATCCCTTCAACATAGGTTGAATTCGTGCATAAGCTCATCGTAGTTTATCCTCGGTTTCAAGATTTTATTAAATTTGAAATTCAATCATTAAGTGTGATAAAACTAGTGATTTAGGTTGTGGGTTAAAATAAATCATATGAAAAAATTTTAAATTTTTTAAAGAGGCGTGTAGAAATTTTGGCCAATCTTTTACTAATTCTTACAATGACAACTATACAGTGTAATGATACTTTTATAAAAATATTAATGTGTAATGATACTTTTATAAAAATATTAAAATTTATAAGGATTTTATATAGTTTGAACAAAGTTTCGATGATTTTTAGATTAAAATGTTTTTGTGCTATAGAATTTGGATAGCTAAAATAGAAATTAGAGAATTTTTATTTTGGAAAAAAAGACATAAAAAATTATTTCACGAGTGAAATTTAGTATTTAAATTTTTCAAGAGTCTTATATGTCGTTGCTTTATTTGGGCATTATTACCTTAATCTTAGAACTATCTTCCAAAATTACTTAGCTTTGTGTAGTTTGTTAAGCATTTCATTTAAAAATAGAATGCTTAATGAATAAATTTAATTCTCTATTCCATATAAAAATTATATTAGTTTTAGTGGGTAAATTAGATAGATTAGATTACTTGAGCAAAATAAAACAGGCATCATATCTTATGGTTGTTGGTGTTTCACTGGGAAACTAGACAAGTAGAAAAATAATAGATCTTTTTGCCCATTTATACTATATGTAATGTGTAACAAAACTAAAGAGATGATAAAACTTAAAACATTTAAATAGTTTGCAAGATATAACCATACTTGAAATATTTATGAAGTCAACTAGACTACTACTTTAAGATTTAAACAAAGTGAAGATAATTCATCTATGCCAAAGGAGAGTCGACATGAATGGCTTCATGTATATCAACCTCATCCTCAAAGGTGGATAACTCAAGGTATGATATTTTATTGGCAAGGATTGAAACTCTATCCATCAACTTTCTAGTATGTCACTGGATTTTTTCAATGCATAAGAGAATTTCCTATTGATTTTCATAATTTTCCACCAATACTTTTCCTATGATAATTTTTAGCTGCCAATAAATTTTCACGATATGCATATACCTTGTTTGTTTGGTTCTAGTATTGTCTGTATCTGCCACCTAGTTCCCAATCCACTCTTCAACCTCTGCATCAGTGATGAAACATCATTCAAGTTTTGATTTTTGCTCCGCCTCTTCAATTTCTCTGTGAATGTGAGGAGGGGCAGATTGAACATAAACAATAATTGATCTCTCTACCTCACATTGGGCCCTAGAACTAGAGAGGGGATGTTGAGAGGACATACCGCAACAGTTACCAAAGCAACCATGATTAACCAATATGTTTGAGAGTACAACTAAAAGAGAGGTCGAAAATCGAAGAGAGTAGAAAAATATTGGAATGCATGTGAAAGGGTGAAATAAGGGACACTTGGAGTGAGCCAAACACCAAGAATAGAAAAAGCAGAGTAGGGGAAGGGAGCATGAGTATGGAAAGGCCTAGGAAAGACATCAAGGAGAAAGGATGAATGGAAGAGGGAGGAGGGCTATAAATAAGAAAGAATTAAGGGAAACAAGAAACCAAACTAGAAAAAGAGCTTGCATGAACTAAACCCAACCATGGAGGAGACAAATATGCTTAAGGAAATCTTAGATCAAAGTGCAAAGAGGAGAACATACGAATAAAAGAAAACCTAGAGGTTTAACAAGCAAGGGAACCATCAAGTAAAAGATAATGAAGTTAAAATGTAGCAGAAACAAAGATCAAGGCCGATGTTTCTACCTTGCGGACCTCACACTTAAAGCAACCACTTAGAGGAATGAAGTTGAAATCCTAGAGAAATTTTGGGATATCATTCAATGAGAATAAGAAAATTCATCCAAATAGTTATTTTTCGTTTCCCTGTCATTGTAAACCTTGTCATGAACATATCTCGATATTATTATTTGGTGAGGTTTCCAACACAAATGAATTATTATTAATGACCTAGGTTAGGTGGTTGTTCATAGAAACCTCTTGTGCCTCCTTCCATCATGTCTCATAAAATCACTTTGGTCACTCATGATTGTCATATAATGTGGGGAGATACACGAATTAAATTATTAATGAACTTCATAGAGCTAAAACAATTTTGAAGATAGATTAAAATTAAAGTATTATAAAATTTAAATAAAACTAAAAAATATTGATAAAACAACTTTCAAAACACATGAAAGATCTTATGAATTTAAAGTGATTCTATTGGCCCAAACTAAATGTCCAACAAACTTTTCAAACCTCCATACACAAACTTTTCAAAGAAGTTTGTACTTATATTATTGAACAATATTTTTATCTACAACAAAACCCGATATATACAACTTGAGTGAGCCTAATGGTTAAGAGCATGTGTTTCCTCTTAAGAGGTCACAGGTTCAAAACCTAAAGGGGGTAGAGTATGTATGCCTTCGTAGACTTAGCAGTTAAATCGTTGTGCCCCTTGTCCCACAAACATGTTGAGATTCAACAAGAATATCCTAGTGAAAATTATGCACCTACACTAGGATGGAGCCTCAAGCTATTTTTAGGTGGAAGTATATTTATAGATGCATGAGAAAATTCTATTTATATATGAGGTCTATTTATAGATGTATGTGCAAGTTCTATTTATAGATTTCATGTATATTTATCGATGCATGTCGGCTATTATTATCCCTTAATATTAGTTGGACAATAAACAATAATCTATTCTCAATGAGCACTTGGAAATAGTTAACTGAAGTGGCAAATCAGTTAGCTATAGGAATTTCGAGTTGAGGGGTTGGTTGGTGGGACATGCAAGTGGACTTAGTTTTAACTGAGTGATTCAAAGTTGTAACAGAGTTGGAAGTGTAGTTATGAAAGTTGTAAAGTAGTTTAACTCAGTTGTGCTAGTTGTAACTGAAGATACGCTAGTCAGAGATCAAGTGAATTAATTATTAATTAATTCACAATCAGTGGCCTCACATGCAACTGAATATTTACTATTTTTAACTACATGCATGTCAGATCCAGTGGAGACCCAGTTGAGATGTAGGTGAAAGGGACAGTTTGACTATCAGTTGTGACATTAGTGGTTGCACACATGCGACCATACACACATTGGATGTGCCAATGAGGATTGCACAGTCAAGGCAAGCAGGATTCCATTCATTCAGGGATTGCTATCTGATGGGATTGCACAGTGGAGGCAGGCTATCTGGAGACAGTAAATTGGCTAAGGAACTTGCAATTTTTGTATGACAATGTGAGACAACTGTATGATGTACTGAGAGCTCTTGGATTGGAGCTTTGTATGAAATTGTTTCATGATCCATGATATAATACATAATAGAAGATAGTGGGGTTTTTAGCTTTATGCTTTCGGTAAATTATATGTGTTATGTGTGAGTGATATTTCTTCATGATATTGTGATTATCGATTGTGTTTTAAATTCCGCAAAGATTTTGTAGAAGCGATCCTGTATTTAACAGTGGCATATAATTGTTAGATCAGGAGAATCCAGGCAATACATATTTTGTATTAAAATTTCTACATGGTATCAGAGCATAGTGGATTGCAATTGTGAAGCAGGAGTTGACTTTGTTGGTGGAAAGAATTCGAATTTGCAGAAAAAATTTCTTGGTGCTATAGCTGATTTAACATCAAAATGGATTTCAATGGCTTGAGGTTAGAGTATGCACTCGAGGGCATCTCGAACTAGATTTCTTGGAAGGATAGGATGGAGGCGTTGCTCGAAGATAATGGCTTGAAAGAATTCATTGACAATGATGTTCCTAAGCCTACTTCGACAAATGTTGCATTACTTGATGCATGGCAAAAGAAAGTGGCAAAGGCGAGGAGGATTATGTTGGAAGGAGTACAAGACCACATTGTCTCAAACCTTCATGGGAAAGCCACACCATATGCTATGTGGAAGGCTCTGAAGGATATTTTCCAAAGCAGCAGCGACCATAGGAAATTGGCGCTCAAAGATAAATTGAGGAAGATCAAGATGGAAAAGGGCAACAACATTCCAAAGTATCTCACGAAGTTTGTCCAATGTCAGGATGACTTGGGGAGTGTGGGAATAACGATTGCTAATGATGATTTTGTGAGCTTGGCTCTCTTGGGACTTCCTAGGAGTTGGCACAGTTATGAAGACTCTGTCAACGGATGAGAAAAATTTCCGAATTGGGAACGACTATGGTCGGATCTGGTGCAGGAGGAGTTCAGGAAGAACACCAGAGATGGCTCTTCATCAAAGCATGATGATGAAGAGGATTGTGCTTTGGCTTCCAAGGCAAGGAAGGGGAAGGGGAAGAAATTCCGTTCTAAATCCGATTCTAAAGGCAAGAAACTGGATTTGTCCAAGGTGAAGTGTTTTCACTGTCACGAACATGGGCATCTCACTACTAAATGTTCGCAAAAGAGGAAGAACAAGAAGGATGTTGGAGCTGCAGCTGGTGAGGCCCTTTCCTCACAATTTGAGCTTGACTTCTATTTGATCGCATGCATGGTGTCAATTGCATTGGGATCAATGTGGTATTTGGATAGTGGCGCTTCCTTCCACATGATGGGAGATAAGGAGCTTTTTAGTGACTTGGAGGAGAAATATCTCCAAATGCATATAGAGATGGGAGACGATGGACGATATTGTTGAGATTCAATAAGATGATGAGCTTAGTGAAAAGAGTGGCCTTCAGTAAGTGGGCCCGCAGGCTATTTTTGGCACAAAGTCTATTTTTAGACTATGTCTATTTTTAGACATGTCGATCATATTCTATGAGTTGCAGGATGCTATTTGTGGATGGTTGGTCAAGTTGGAAAAATAGATGGACTTCTATTTTTAGACATATTGGGCAGAATCTGTTTTTAGATTGCCAGTCTACAAATATATATGCCGAATATTATTAGCTCTTAATAATATTTGGACTCTAAACATTATCTTATTTTCTTGGAGCACTTCCATTAAGTGCACAGATGTGGCACAGCAGTTGACAGAAGGAATTACGCTATTCCTGAGGGTTTACTGGAGCTAATGCATGAGGACTTTAGTTAGAACTCATGTACAAAGTTTGGTGGAGTTATAGAAGTAATTGGTGGAGTTGTATTCAGTTTAACTCAGTTAGACTCAGTTGAGCTAGTTGTATCTAGTCTAACTGATTGATACACTAGTGAGAGTGGTGTGAATTAATTAGTTAATTAATTCACTAAATAATAACTCATTAATCAACTGAAGAATACATCAGTTAACTATAGTGCATGGCAGTTTCAGTGGAGACCAGTGGAGAGATAGGTGAAAGGGCAAGATAGACTATCAGTTGTGACTATAGTGATGCATTGATTGCATCCAACACTCAGTGAAGATGCCAATGAGGATTGCGCAGTCAATCTTAGAGGAATTTGAACTCATTCAGAGCCATTCTTCAGTAGGGATTGCGCAGTAGAGGCAGGCTAGCAGGTGGCAAAGATCGGTGCATGGATTTGCAAGATCGGGCTTGATTAGTGTGTAAACAATGTTACCGATGAAATAGGTAACCGCAATGTTACCTACTTTTTTTTGGTAGCATAAAAAGCACCCGATTTTGAAAAGTGGTGATGCAGAATCACCATTTTTTATTTTTATTTTGTGCACATTTTTGACACTCTAATATTTTTATTTATGAAGTATGAATATTTGTTTTAAAATGTTAGTGATTTTCATGCTAATTTTGAAATGTATTGATGCAACATCAAATTTTTTTTATTTTTTTTTTAGAGCGGTGATTTTCATGCTAATTTTGAAACGAGCTTGTTAAGTCTTGCATCAGCATTTTTTAAGTAGTGATTACTGTGTTGGTAAATAAAACACAACTTACAGTTAACAAAATATATATAAAAACAATAAAAAAACCAATAAAAATGTAAAACAAAAAACAAAAATAGCTAGTAAAAATAAAAAAATTTAAACAAAAAAATTTGAAAAGTATATCAAAGGAAATGACAAAATTTGAAAAGAAAAAAAAAAACAAAAATTGACTAAAAAAATTTTAAAAAAAAAACATCAAAAACATTTTTTTCTAAATTATTAAAAAAACCTTAATATATATATATATATATATATATATATATATATATATATATATATATAAAATAATAAAAAAATTAAAATTACAAAATTAAAATTTAGATTAAAAAAAATTAAAAAAATTAAAAACAAATAAATTTAAAAAAATAATAAAAAAATGAAAAAACCACGTGCAAATAATTAAAAAACAAATATACATAATTTTAGTGATTTTTTTTTTTTTTTTAATGAAACAATTTATAGATTTTAAAAATGAAAAACTAAATTATTAAAATAAATAAATAAATTAATTAATTAATTAATTAAAATTTAAAAAAATAATTAATCTATAATATTTATAAAAAAAAAAAATCAATTAACTTTTTTTGCCTCTCGGGGTGATGGTGGTGGCGGTGGCGGCCATGGGCGGCCCAAGGCCGCCACGTGGCGGCTCCGGCCGAATCTGGCGGCGCCGTCGCGGCCGGCCCAGCGAGCGTCGGGGGCCGGTCGGGCGGCGCCACGGGGGTGGCCCGGCCGGCCTTCTCTGACCGCACGCCGCCCCACCACCACCACGTTTTTTTTTTTTTTTTTTAATCAAAAAATTAAATTTTACACACATTTTATATATATATATATATATATATATATATATATATATATATATATATATATATATATATATATATATATATATATATATATAAATTTTATTCATTTTGCCCCTTTTTTTATTTAATTGATTTTTTATCTTTTTTTTTTAATTTAATTGATTTTTTTTTTTTTAATTTCATAATTTTTCTATATTATTAAGTTTTACGTTTAGTTTTTTAATATAATTTTATAAAATTTAATAAATTTTGTATTTTTTTTTATTTATTTGGATTTAATATTGTTTTTTAAATGTTTTACTTTTTTATTATTTTTTTTTTCTAAATTACATAAAAATTTTATATTTTTTTATTTCAATTAAAATTGTGTATTTAAAATTAGATTTTTTTTTAATTAAAGTTAATTTTTTTAAATTAATTTGTTTTTTAATATATATATATATATATATATATATATATATATATATATATATTTTTTTTTTTAATTATTTTTAATGGATTTTCAAGATTTTCTTTCTTTCATGTACACACACGCATATTTATATTTAAAATTCATTTTTTCTTTCAAAATTTATTTGTTTATTCATTTATTTATTAAAATTTAATATTTTTGTTTTTAAATTTAATTTGTTATTTTAATATTAACCTTTTTTTTAATTTAATAAAATCTGATATATATACATATTTTAATTTAAGTTCATATATATATTTTATTTTTTATAATTTAAATTTAATTTATTTTTTATAGTTTATTTGTTTTTTTAATATATATTGTTTTAAATTTAATATTTTCATTATATTTTATTTTTATATTTTATTTTTAATTAATTTTTCATTTGTTTACTTTTAATTTGAATAATGTTTTTTTTTAAAATTTTTATTTTAAATTTTTAAATTTATTAAAATTTAATATATTTCCTTAAATTTAATTTTTTGTTTTAAAATTTTTTATTTTTTTAAAATTTAATAAGCATTTTCTTTTTCTTTTTTAAATTTAATTTCTATATTTTATTTTTTATAATTTCCTTTTTTTTAACTTTTTTTTTTAATTTAATATTTTTATTTTTTAATTTTAATCTCTTTTTTTTTTCCTTAAATTTTAGGTTTTTTTTAATGTTTGAATTATTATTATTATTATTATTATTATTATTATTTTTTTAACGCTTTTAAATGTTTTTATTTTCTTAGATTTTAGGTTTTTTTTAATGTTTGAATTTTAAAAATTAAAAAATGTTATTTCTATTTTTAAAAATGCCAAAAGTATGACACAATTTTTTTTTTGTTATTCCAGCATCAACTTGTTTTGTTTTGAGGGTGTTTTTTCAATCCTTTTTTCAAGAAACAATTTTGTTTTTACCATAATTTTATAAAATGTTGAAATTTGACCTTAAAAAAAATGAAGTGCGTTCTGGAATACACACTTTTTGTTTTTGGGGTGTTTTTTCATGTTTTTTGAGTCTTTTTGGGCTAGAGTTCCCATTTTGAGGTTAGGTTACCTATTTGATCGGTAACAGCGTTTGTAATAATTGTATTGTATTGAGAGCTTGATATGATCAGCTTTGTATGAGGATTGTTACATGATCTTTATGACATATATTATATACAGATAGTTGGGGTTTTCAGCTTCAGGCTTTCCCGTTAAACAGTTGTGTTAATGTGTGTGATTTTTATTGTTTCATGTGTGCATTGCAATTGATTTAATTTCCACATGTGACGATCAATGGTGGAATAGATTCTGTATTTTGCATGAAGTTAAAATAGTGTGAGATCAGGAGAATATTGGACATATAACACATAAGTTATATAATTTCTACATGGTATCAGAGCAGTTATATTGAAGCGGTTAAGTTTTGTGCTCGTGGAATTTGAATTTGTTGCAGTGTTTTCTTGGTGTCGAAGTTGAGCATTCATTGAAATTTCTTTCAACGGATTACGATTGGAGTATGCCCTTGATGGCAACTCGAATTATATTGCATGGAAGGACAAGATGGAGGCGGTGTTGGATGATAATGGGTTGAAGGAGTTTATAGATGCTGATATTCCGAAACCTGCTTCTAGCAATGCAGCCGCACTTGACGCATGGCAAAAGAAGACAGCAAAGTGTTGAAGAATTCTGTTGGAAGGTGTTAAGGATCACATTGTGTCCAGCCTTGATGGTACAGCTAGTCCATTCTTAATGTGGAAAGCTTTGACAGACTTGTTCCAAAGCAGAAGCGACCAGAGGAAGTTGGTGCTTAAAGACAAGCTCAGAAAAATAAAAATGGAGAAAGGCGACAGTATACAAAAATACCTCACGAAGTTCGTCCACTACAAGGATGAGCTGGGAAGTGTGGGGGTTACTGTTGATGAAGAGGACATTGTGAGCTTGGCTCTCATTGGGCTTCTGAAGAGTTGGCATAGCTACGAGGACTCTGTCAATGGACAGGAGAAGTTGCCAAGATGGGAGCGACTTTGGTCAAATCTTGTGCAGGAGGAGATAAGGCGGGGTACCAGGGATGGATCTTCATCGAAGAATCAAGATGAAGAAAATTGTGCTTTGGCTGCCAAAGCAAGGAAAGGGAAGGGGAAGAAAAATCCTTCTCAATCCAGTGCGAAAGGCAAGAAGCAGGACTTGTCCAAGGTGAAGTGCTTTCATTGTCACCAACACGGACATTTTGCCACTAATTGTCCACAGAAGAAGAAAAATAAGCAGGCTGCTAGATCTGTAGCTGGAGAGGCCTTAGCCTCGTAGTTTGAGTTGGATTTTTCTCTGATCACATGCTTGGTTTCAAGTGTGATGGGATCAGTGTGGTTTCTTGATAGTGGTGCGTCTTTCCATATGAACAGAGACAAAGTTTTGTTTAGTGATCTAGATGAAAAGAATCTTGGAGTGCACATCGAGATGGGCGATGATGGTAGATACAGTGTGACTGGTAACGAGACCATTTCCTTTTAGAGGGAGTCTGGTACACCTTTCATATTGAAGGATGTCAAGCATGTTCCAGGATTGAAGAAGAATCTAATCTCTGTGGCAATGTTGGAAGACAAGGGTTATGATGTTGTTTTTAGCGAGGGAAAGGCTTTCCTGCGCAGTAAAACAACTGGTCAAACCAAGAGGATAGGGGTTCGAGTTAAGAACCTTTATCAATTGCAGGTAGATGGTTACGCAACAATGGCAGGCAAAGCAGAAGGAGTGGTGAGCCGGGATGAGGGCGAATTATGGCACAGGAGATTGGGCCATCTTCAGCATGGCACTTTGAAAATTTTGCAGCAGATTTCTACTGGGCTTCCCAAGGGTACACTTGCACAGTCAGATTAGTGCAAGGGATGTACTTTGGGAAAATATGTGAAGACCACCTTTCATGAGAAGGATAGTTGCACCACGACGATCCTTGAGAGAATTCACATAGACGTGTGTGGACCTTTCTCAGTTGCTTCGACAGCAAAGCATAGGTATTATGTGATATTTGTTGATGACTTTTCTCGTAAGTGCTGGATCTTCTTCATGTAGAAGAAGAGCGAGACATACTCAAAGTTCTGTGAGTTCAAGGCGTTGGTTGAGAAAGAGTCAGGGAAGCAGGTGAAATCTCTAAGGAGCGATAATGGTGGTGAATACATCTCTGGTGAATTCAAAGACTTCTGCAGCAAAGAAGGAATTCGAAGAGAACTCATAGCGCCTCATAACCCACAGCAGAATGGGGTCGCAGAGAGAAAGAACAGAATGATCGTGGGTGATGAACGGGCGATGTTGCATGATCAGGGCTTTCCCATACACTTGTGGGCTGAGGCATGCAACACTGTGGTTTATGTGCAAAACCGTTGTCCTCATAGAGTACTTGGCATGAGTACACCCGTAGAGGCATTTTCTGGTAAGAACCTTGATATTTCTCATTTGAAGATTTTTGGCTCGCATGTTTACATTCATGTGACAAAGGATGCCAGGAAGAAGTTGGAGCCGACCACAGAGGTTGGGATATTTGTGGGGTACACAGGAACACCCCACAATTATCGTGTGTATTTTCCAGATAGTTGAATGACTATTGTGCAACGGGATATCAAATTTCATGAGGAGAAAGCCATGAATTTGTCGCTTGAGAGGGAGCTACACTTGCATGCAGATGAGGAGCTACTTGTTCCTAAACATGAGCCTCAGGATGTGGATCAGCCACAAGAGGAGGTTCATGGAGTGGAAGAAACCACTCATGCAGCGCCAAACATCAGAGGGCGGAAGTGCACTACAGAAGTTGAGCGACTGAATCTTGATGCAGCGCAGAATGTAGGAGCACCTACATCACAGCGCAGACAGAGACAGTCACCTAACCGATTTACTGGATACATGGCTCTGATGAGCAAGTGTATCGTGATGGAGCCATCCTCTTTCGAGGAAGATGTGGAGGATCTCGCATGGGTAGATTCCATGGTGGAAGAGTATGATTCGATTGTCAGAAACAGTGCATGGGAGATTGTCCCAAGGCCGGAAGGGAAATCAGTGGTAGGTTCGAGATGGATCTAAAAAGTGAAGTAAGCTACTGATGGGAGCGTCAAGAAGTATAAGGAAATATTTGTTTCCCGGGGCTTCTCACAGATCGAGGGGATCGACTATGAAGAAACCTTTGCACTTGTCACAAGGTATTCTTCCATACGAACCATCCTTGCTCTCTCAGCGCAGATGGGTTGGTACATTCATCAGATGGATGTGAAGACTGCATTCCTCAATGGAGTCATTGAGGAGGAGGTGTACATTGAGCAGCCAGAAGGTTTCGAAATCTTCAGCAGCGAGTCGCATGTGTGCAGGCTCAAAAGAGTGTTGTATGGGTTGAAACAAGCACCTCATGCTTGGTACACACGGATAGACAGTTATTTCACCGGACTTGGTTTCACCAAGAGTGAGACGGATCCTAACCTATACCAGATTGTGGTGGAGGGTAAGCTTTTGATCATTGTGCTTTATGTAGATGATTTAATACTAACGGGTGATGAACTGTTGATACACTCATGCAAGGCAGATCTTGCAAAGGAGTTTGAGATGAAGGACTTGGGCCTCCTTCATTATTTCCTAGGATTTGAAATTTGGCAGCGGAAGGGTGCACTGTTTGTGTCTCAAGGCAAGTATGCTCGGGAGATACTAGAGAAGTTTCACATGCAAGGCTGCAAGCTTATCGACACTCCTCTTCCTGGTGGTTGGAGGAAATAGGTTGCTACATCGGCAGAGGTAGTGGATGCCACTATTTATCGAAAGTTGGTTGGTTCGCTCATGTATTTAGTCAATACACGACCGGACATATGCTATGCTGTGAACCAGCTTTCACAAGCGATGGTTAAGCCTACCAAGCTCTTTTGGAAGGCAGGCAAGCATGTCCTGAGATATCTCAGGGGCACATCTGGATATGGATTGTGGTACAGACAGTCGGATGAGTTGAAGTTGCATGGCTTCACTGATGCAGATTGGGCAGGAAGCCCAACGGACCGGAAGAGCACATCTGGAGGATTTTTAGTATCGTAATCTCTGATTAGTTTCTTGAATACGGCGAAACGGAGATCCCATGGCACTCGGTTCGGCGGTAGAGGTATGGCAGTAAGTTTGGCTGCATTCGAGGCTATATGGATGAGGAAGATCTTGGTCGGGTTATTCGTTCACACTTAGATCCTATTGTGATATATTATGATAATCAGAGTTGCATTAAACTCTTGGTTAATCCAGTATTTCATGATAGATCTAAACATATTGACATACGGTACCATCATATCAGAGATTGTGTGCAGCGGAAGATCATGTTGCTTTCTTACATTCCCACGGAGGATCAGGATGCAGATATTCTGACGAAGGTGCTCACCAGGAGCAAATTCGAATACCATAGAGATAGGATCGGGGTGGCAGATAATCCCTATCTTGTTGAGAGGGAGTGTTGAGATTCAACAAGATGATGAGCTTAGTGAAAAGAGTCGCCTTCACTAAGTGGGCCCGCAGGCTATTTTTGGCGCAAAGTCTATTTTTAGACTATGTCTATTTTTTAGACATGTTGATCATATTCTATGAGTTGCAGGATGCTATTTGTGGATGGTTGGTCAAGTTGGAAAAATAGATGGACTTCTATTTTTTAGACATATTGGGCGGAATCTATTTTTAGATTGCCAGTCTAAAAATAGATATGTCGAATATTATTAGCTCTTAATAATATTTGGACTATAAACATTAACTTATTCTCTTGGAGCACTTCGGTTAAGTGCACAAATGTGGCACAGGAGTTGACAGAAGGAATTACGCTATTCTTGAGGGTTAAGTGGAGCTATTGCATGGAGACTTTAGTTAGAACTCATGTGACAGAGTTTGGTGGAGTTGTTGAAGTAGTTGGTGGAGTTGTGTTCAGTTTAACTTCCGATTGGAGCTAGTTGAGCCCGGTTATCTAGTCAAGCGATTGATACACTAGTGAGAGTGGTGTGAATTAATTAGTTAATTAATTCACTAGAAATAATAACTCATTAATCAACTGAAGAATACATCAGTTAACTACAGTGCATGGCAGTTTCAGTGGAGACCAGTGGAGAGATAGGTGAAAGGGAAAGATAGACTATCAGTTGTGACTATAGTGATGCATTGATTGCATCCAACACTCAATGGAGATTCCAATGAGGATTGCGCAGTCAATCTTGGAGGAATTTGAACTCATTCAGAGCTATTCTTTAGTAGGGATTGCGCAGTAGAGGCAGGCTAGCAAGTGGCAAAGATCAATGCATGGATTTGCAAGATCGGGCTTGATTAGTGTGTAGCAATTGTAATTGTACTGAGAGCTTGATATGATCAGCTTTGTATGAGGATTGTTACATGATCTCTATGACATATATTATATACAAATAGTTGGGGTTTTCAACTTCAGGCTTTCCTGTTAAACAGTTGTGTTAATGTGTGTGAATTTTTATTGTTTCATGTGTGCATTGAAATTGATTTAATTTCTGCATGTGATGATCAATGGTGGAATAGATTCTGTATTTTGCATGAAGTTAAAATAGTGTGAGATCAAGAGAATCTTGGACATATAACACATAATTTATATAATTTCTACAAATACAGTGCGATCGGCATTGGTACCATTACATTTCAGAGAGAGTCAGATAAACCATTTCAATTGAAAGATGTTATGCATGTTCCAAGTCTGAAGAAAAATTTGGTCTCAGTCGCAATGTTGGACGACAGAGGCTATGACATTGTTTTCAGCGATGGAAAATATTTCTTGCGACATAAAACAACGAGTCAAGCCAAGAGGATAGGGATTCGAGTTAAGAATCTCTATAAGCTGGAGGTAGATGGTTATGCTGCCATGATGGGCAAGGTAGAAAAAGTGGTGAGCCGAGATGAAGGTGAATTATGGCACAGGAAATTAGGCCATCTTCATCATCAAGCCTTGAAAGTCATGCAACAAATATCTACTGGACTTCCAATGGGAACACTTTCTTAGTTAGATCGGTGCAAGGGTTGCACCATGGGGAAGTATGTAAAGTCCACCTTTCATGAAAAGGAGAATCATGCTTCAGGGATCCTTGAGAGAGTTCACACATACGTGTGTGGACCATTCTCAGTTGCTTCAACAGCGAAACATAAGTACTATGCTATTTTTGTTGATGACCTTTCTCGTAAATGTTGGATCTTCTTCATGCGGAACAAGGATCAAACATTCTCAAAGCTTTGTGAGTTGAAGGCATTGGTAGAGAAAGATTCGAGGAAGAAAGTGAAGGCTCTGAGGAGCGATAATGGTGGAGAATACATCTCTAATGAGTTCAAGAAGCATCAAAGAAGGAATTTGAGGAGAACTCATAGTGCCTCATAACCCACAACAAAATGGGGTCACGAAGAGGAATAACATAACGATCGTGGGTGCAACATGAGCGATGTTGCATGATCAAGGCCTACCAATGCATTTGTGGGCGGAAGCATGCAACATTGTGATTTATGTGCAAAACCGATGTCCTCATAGAGTACTTGGCATGAGTACACCTGAAGAAGCTTTCACTGGTAAGAAACTGGATGTTTCACACTTTAATATTTTTGGCTCATCTGTTTATGTGCATGTGACCAAGGATGCCAGGAAGAAGTTGGAGCCAACTGCTGAAGTTGAGATATTTTTGGGGTACACAGAAAGACCCCATAATTATCGTGTATATTTTCCAAATATACGAATGATTGTGGTGCGACGAGATATAAAATTCGATGAGGGGAAAGCCATGTGGTTGTCGCTTGAGAGGGAGGTAGACTTGCATGTGGAGGAGGAACTGTTGGTTCCCAAAGATGAGTCTCTAGATGTGGATCAACCACAGGAGGAGGTTCATGGAGTGGAGGAGTCCACTCACGCAAAGCCAACCATCAAAACTGGAAGAAAGTGTACCACAGAAGCTGATAGGCTGAGACTTGATGCTGCACATAATGTAGGAGCCCCTACTTCACAACACAGACAAAGACAGTCACCTGGTCGATTTACTGGATACATGGCTCTCATGAGAAAATGTATTGTGACTGAGCCATCTTCCTTTCAGGAAGCAGTGTAAGAGCCCACATGGGTAGATGCTATGGTGGAGGAGTATGACTCCATTGTCAAAAACAGTGCTTGGGAAATTGTTCCAAGGCCAGTTGATAAATAAGTGGTAGGTTCGAGATGGATCTACAAGGTAAAGAAAGCTGCTGACGGGAGTGTTGAGAAACACAAGGTCAGATTTGTGGCCCGGGGCTTCTCACAGATCAAGGGGATAGATTATGAAGAAACCTTTGCACCTGTCACAAGGTATTCTTCCATAAGGACCATCCTTGCTCCCTCAGCCCAGATGGGTTGGAACATTCATCAGATGGATGTGAAGACTGTGTTTCTCAATGAGATCATTGAGGAAGAGGTGTACATAGAGTAGCATGAAGGATTGAGATATTTAGCAGTGATTTGCATGTGTGTTGACTCAAAAGAGAATTGTATGGGTTGAAGCAAGCACCACGTGCTTGGTACACTTAGATAGACAGTTATTTCATCGGACTGGGCTTCAAAAAAAGTGAGGCGGATGAAAACCTATGCCAAATTGTGGTGGAGCGTAAGATTTTAATCATTGTTCTTTATATTGATGATTTAATATTGACTGGTGATGAGCAGCTGATACACTCATGTAAGGAGGACCTTGCAAAGGAGTTTGAGATGAAGGATATGGGCCTCCTTCATTATTTCCTTGGATTAGAAATATGGCAACAAGATGGTGAACTTTTTGTGTCTCAAGGAAAGTATGTAAGGGAGATATTGGGTAAGTTTGACATGGAGGGTTGCAAACCCATGGATACTCCTCTTCCAGGAAACTGGAGGAAAGAGGATGCTACTTCTGGAGAGGTTGTGGATGCTACTATCTATCGACAGTTAGTGGGTTCGCTAATGTATCTAGTGAACACGAGACTAGACATTTTCTATGTGGTTAACCAGCTGAGTCAAGCTATGGTTAAGCCTACCAAGCTCTTTTGGAAGTCGAACAAGCATGTCCTGAGATACCTGAGGGGCACATCTGAGTATGGTTTATGGTACAAAAAGATGGATGAGGTGAAGCTGCATGGCTTCAGGGATGCATATTGGGTAGGCAGCCCATCAGACAGAAAGAGCACATCAGGGGGGATCTTTAGCATTGGATCTAGAACTGTTTCTTAGTACAGCAAGAAGCAGAGATCTATGGCACTTAGTTCAGCAGAAGTGGAATACATGGCAGCGAGTCAAGCTTCATGTGAGGCTATTTGGATGAGAAATATCTTGGTTGGTTTGTTTGGTTCTCATTTAGATCTGACATTGATTCATTGTGATAATGAGAGTTGCATTAAACTCTCGATTAATCCTGTGTTTCATGATAGATCTAAGCATATAGATATTTGGTATCTTCATATCATAGATTGTGTTATGTGGAAGATCATGTTGCTTCAGTACATTTCTACGGAAGATCAGGATGCAGATATTCTGACGAAGGCGCTCACCAAGAGCAAATTCGAATACCATAGAGACAAGATCGGGGTGAAGGATAATCCATTTCTTGTTGAGAGGGAGTTTTGAGATTCAACAAGAAGATCCTAGTGAAAATTATGCACCTACACTAAGATGGAGCCTCAAGCTATTTTTAGGTGGATGTTTATTTATAGATGTATGTGCAAGTTCTATTTATCGATTGCATGTCTATTTATAGATGCATGTTAGCTATTATTATCCCTTAATATTAGTTGGACAATAAACAATAATCTATTCTCAATGAGCACTTGGAAATATTTAACTGAAGTGGAAAATCAGTTAGCTATAGGAATTTCAAGTTGAGTGGTTGGTTGATGGGACATGCAAGTGGTCTTAGTTGTAACAGAGTTGGAAGTGTAGTTATGAAAGTTGTAAAGTAGTTTAACTCAGTTAAGTGAGTTAAAATCAGTTGTGTTAGTTGTAACTGAAGATACACTAGTGAGAGATCAAGTGACTTAATTATTAATTAATTCACAATCAGTGGCCTCACATGCAACTGAATATTTACTATTTTTAACTACATGCATGTCAGATCCAGTGGAGACCTAGTTGAGATGTAGGTGAAAGGGACAATTTGACTATCAGCTGTGACATTATTGGTTGCACACATGCAACCACACACACATTGGATGTGGCAATGAGGATTGCATAGTCAAGGCAAGCACGATTCCATTCATTCATGGATTTCTATCAACTGGGATTGCGTAGTGGAGGCAGGAGTCTGGAGATAGTAAATTGGCTAAGGAACTTGGCAATTTTTGTATGACAGTGTGAGACAATTGTATGACGTACTGTGAGCTCTTGGATTGGAGCTTTGTATGAAATTGTTTCATGATCCATGATATAATACATAATAGAAGATAGTGGGGTTTTTAGCTTTATGCTTTCCCGGTAAATTATCTGTGTTATGTGTGATTTATCTTTCTTCATGATATTGTGATTGCTGATTGTGTTTTAAATTCCGCAAAGATTTTGTAGAAGAGATTCTGTATTTAATAGTGGCATATAATTGTTAGATCAGGAGAATCCAAGAAATACATATTTTGTATTAAAAATTCTACAAAACAAGGGGTCTCATACACCAATTTGGTGTATGGCTTCGTTGTGACCTTAAAATTAGATTATATATATATATATATATATATATATATATATATAAAAAGCATTGTCACTCTTAAAAGATGACCAACTACATGATAAAATGTCAAAATCTTCATATGATAAGGAAAAATTGAAATATCTAGGCCATATGATTTTAAGGAAGGAGTCAAAACTAGTCCAAATAAATTTGAGGCAATCACAAAATTGTTAAAATCAAAGCACCCATATAAATTAAGGGGATATTTAAGGTTATTGAAATATAAAGCATTGGCCCTCTTAAAAGACGACCAACTACATGATAAAATATAAAAATATTCCTATGATAAGGAAAAGTTGAAGTATCTAGGCCATATGATTTTACGACCAACTACATGATAAAATGTCAAAATATTCATATGATAAGGAAAATTTGAAATATCTAGGCCATATGATTTTAAGGGAGGAGTCAAAACTAGTCCAAATAAATATGGTGCAATCACAAAATTGTTAAAATCAAAGCACTTACTTAAATTAAGGAGATCTTTAAGGTTATTGAAATATAAAGCATTGGCCCTCTTAAAAGACGACCAACTACATGATAAAATGTCAAAATCTTCCTATGATAAGGAAAAGTTGAAATATCTAGGCCATATGATTTTACGACCAACTACATGATAAAATGTCAAAATGTTCATATGATAAGGAAAATTTGAAATATCTAGGCCATGGGATTTTAAGGGAGGAGTCAAAACTAGTCTAAATAAATTTAAGGCAATCACAAAATTGTTAAAATCAAAGCACTTATATAAATTAAGGGGATATTTAAGGTTATTGAAATATAAAGCATTGGCCCTCTTAAAAGACAACCAACTACATGATAAAATGTCAAAATCTTCCTATGATAAGGAAAAGTTGAAATATCTAGGCCATATGATTTTACGACCAACTACACAATAAAATGTCAAAATCTTCATATGATAAGGAAAATATGAAATATCTAGGCCATATGATTTTAAGGTAGGAGTCAAAACTAGTTCAAATAAATTTGAGGCAATCACAAAATTGTTAAAATCAAAGCACTCATATAAATTAAGGGGATCTTTAAGGTTATTGAAATATAAAGCATTGGCCCTCTTAAAAGACGACCAACTACATGATAAAATGTCAAAATCTTCCTATGATAAGGAAAAGTTGAAATATCTAGGCCATATGATTTTACGACCAACTACATGATAAAATGTCAAAATCTTCATATGATAAGGAAAATTTGAAATATCTAAGCCATATGATTTTAAGGTAGAGGTCAAAACTAGTCCAAATAAATTTGAGGCAATGACAAAATTGTTAAAATCAAAGCACTTACATAAATTAAGAGGAACTTCAAGGTTATTGAAATATAAAGTATTGACTCTATTAAAAGACGACTAACTATATGATAAAATGTCAAAATCTTCCTATAATAAAAAAAAGTTGAAATATCTAAACTATATGATTTTAAGGGAAAAGTCAAAATTGGTCCAAATAAATTTGAGACAATCACAATATTGTTAAAATCAAAGCACGTATATAAATTAAGGAGCTCTTTAAGGTTATTGAAATATTATTAAAGATTTGTGAAAAATTATGTAAATCTTGTCATATCTTTACTTCAAAATTTGTTAATATTCCAAAATAAAAATGTTTTGAAACATTAAATAAAATTATGTTATTGTGCCTGTCACAAATGTTTTGAAATATTAAATAAAATAATGTTATTATGCCTGTCACGGGTAGGTATTAAGCACTGGTTTTTTTTGCTTATCATCTAATAAATCAGTTAAACTTGTTAAAACCGTGAGCAGTATACTGCCTACCACATTAAATGGCCAATAAACAGAGAAATAAAACTCAGCCAAAAAATAAGGCTCGCCTCCATAGACTCGCTGTGCAGGGGTCCTCCCGGGCGCTTTTGCCAACAATCTGAACATACCAGACCAATTAATTAATAACATCATAAATTTCCAAAATACGAAATGCAATAAACTCCCTGTTTACCGTTTGTTTGTCGCAGCTATCTCTATTTAAAATAAAATGATTTTTAAAATTTTAATAAGATGATATTTTCTAAATAAACATATTTTTATTTGAAATTTTTCATGATAAAGTTATAGTTTATATAATGCATGAATTGGATTATTTGATCGAAACATAAATTTGATAATACAATTTTTTCTATGCTTGCTATTTTAAATTTATATTAAAATTAGATTATAATAAACAATTTTAATATATTTTTGTTTATGATTCATGTTACTGGCAGTTATTAAGCAGTGGGTTCTTGGCTGACCATGGAATAAATCAGTGAAATTTGTTAAATAATTTATAATTTTATAAAAATTAATTTTATATTTTTTATAATTTTTTTATTAATATTTATTCTTAATATTATTGCCTTTAAATTTGAACATGTTCTTAAGTCTGTCTTAATAATTTATGATATGATATTTATGCTACAATAAATTTTAAATTAGTGTTTGTGTGAAAGTTTGTACAAACAATTGAACTCAACATTTTTATATGCAATGATAATGTTTGTTGTGATGACTGTCATTTTTGGTAGTAAAAAAGCATTGAGCTCTTCCACATTCTATTTTGAACATAATTGTATTCTTTTTGTTGATCTATAAAATATCATGGGCATAAAATCATGATGTCCAAAATGATGTGAAAACCCATGCATAAAATTATGGGTAGTTCCACCCACCATCTTTGTGTCCTCCTCCCATATTTTGGTTTTCTCAACTATTATTGGGTCCGCATCAAAGCATTTTTTCCATGGCTCTGCTTTAGACCCTGTGTAGGTGTAACCACTGTCTTAGCTGCTGACAAATGGTTAAGCTTTTATTAATTAATGACCCATAATGATTGTTGTTTTATTTTGGAATATTTGAACAAAATTAATTTTGATATGGAATAAAAGATTTACTGGAAATTAGTTTCATGAGTAAAAGTTGATGGTAAAAAGTAAATCAAGATCTGGAGTTAGCTGAACAGAAAAACAGTTTCCACAGTTACCCAAAGAAAACTCTGGAATAAATAAGGAATTCCAAGGAGAGTTTGGGGTTCTGTCTGTGTGATGAAAAAAGAACTCTGTTATTCTGAAAAGGGAATTTTCAGAACAGATTGTTCTCTGGGTTGGGGATTTGGACCGGATTGTCCCGTGATCTCCCCAGAATAGCTGTTTTTACTGGAGTTGGAGAATTGGACCGGATTGTCCCGACATTCTCCTCCAAAACTTCTGTGCTAACAACAACCCAGACTTGAGCTCGGGGGAGAGCTGCAGGACGTAAATTGCCCAGCTCGTGGAAGGGAGGCATCAACCATCATCACTCGTATTGAGTACAGTTTTAGTAAATGTTATTTTTGCAAAAGGAAGGAATTATTTTGTTACAGAATAAGGTTGTTTTGTAATAAGCAGATTGTTCTTTCTTTTCTTTCTGTAAACGAACAGGTGCAAAAGTAGTAACATAAAATGTAGACTATAAGTGCAAATATGCAGAAAGGTAGGTTAGATAACTATATGCCTGAATCAGTTAACCATAAACATTGGGAACTTAGATTCTTGCAGGGTATTGTCTTTTTTTTCTTTTAGAAAACAAAGAACTGAAAGAGTAAACTGTATTTAATCCTGATAACAACAAGGTGAGGAGGACTGTTAACCCATAATGCCCATGAACAGGCTTCTGGGTTGGTCGTCCTCCTAACTATGATAAACACGAACGAGTAGGTGGTTCGGGCACCTGTTAATATTCTTAAAAAAAATTACTTGCAGGAATAGTTAACTCCATTAGAATATTATAAGAAAGACAAACTGGGTAGAAATAGCATTGAACCAGCAAGAATCGTGAAAGTTGTAGTGAACATTCGCAAATTACGAACAAGTAGAACTACCAAGGAAATTCCTGTCCGGGCGAAACCCATATATATATAACGTCATATGAAAATAATACTGCAAACCCCGAAGGGCTACCATCGAGAAATCCACAGAATGTAACCATTACATAGCTGTAAACAACTGCAACAGAAATTTTTATGACTACTGACTTATACAGCGCGAGATATAAGAAAAGAGAACAGGGTATTGCATATCCATACAAGATTGTAAATTTTCTTTTAAAAAGCCAACCTGCAAAGTGCTATAAAATTATGTAATCAAGAATAGAGGTTCCAGTTGAGGAACATGTAAAAAAAGAAACTGTCCAGGTTTACTTAGCGTTTCTCTTAAACAACAGAGGCTCGGGAAGGTTAAAACCCCGGCTAGACTTCCACTGTACAACTATCTAGCGAGACTAAAAAGAAACCCTCGACATTTACTATAACAGTTACATAGAAAAACTAAAAAATAAAAATAAAACCTTCGCAGGAGTATTTCCATAGGAAGAATTCGAGGTATGACAAACTAACGTCGGCATAAAGCCAGATCAACTGGGAACAATCCCCTTTAGATTTTAAACAATTACAGAGAAAACTGTAAATGGCCGTGAAGCAGGGCCGAGTTAAAACCCTGAGCCGCTTCGGTAGTAACCACCATTCTAGTTGGGAAGAAACTAGGGGATTCAACTCGCCTTTAGAAGATACCTGGTAATTAAGCGGAAGATTTAGTCCTATTCGCCGCCGAATCCTGGGATCATCAATGAAATCGAAGGGGGTAGCGAGAGCTTTGGACAGTACCTGACCCAAACTGAGAAAATTAGTTAACTGGGAGCGAATCGAATAAGCGCAGAACAAATAGTTGTAACTGGAATTGTAAAGAGAACAGAACCAAAATGGACAACTGCTCTGGAGGGAAGTACCTGTAAATTCTTCAGGGTTGGTGGAAGCCGAAAATCACCCGCCAATCTGCTAACAAACGCCGTAGGTTTTCACCAAGAGGAAAAAACAAAAAAATAGCATGAGAACAAGCTTAGCCCCAAAATCGCCATGGCATACAAACAAGTAGGAAAATGAAAAGGAATTCGGAAATAACTAGCAGTTCTTGTTTCACGATAGGTGCAGAGTAAAACTCTGCCAAGAAATTTCAGGAAAAGCGCTACCAGGGAAATTGATACCTGTAGCTGAAGAGACCCTTCGGATAACCGGGAAGTGGTGGACCTGCAACAACCCTAGATGGTCGGCACTGCCTCTGGAACCCATTGAAAGAGCACAACTTTGAGCGACGAAAACAGTTAGAGCCGAGGTCATTAGTTGGCCCTAGGCATATACACCGTCGTATGGAGTTTACGATCGACGACGGAAAGGGATGCCAGGTGTAAATCGGCAGAGTTAAGTTAATTAGCCAGGAGTTCGATGCACCATGAGACTTGCCCATAATTAAATATCCCACCAACTGAAATGACACGTAAATTATAAACATATGGAATATTAACTCAATCGATTACCATGACCCTTTTTCCATAACGTTCAAAGTACACAGTATCTGGAGGAACAAATGAGTTTGATATTATATATGTCCGGAAATCGTAAGGATAATAAAAAAAAGACTATGTTTTCACGGTACTGCAATAATGCCACAATGTCATTGCTGATGTGCAATAATCCGAAAAACCATACCCCTAATGAAAGACCATAGACAATATTGTGTTTAGATCGGTGATTGTAGTTATCATAAATATTTTTTTTTTATTTGGTAAATTTTGAGTGTTTGACTGTCACAATTTTTACGTTAGTTGACCCATTAGGGTCCCAACGTTGTAAGCTGGCTCTAATACCACTTGTAACAGTCAAAAGATAGATGGAAAGGCAAATGAGACGGACACCTCCGCAACCGCCACAGCGAAATGTCGGAGAGATGCAGCCTCCACCAGAGGGAAACCCCGAAATGTGGGTTCAGTTAGGGATAGAGCAGCATCAGTGGTCGAACAGGCTGATTGAAGAGCAACAACATCAGACTCGCATTTTATTACACACAGTACAACAGTTGCAGGAAGAAATGGAGAGGGTACGAAGGGAAAATGCAAGGATGATGTAGGATCAGGAGAGGATCTTAAAAAGCCTCTCCGATAAACAGAATCGAAGGAATGAAAATCCCAGTGCTGGCAGAGAATTCCAAGAAGGGAGCGAACAACAAACAGATGAGAAAGATATAGGCTGAAAAGAAAGAAGTGTATCACAGCGAAGTAATCCCAACAGAAATTTTAATGAGGCTGAATCTGAAAATGAAACCGAACGGAAGGCAAGTGAAAGGCAGAAGGTGGAATTACATGGAGAATTCAGAAAGATTAAGCCACCTACATTCGATGGAGAAAAAGAAGAAGTAGCAGAAGCCTGGTTAATTAATATGAACAAGTACTTTCAGGTGTATGATTATGACAGTGGTCTTAAGGCACGGTTAGCCATTTACCAGCTAAAAGATAAAGCCACCTTATGGTGGGAAGAAGTGAAGAACGTGTGGGGGATAGAGGATCAGGATGTGACATGGGATAAGTTTCAACAGTACTTCAAGGACAAGTACTTGACTGAGCGTTTTTATGATGAAAAGGCTCGAGAATTCCATGATTTAAGGCTAGGACAATTGACCATGGACGAGTTCATCACCAAGTTTACATCATTACTGCGCTATGTACTGTACTTAAGAGATGAGAAAGCCAAGGTCCAGAGATTTCTGAGCAGTTTACCCGCCCATATGAAGGAGCGTATTGAGTTTGTAAATCCTAAGACAATGGATGAGGCCATTAGAAAAGCGAGGTTGTGTTATCAGCAAGCGAAAAACAAATCAGACCAAGGAAAAGGGTGGCAAGCAAGGAAAGAAAATAGAAACGGTACTGGTTCCAAAAGAGGAAAAACCAGTAATTTCAAAAGCACCGCCAGAAACTCAATTAATAAGCAGTTCGGTAGGAACCATCAGAGGATAAGATGGCCTGGAGAAGACAAAACTGTTGAAGCTTCTAATAAACCTGAACCACCTCAAAATCAGAGGCCACCTCTGTAGTGTTGGGGCTGTGGAGCAGTGTATTACTATCGGGATTGCCCACAGCGGGGTAAAACCGAAGCAGTAACCAATTTACAGGAGGCTTCTACTGTGGGAGATGTTGCCCGGAGCATACCCAGAATTAACGCAGCATTGGAGGACCGGCAAGCTGACTTTCAACCCACCATGATAGAGCTGGAAGGTAAATTGTCATCCCAAACTGTTTCTGTTTTGGTAGATCCAGGCGCAAGTCTAAGTTATATAAGTCCTAAATTAGTGGAAATCTGTAAACTGCCAAGTCAAAAATTTAAAAAGACCTGGTTGGTTCAGTTAGCTACAGGAGCTAAAAGAAGAGTTAGTGCCAAAATACCAGATTGTGCATTGCAAATCGGTGGACAGCAGTTAATGGTAGATTTAAATATTATGCCTTTGGGATTCTATGATGTATTGTTGGGTATGGATTGGTTGGAGAAGCATTGGACTCTCATAGATTGTAAGGAAAAGATAGTATATTACAGAGATCAGAATGGTATTCGCCAAGAAATTCAAGGCATAAAGAAGCATGTACATCTGCGCCCAATTACAGCTTCCCAAATGGGAAAATGCATGAGAAAGGGGTGCCAATTGTACGCTATACAAGTTGGACTATCTGAGTCTAAGGACAAAGCCGCCTTGTTGGAAAACATACCTGTGGTACAGGAATTCAAGGATATATTTCCTGAAAAGATACCAGGATTACCACCTAAAAGAGATGTTGATTTTACAATAGAACTGCTGCCAGGAGCTTCGCCAGTTTCATGAACTCCTTATCGAATGAGTGTGCCAGAACTGATAGAGCTGAAAATGCAGCTTTAGGAATTACTGGATAAGGGGTATATCCGACCCAGTGTGTCACCCTGGGGAGACCCTGTACTGTTTGTTAGAAAGAAGGATGGAACCATGCGCATGTGCATGGATTACCAACAGTTAAATAAGCTGACTGTTAAGAACAGGTATCCCCTACCCCGTATTGATGACCTGTTTGATCAGGTAAGGGGAGCTACTGTGTTCTCAAAGATTGATCTGCGATCCGGATATCACCAGATCAGAATTAAGGATGAAGATATATACAAAACTGCCTTTCGCACGAGATATGGCCACTATGAATTCGTAGTACTACCTTTTGGGTTAACTAATGCACCAGCCACTTTTATGAGGCTGATGCATAGTATTTTCCACCCTTATTTGGATAACTTTGTGTTAATTTTCATTGATGACATACTGGTTTATTCTAAGAATGCGGAAGAACATAAAGAGCATTTGCGAATGGTACTGGAGATGCTAAGGAAGCACCAGTTGTATGCAAAATTCAGTAAATGTGACTTCTTCAAAGAAGAAATACAGTATCTTGAACATGTAATATCTGAAAAGGGTATAGCAGTAGACCCGGAGAAAATCAGAACTATCATGGAATGGAAGGTGCCACAGAATGTGGCAGATATACGGTCTTTTATGGGTCTCGCTGGCTATTACCGGCAATTTATCAAAGGATTTTCAAAGATAGCCTTTCCCATTACCTCCTTGCAAAGGAAAGGGAAAATTTTTAAGTGGACAAAAGAATGTCAAGATAGTTTTGAAAGATTGAAGCAGTTGCTAACCACAGCACCTGTGTTGAGTGTAGCAGATCCGAATAAGGAATTCGAGGTTTGTACGGATGCATGCAAGGAAGGTGTTGGAGTTGTACTATCACAAGAAGGGAGGGTAATTGCCTATGAATTTCGCAAGCTAAAAGATCATGAGCAACAATATTCAGCTTATGATTTAGAGCTGATTGCAGTTGTGCATGCTCTCCGAGTATGGAGACATTACCTACTTGGAAAGAGATTCATATTGAAGACTGATCATAGTAGTCTAACTAGCTATTTTAAACAAGTTGATTTAAACTCCCGACAAGCAAGATGGAATGCTTTTCTGAGTGAGTTTGATATAGATATATAGCACGTAAAAGGAAAAGAAAACAAGGTTGCGGATGCATTAAGCAGAAAACTGCACAACATTTATGGGTTATATGTTAACCAAATTGAAACCAGATTCTTAGAACAAATCAGAAAAGAAGTAGACAAGGATCCTGAGTATAAATACTTGTGGCAGCAGACACAAGAATCTAAAGGACAAGGTGGACAAGGGGATTATGAGATTGATCAGGATGGGTTGCTGATTTTTCAGAAAAGGATAGTCATTCCAAACAGAGTGGAATTAAAAACTATGATACTTGACGAATATCATAGAAGCAATTATGCGGGGCACCCAGGATATCAAAAGATGCTGACAGCTATAAGAAAGGACTATTGTTGGCCAGGCATGAGGAAGGATATAGCAAGCTATCTAAGCAAGTGTTTATAGTGCCAGCAAGTGAAAATAGAGCATCGGCATCCAGCTGGATTAATGCAGCCTATACCCATTCCCGAATGGAAATGGGAGGTGATCTCATTGGACTTTATCACCGGATTACCAAAGTCAAAACGAGGTAATGATTCCATAATGGTAGTTGTGGATAGACTAAGTAAGTCAGCACATTTCATACCTATCCAATCCACCTATAAGACAGTACATATAGCAGATTTATTTATGCATGAGATCTTCAGACTGCATGGCATTCCTAAGACCGTTATCTCGGATAGAGATGTAAAATTCACATCAGCTTTTTGGAAGGCACTATTTACGGGGTTGGGAACTCAAGTACATTTTAGTATTGCATACCACCCGCAAACAGACGGTCAGACTGAGCGAGTAAATCAAGTACTGGAAGGCATGTTGAGAATGTATGTCATGCAGCAACCAATTAAATGGGAGGAGTATCTACACTTGATAGAGTTTGCTTACAACAATGGTTACCAGGAATCATTAAAGATGAGTCCGTTTGAGGCGCTATATGGGCGGCAGTGTAGAACTCCCATTAATTGGAGCAGCCCCGAGAATAGACTCATGCTAGGACCAGACATGCTAGCGGAAATGGAAGCAGAGGTGAAGAAAATTCGACAGAATTTGAAGGCAGCACAAGACAGGAAAAAAGTGTATGCGGATAAAAAGAGGTCATACCGTGAGTATGAAGTTGGAGATCACGTATATGTCATAATTAAACCAAAGAAGAGCACATTAAGATGGGCATCTTGTGCAAAATTATCACCCCGGTTCTGTGGCCCTTTCCAAATACTGGAAAGAATAGGACTGGTAGCATATCGTTTAGCTCTTCCTAGTCATATTCGAGTGCATAATGTCTTTCATGTATCGTTATTAAAACGATATATTCATGATCCAAGACACATAATTCACTGGCAGAACATACAGGTAGTGGTTAAGTCTGATTATTAAAATAGTAATACGATATTAAAGACTTATATAATTAACATAAGTCTACTGTGTGCAGGTAGAACCGGACGGAGAATTTCTGGTCGAGCCACACAGTATAATCGACCGGAGGGAAATCATGCTCCGGAAACGAGCCATCGCCCAAGTTAAAGTGCAATGGAAGCACTTTGGAACGGAAGAAGCTACCTGGGAAGACGAGAGTTTTGTTCGTGAAGCTTATCCAGAGCTTTTCGCTAAATTGGAATAGGAACACCGGGGACGGTGTTCTCTTCCAGAGGGGGAAAACTGTAACCACTGTCTTAGCTGCTGACAAATGGTTAAGCTTTTATTAATTAAGGACCCATAATGACTGTTGTTTTATTTTGGAATATTTGAACAAAATTAATTTTGATATGGAATAAAAGATTTACTGGAAATTAGTTTCATGAGTAAAAGTTGATGGTAAAAAGTAAATCAAGATCTGGAGTTAGCTGAACAGAAAAACAGTTTCCACGGTTACCCAAAGAAAACTCTGGAATAAATAAGGAATTCCAAGGAGAGTTTGGGGTTCTGTCTGTGTGATGAAAAAAGAACTCTGTTATTCTGAAAAGGGAATTTTCAAAACAGATTGTTCTTTGGGTTGGGGATTTGGACTGGATTGTCCCGTGATCTCCCCAGAATAGCTGTTTTTACTGGAGTTGGAGAATTGGACCGGATTGTCCCGACATTCTCCTCCAGAAATTCTGTGCTAACAACAACCCAGACTTGAGCTCGGGGAGAGCTGCAGGACGTAAATTGCCCAACTCGTGGAAGGGAGGCATCAACCATCATCACTCGTATTGAGTACAGTTTTAGTAAATGTTATTTTTTCAAAAGGAAGGAATTATTTTGTTACAGAATAAGGTTGTTTTGTAATAAGCAGATTGTTCTTTCTTTTCTTTCTGTAAACGAATAGGTGCAAAAGTAGTAACATAAAATGTAGACTATAAGTGAAAATATGCAGAAAGGTAGGTTAGATAACTATATGCCTGAATCAGTTAACCATAAACATTGGGAACTTAGATTCTTGCAGGGTATTGTTTTTTTCTTTTTCTTTTAGAAAACAAAGAACTGAAAGAGTAAACTGTATTTAATACTGATAACAACAAGGTGAGGAGGACTGTTAACCCATAATGCCCGTGAACAGGCTTCTGGGTTGGTCGTCCTCCTAACTATGATAAACACGGACGAGTAGGTGGTCCGGGCACCTGTTAATATTCTTAAAAACAATTACTTGCAGGAACAGTTAACTCCATTAGAATATTATAAGAAAGACAAACTGGGTAGAAATAGCATTGAACCAGCAAGAATCTTGAAAGTTGTAGTGAACATTCGCAAATTACGAACAAGTAGAACTACCAAGGAAATTCCTGTCCGGGCGAAACCCATATATATATATATATATATATATATATATATATATATATATATATATATATAAAACGTCATATGAAAATAATACTGCAAACCCCGAAGGGCTACCATTGAGAAATCCACAGAATGTAACCATTACATAGCTGTAAACAACTGCAACAGAAATTTTTATGACTACTAACTTATACAGCGCGAGATATAAGAAAAGAGAACAGGGTATTGCATATCCATACAAGATTGTAAATTTTCTTTTAAAAAGCCAACCTGCAAAGTGCTATAAAATTATGTAATCAAGAATAGAGGTTCCAGTTGAGGAACATGTAAAAAAAGAAACTGTCCAGGTTTACTTAGCGTTTCTCTTAAACAACAGAGGCTCGGGAAGGTTAAAACCCCGGCTAGACTTCCACTGTACAACTATCTAGCGAGACTGAAAAGAAACCTTCGACATTTACTGTAACAGTTACATAGCAAAACTAAAAAATAAAAATAAAACCCTTGCAGGAGTATTTCCATAGGAAGAATTCGAGGTATGACAAAATAATGTCGGCATAAAGCCAGATCAACTGGGAACAATCCCCTTTAGATTTTAAACAATTACACAGAAAACTGTAAATGGCCATGAAGCAGGGCCGAGTTAAAACCCTGAGCCGCTTCGGTAGTAACCACCATTCTGGTTGGGAAGAAACTAGGGGATTCAACCCGCCTTTAGAAGATACCTGGTAATTAAGCGGAAGAATTAGTGATGTTCGCCGCCGAATCCTGGGATCGTCAATGAAATCGAAGGGGGTAGCGAGAGCTTTGGACAGTACCTGACCCAAAGCGAGAAAATTAGTTAACTGGGAGCGAATCAAATAAGCGCAGAACAAATAGCTGTAACTGGAATTGTAAAGAGAACAGAACCAAAATGGACAACTGCTCTGGAGGGAAGTACCTGTAAATTCTTCAGGGTTGGTGGAAGCCGAAAATCACCCGCCAATCTGCTAACAAATGCCGTAGGTGTTCACCAAGAGGAAAAAACAAAAAAATTGCATGAGAACAAGCTTAGCCCCAAAATCGCCATGGCATACAAACAGGTAGGAAAATGAAAAGGAATTAGGAAATAACTAACAGTTCTCGTTTCACGATAGGTGCAGAGTAAAACTCTGCCAAGAAATTTCAGGAAAAGCGCTACCAGGGAAATTGATACCTGTAGTTGAAGAGACCCTTCGGATAACTGGGAAGTGGCGGACCTGCAACAACCCTGGACGGTCGACACCGCCTCCGGAACCCATTGAAAGAGCACAAATTTGAGCGGCGAAAACAGTTAGAGCCGAGGTCATTAGTTGGCCCTAGGCATATACACCGTCGGATGGAGTTTACGATCAACGACGGAAAGGGATGCCAGGTGTAAATCGGCAGAGTTAAGTTAATTAGCCAGGAGTTCGATGCACCATGAGACTTGCCCAGAATTAAATATCCCACCAACTGAAATGACACGTAAATTATAAACATATGGAATATTAACTCAATCGATTACCGTGACCTTTTTCCATAACGTTCAAAGTACAGTATCTGGAGGAACAAATGAGTTTGATATTATATCCGTCCGGAAATCGTAAGGATAATCAAAAAAAGATTATGTTTTCACGGTAGTGCAATAATGCCACAATGTCATTGCTGATGTGCAATAATCCGAAAAACCATACCCCTGATGAAAGACCATAGACAATATTGTGTTTAGATCGGTGATTGTAGTTATCATAAATTTTTTTTTTTTTATTTGGTAAATTTTGAGTGTTTGACTGTTACAGTAGGGGGGTTGTCACCCACCCTATGAATGCACTGTTGTGCCTGGAGCAGCATACAACATGTGGATCTAGTCATGAAAAGAATATAAACACACTCAACATAGATAACTGCGAAGAAAAAGAAAAAGAAATATATGTTTATATATACACATACACACAAATAAAAATATGTATTATAGTTATAACATTAAAGTGCATGGTTATGAAATTATATTATAATGGATTGGCACTTTAATTGATTTAGAATTATGTAGGAATGCAATAAAATACAGAAATAAACAATAAGGCAGAGATGCAAGAGGAATGACACTTCATTTCATTAATATCAAATACTAAATAATGCTTATAGACATAATGGAGAATTATGCAGGAATGCAATAAAATACAGAAATAAATAATAAGGCAGAGATGCAAGAGGAATGACACTTCATTTCATTAATATCAAATACTAAATAATGCTTATAGACAGAATGGAAAATAAACTAGCTCGGGCAATGGTAACTTATCTCTAAGAAGAGATATTGGGGCTATATGCCTCTGAAATGTGTTATAATGAGGCTCAAAGGCCTATTTATTATTAAGAAATAATGGAAAACCCTAAACAACCAAAAACTTAACCCTAGGAGATGAAGCCCCAAAACTATGGGTCCTGTTTGGGTAATTTGGTACATCAACTTCACGGGGACATAACTTTGGCATACTAAGGTTATGGTCTTGTGAATATGATATTACATTTATCTTATTATTATGTCATTAGGTTGACCACCTATTAATTTGGTCAAACATGTTAAATAATTTTCAATTTAACAAAATGGAACTTTACAAAAAAAATTTTAATTTTTACAAATATTTTTATTAGCATTATCGTTAATGCTATTAGTTGTGAATTTAAAAATGTTAATTATATTAATTAACTAAACTAAATTAATACCATTAACTTTTAATTACTATAAATTAATTAATTGAACCAAGAGACTTATTCTACAATCCAGTATGAGAGACATGTGTAAGTATGGCACGTCCTCAAAAACATAATAAAAATAATTCTCGTTCATATGAGCCAAAAGGAAAAAAAACATATAAATAAACAATTAAAAATTTATTTACAAAACAATTAACTCAATTGTTAATATTTCACTTTCACTCTTCGATATCTATCTTAAATAATATAATTTTACAGAGATAAAATTACTTAAAAGTAAACAATAAAAAATTATCACTATAGATTTATATTAATCACATATTTACCAATTACTAAAATGGATTAACTGAAGTGCAAAATATTTTTTCAAGTTTGAAATTTGATCTCTTTAGGTTTTTGGTAGATTTGTGGTTAAAATAGGTCTATATTGGTTTTACAACCCAGTGTGAAGGCCATGTGTAAGTATGTGAGTACCTCTTAAAATAAAAATAAAATACTCTCTACTTAGAAAAGAAATGTAATCAACTTTGTTATGTAATCTCTATAATATTCAAAAATGCAATTTAAACAGTGAAAAAATACACATTGTTTTTTGCATTCTAAACTAAATTTATAACAAAACAAATTGATCCCTCTAGACTCATGTTAGATATTTGCTTTAGATAGATCTATGTTGATAATTAATTAATTAAACTAAGTGGCAGGTCATAGCTACTATGTAGCCTTATTTATTTTGATTTCAGTATAAGGTGTTTGAAAGGAGATTTGAGCCTTGATACATAAATTAGCGTTGATATGAATTTCTTATCTAGATTAGATATGTTCAAATGATTTTTAATGGTGAAAATAGATTCAACATCATTAAAATATACTGTAACCGAAATTTTCAAAAATTTCTCTCATTTTTCAAAAATCATGAATGAAATTGTATTTATTTGAAAATGCATTGGATCAAATTGAAACGTTCAAGGGTGTTATTTGGAGTAATTCCAGATTTGATGGGACGGATTAGACAACACGTTATTTATTCGAGAAATGCATTGGCCAAATTGACACATTCATAGGTGTTTTTGTTTTTGCCTGCGTGAAACTACTTATCTGGGGTAATTCCAGGTTTTATGGGTATTTTTCCTGCCACGATTGCTCGGATTTATAAGGCAAGTATTTCTGCCACGATTGCCTGGATTTATAAGGCGTGTCACGCACCATCCATTTTTAAACTACATCATTTGAATGGGGCATATCACAATTTTCCGGTAATTGAAAGTGGAGATTTAAAATATATTTTCTTTATTTTTTATTTTATTTTAATCGATTCAAAAATTTTATTAATCAAAAGATAACAATGAGTACATGGATATTAAGAATACTAATTTGGAAGTGTAAAAAGCCTCTAATAAAAAATATGTAAATATCAGGAAAGCTTTTAGAATATAAAAATAACTACTTTAACCATCCTTTGTCACTATTTTATAGGACTTTGTCCATATATTCACTAAAAGTGTTGTCAAAAGAAAAGATTAAACCTCTAAGTACAAAAAAAACAAAATTATGAAGGAAAACAAAAGTATAGAGGAAATGCCATCTCAAGTATAAAGACGAGATTTCAAGGAAAGACGGTTATGAGTTCGGAGTGTTGATGTTCTGTTATTCACCAAACTAATAGTGTAGTTGATACTTAAAAGAGTTATCAAAAAACGACATTTCTTACTCAGATAATACCTTTAGTTGAAGATGACCATTGGAAAAAGGGGAGCTCCATTAGTTGGTAGAGTAAATTTAGGAGGTGAAATAATTATGATCGGTTGAAACATCAATCACTACAGGAGTATCAGTGATGTTCTCAGATTTGGAATTAGATTCTGACATAACGTATTTCTTCATTCTCTGTAAGCATATGAGAATGTCATCTAGACAATATTGAATGCTCATGAGGAGTCGTTTTATGTCCTCCTGACCTGCAAACACTTTGTAATCATTCCACTTCTTTGTCTCAAATCACCAAACAAAATAAGGTGTCTATCTGTTGGTAACCTGCAACAAAATGCAAGAAATGTAACTTCCTTTTCCTATATTTTCTAGGGTCGGGAATCCATTTGAACTCTTGATTACCCACTTCAGAATTTGAGAAGTAGTCTTTACCATCAAATTCACGAGATTCAAGTTTTTGGATCTCCTTTCTGATTTCTGAAGGGATTGAGTCAAATAAGGTTTCCATTGAATTCCATCTGAATAGTCACCTTGGCTGAGAGATAGAACTATTGTTGGTACCTCCCCTACGACTTGTCATTTTCTGTTGAGGTGGCATAGTCACTCGAAAAAATGCACGACTAACAGAAAGCAAACTAACTCCAAGACTACCATGAGGACTTAAACCTAGACTCACAGAGCCAAAAGGTGAAGAGCTCCCACAGAGAATTATGTCATCCCCAAAACCCACAGAGCATAGTATTGGAAAATATCCAACCCAACTATAAACCTCTTAATACACAAACTCAAACAGAGTTAAGGTTGTCACCAATAGAAAACTAAACCGACTGGGGAGTACAGTGATCCTTGATAGGGAAAAAGTACTTGTGACGGGAAGGCAATGTGAGAAACAACAATGGAATTTAGATTATACAAATTAAGGATCTTATGAAGACAATATTCTTTAGCCCTATAACAACCTTTAAAGACAAGAAGAGTTGGCACAAAAGACACTAATCAAGCAACATTGCTGACAAACCATATTTTGTGACCATATTGAAAGAGAGGAAATGAGTGGGGAAAATTTGACAGAAACACACAACCCGTATTATAACAAGACAAAGGATTATCCTATGTAAACCAAAACTCACTATCAAACATGAACATGAGACAATACAACTCAAAATTAAACACCGTGAGCCTGAAAATTCTCCATTGTAACATCAAAGAGCCATAATAGAGTAAACTATTAAAATCAAAACGAAAAATTTCCCAAGTACCAAACCCCACAGACCAAAACCGGGAAGTTGAAAGAGATACATGGAAAATCTAGGTCCTAGAACGCCAATGAGAAAAGCACGACCACCAATTCGAAAACAGGCCTTGAAGCTAGGTTATGTTAAAAAAACATGAAAAACATTGACTTTGAAACTCTTTGTAACAGAAGGACCTTGTAACCCAAATTCACTTCTTCACATGAGTATCAAGAAATTAATGGTGACGCATGCAGCACGTGTTTGGCATGATAGATCGAAATCAAATACCATACAATCGTACAAACCTTGCTACGAAATACTACATATAGTCTCCAACCTGTGCATAATCCAACCCATTTATAACGAACAAAGGAGGGGAGGCTTGCATTTTTAAGAAATATCATTTGAATGGGGCAGATCAAAATTTTTTGGTAATTGAAAGGGGGCACGCCATCGATTTTTAAGATATACAACTTGAATGGGGCAATCATAATTTTATGGTATTTATACCTAGTTTCAATCACTTTTTAAATGGGATAGAACCACGGGCGAGAATGGAACCATGTTGGATGACCTGACCTAATACATCGTTTATCTTTCTAGTGAACCAAAACTTAATGGTCAAACTTTTGCATCCTAAATTTGAAATATTAATAATTGATTGAGTCAAATACATTAGCAAGATCTAACATGTATGATCATTTTGGAAAGGGTTAACAAAATGCAAAAAATCATGCGGAAAATATCATAATAACGATTTAAAATGATTTAGGTTACCTTGAATCCCAAGGCAATATTAAGTTGGTTCCCTAAAATAATATTTGAAATGATTTGCAATTTTCAAGGCATTTTAAGGGAATCATATGCATAAAATGTTTGTTGTGATTTGCATGTTGTTGGAAATTTCCATATTCTTTAGGTCCAATCTATACGCAATTTCATAAATTATTTTGGTAATGTTAAAAGTTGGGTCTCAATTTTGCTTATGAGTTATTATTTGTAATGTTTTCTTCAAATTGTCGCATTGTTAAACACTTTACTTATATTGGACTCAACTCTAAATATTTGTAGGAGATTAAAAATTAATTTTTCCATGCTTGATCAAAAAGTATTTAATTTTACATATGACAATCACCAGTGATCATTTGGATCTGATTCCCAAGCTACCTGTGTTTATTATTTAAGATAGTTTATCTTAGGAACTTTAGAGCCATATATCCTTCAGATAGAGAATTTTTGGTGTCTGTACACAAGGACTATAACCAAATATAAAGTTAGCTTATCCCATTTCACTATTTGTCATATATAGTTTGGGTGGAGTGTTGAAACTATTTTTCCATCCTACCCAGGCATTTTATGTTCCATGTTTAGGCATTAGTGACATGTTCATATGGTTATACCATTTGTAATTTTCCATTCATAGTATTAGATCTGGATAATTCTAGTGACTATCGATTATACTTACCAACAAATTCTTATCTTTTTTTTTGTTGGAGGTGTTTTGAGAAACACATCCCAATGCCAAGGGTTTCGCTACATATTGCAGACTTCCTTTAACTTAGTTGTTATGTCTGGGGGTAGCTATTTTTCCAACTTGACTCGAGACTTGCACTCAGCCTCATCCATTTAAGATTCTGGGCATTCAAGTGGGGTAGACCACAACATGAAGGGAACTATAGTGGATGATGACCTCATCAGTGAACCAAAAGCACATTTGGAAATGAGATCTTATCCATGGATTGGTTTCACAAATATTTTTTACTAAACATTATGATTTTTGTTTCCTTGTTAATATTGTGGCAATAAATCAACATGAAATAAATTTTCAATTTTCTCGACAATAGAATAATGTTATCAAAGGCCTCTCAACGTTTTTATTCAATGAATAACTCAATTGGACACCTCCCCCCTTCAAATACTCCCTAGATGTGTTAGGTCATCTTTGCCTACTAGACAGAAATTGAATCAAGCCATCGGAGAAGATAACTACAGATTGTGTTTCTAGGTTACTTAGACCTCGCCTCAAGAGAAGCTAGGCTAAAAGATGTCTTTCTATTTAGAACACTTCTTGGAGTTTTACGATGGCATTGATATTTATCCCCCATACATGTATAGACATTGGATGCATTCACCTAGTATTCATCTAGGCCATCTTCGTGTTGGATCTTATAAGCTTTGGGTCAATATTGATCACCATATTCCTTAGCCAAATAGGATTTGCTAGGTGTGCCACTTTCAGGAATCAGAGATAGAAATGCACCTAATTTTCAGGTGGCCCTTTTATTATGAGATCAGAGGGTGATATCACTGCCTATATAGGGACTTACAGAGCTCCCTTTCTACTTTATTTCATTATTTCGACCAAAGATTCATATCCCTCTTCACTAGGGATATACTTAGCCATAAATCCCAATTCTTGCATTCCTTACCATGCATGAGACTTCTGGGAGGACAACCTCATATTTTCATGAACATGCCTCACTAGATTGGGGAAATAAGAGATAGATGGATCTTCAAAGTATTCCAAAACATAGGGAGGTGAGACATTGTATCTCCCCTCAACATTCCCCTTGGGAGGCCAATTTATATCCTTGAGATTGCTTCAGAGATGACAGACAAGCTCTATAAACGCACATCATCATAATGACAGATGGACCAACCCCTCATCAGACTAACTCCCAGCTTCAATAGAGTTATTAGAGTTATATCTAGATCTTCTTTCTTTCGATCTTAGCTTTATGAAGAGTAGTATTTTGTATTGTTCACATTATGTGCTTTGGGGTTTTAAAAGTTAGGAATATGGTGTTGTGCAATAGTTCTACATAACTGAAAATCACAACTTGTATTGCAAACTTCCACATATATTTTGTAATGGTTACATCATACGACATACATCGGTCTAACACACTGAAGGTCTCCAGTTCAAGTCTGGGCGACACCACTTCTGCCATGATATCTGTGTGTAGGGTTTTCTATAGTTTATCATGCATACAAGTTAACACACCAAAAGACTCCAATTCAAGTCTGAGAGGCACCACTTTTGCAATGATTTCAAGGTTACATAGGTTTTGAAGAGTTTAACTGAGGGAGCCTTTAATATTTTCTACAACTACAGGTTACTAGAGTAGGCCTTCATTTTTTTTACAGCTCTAGGTTCAATTTTTTACGTGTATGCTTATTTGAAGATTTGCTCACATAAGGGTTTCATAACTACAAGTAATTGAAGGATATCTTCAATTTTTTTTCACAAGTAGAGGTTCAATTTTTTGCAAGTATGATTATTTGAAGCTTTTTATTTTTACTTGGAAGTATCCTAATTTTGGGTTAGAGTAGTTTGATTTAGCTTTTCTAATATGCCTTTAAACTAGTGAGAAAGTGTTGCCATACGTTGTCCCCGCACTACACAGATTATTCCTCTCATGTTGCTACGAATTTTAATAATCGTTTCCTTTAAGAAATTATATCCTTAGACGAGAATATTTCTACTACTTTGTTAGAATCATACCGTCCATTCCCTTAAAAAAAATATCACTAGTGATCATAATGTGAAGATACACATATTCATTCTTTGGAAACCATAGCTACTGCAGGATTCATATTTTCAATTTGCGATTAAAAAAAATGTGATTAAAAAAACCGCGAGGAGAATATATTATTCTTGAGATTAACCAAAATTCATTTTTGAATCTTAAACATAGGAGTCAACTAGAATTTGTGGAATGCACATCAAAATACTACGTGGAAAGTGAGGATGGTTTCCTTTTTAGTTGGTTACAAATTGGGAGAAGGGAATGTTAGGAAGAGAATATAAAATAGATATGGTGTGAAAAAATAAAATATTGAAATAGATTTATAGATTTGGGCTTCCATTAACAAAGATGCTCAAGGACTCAGTGTAATTTTAAGGGGCCTTAAGGACACCCACTACATGTATGGTGTAGAACTAATGAGAGAGCCAACTTGTGGATGCATGGGGGTTGTCTTCAACCCCTTTGTCCTACTAAGGGTGCATGTAGGACTAGAGGAATATTGAATTCTCTGAGATGTTCCGACATTGAACACAATCTATCATTTCCATGGAGGATGTGAAGTTGGATGTGTGGTTAACCAAAGATATCATGTTAATGCAGTTGAGAGTCTCAAGATTGTGTATATCTCAACATGTATAGATGGTATTGGAACCAACCCACAAGCCACCACTATGATGCTTGACTAGTAATAAGAATATTCATAATATTTCAATGGGATTCTATCTCTCTTTTGTAGCAATGGCATATATAAATGGATGGGTATCAAAAATATTGTTGGCATTGTGTGTTCATGCAGGTATGTAGGAATGAAGATTCTTCAAGGTTGGACTGAATGGAGGGCACTTCTTTATTGACATTGGCAAAAAAAAAAAATAGTTTTTCATTATTAGAGTCTCGATAGTCATCGTGTCTTGTGTCACCTATAAATATTAGTGATTTGGTTTTTGTTAATAAAAAGTCTTGAAAACATTATCACCTTAATAGTTAGGATATTCAATTCATTTCACCACATTCAATGCATTATTTTGAATTGAATCTTTAAGCAAATTATGTGCATGCAATACCCAAATAAATCTTCATACACGAGCTTAAAGATTAAACTTTAAAAAGGCGAAAAAAAAATACAACACATAATGTTTTCCTCAACATTCCTTTCTAGTTACCACATTTCACAATTATTCTTTTAAAATGGTATGCATAAAGAAAAATATATGTAGTGCAATGCATGCCATGCTAAAAGAATAAAATTGTTAATATTTTATAATTAAGATTATTTCATCCCATACACATTCAAACATAAAACAAGACTTCAAACATAAAACAAGACGAAAGAATTTTAGGGATTCTCATTATAGGATGAGAAAGACCATTTTTTTTAAGTTTTTTTTTTTTTGCTTTATGTAATAATCAATCATTTAATGAAGCAAAGAGATTTGTCTAAACAAATCATAGGCGCTTTTTTTAAATAGTTTATACAAGTTACATTATTTTCTTAATGTTGTGTTTAGCAATATATATGTAAAATTTAAAAGTAATTCTTTTAAGAACTTTTGCAAACAAAGTGGTATATTTTTAAATATGAGTTTTACTTATCTTATACAAACAAACAGGAGGAAATAGATTGCCAATAAGTTCTTAGAGTTGTACCTTTTTTAATATAATTACACACATCAAGCCAAATGGTGGTATAATTATACACATCATACATAAAGAATGGTACCTTTTAAACTCCTATATAAATATGGACCATTGAAGCTAAAATACCTTGCACTATGTAGTGTTTCTCCTTGAGGGTATGTGTCTGCCTTTTTTATAGAAGCTCATGTATAAACATTTGAAATCCATAGAGACATGTCCCAAAGTGTGTAGCCATTTTGGCCCAAGAATTATATCACAATTGCCTATTTCAATAGCAAACATGTGAGTTTTGAAATTATACTCGTTAATTTGTGGTTTCGTATTTTCATATTAGTCCCCACATTTCATCATACCACCATTGGCTATAGTAATTTGAAAAATGGATATGGAACATACATAACAATGGAATTCATGTAACTCTATCCTATGATTAATATTATGGTTGTTTTCATTGTCAATCAACACAATTACCTTGTGGCAATTGATGTAGCTAATCAATTTCAATGTTTGAGGTGTTGAGAAACCTAATAGAGCATGGAGAGAAATTTGGGGTTCCTCATAAAAATATTGAAAAATAGACTTTATCATCCATGGGAGGGGTGGTGTCTTCTAGGTTTCCTTCATGATTATCTTCAATAGGAATGCCTTATGAGTAGTATTGTGAAGATACATCCATTTGAAGTAATTTTCATTCTTTACATTCGTGCCTTTTGAAATATCATTCATCATAATTGTAGCAAAGGTTTAGGCACCAATGTTCTACCATCTCTCCGAGAGACAACTTTTGGATTCTTAATGGGCAAGAGGTGGCGCAGGTAGGAGTAGTGGCCATGGGAGAGCCATTATGAGAAGGGAATGAGGGTCTTTTGTGTTGGGTGTTGATCACCATCTCAACTTCTTTAGCTTTGCCACAAGCTTCCAACTATGCATTTATGTTTTGCATCATGACATGTGCTCTAATTGCCTCTATCATATTATCAATAAAACATTCTTTAAAAAATAATCAAATAAATCATTTGTGTAACTTGCCTATTATTCAAAAACCATTATATTGTCAATGATTATTTCTACTCAGTATAATTTTGTTAATCATTTTAAATTATGAATATTGTATTTAAAACCATTACAAAACTCTTTACAAATGGTCTCAAACCATATAGTGATCACCAAACATATTATTATATAGACCAAATTATTAAGCATTGAATTAATAAAACATTAAAATAAAATATAAAACTTAAACTTTAAAAATGTGTTACACATTATAATAATAATAAAATAAATAATAAATAAAAAAATAAAATAAAATAAAAGACAACTAAAAAATAAATAAGTATTAAAATAAAATAATCCAACTATCAAGTAGATAGTCAAGTATCGTGGAAAGAAAATGTGTACAAGGCATGCCTACCGTAATAGTCATTCTCTACATAAGTATTTTAAAAGAGAATGCGTACAAGGCATGACTACTGTAGCGTACGTATGCGATTTCCGACATAACTTGACGTTAGAAAGATTCGAAGTAATTTTCCATTATTAGATTATGTAGCGTGCTCAAAGTTTTCTTTGGATTCTTTTATATTTTTGTGCATTATTTACAAAAGGCGTAGCGTATGGTATTTTTCAAAGGAGGATAAAATCATGTTTGTTGATATGATTTTAAGATTTTAATGTATAGCGAAATCATAAATTTAATAAGATTTATATATATATAATTTTAGTTCAGCAGGTTTGATGGTTAAGAGTTTTTATTTTTTTAAGAGGTTATAGATTCAAATTTAGAGGGGTGGAGTATTTGTCTTTGTAGACTTTAGTATTCAAAGCATTACACAAAAATGGTCCCTTATTCCATAAACAAGGAGATCTCAAACAACAATTTGGTATTTGACTTGGTGGTGACCTAAATTATGTGTGTGTGTGTGTTTTTGTTGTATAGTAATTTATTTCATTTAAAGTAATAATACTACTAAAAATGATTTGGAAAATAATAATAACAAATCAAAATAAATATTTAAGATAATGTTTGATATTTGATTTTTAAACTATTATGAAAGTAAAAGATTTTGACATTTAATTATTGTGAGAAACATGAAAATGACATTAAATATAAAGTATTATTAATAATTTCATGTTAATTTTTAAAACTTGTTTTCTAATTATTTAAATATTATTGAAGACATTATATTAAATATCATCATATCACTTATTGGAATTGAATATGGCTAAAGAGGGTTCCAATCATTCCTACTAACTACCTAATATATTATTAATATATGTTTAGGTATTTGATATTATCAATGTATACATAATGATATGGTCTGCAGAATTTGGATTGTAACCAGACCCTAGTTGTTGAACAATACATGTCTTCTCTACCTCTCTTGCTATGGAAAATGCTGGCAAGGGAGAGTAGATCTTGTTCTTATATCTTGGTTGTTAGCAACGATGACAACAAAGGACAACCTTCTATGAAAAACCTTAATAGCTTGGGGGGAAACCCCGATGGAGATCAACTAAAAATGTCAAATCCTTGGAGGCTACAAAGCAGGTTAGGTATATCTCTTGCGCTCACATTTGTGTTTATAGGAACATCTGAGAGCTGCTCCTTGAGTCTATTGATATTTATTATTAAAATGAGTTATGGAAGCAGACTCTTGATTATGAGCTTATCCCATTCAGTTGTCGATGATGCCACAAATATAAGCATCATTATCGCCATAGTCCTTTACTTGATGTTAATTCTAATCATGAAGCTCCCCTTGTTCTCGATGAGGATGGCTTTATCAAAGTTGCTGATAAACAATCTGACCCTAAATCCCCTGGCCCTCAGCCCTCGTCCTGTAATGTTATTTCCCCCTCTAACAACCCCTTTACCCCCCCCCCCCCCCCCCCTTCTTTCCTGGATGTCGTTGACCCTCCTTTGGCCTCACCTCCCCTGGAAATTGAGATGCATGATCGACTCCAACCCATGCCCTCCTTTATTGAGCAACCCACCTCCTTTGTTGAACCCCTGCTCAAGGTCCACCGCTCATTAACCTTGATTTTACCCTCGACCCAATTGATGATATGAAGCTCGACTCCCTCGATCTGTCGAACCCAACGAAATCTTGGAAAGGGAAATACTCGTTTTCCCTTCCTGACCACCAAGTAAAATTGCTCAGTAATGAATACTTCAAATCAGTCTAAGCCAGTATCAAAACCTCCTATGGAAAATCAAATATAGGGCCACTGTGGGTCTAATCCCAGCCTTAGAACGATTCATTAAAATCACAGAAAGAGGAAAAATGAAGAGGCTAGAAAACAAATCTTCAACTCCTGGAATTGGCGAGTATGTTGTTAAATTAAGGGCACATAAGGAAAATAAAAATTTGTTTCCCTACTTCTAGCATCCCCATAAAATGAAAATCCTCTCATGGAATATCAAAGGCCTCAACTATAGAGGCAAGTAGCAGCTTCTAAAAGAAAAATGGAAATTTGAAAACCGTGTAGTTATGATGATCTTGGAGACTAAATCCTCTAGTGAGGCCACACCAAGTATAATAACCAAATGGAGTAGATATTGTTTTGTGATCTCTATAGATGATCTAGGACATTCAGGGGGCCTTTCCATCATCTTGAATGCCTAGGAGATTCAAATCTTAATATGTTTGTTTCATTTCACATTCTTACAGTCTAATTTAGGCTAATTAGTTCAGCAGAGACCTATTTGATCTCTACTGTATGTGACCTAGCCTCTCTAAGAGGCAAGCCTATTTTCCTTTAATCCATGGCTCGAATGCACAACCTCCTCTCTCTTACCCCCAAGATCCATGGTTTTGACTTCAATCTTGTCAAATTGTTGGATGAGAAGTGTCACAACATCAGAAGGCTTAATGCAGATTCAAATATTTTCCAAGACACAATGATGGACTTACGCCTGATAGATATTGCCATCACCAATGGCACGTTTACCTGGAACAACATAAGAGGAGAGGATCAACAAGTGGCATCCAAATTGGATCACTTCCTAGTCTCTCAATATATTATGGATTCAAACTTCTTTCTATAAACATCAATAATCCTAAGTAATGGCTCAGACCATTCACCTATAAGTCTGTGTATAAACATTCATTCCAGACCTCGTAACAAGCCTTTTTATTTTGATAAGTTCTAGCTACAACATATATATTTCCAGGAAAATGTAAAGAAATGGTTGGGAGAGTTGCAAGAATTAGGAGGCTCCTTTATGGACAAGCTTTAGGAAAAATTTAAATATATCAAATCGCAACTCAAAGGTTGGAACGAAACCAAATTTGGAAACATCTCGGAGGAAAAGAACAAACTGGAACAAAAAATGGAAGCCATACAACATGATTCCATTCTCTATGGTCAATTTGAGGCACTAATCATAGAAGAAGCCACTACACTCACCAATCTTGAAGAACACAGAAAAAAAGAAGAACTTCTACGACGGTATAAATCAAGGGTTAACTGGCTTAAATAAGGGGAAATAAACATTTCAATATTCCACAAATCCATGCTCCAACCTTGCTCCGAGACATCACCCCTGAGGAAGTGGAGATTATTGTTAAAGGGGTGTTGGGAAAAAAGGCTCCTAGATCGGCTGGGTTTACTATAAAATTCTTCCAGGCCATTTGTCCCGTCGTAGGCCAAAATTTCTTGAAGGAGGTGGAATTAATAATCTTGAAAATATCATTCCATCCTTAAAGCTCTAAATGTTACTCTCCTTACATAGGTTCCAAAGTAGGATAAAGTGGAGGACCCTTATGGATTCATACCCATTGCTCTATGTAATTTTATATACAAGGTCATCACAAAGATCATATCCAACTGCCTCAAGCCCCTTCTCCCAAAGCAAATCTCGCTGAAACATGGAAGGTCATCGAATCCTTGATGGCATTATGATTTCTCATGAAGCCATCCAATCATTGAAAATCTCGTGTAAACCTTGAGTATTGCTCAAGATTGACCTCTCAAAACCCTTCGGCAAGCTTAATTAGTAGTCCCTGCTCCATGTTCTTCAAGTGTTTTGTTTCTCCCCTAATTGGAACAAGTAGATCAACAACCTATTATCTTACACCTCCTTCTTGATACTTATCAATGTATACATGACAAATATGCCAAAATTACTTTAAGTTAAAGAGGTATTGAAAAATGTGAAAGTGTGTTGGTTGACAAGCTTCCCTAATTACCAATGTGTAATTAACTATTAATTGTAGTAGAATTTCAAAAAAATACATCAATTCTAACTCAAAATTTCAATATATAGTATTGCATTAGTTTGAAATCATGAATGGTTTTCGTGTACATTTTATAATTTCTACTACATATATGGATCATGTCATTGCTTTGGGTCAAATTTCTATGTTATTTTTTCCCTAATGACCTAATAAATGATTACAAGCCATTATTCACTTGTAGTTGTTTGTTCCAAAACATTTGATAATATTTATCATACATGAAGATTCTAAATACAACAAAATGCTTTGTGTCAGTGAAAGGCATTGCAAGAATGATAACTACATAGGGAAGGGAAATAAAAATTAAGTAGAGATGTGTGCTCCTAAAGAGCTAACCACAACATGATGCAACCCGGTCTTATATCTTGTATTACTCATAACCTATATATACATAAGAGCATTCCAAAATTGAGAAGATTAAATAGACGCCAAGAAGAGAAAAGGAACTAGAGTGTCAAAGAGATTTCTGTAATTGATCTAAAAAGAATTAGGAATGAGTTGAGAGAAATCTAGTCCCCATGGTTGAGCACTTATTGCCCGAGCATGCCATCTTGAAAAGAATGAGGAACTGATAGATTCTAAACAATAACCAATGTTTGCAATTAGGGGTGTCTTGTGTTTCAACTAGTATGCATCGCCATAAGGTCCATCAAAACATCTATATCAAACATATATTGTAAATGAAAGGAACTACAAAGAAATTCACTTAACAATGATTAAATCTAGTTATTTATTGACCAAAGCTTTGTAGACTACCTACTATGAATGCTAATGCATCCGCAACACAATACATGTAACATTAAATCTCAAGTAGGATGCAACAAGACCTTAAATTTATTGGCAAAATAAATTATAAAAAGAAATATTTTTTTATCAAATAAAAATATATATTGCTATTTTTAAAGTTAAACATTAGATATTGCACCAGTCAAAGATGAACAAATAAAAGTAAAAAAAGAAAATAAATTAGAGTAATGTTTCCAAGGTAAAGACTAATAATATAATACAAGATGTTTGCACTCAATAATGCTCCGAATCCATTTAAAACCTATTTCAATACATCATTATAAATTCTTCCAAGTTCACTTATATACATTGAAATAAAATTATAAATAAATAATCTCACTTTCATAAATGAATCTTGTCTATGAATACCATAGACAAACCGAGAGAAATTGTAGAAGAATACAAACAACTACAAAAAGAGCATGAATTCCACGCTTGTGGTGTCCACTACTATTTTTCTACCATGCTTCCTATGTTTAAACGAGAAATTAATTGCTTAGTTGAAATTCGTAGCTAAGATAATACCTACTTGAAATTTCATAAACAATCAAACCTAAGAACAAAAGGCCTGAAAATTTTTGTTATGAATAAAAAGTGCTCAAGAATTTATTATCAATATGTAGCGTGAGAAGGATAATCTTGTCAATAAAGATAATAGTAGAGTATTCTCATCAACGTATTCTCTTGCAGCTTTGATCAACATAATATTAAAACACAATACTTGTTCTACTTGAATTGGAAAGTTAATTGTGCTTCAACTCATCGACTTGTTTTAAATAAAGATCAATTTTCTCCAAATGTGCATATTTGTAGAGATGGCCTTCAAGGGTTTGAATACATTACAGTATAAGATAGTTTTGAGAGATTGAATTGAGTTTTGGGTGGTCAAATATTGGGTCGTCACATAGATATAAAAAAGTGTAAATTATAGAGATGGCCTTCAAGGGTTTGAATACATTATACTATCAAGATAGTTTTGAGAGATTGAATTAAGTTTTGGGTGGTCAAATATTGGGTCGTCACATAGGTATAAAAAAGTGTAAATTATGGATTAGATGAATATTGGTGTGATTTGGGTTCTTTAAAGATGAAATTTACATACCAAATATTTGTAGAATTGTTTTAGGACTTAGCTAAGCATTAGGGATATGAATTGATGTGTGTTGAGTAAACATTATAATTAATGGGTAAGGAATTCATTAAGGGATTATCGAGCAATGAAGATATTTCTATATTGTTATGATAGCCACCTAAGAGGTATTTGGAATTCGTGAAAACCCTAAACTCAGCAAGGGAAAGAGTTTTATGCTATTATCATATTTTGAAGGAGAATTCCTTTCATGGAGCTTAATGTTGCAATTTTCCCCTGTGGTATTACAAACTAGTTAGGGGATTGTTAGCAGTAAAGAGCAATTATGCAACTAAGTTTAAGGTTGGGTGGAAAAGTCTCATTCCTAAATTGCTAACAAAAAATAATTTTCGAGTACCTTAATTTATTGTATAGTAATTAATTAGCCTTTGGAAAATAATGTCCATAGTTGTGAGACAACTAATTATGTGTTCCATTATGAATTTATATGCAGCTTGAGTGGGCCTAATGATTAAGAGTGTGTTTTGTCCTAAGAAGTCACAGGTTCAAAACCAAAGCGGGTAGAGTATGTATGCCTTCATAGACTTAGCAGTCAAATAGTTGCTTGAAGATGAGTCCCTTATCTCATAAACAAAAAGATCTTATACAACAATTTAACTTATTTCATAAACAAAAAAATCTCATACACTAATTTAATTTTAATGTTTCACTTAATCGTGACTTTAAAATTATATATATATATAATAATTTGATATGTTAAATTCTATCGTTTTAGTGAAGTTAAAACGTTTCACACTAGTAAAAAATTAATAATGTATATGTATTTAAGAACAAGAAGTTAAAACGTTTCACACTAGTAAAAAATTAATAATGTATATGTATTTAAGAACAATCGAAGGTATTTAAATTTCAGGGAGGTGAGTAATTATAGTTTTAGAAGAAAATATCATTTCTCAGCGTAAAATACTTTCTAAACGGTAGTAATAACTCATATATTAGGGCAAAGTCTTAGCGCCGATTAAAAGCTGTAAAGTTTCAGTCAAGTCGGATAGCTTGGGCTGCCGTTTCCCGCCGGCTAAACCAAAACTCCTAGGGGAGACAAGAAAAATATATTACGAATATTTAATTCCAGTGAAGTTTTATTTGTAATACTTCAAATATTATAAAGAAAGAGGAGATATTCACTAAATAGGTGTCCGGGAAATTAAAAGTATAGAGGTTCATTAAATAGGAGAAAGCTTTTATCTAAACCACGTGGAATTTGGAATTTTGGGTGAGTTTTTGTTAATTGCTTTTTTATATTAATATGCGTGGTTATTTTGAAATAGGGTTTTTTCATTTTGCTATTCTTTAAAATATAAGAAATATGATTAGTGTACTTCATTTTGAATTTCATTTTGCTATTCTTTAAAATAAAAGAAATATGAATAGTGTACTTTATTTTGAAATAGAATTTTCCAATTTTTAATAATATTAAAAATAGAAATACGATATTATAAATTTAATAATATAATAATATTCTTTATTGTTATATGATTTAATATATGAAATTAAAAGTTTTTAAGTTTTTATTATTTTATTTTCAACCTAAATTACAAGTATTTTGATAATTTGTAAAGAAGTTTATTTTAAATTTCAGTTTTGTTTATTTGCAAATTTTTTAGAAGGAAAAGTGTTTATGATAAAATGAAAAGGTATTAAGTTAATTATTGGTTTAGTGTATAGTTTTTAATATTTGATGTTTATAATGTTTTGATTATGAGCTTCTTGTTTTTAGCCTTTTTCATTTTAGTGTTTTTCTCGTTCAAATTGATGATGAGTTGGCCCAACTTTCCAACAATTCCATAACTGAAATGAAGATGTCATTAGTAAATGTTTACTAGCACAACTACATTAGTAAATATGGTTAATATACCCCAAAACGTATATAGATCACATGCACAACAACATTAGTAAATGTAATTTATATAAGCCAAGGCGTATAATTATGATTAGTGTTATAAAGTAATATTACTATTATTATTAATTAATATTATTATATTTATTATTAATTAAATTTAATAGCATTATTAATTAATAAATATGAATAATAATTAATTTATTTTTATTTCCTTCACTATTAATTATTTCATTAAATAAATAATTTTTATCTCATTCATAATTAATTAATTATTTAATTAATTCATTAAATATTTAAATAATTCATTAAATAATTAAATAATTTTTATCTCATTCATAATTAATTAATTCATTAAATAATTAGTTAATTCATTTTTAATAATTATTTAATTCATAATTAATTAGTTAATAAATAATAATAATTTACTTATTATTATCTTGTGAATGGTAAAAATGAGAAAGATCTTTATGTTACATTGGTGAAACTCAACACTTAGTTAATCAGAGGATTCATGAGCATGCACCACTCGACATCAAACATAGGTCATACTCCTCCACTTTAGGAGAACATGCAGAAAATACAAACATGGAAGGTCCTACTCCTCCACTTTGGCAGGCCTTGGAAATTGAAGAGAAACATATCAATCATGGTTGGAGTATTAATAGGTGTTGGAAGCATTGTATTCCTAAATTTTTATAATATTTATTAGTATTATTATTATTAATCATAAATTCTAGTATTCCTTTATTTCTCACTTATTTACTATTAGTTTATTTTTATCAAATTATTATTATTTTTTCAATTTAAATAGTAAAATTGAGTTAATTCATTATCTTGATTTACATTTATGTTTTAATTTTTTCATTTTCTTATTAATATTTTTAGTTTTATTATTTAGAATAGTTAAATTTGACCTTATTATTCTTATTCTTATTTTATTTTATTATTTATTTATTTTCATTTTTTTATTAATATTTTTCAGTTTTATTGTTTAGAATAATTAAGTTTGCTTTATTATTATAGAATCATTTTGATTAAAATAATAACATTAATTTAATCCTTTATTTATAGCTAATCTCCATCAATTACTTTATTTTAATTAAAATTTGTTTATTAATTAATGATAACTTTTTAGTCAAAACTAGTTGTTATATTCTAAAGGCTAGAAAACATGTATTTTCATCTATTTAATCTAATGCCATGATCTTGTTCTTCATCTTGGACTAAACCCCTTAACTAAAATTTGTTTTATGTGATTTTTCTCAAAATTCATTCATTCATTATTAATAATTAATTTATTCACAATTAATAAATAAACAATAATAATATTTAACTAATTATTATTAATATTTACTAATATAAATGTTATTCATATTTAAGTATGAGGGGTCTATGTAGTGCATTATATCACATATCATTTTTGGGATTCAACTCCTTTAAGTAAGTAATTCATCTATAACCATTTCCATGAGAGGTAGTGGTAACTAACTAATTTCTCATGATTTTTGAATAGTCCACTTAGCACTCATTGCATTTGGTGATGCTCACAGGGGTGAAGAAGTGAGATTGAAACTAGTGAAATGAATCACATAGCGCCAACCATCACTTCCGGGACTTGCACCCGATAACCAGGACTTGTTATTTTTTCATGGGACGTGCAATTATATATTATTAGTTTATTTAGTTAAATAATATTCAAAATAATATTTTATGTTGTAAAAAAATTATAACATTTTTAAATAAATAGTTCAATTTAAAATATTTGTTATAACTCGAAGAGGGGGTAAGAGTTGGGGTGAATATTTGTCTTGGAGGGTAGTTGAATTTCTTTTGCTTGGAGTTTGGGAAGCATAGTTTATTTAGTCAAATAATCTTCAAAATAATATCTTATATGCTTAAAAAAATTATAATATTTTTAAATAAATAGTTTAATTTAAAATATTTGATAAAACTTTAGGGGGTGGTAAGAGTTGGGGTGAATATTTGTCTTAGAGGGTAGATGCAATTTATTTTTCTTGGAGTTTGGGAAGCAATGAAAAGAAGGCTTATGCTTGCAGGCTTATGATTATTTGCAAGGTATACTTTCGAATTAAATGAGTAATATCAATAAATTAACTGTCATGATTCTAAAAACATAATTTATCATCTACATATTGACACAAGTCCAATGGGTGTGAAATTAATAATCAAATTTCTTATAGAAAATTCATTTGAATACTCCATAGTCCATGTTCTAATGCAGAATAAAGAAGCTAATAAAATGGAAAATTTGGGCACTAAGAAGGCCATGGGAGCCTTGTTCATAAATGGGTAAGAAATCTACCACCCAATTCCATAAATATATGGGTAGAGGTATAAGTTATATAAGTCAATGGTGACAAGTGTCAACACAATCATTTGGGCATGTTGAATTTTTGAGAGAAGGTTTGTTTATTGCGATGAGAGGACCATGCTTATTCCTTATGATGACATGGACAAAGCTTTCTAACAAAGTTATCATAAGGACAAAATTAGGTCGAACTTCCATAGTCCAACATCGTCTTTTCCTTATTAAATATTTGCAGTTAATGGTGACTTCCTTTCTCCATTAATCTCTTTAAAAAATGTCAAATTTGTATAGAAGTTTTCCAAATTTTATCCTAGGTTTTAAGATTCACAAAAAAGTGAATTTCAAGCTATGAATTCAGTGAACCCACTGACTTAGGTTGTAGGGTAAAGATCACTGATTAGAGATTCCCATATGTTGTTGTTCTACATGGGCAATGACACCTTGACTTTAAATCTATATTAAAAAATACTTAGCGCTATGTAGTTCATTAAACATTTCATTTATAAATGGAATCCATAACAAACAAAAAACAAATTCTCCATTCCATGTACAAATTAAATTCGTAACTATAGGGCTAAGTATGTTTTGAAGATAGATCTAAGATATAGGTGTTATCAAATTTGAGTAAAATAAAAGACATTACTGAAACAATGTTCAAAATGCATGACGACAGATCTTATGAGTTCAAAGTGATGACATTTCCCAAAGCAATGCTCCAAAAAACTTCCAAACTTCTATAAACCAACTTTTCAACCATATTTAAGGAAGTTCATACTTGTATTATTTGTCAATATTTTTATCAAAAACAAATCTTGGAAAGAGTATCATAAACATACTTAACAAGAGCTAACCCTCTTAAAAGATAACCAATTCTATACCAAAATGTCGAAATGTTCAAATGACAAAGAAAGGAAATTCCAATGCAAGAATGATAACAAATAACATTTGAAAAAAAAAACATAATTGTAGTGAAAGTTTGAAATCCACTTATAGCATATATTTTAATCATTATACATGAACTAACTAAATGGCACACACACACACACACACACACACACATGGAAGCGAGTTCCAAATTTGTGTAGATCGCAATAGTCCTCAATATCTTTTACAACATAAAATATTCACCATAGAACAATATAAATGGACAGATAAGATTCCAATCTTTGACCTTGAAATCATACACAAAGGGAAAGACAACATGGTGGAAAAAACATTTTCAAAAAGAGAAAGGTATATCATTGTGCACAATCTTAGTATTAATTCCAAAACAATAAACAATAATCAAGTAACTATGAAAAAAATATGTACTTGCTCCATAATCAACAATTTATGGCATAACCTAAAATTTGAGAAAAAGAACAATATTGTTGGGTAGAAAGAAGGATCTATTATTCCTCTATAAAATTTGAACTAAAAACATCAAAATAATCCCACAATTCCCCTTAATAAGACATATAAGATTTCTCAAAATTTACTACCACAAAATTTACTACCACATTGGACCATCATTCTACTAAAATGACATGCACAATAGCATGCACAAAGGCAAATACACCTAGCAAAATGTGACTCTATATCAAATAAATAAAAATGTTACCATTTACAGATGTAATTACTCCATCCTATACACATTCTAACACAAAGGGGAGGGATGGGAAGAATATCCATGTATCTCATATAAAGATTGTATTTATTTAAAGGAAAGATAAGATTTTTGTAGTCGTTAATCAATTAATGAAGTAGATATGCATTAAGGTCATTAAGGAAAGAGATATATCTAAACAAAATGTAAATATTTTTTTGTAAAATAGTTTATATAAGTTATGTATATTTCCTAATGTCATATTGTGAAAGCTTTATAATGTGAATGCTTTATAAATTTTGTTGATATAATTACTAATATCATGAAACTCAAAATATTGTATCAGTATTATTTTTTAAATGTATTTTCATAATTTTTTTGTATTTATTGCAAAAGAATTAAATAAAATCATTTTTATATGATTATCTTCCATATTTAACTATTAATTATTTTATCATTTTCCATATTTAACTGTTAAGGTTATGGTCTTGTGAATATGATATTACATTTATTTTATTATTATGCTTGTTGTTAACATTAAGTCGACTACTTATTAATTTGGTCAAACATGTTAAATTGAAAAAATAGAGCTTTAGAATTTTTTTAATTTTTATAAATATTTTTATTAGTTATATCATTAATGCTATTAGTTGTGAATTTAAAAATGTTAATTATATTAATTAATTAAACTAAATTAATACCATTAACTCTTAATTACTATAAATTAATTAATTAAACTAAGTCACAAGCAATAGCTATTATGTAGCCTTGTTTATTTTGATTTTGGTATAGGGTGTTTGAAAGAAAGAAAAATTGATTTTACATAAAAATTTGAAATCCATTTATTACAAAGAGATTTGAGCCATTCTACATAAATTAGTAGTGATATGAATATTTTATTTAGATTCAGAATGTTAATGTAAAACTTTTGTAATTTATAATTTAATTAAATGTATTTTAGATTAATCACATCATTAAGATTTGGTCATGTTTAAATTGTTTTTGATAGTAAAATAAATTTTCTTATTTTCTCAAAATCATGTTGAAATTTGTATTATTTTATAGACCAATTTGTCTTTAGTTGAAAAATGCATTGGATCAGATTGACACGTTCAAGGGTGTTACTCGGAGTAATTCCAAATTTCATGGGACGGACTAGACAACGCGTTATTTATTCGAGAAATGCATTGGGTCAAATTGACACGTTCAAGAGTGTTTTTTGTTTTTGCCTGCGAGAAACTTATCTGGAGTAATTCCAGGTTTGATGGGCATTTTTCCAGCCACGATTGCTCGGATTTATAAGGTACGTTTTTCTGCCACGATTGCTTTGATTTATAAGGCGTGTCACGCACCATCCATATTTAAACTACATAATTTGAATGGGGCATATCACAATTTTTCGGTAATTGAAATTGGACATTCAAGATATATCTTTTTTGTTTTTTTTTTTTTTTTAATTGATTCAAAATTTTTATTAATCAAAAGATTTTACAATTGAGTTATTAAGAAGACTAATTTCGAAGTGTAAAAAGCCTCTGAATAGAAATATGTAAATATCATGAAAGCTACTAGAATATAAAAATAACTATTTTAGCTATCTTTTGTCACTATCTTATTAGACTTTGCCCATATATTTACTAAAAGTGTTGTCAAGGAAGAGATTAAATCTTTGAGTGCAAAAGATAAAATTATAAAGGAAAATAAAAGTACAGAGAAAATGCCATCTCAAGTATAAAGACGAGATCCCAAGGAAAGTTGGTCATGAGTTTGTAGTGTTGATGTTTTGTTATTCACCAAACTAATAATGTGTAGTTGATGCTGAAAAGAGCTACCACAAAACAACATTTGTTGCTAAGATAATACCTTTAGTCGAAGATGACCACTGGAGAAAGTGGAGCTCCATTAGCTGGTAGAGCAATGTTAGGAGGTGAAACAATTTTGATCGTTTGAACATCGATCACTACAGGAGTGTCGGTGATGTTCTCGTAGTTGGAATCAGAATACGGCACAACGTACTTCTCCACCCTCTGCAAACGTCTAAGAATTTCATCTAGACAAATATTGAATGCTCCTGAGGAGTGGTTTTATGTCCTCCTGACCTACAAACACTTGGTAATCATTCCACGTCTTAGTCTTGAATCACCAAACAAAATAAGGTGTCCAATTACTGGTAACCTACAACAAAACGCGAGAAATGTATCTTCCTTTTCCTATATTTTCTAGGGTCGGGAATCCATTTGAATTCTTGATTACCCACTTCATAATCTGAGAAGTAGGCTTTACCACCAAATTCACGAGATTCAAGCTGTTGGATCTTCTTTTCTATTTCCAGAGGGATTGAGTCAAATAAGGTTTCCACCGAATTCCATCTGAATAGTCGCATGGTTTGAGAGATAGAACTATTGTTGGTACCTCCCCTGCGACTTTTCATTATCTGTCGAGGTGGCATAGTCACTCAAAGAAATGCACGACTAACAGAAAGCAAATTGACTCCAAGACTACCATGACGGCTTAAACCTAGACTCACAAAGCGAAAAGGTGAAGAGCTCCCACAGAGAATTATGTCGTCCTAAGACCCACAAAGCACAGTACTGGAAAATATCCAACCCAACTAAAAACCTCTCGATAGACAAACTCAAACAGAGTTAAGGTTGTCGCCAATAGAAAACTAAACTGAGTCGGGATTATAGTGATCCTTGATAGGCGACAAGTGCTTGTTACAGGAAGGGAATGCGAGAAGCAACAATGGAATTCAGATTATACAAATTAAGGATATTATGAAGAAAATATTCTTTAGACCTGTAACAACCTTTAAAGACAAGAAGTGTTGGCACATAAGACACTAATCAAGTAGTGTTGCCGACAGACCATATTGAAAGAGAGGAAATGAGTGGGGACAATTTGACAGAAACACACAAACCATATTATAACAAGACAAAGGATTATCCTATGTAAACCAAAACTTAGTATCAAACATCAACATGAGACAATACAACCCAAAATTAAACACCGTGAGCCTGAAAATTCCCCATGGTAACATCAAAGAGCCAATTATCATATAGTAAACTATGGGGAATTTTTAAACTACATCATTTGAATGTGGCATATCAAATGATGTTAAAATGGGGGATGACCTAATACATCGTTGATATTTCCAGTGAACCAAAACTTAATGGTCAAAATTTTGCATCCTGAATTTGAAATATTAATAATTAATTGAGTCAAATACATTCGCAAGATCGAACATGTATGGTCATTTTGGAATTGGTTAACAAAATGCGGAAAATCATGCAGAAAATCTCATAATAACGGTTTAAAATGATATAGGTTGCCTTGAATCTCAAGGCAATATTTAGTTGGTTCACTAAAATAATATTTGAAATGATTTGCAATTTTCAAGGCATTTTAAGGGAATCATATGCATAAAATGTTTGTTGTGATTTGCATGTTGTTGGCAATTTCCATATTCTTTAGGTCCAATCTATACACAATTTCATAAATGATCTTGGTAATGTTAAAGGTTGGATCTAAATTTTGCTTATGAGTTATTATTTACATTTTTTTCTTCAAATTGTTGCGTTGTCAAACACTTTACTTATATTGGACTCAACCCTCAATACTCGTAAGAGATTAAAATTTACTTTTTTCATGCTTGATCAAATAGTATTTAATTTTACATATGACAATCACTAGTGAATCACAACCAAATGATATTTGGCTCTGATTTCAAATATCCTTCAAATGGAGAAGTTTTGGTGTTTGTACACAAGGACTATAGCCAAATATAAAGTTAGCTTATGTTGTTTCATTATTTGTCATATATAGTTTGGGTGGAGTGTTGAAACTATTCTTCCATCCTACCTAGGTATTTTATGTTCCATGTTTAGGCATTAGTGACAGGTTCGTATGGTTATACAATTCGTAAATTTCCATTCATAGTATTAGATTTGGATAATGCTAGTGACAATTGATTATAATTACCAACCCATTCTTATCCTTTTTTTTTTGTTGAAGGTGTTTTGAGAAACACACCCCAATGCCAAGGGTTTCACTACATATTAAAGATTTCCTTTAGCTTAGTTTCTAGGTCTGGGGGTAGCTATTTTTCTAACTTGACTCGAGACTTGCACTCAGCGTCGTCCATTTGAGATTCTTGGCATTCAAGTCGGGTAGACCACAACATGAAGGGAACTATAGTGGATGATGACCTCATCAGTGAACCAAAACCACATTTGGCAATGAGATCCTATATGCGGATTGGTTTCACAAACATTTTTTACTAAACATTATGATTCTTGTTTCCTTGTTAATATTGTGGCAATACATCAACATTAAATACATTGCTCGAAAACATAATAATGCTATCAAAGGCCTCTCAACGTTTTTAGTCAATGAATAATTCCATTGGACACCTCCCCCCTTCAAATACTCCCTAGATGCATCAGACCATCTTTACCTACTAGGCATAAATTGAATCAATCCATCGTAGAAGACAACTATAGATTTTATTTCTAGGTTACTTAGACATCGCCTCAAGAGAAGCTAGGCTAAAAGATGTCTTTCTATCTAAAACACTTCTTGGAGTTGCAGGATGGCATTGTTATTTGTCCCCCGCACATGTATAGACATTGGATGCATTCACCTAGTATGCACCTAGGCCATCTTCGAGTTGGATCTTATAAACTTTGGGTAAATATTGATCACCATATTCCTTAGCCAAATAGGATTTTCTAGGTCTCCACTTATAGGAATCAGATATAGAGATGCAACTCATTTTCAAATGCCCCTTTTATTATGAGATCAGAGGGTGATACCACTGCCTATATAGGGACTTACAGAGCTCCCTTTCTACTTTATTTTATTATTGTGACCAAATATTCCTAGCCCTCTAGGGATATACTTAGCCATAGATCCCAATTCTTGCATGCCTTGCCATGCCATGAGACTACTAGGAGGACAACCTCATATTTTCATGAACATGCCTCATTAGATTGGGGAAATAAGAGACAGAGGGATCTTCAAAGTATTCCAAAACATATGGTGGTGAGAAATTATATCTCCCCTCAACATTCCCCTTGGGAGGCCAATTTATATCCTTGAGATTGCTTCAGAGATGGAAGACAAACTCTATAACCGCACAACATCATAATGACAGATGGACCAACCCCCCATCAGACTAACTCCCAACTTCAATAGAGTTACTAGAGTTATATCTAGATCTTATTTCTTTTGATCTTAGCTTTGTGAAGAATAGTCTTTTGTATTGTTCATATTATGTGTTTTGGGGTTTTAAAAATTAGGAAGATGGCTTTGTGCAATAGTTATACATAATTGAAAATTATAACTTGTATTACAAAATTCCACATATATTTTGTAACAGTTGCATCATACGACATACATCGGTCTAACACACTAAAGGTATCCAGTTCAAGTCTGGGTGGCACCACTTCTGCCATGATATATGTGTATAGGGTTTTTCTAGAGTTTATCATGCATACAAGTTAACACACCAAAATACTCAAGTTTAAGTTTGAGAGGTGCCACTTTTGCAATGATATCCAAGTTACATGGGTTTTCAAGAGTTTAACTGAGGGAGCCTTTAATTTTTTCCACAACTATAGGTTACTAGAGTAGGTCTTCAATTTGTTTTGCAATTCCAGGTTCAATTGTTTTTATTTGAAGATTTTCTTACATAAGGGTTTCATAACTACAAGTAATTGGAGGAAATCTTCAAAAAAATTTCACAAGAATATGTTCAATTTTTTACAAGTATGCTTATTTGAAGCTTTTTATTTTTACTTGGAAGTATCCTCATTTTGGGTTATAATAGTCTGATTTAGCTTGTCTAATATGCCTTTAAACTAGTGAGAAAGTGTTGCCATACATTGTCCCTGCACTGCACAGATTATTCCTCCCATGTTGCTACAAATTTTAATAAATGTTTCCTTTAAACAATCATATTCTTACACGAGAATATTTCTACTGCTATGTTAGAATCATACCGTCCATTCCCTTAAGAAAATATCACTAGTGATCGTACTATGAAGATAAACATATTCATTCTTTGGAAACCATGGCTATTGTAGGATTCAGATTTACGATTAAAAAAATGTGATTAAAAAAAATACGAGGATAATATATTATTCTTGAGATTAAAAAAAAATCATTTTTGAATCTTAAGCATAGGAGTCAACTAGAATTTGTGGAATGCACACCAAAATACTATATGGGAAGTGAGGATGGTTTCCTTTTTAGTTGGTTACAAATTGGGAGAAGGGAATGTTAGGAAGCTAATATAAAATAGATATGGTGTGAAAAAATAAAATATTAGTATAGATTTATAGATTTAGGCTTCCATTAACAAATATGCTCAAGGACTTGGTGTAATTTTAAGGGACCTTAAGGACACCCACTCCCTGTATGGTCATAATATTTCAGTGGGATTCTATCTCCCTTTTGTAGCGATGACATATATAAATGGATGGGTATCATAAATATTGTTGGCGTTGTGTGTTCATGCAAGTATGTAGGAATGAAGATTCTTAAAGGTTGGATTGAATGAAGGGCACTTCTTCATTGACATTGGTAGAAGAAATGTTAGTTTTACATTAATAGAGTCTCGATAGTCGTCGTGTCTTGTGTCACCTATAAATATTGGTGATTTGGTTTTTGTTAATAAATATTCTCGAGCATATTGTCACCTTAGTAGTTAACATATTCAATTCATTTCACCATATTCAATGCATTATTCTGAATTGAATCTCTAAACAAATTATATGCATGCAATACCCAAGTAAATCTTCATACACAAGCTTAAAGATTAAACTTTACAAAAGTGAAAAAAAAAAACACAATGTTCTACTCAACATTCCCTTCCCTATACTAGTTACCACATTTCACAATCATTCTATTAAAATGGTATGTACAAAGAAAAATATATGTAGTGCAATGCATACCATGCTAAATAAATAAAATTGTTAACATTTTATAACTAGGATTATTTCATTCCATACACATTCAAACATAAAACAAGACGAAAGAATCTTAAGGATTCTCATTATAGGAAGAGAACGACTTTTTTTTTTTTTTAAATGTAATAACCAATCATTTAATGAAGCAAAGAGATTTGTCTAAACAAATAATAGACACTTTTTTAAAATAGTATATATAAGTTACATTATTTTCCTAATGTTGTGTTTAGCAATATATATTGAAAATTCAAAAGTAATTCTTTTTAAAAGAACTTTTGCAAACAAAGTGGAATACTCTTAAATATGAATTTTACTTATCTTCTACAAACAAACGGGAAGAAAGAGATTTCCCATAAGCTTAGATTTGTATCTGTGTTAGTATAATTATACACATCAAGCCAAATACTCGTATAATTATACACATTAGACACAAATAAGATGGTACCTTTTAAACCCCTATATGAATATGAACCATTGAAGCTAAAAGACCCTGCACTATGTAGTGTTCCCCCTTGAGGGTATGTGTATGACTTTTTGAGAGAATCTCATGTATAAATCTTTGAAATCCACAGAGACATGTCCCAAAGTGTGTAGCCATTTTGGCCCAATAATTATATCACAATTGCCTGTTTCAATAGAAAACATGTGAGTTTTGAAATTATACTTGTTTATTTGTGGTTTTGTATTTTCATATTAGTCCCCACATTTCATCATACCACCATTGGCTATAATAATTTGAAAATTAGATATGGAACATACATAACAATGGAATTCATGTAACTCTATCCTATGATTAAAATTGTGGTTGTTGTAATTGTCAATTAACAGAACTACCTTGTGGCAATTGATGTAGCTAATCAATTTCAAAGTTTGAGGTGTTGAGAAACCAATAGAGCATGGAGAGAATTTTGGGGTTCCTCATAAAAATATTGAAAAATAGACTTTATTGTCCATGGGAGGGGTAGTGTATTCCAAGTTTTGTTCAAGATTATCTTCAATAGGAATGTCTTCTGAGTGGTATTGTGAAGATACATCCATTTTAAGTAATTTTTATTCTTTACATTTGTGCCTTTTGAAATATCATTCATCGTAATTATAGCAAAGGTTTAGGCATTGATGTTCTACCATCTCTTCAAGAGACAACTTTTGGATTCTTAATGGGCAAGAGGTGGAGCAAGTAGGAGTAGTGGCCTTGGGAGAGCCATTGTGAGAAGGGAATGAGGGTCTTTTGGTTAAGTGTTGATCACCATCTCAACTTCTTTAACTTTGCCATGAACTTTCAACTATGCATTTATGTGTTGCATCATGACATGTGTTCTAATTGCCTCCTTCAAATTGTCCATAAAATATTCTTAAAAAATATCAAATAAATCATTTATATGACTTGCTTATTATTCAAAAACCATTATATTATCAATAATTATTTCTACTTAACATAATTTTGTTTACTTAATCATTCTAATTTAAAAATAAAAAAAAATAAAATAAAAATAAAAAAAAATAAAACTCTTTACAAATTGTGCCAAACCACATAGTGATTACTACAAATATTCTTATATAGACCAAATTATTAAGCATTGAATTAATATAACATTAAAATTGATTATAAAACTTAAACGTTAAATATGTGTATGTTACCCATTATAATTTTCAATTTATAGAAAAAAATAAAAATAAATAAATAAAATAAAAAAAACTAATTACGCCGAAAGGCGTTCCCTTTGTTGGGTTTCGCTGAATGAGACTGTTCTTGCAGCCAATGGGAGGGCGTTCTCATCGTTCTTCTAACGAGTAATATCTTGACAATTGTCAGCTGTCCAAGAGTTCCAATTTATTGGTGTTGGCCCTACTGTAGTTGGAGGCCACCGTGCATGCCACAGCCGCCGTCGATAGCATCCGCAAGACGAAAACGAAAGCTCTGTATAACGTTACGAACACCGAAATTCGCTCCATTCGGAGGTCAATTCACGCAGAGTTTTCTGGCGGGAGAGAGCGTTGGCCTCCATAGTATAATACGTTTCCCTCTCATTGGTTTTGATGACCAGACGGGCGGAGATGAAGTAGAGACCCAGAGTTAGAAAAGAGAGTGGAAGAAGCAGCGTGAAGGTAAGAGCCCACACTAATTTTCTGCAGGAGAAGCTGAGGACGAAGTTGAATGGCTGTTTCACGATGCCCAAGTCGTCAATTAATTGGAGATTCTCTGCTTTGTCCAAGGAAGTTTCGATCTAATCCGAGCAGCTTGGACCTGTGGATTTTGGTTCAGCGTTCTGTCCCAAGCCGTCAATTAATTGGAGATTCTCTGCTTTGTCCAAGGAAGTTTCGATCTAATCCGAGCAGCTTGGACCTGTGGATTTTGGTTCAGCGTTCTGTTTCAGTAGAAGAGCGTCGATGGCTCTTTCACTTCCGCCTGCTCTTTGCAAGTCGGGGACTGAAAAGCCCTTCGCTCTTTGCCCCACTCAGTGTTTGGGTGCTCAAATTTCTGCCGCCTCGCCGCTCAGCAGTCTCAACCGTGGCCATGGATTCCACAAACTTCGATGGCGTCCGCTTCCATCAGAGTAAGTTTTCTACAGTACCCTTTATGCACTATTCCCTGCTATTTGATGTAATATTCAAGATTTGCTTTTACCAAAAGCAGCAGCATTTCAAACCTAATTTTCCAATGTGCAAATATAAATAAGCATTTAACATGAAAACCGCATTTGGGAAATCGCCATGCCAGAGATCTAAGTGGAGCAACTATTCAGGGAGTAGAGAAAATAAGCCGGGATCTAATAGAATATAATTTGCTTCCATCCAGGCTTGGAATTTGACGTCCTGTAGGACGTATTCTCAGTTCCAGGACGTATTTGACCGGCATTGCTAATTTTCCCACGTCAGATTTGACGTGTGTTATACTTGTTCAACCCGTCATTTTGACGTTTGATTTCAAGAGTAAACTGTAAAAATTTATGATACCTCCATCTTACCTAAAGTTATAAGCACTCTGAAAGCATGAATGGATGGGACAGTGGACAAGAAAATTCAACTTCGAACTTAAGCACAGTATCCTTTCGAATTGTTCAAAACATGTAGCTGGTTAGAAAACAGTGTATTGTCACGATGAAGAGTTAAGGCGGGCCTTGTAATTTGAAAATAACAATCCTTGAGTTGTTCAAACTATTGTTGATATCACTGATTACCGAGTGGAATTTCAATTAATCGCTTGATGGTCCATTAATAATCTTTTTATTTGAGTCAACATCTGATATTTTCTTGACTTTTTTGAGAGAGTGGGATACCTTTTTCACGTTCAAACCATCCCACTTTTTCCAAACAAATCCCGCCATACTCTCACATGAGCTTTCTTCAAATTTGGCCCTACTATCACATGAGCTTAATTCAATTTCGACCATATTAACAAAGCTTTACTATTCCCACCAGTTGAAACTAGCATAATAGTGATTATGTCGATAGCTCCATCATCTGCCTTCAGTGGGAGGCGCAATCTCATTGTTTGATAGCCAGGTTGGTTTCTTATTCCTACTTATTTAGCTCTTTGCTGCTGTAATAACTTCGAATATAATTCAGAATTTTGTAAATATTCAAATAGAAGCAACAACTCTATGTGACTAAGTTGTTTTCTGGGAAGCATTTACTCCATGATAATGCTAGGGTTGAACAGAGGATTTCTTCATGGGAACCAAGTATGCGGGCTTCTTTGTTGGATACTCCATAATAATGTCAGGTTTGAACAGAGGATTTCTTAATGGGAACCAAGAATGCGAGCTACTGTTGGAACAAAGGTCAGCTATTTTCATTTCTCTCTAACACCTCATGGATTTTTTATTTTTTTTTTAATTTTGAAAAAAATTGTTGGGCTACACGTCCCTGATTTTCGTTTTGTGCTTTTATCCTATTATGTCATTCTCTTGGAAGCGTAGTCTATCCCTAAAAACACAACCTATTGAAATATTAAATTTGACCACTACCCATCATAATTTGATTGGTTGTTACATAGTTTTTTAATTTGTATCTCAGAATTTGAAATTTGTTTTCATCACCTATTGTCTCGTTTTCCAATCTATGTTTATAAGATTATGAACATGCCCATTTTGTCTGAAGGAAAGTGGAGAAATATTAAAATGTAGCGTTTTGTGGTTACTCAATTTTTTTTTTAAAGATAGGGTTTTAGTTCGGTTTGTGAAATCAGTTTTTGTTTCCAATTATTTAGTTTTATTAAAAAAAAATTGGCCTAGGTTATTCTTCATCCCATGAAATTCTATACATTTTTTATGCTTTACAACCAATTTACCTTTTGTTCAAAGCTATGGCAACTAAGCAGTGTTCATTCCATCAAAATCATCAAGAATTGCATTCATGTCCTCGTCCATTAGCACATTCACTGCAAGTGCCCCCAACTTGTTTTTGAACCACAACCCAACCCACAATCTTTTAATATATAACTACATTGAATTAAATCGATTAATGTAGAGAAGCCTAGGTGATAACTTCCCAAGGGTTTGACATTTCATTTTCCATATAAAGTAGCGGCTTGAACGTGTTGGGTCTTTACAATCCCACTTCACCTATCTCCTTGGATTTTGGTCTTATGACTGGCCTTATTAGATCCCGAGTGTTGAATCATTGTATAAATCACTCACTCATTATGTCGAGGTATAATTAGTTTTTGGAGCACCTTTTCAGGTATTCCAGCTATGGAGTGTCATGTTGTATTAAAGGTTTCATTTATCGTTAGTATTTTATTTTGCAATCTATGTTTGAGGCAAACAAAGTGGAATTAGTTTATAATATTCATCAAGAATGTTGATGGCCTCTGGAATTTTTGGAATTTCTGTTTGTCGACATAATTTCTGCTAACTCACTTTATCTCTTATTATGGAAATTTATTTTTTAATGGCCCATGAGAATCCATTTTAGTTAGGTCTACTTTTACATACTGAAGCTTCCCTATATATTATTTTCTCTTCTTTGTGCTTCCACTGTTCATAATAAACAACATTGTCTCTAGATAATAGAGGGAGGAATTTTAAATGTTATAATATATTTACAAATAATATAGGAATGCATATAGAATGCTACTATATAACCTAATGAATACAAAGAGGGCATGGTGATAGATTTTCCAGTACCAAGTGGAAGCTACCCAGTTGTTCCATGAGTTTCCAAAAAAATTTGAATGCTAAAGTTCTATTAGGTACTTATAGTTTTTTTTTTAAATCTTCTCATGTAAAAAATTGTAATGGAAGCTACCCAGTTCTTGCTTGAGTTTCCAAAAAACACTAAATGATAAAGTTCTATGAGATACTTATAGTTTTTTTTCTTTAATCTCCTTGTGGAAAAAAAAAATTGTAATTTATGTTCTAAAAAAAGAATGGAAATCACATCCCCAATAAAAGAATAGAAATCACTAGCCTAATGAGATAAGGTCGCTGAGAGCAAATAGAGTAATATTTTCCCGTGAATACATGTGGATAAAAAAAGATATCACAAAAATCCCACCCTACAGTCCCAGTCCACTGTAGAAACTTTCTTCCCAAAATAGGCCCTCATGGCATTCCTGAGATATAAGGATTATAAATTATAATTAGAAAAAATAAAAATAAAAAAAATGAAAATGAATCATCAAAACTGGACATCAAATCAAAATATACAATACCTTGACTATATCAAGGTTCTACATATAAAGTCTTCCAAAATAGTTCATCCAGCTTCAACTTGTTGGCCTTGTTTGAAGAACCAACATATTGTTTCACAGGTACACCAAAAAATGATATTGTCTCAAACATGTGATGCCTCTTTTGACTAATTTACTAAATTGTATTTTCCCTTTCATCGATTGAATAATCAAAGGAATAATCCTATATATATTCAAACTCACTTATTTTCCCATGACTATCTCTAATAAGACAAGGGCCATCATTTCAGTATAATAATTTTGTCCTAATATCTATATACTACAGTATCTATACTTGAAAGAAAAAAATCTAAAGAGCGAAGGTCGACATTTATAAATTTGTGTAAAACGTAAAATGAAAGGCTCGAAAAATGCAAAAACGTCATCAAATTTTCATTTGATGGGCAAAGAGAATTTGAAATTCCAGGCCTG